>JARHVA010000141.1:4687500-5887500 GCA_037957365.1 Torreya grandis
TGTAAGACTCATGCAATGAATGTTAATTATGGATAGTCAATTAAAATGAATGTTTAGAAATGAATGTTTATGAGTGTTGATGATGAATGTTGTTAATCTTGCACTAAATTACAAATGTTTGAGTAACCTGGTATTTACTATAGCATATGATAGGATGCACCATGATATGGAGAACCACAATGACATTATATCAATATGCAGTAGGATTGACATAGATAATATAATTAAGAAAACATGTAAACAATTAATAATAAGAAACAAGTAATAAAAACACAAACAAATAAAGAATAAATAGATTATGTTTTATCCCTTATTAAGTTTAAAACCTAATATTTGGTGATCGATGATAATGATAGTTTTGATTTCCCCAAGTAATGATGTATGTGAGGGGGTTGGATTGGGAATGATATATCCCATTAAAGTTGCAATCATTTGTTTAAAGTTGAGCAATGGATTTAATAAGACTAAGGACAAAATAAATGGTTTTTTTGGTTTTTGACATTTCTATATTTTTTTATTTTCTATTTTTTGGATTTTGACTAATCGATTAGGGTACAAACTGTTGTCCCCAAAAATATCACTCATTTTTGGGACAACCTATGAAATAGTTTGGTCCTACAAGACCAAAAAATTGTCTCTTCCCTTTTCAAAATTTGTTCTGAGCATTCAATTTCCTCATTTTCCAAGATTTTTTAGTAGAGGGATTAACAGGTTCAACATGTTCAAAGGGTTTTGCAGGCGAGTTCAATCAAAAGAACCAGTCTCCAGTCATTCTCAGCAAAGGTTTAACGAGCGATTGGTTTAATGCATTTTGTTCGAGCGATCAAAAGAATTAACCAAATAATGAAGAATGAACAGATTGAACCAAAGTTGGTTTAATCGGTTGGTTCAATTGGTAGGTTCAAGGGGCAGCCCCAGGGCCGAAGAAACAAACACCCTTGCAAAGGGCAGGCTACATTTGTTCAAGGGTCAAAGAGAAGCCAAAAGAGATAGAATTCCTTCGAATTTGGTTCAAGGCCCAAAAGGAACAATTCCTTCGGACTTTTTATCCGAAGGAATTCACTCGAGAAGAGAGCTCAAAGAAATTGAAGGGAATGAGTGGCTAAGGAAAATCCTGAAAGCCAAACCCTGATAGAAAAAGACAAAGTGAAGGAATTCCTTCATAATTTTTGTCTGGAGGAAAAGTCTGCCAAAAAAGGAAAAGCTCGATTGAAGAGAAAATCCCACAAAAAAACTCTCGATGGAAAAAGACAAAGTGCAGGGAAGCCACCACGTGTCCCTTATAGAGCCGAAGTGGAAGTTAACAAGTGTCGTCTGCTAGGACACAGTTTCTAATAAGTTTCAAAGCTATAGAAGTTGCCACGTGTCCCTAGTAAAGCTCAACAGCAGCCACCAAGTGTCAACATCCGCGGTCTCTCCCTTTCATTTTGTAAAGACTGTGGTGGGCCCTGGGTGAGTTGATAAAGTAAGCGAATGCTGCCACGTGTCCTCGCCTGTTTCACAGTGGAACATGCCATGTGTCACTTGTTGAGATACGTGAAAAGTGGCCAAAGCAAGTGGGAAAGACATGAAGGAATTACTAAGGAGGATGATAGACTTGAATACATTCGAAGGCCAAAACACCAAAGAGAAGAACCACTGATGGAAGAGTGTAAAGAGCCAACAAAGATGGGAATTCAACCTCGAGAGCTCAAATGCCAAAAAAAGACAAAACCAGGAAGAGACAAAGAGGGTAAAGCCAAAAATATCTACGCATAAGTTATTTCAGTAAGTGGAACAGTCCACCAAGCAGATATTTTGGCTTTCTAACATTGAAGGCGTATCCTGTTTGTCTCTCTTGGAGTAAAGGTGAAGTGGACAGATACATAGATACAAGATGACCCAAGCCCAGGAGGAGACATTTGAGATAAAGTAACATGCCACAGTTAAGGCAGTTGCCCTATTCTAGCATGGTCCCCTGACAAAACTAAAAATGCATTCAAAGCATTGAATGCACAACACGGGCCATTCCATGAAACAAAGTGCCAAGTCTTTCTTGGCTGCTATATATTGTAATCTCTTTTATTATTTTAAGGGAGATCTTCTCGTTACCAGAAGCAAAACTCTACCCAAATTGAAAGGTGAATACTGAGATTTTGAGCTCAGATTATTTTTCATATCATTTTATCTGAATGAGAAAGCAAGTTGTTTATAGACTTTGTGTTGTTATAGCTTGTATCATTTTAGGAGATTGTTCTTATGTCTATCTTTTGAATGTGTTCTTGTTTATTTAATTTGGCAAGCAGAACTAGTGAAAGTAATCAAGAAGGTGTCCTGAAGCCAACTGTGGAGAGACTTTGTGCCCCCACAATTGCCTTTAGAGTGTTTTCTTTCTATTTTTATGTAAAGGGCCTTGGAACAACTTTGTGCCCTCATTGTCCTTCGTATCTCACTCTTGGGCAGTCAAGGTGGAGACTTTGTGCTACATCTCAAGCTACTGGTTACTATGCCCTTGGTTACTGGTTACTTTCATACCTGAAAGAACTCTTGTTGTCCCCTGCAAGAACACTTCTGAAAGAAGAGAAGTGCCTTCAGTGTTTTCACCAGGATTTTCTCCTATGTTTGTTAACATCATCTCTGAAAGAAGAGAGATGGATGGTGTATCATACCCCTGAGTGTTATTTTTTGCTTATATATAGTATATAGCCCCTTCATATTTTATAGGGAACCTCCCCTTGATGAGAGGAGAGATTTGTCCTCTTTAGATGTGGTAAACCTACAACTTTGGACGACCAATCTCCCTTGCTATGGATGATCAGAACTATTTTGCTCATCAATATGTTGGTGATAAAATATTCACCCAACAGGTTTTTGGCGACTCCGTTGAGGACACAATAATTTTGTGCAATTTGGAACCTCAAGTTTCAGATTAAAACATCACCTGTGTCTTACCCATTATCATTATACCCTTATCCATTATAGATTATGGTGACTCTATCATGTGTCTTACCCATTATCATTATATCCTTACCATCTACCTCCATCTCCATTATATAATATGGTCTGCAAACCAAATCCATTGGAATAGAATGCATAGTTTGAAGCCTCAAGCTTCAAGCTAAAGTAGGGCTAGTTCTTTCCTATTTTTTTTCTACAATCTGGCAGCTCCACGCTATACCAGAAGCTAGAAAGCTCAAGGTGTTGTTGACCCTATTGGTGCAACAGAACAAAAAGCTATGGTAGTGGACCATACTGTTGTGCTTCAAAGTCGGCAAAAGGAACTCCCCGCCAAGAGAACAAAGAGTTATGGTTTTTAGATTGAAGACCACATCTTGCCATGGGGCAAGAAGAGAGAACCAAAAGGAGTGCACAAGAAATGTGATCCTTGGTGGAGAGTTCCATTTGCCCGTCACCAATTTTGGGGACTAAATGGTTTCCTACTGGTCTAGTAGGATGGAATGCCATTTTCATTGTCTCACTGTGGGCAGCGTCTGAATCACTTGAATTCTTAAAGTAGCAGATAAGTTCACCTTTACATATGTACATTTGTATAGTCTTTAGTTCTATTTTGTGCTTTTCATTTTCATTTTTGTCACCTTTTTTTTTGGGTAGCATTACTCCATAGCCCAATGGCATACTTCAAGGCACTGGAGATTCTAGATTCTACTCCCTTTGATTGTTTTTACAATAGAAGGAAGTTCTCCAACTGGAGCCAGCTGTTGTCCCCAAAAATATCACTCATTTTTGGGACAAACTATGAACTAGTTTGGTCCTGGAAGACCAAAAAATTGTCTCTTCCCTTTTCAAAATTTGTTCTGAGCATTCAATTTCCTCATTTTCCAAGATTTTTTAGTAAAGGGATTAGCAGGTTCAATAGGTTCAAAGGCTTCTGCATACGAGTTCAATCAAAATAACTAGTCTCCAGTCATTCTCAGCAAAGGTTCAACGAGCGGTTGGTTCAACGCATTTTGTTCGAGCGATCAAAAGACAACCAAATAATGAAGAATGAACTGATTGAACCATTGAAATATTGAACCAAAGTTGGTTCAATTGGTTGGTTCATTCGGTAGGTTCAAGGGGCTGCCCCAAGGCCGAAGGAACAAATGCCCTTGCGGAGGGCAGGCTACATTTGTTCAAGGGTCAAAGAGAAGCCAAAAGAGATAGAATTCCTTCGGATTTGGTTCAAGGCCTAAAAGGAACAATTCCTTCATACTTTTTGTCTGAAGGAATTCACCTGAAAAAAAGGCCTAAAGAAATTAAACGGAATGAGTGGCTAAGGAAAAGTCCAAAAGCCGAAGTCTGGCAGAAAAAGACAAAGCGAAGGAATTACTTCAGACTTTTTGTCTAAAGAAAAAGTTTGCCAAAAAAGGAAAAGCCCAAATGAAGAGAAAATCCCATGAAAAAATGCTTTATGGAAAAAGACAAAGTGTAGCAAAATCCGCCACGTGTCCCTTATAGAGTCGAAGTAGAAGCTGCCAAGTGTTGTCTGCCGGGACATAGTTTCTAATAAGTTTCAAAGATATGGAAGTTGCCACGTGTCCCTAGTAAAGCTCGATAGAATTCACCAAGTGTCAACATCCAGTCTTTCCATTTCATTTCGTAAACACTGTGGTGGGCTTCGGGTGAGTTGATAAAGTAAGCAAATGCTGCCACGTGTCCTCGCCTATTTCACAGCAAAACATGCCACGTGTCACTTGTTGAGATCAGCAAAAAACAGCCAAAGCAAGTGAGAAAGACACAAAGGCATTGTTAAGGAGGATGACAGACTTGAATGCATTAAAATGCCAAAATGCCAAAGGGTAGAACCACTGATGGAAGAGCGTAAAGAGCCAGCAAAGATAGGAATTCAGCCCCGAGAGCTCAAATGCCAGAAAAAGACAAAACCAGGAAGAAATAAAGAGGGAGAGCCCAAAAATATCTATGTAGAAGTTATTTTAGTAGGTGGAATAATCCATCAAGCAGATATTTTGGATTGTGAACATTGAAGGCGTAGCCTATTTGTCTCTCTTGGAGTAAAGGCAAAGTGGACATCTGTGCAGATACTAGATGACCTAGGCCTAGGAGGAGACATTTGAGATTAAGTAACATGCCACAGTCAAGGCAGCCACCCTGTTCTAGCATGGTCCCCTGACAGTACTAAAAATGCATTCAAGGCATTAAATACACAGCATGGGCCATTCCATGAAACAAAGTGCCAAGTCTTTCTTGGTTGCTATATATTGTAATCTCTTTTATTATTTTAAGGTAGATCTTCCCGTTACCAGAAGCAAAACTCTACCCAAATTGAAAGTCGAATACTAAGACTTTGAGCTCAAATTATTGCTCATATCATTTTATCTAAATGAGAAAGCAAGTTGTTAGCAGACTTTGTGTTGTTATAACTTGTATCATTTTAGGAGATTGTTCTTATGTCTGTCTTCTGAATGTGTTCTTGTTTATTTAATTTGGCAAGTAGAACTAGTGAAAGTAATCAGGAAGGTGTTTTGAAGCCAACTGTGGAGAGACTTTGTGCCCCCACAATTGCCTTTAGTGTGTTTTCTTTTTGTTTTTGTGTAAAGGACCTTGGGATGACTTTGTGCCCTCATTGTCCTTCATATCTCACTCTTGGGCAGTCGAGGTAGAGACTTTGTGCTACATCTTAGGCTGCTGGTTACTATGCCCTTGGTTACCAATTACTTTCATACTTGAAAGAACACTTTTGAAAGAAGAGAAGTGCCTTTAGTGTTTTCACCAGGATTTTCTCCTCTCTATGTTAACATCATCTCTGAAAGAAGAGAGATGGATGGTGTATCCTACCCCTAAGTGTTATTTTTTGCTTATATATATAATATATAGCCCCTTCATATTTTATAGGGAACCTCCCCTTGATGAGAGGAGAGATTTGTCCCCTTTGGATGTGGTAAACTTGCAACTTTGGATGACCAATATCCCCTATTGTGGATGATCATAACTATTTTTCTCATTAATACGCTGCTGACAAAATATTCACCCAATAGTTTTTTGGCGACTCCATTAGGGACACAGTAATTTTGTGCAATTTAGAACCTCAAGTTTTAGATTGAAACATCACCTATGTCTTACCCATTATCATTATACCCTTATCCATTATAGATTATGGCGACTCCATTCCGTGTCTTACCCATTATCATTATAGCCTTACCATCTTCCTCCATCTCCATCATATAATCTGGTCTGCAAACTAGATCCAATCGGATAAAATGCATAGTTTGAAGCCTCAAGCTTCAAGCTGAAGCAGGGCCAATTCTTTCTCATTTTTGTTCTATAATATGGCAGTTCCATGCTATACCAAAAGCCAAAAAGCTCAAGGTGTTGTTGACCTTGTTGGTGCAATAGAACAACAAGCTATGGTAGTGGACCATACTGCTGCGCTCCAAAGTCAGCAAAAGGAACTCTCTACCAAGAGAACAAAGAGTTATGGTTTTCAGATTGAAGACCACGTCTTGCCATGCGGCAAGAAGAGAGAACCAAAAGGAGTGCACAAGAAATGTGATTCCTGGTGGAGAGTTCCATTCACTCGTCATCGATTCTGGTGACAAAATGGTTTTCTACTAGTCTATCAGGATGGAACACCATTTTCATTGTCTCGTTGTGGGTAGCATCTGAATCACTTCAATTCTTGAAGTATCAGATAAGTTCACCTGTACATATGTACATTTGTATAGTCTTTAGTTTTGTTTTGTGCTTTTCATTTTCATTTTTGTCGCCTTTCTTTTTGGGTAGCATGACTTCGTAGCCCAATGGCATACTTCAAGGCATTGGACATTCTGGATTCTACTCACTTCGATTGTTTTTACAATAGAGGGAAGTTCCCCAACTAGTGCCAGTTGTTGTCCCCAAAAATATCACTCATTTTTGGGACAACCTATGAACTAGTTTTGTCCTGCAAGACCAAAAAATTGTCTCTTCCCTTTTCAAAATTTGTTTTGAGCATTCAATTTCATCATTTTCCAAGCTTTTTTAGTAAAGGGATTAGCATGTTCAACATGTTCACAGGCTTCTGCAGGTGAGTTCAATCAAAAGAACCAGTCTCCAGTCATTCTCAACAAAGGTTTAACGAGCGGTTGGTTGAACACATTTTGTTCGAGCGATCAAAAGACTTAACCGAATAATGAAGAATGAACGGATTGAACCAAAGTTGGTTCAATCGGTAGGTTCAAGGGGCTACCCCAAGGCTAAAGGAACAAATGCCCTTGCAAAGGGCAGGCTATATTTGTTCAAGGGTCAAAGAGAAGCCAAAAGAGATAGAATTCCTTCGGATTTGGTTTAAGGCCCAAAAGGAACAATTCCTTCAGACTTTTTGTCCAAAGGAATTCACCCGAGAAGAGAGCCCAAAGAAGTATAAGGGAATGAGCGGCTAAGGAATAGCTCAAAAGCTAAATCTCGATAGAAAAAGACAAAGCGAAGGAATTCCTTCAGACTTTTAGTTCGAAAGAAAAGTCTGCCAAAAAAGGAAAAGCCCGATTGAAGAGAAAAGCCCACGAAAAAATGCCCGATAGAAAAAGACAAAGTGCAGTAGAAGCCGCCACGTGTCCCTTATAGAGCTGAAGCAGAAGATACCAAGTGTCGTCTATCGGGACATATTTTCTAATAAGTTTCAAAGCTATGGAAGTTGCCACTGTCCCTGGTAAAGCTCGACAGAAGCCACCAAGTGTCAACATCTGCGGTCTCTCCCTTTCATTTCGTAAAGACTGTGGTGGGCCCTGAGTGAGTTGATAAATTAAGCGGATGCTGCCACATGTCTTAGCTTGTTTCATAGTGGAACACGCCACATGTCACTTATTGAGATCAGTAGAAAGCAACCAAAGCAAGCGAGAAAGACACGAAGGAATTGGTAAGGAGGATGACGGACTCGAATGCATTAAAAGGCCAAAACACCAAAGGGAAGACCCACTGATGGAAGAGTGTAAAGAGCCAGTAAAGATGGGAATTCAGCCTCGAGAGCTCAAATGCCAAAAAAAGACAAAACTAGGAAGAGACAAAGAGGGAAAAGCCAGAAATATCTGCGCAGAAGTTATTTCAATAGGTGGAACAGTCCACCAAGCATATATTTTGGCTTGCAAACATTGAAGGCGTACCCTATTTGTCTCTCTTGGAGTAAAGACAAAGTGGAAAGCTACACAGATACCAAATGACCCAGACCCAAGAGGAGACATTTGAGATAAAATAACATGCCACAGTCAAGGCAGCCACCCTGTTCCAGCATGGTCCCTTGACAGAATTGAAAATGCATTCAAGGCTTTGAATGCACAACATGGGCCATTCCATGAAACAAAGTGCCAAGTCTTTCTTGGTTGCTATATATTGTAATCTCTTTTATTATTTTAAGGGAGATCTTCGCGTTACCAGAAGCAAAACTCTACCCAAATTGAAAGGTGAATACTAAGACTTTGAGCTCAAATTGTTGTTCAAATCATTTTATCTGAATGAGAAAGCAAGTTGTTTGCAGACTTTATGTTGTTATAGCTTGTATCATTTTAGGAGATTGTTCTTATGTCTATCTTCTAAATGCGTTCTTGTTTATTTAATTTTGCAAGTAGAACTAGTGAAATTAATCAAGAAGGTGTCATGAAGCCAACTGTGGAGAGACTTTGTGCCCCCGCAATTGCCTTTAGTGTGTTTTCTTTCTATTTCTATGTAAAGGACCTTGGGATGACTTTGTGTCCTCATTGTCCTTTGTATCTCACTCTTGAGCAGTCGAGGTGGAGACTTTGTGTTACATCTCAGGCTGTTGGTTACTATGCCCTTGGTTACCAGTTACTTTTATACCTGAAATAACTCCTACTGTTCCCTGCAAGAACACTTCTGAAAGAAGAGAAGTGCCTTCAGTGTTTTCACCAAAATTTTATCCTCTGTTTGTTAACATCATCTCTGAAAGAAGAGAGATGGATGGTGTATCCTACCCCTGAGTGTTATTTTCTGCTTATATATATAGTATATAGCCCCTTCATATTTTATAGGGAACCTCCCCTTGATGAGAGGAGAGATTTGTCCCCTTTGGATGTGGTAAACCTACAACTTTGGATGACCAATCTCCCTTGCTGTGGAAGATCAGAACTATTTTGCTCATCAGTACGCTGGTGACAAAATATTCACCAAACACAAACAAAGGGAAAATTGGTTCTAACATCTAGGTTGGAGGTGGTAGTGGATGGAACGGTTAAGGGATTCAAGATGGGATATCCAAGGACCATATTGCATAAGAACCATGTACCCAATCATCCATGTACCATTATGACATTACATTTTAGCATGCTATGAATAAAATTTGATATACCAAGATATTTCTAAAATATGTCTGAAGATTGCCTGCATGTCCTTATCAAGGTCAAAATAGGGACGAAGGATGGGGGTATAGTTACAAGTATGGTTTAGGATGTCCAAGGCTGAATAGAGTAGGCATGCCCCCAAAAGTAGGGTACTTGTAAACAATAAATTTACACATGATACAAAAAATTGGATTTCATCATGGTATTTGCCCAAGGTTCCATAAAATTGCTTTTCACATTTGGACAATTTTTTTTGCCTTTTTTTAATTATTTTATGAATTTTTAAATTATATGTATGTGTGTGTGTGTGTGTATTTTAATTTTTAATATTTTATAGTAGAATTAGATCCTTCAAGTATAGAATCACTTGAGATGCATGATATTCATGGGTTCATCAAGCTCCTATCCATCTTACATGGCCAATTTTTATGCTTCTGACCTTGATGATGACATATGAACCTAACCAATTAGGCTCAAACTTGCCTTTATTTTTGCAGTCCTAATTGGTGTTTCTTTAATTTTATTTTAGGCTGTCACTGATTTCAAACTCTTGGATTTGATATGCTTGGTATAGCTTATTCTTAGCCTGTTTTGATATGCTTTCAAATGATTTAACATGTTGAATCATTTTTTGTCAAAAAGTTCTAATTCATGAAGCCACGCAACTATGTATTCTTCATCATTTATCAAATTTTACGGGGAGATGCTTAAAGAGGGTACTATCAATTATAAAAATGGCTTCAACTCTAAAGATAAGGGAATAAGGCATTGCCCTCGTGGGTGTGTAGACATTTGCATGATAAGCCCATAAGGCAGATACAATTGAACATGTCAATCTCAACCAACGTTATTAATAGTATTTTTGAGGATTTTATTGGATGCTTCAACCTGACCATTACCTTGGGGGTAATAGGTCGTGGACTACTTATATTTGATATAGAATTGGTCATAGAGGTATCTGACTTATTTATTTTTAAAGGACTTATTGTTAATGGTAATGATGGATAAAGAGATACCTTAATGAAAAATGATGTGATTAAGGATGAATTTTGATATTTTTTTTCCAATTACATATGTGAGGGGGATGGTTTCTACACATTTGGTAAATTACTCGATGGTTTTAATGATGTGTTTGTGGTCACTAGAGGAAGTGGGAATTTTCTTTCCAATGAAATCAAGCCCCCAAGTAGAGAAGTGCCATAGAATTATGATTCGATACAATGCTTAGTAAGGTGCATAAATGATGTCTCCATGCTTCTAATAGGCTATGAACTTTTTGACAAACAAACAAACATCTTTTTCCATGGTATGCCAGTAGTATCATATGGCATGTGCTTCACAGGTTCCATCATGAACTTCCTTGATTGCTAAGTTAGACTATTCTAAATTTAAACATCTTGATAGGGTACCATCATAGGATTTAAAATAGAGGGTATTGCCAAGGAAGGTGAAGTGGGAGGATGAACGATTTTATTTGATTACGTGAAATATCGAGAGGGAAGATGTGGCAATGGAGGTAAGTGTAAATCTTATGATAGCAATGGTAATTTGGATCAAGAATATTAAACACCATTTTATATTATAGGACATCATATGCTAGGATCATTAGTTGTTCAACTAAAAACTAACATTGTCGGGTATCCTTTTTCATCTCAAGAAGAGAACCAATGGCAGCCATGGTGTCTATAATTTTATTATTTACACGAGGTACTTGTTAGATTTGATGTGAAAAAAGTATTTCTTTAAGCTACAAACCATTCTTTTATAAGGGATGAGTTTGTCATCTTTGGCTTGGTACTCATTGCTAACTTGTTTGATGATGAGTTGTGAGTCACCATAGATTGACAAGTGTTGAATATTCCACTGTATTGCTAGATTAAGGCCTGAGATGAACACTTCATACTCAATAATGTTGTTATTGCAAGGAAAGCCAACTATGAATGCTTTGGGCATGAGATCTAATCCATGCATATCAACATATGACCAAGAAAATATGCTTAAAAATTATGTTTGGAGGGCAACAAAAGTTTCATGTTGCTCGGGATTGAGAGTAAATCTAAGTTTAATGACTTAGGATTCTATTTTATTTAATGTTGACACCAATAATTTCTCAAAAATAAATTTAGAGTTGTCCTCTAACTTCATCAGTGCAAGGGTAAAGTTGACTTACTTGTCTATTAGTGCCTTAGAAAGGTTTGCACTAAGGGACTCAGTTTTTAGCTTGTTTGTTTCTTTTGATTTATAGATTTATTTTAACTAAGGAACTTTTCCTGCTCCCCAAAATATGTTGATGCATCTAGGTTAATTTATAAACCCTTTTTTTGATCCCCTGGTAGGATGTCATCTTGAAGTCCTATGAATTATGCGATAGCTTCATCATTTTAAAAGAAATCAAATGGTATGTGATATTTTTAGTCTTAGTTGATAAGTTTAAGGAATTAGAGGTCAAAGTTCATGGTGAAGATGACAATGTCAATGAAAATCTTAGTGGTGATAATATATTCATAGAAACTACAAGAGAAACCTATTTCAATCTCATAAGAAGCTTCCTCATAGATCATGGAATTGTTACTAACATCCTCATATTGATCACCAAGCAATCTGTATCTCATGCCATGAGATTCTTGATTTGTTTGAATGTTTATTGGTTCTCAAATCCCCTATTCATCAAGTCCTAGTCCTTTTATTTTGTAGTTCATGATTTGACACATCATTTTTCTAAAGGATACTTATTACTTTGAAAAAAAGATGCTAGGTCATCATCATATAGCCAAGAGTCATTGAAACTTTCAATTTTCTCATCCAAAAGAAATCTTGGTTTGACAAAAGTTGTTGTACTAAATTAATAGGAGATCAAATATATCTTCTTATTCGTGTTGGGTCTGCCATGGCTTCAAGGAGAAATGAGGAGTTTATCCACATAGAACACATCTTTGATTTTGTATTCTCCATAGCTTGTATCAAGGATCTTAAAACAAGATTTAGAATATAGGGTTTTGGATGTAGATGGGAGGTCAACTGGGTGTATGTAGGATGAAGGATTTGTTGGTTATTGTATTATAAATTTGTCCATTTCAAAGGCATTTTTGGTGATGGGACAATAATTTATTTTACAATAGTTTCCCTCTAATATTTTTCAATATTGTAAATGTTGAGGATCACTAGGGATAGTCACTTCTATGCTTAAAGGTAGAAATTTAATGTATTGCTGGAAGGTGGATGAGATAGATTGCATAACATGAATCCATGGTTGATCAAAAAGGAAGTTATAAGGGAGGTTAAGATCAAATATGTGGAGCAAGGTTTATCATGCGACTGGTCCAACCATGATAGTAAGATATATAGTGCCTATTGATTCCCTTTCAACATTATCATACACTTTGATGGTGATGATATTTGAATCCGATGCTACTTCAAAAAAACCAGAATGTTTGATTAATGTCAAGATGTAGATATTTAAGCCTGATCCATTGTATGCAAGCACCCTTTTCACTTTATATTAGGTGATGAAGGGTTTGTTATGCAAGGGCATATTATGTGATCAGCTAATGAAAGGCATGATATGTTCATCAAGGATGAGATGATGACTCAAAGATGTGTTCAATGAGTGCTTAGAATTGGTATACATCAATGTCATTGGGGACTCTTTACTCTTAATGGTCTTTGTATAAGATGTCATTATGAATAGTGGATGTTTTGAGAAGATCAAGGATGGAAATTTGGGCAAGAGTTTTCTTAAGATGTTTAATAAGGTTGAATTATCCTTCAGGGGTAGGTAGAGGAGACCTTTGGACAATGATATTTTTACGCCTAGTTGTGACAACATTATACAGGGCTTTGAATTTTATGGTTGTGACATAATTTTTTGTATGTTTAATGTGACCAACAACTACATTACAGGAATGGGTTAGTTTGGGTGTTAAGGTTGTGGATGAACTTGATCATGTTTTAGAAAGAGGTCTTGGTATATCACCAATTTTTTATTATGTGATGTGGATGCACTACCTCCGATTTCAATTTCTCCTCTATCAATAAAATCTTGAAAGTAAATTTTTAGTTTCATGTATCTATTAGCTAAATATCCTTTGATTTTATAAAACTCACAGTATTCAATCTCTTTGTACCATGTGGGTTTCGTTTGCTTTCATCAAAGGACTTAGTGTGTGGAAAAATGATCATATTTATAGTGACCAATCATTGAATGACAACTTCTACTGATTCTCCCAAAGGAGTATAGTGTTTTATTTTGATCTCGTGTATAGGATTCCCCCTAGGAATGGTAATGTTAGAAGTACTTTGGATAACTTGATTGTGTTTTGAATCAATAACTCTATCACAATTTTTTTTTTGTTTTTACTAAAGAATTAGATTTTTCTGATTGTGATGATCCTTATGGAAAAGTTTCACCAATTCTTTAGCGATAAGGAATTTATCGATTTGAACTCCATTTTCAATTATTTTGTCAAAAATAGTAGCACAATGAACTTGTATATGAAAGGCCATTTCTTGATTAAGGTTAGCAACAAAGATATTGACCAGCTATTTATTCGAGATTGACTAAGAGAATCTGTTAGCTAAGATTCTCCATCTTTGTAGGAATGAAGAGAAGCTCTCTCCATTCATTTGTTTGGAATTACATAAGCCCATCACTTTAATATCATGTTCAACATTTTAGGATAATTGTGTGACAAAGCTTTTAGATATATATGCAAAGGTTGTGATGGGTCCCTTAGGAAGATGTAAAAATTATTCCAAAGCTTTCCCCCCTAGATTCCAAAGGAATAATCTGATCAAGTAATTGCCATTGTATGCAACCTCTTAGTAGGACATGAATAATTATTTGACATGTTATTTTGGATCACCTCTTTTATTATATTTTTCAAACTTGGGAAATTCAAAGTAAGGGGGAAAGGGTAATCATGTCATTTCTCTATCAAAGGGACATGGGCACAACTCCTCAAATTTGTATTTTTTTTAATGGGTTCCTTCCTGTATCCCTTGGAGAGCATCCTTCATAACTTGACATTCTTAGGAAAATGACATACCCTTAAGTGGAGATGATGGGGGTAGGATAAAACTAGATTTTTTATTGGTAAAGGATTATTTATTGTGTTTTGAAGGTTTTGATGTTGAAGAACTTCTATGGGAGGCTAATTTTTCCAAATGTTGACTTAGTTGTTGAAGTTAGTAAAACATAATTTGATTTTAGTCTTGAGGATTTTGTTGTGTTAGAACTAGTTTTCCCTTGCTAGTGTTGACAGGAGAAACATTTAAATTTGGGGTTTTAACTAGTGGATTCTAGATTTACTTTGTTTTGGTCAACAAGATCACTAGAAATAACATGTTCTTGGTTTGGTGGATTTGATCATTTTAGCTTATAATGCCATATAAGTTTATAAGATTAAAATCCACTATAAGTGACTCCTATTTATATAAGTTTGATAAAGATGTCATATTTGTTTTCAAATAGGAATATATCTACTTTGGCACTACCTTGATATGTCTTAAAAAAATCATTGGTGTCATCATTTTATTCACTTTGATTGGCAAAACATCATTATCATCATCATGAGTTTGGTCTTGGTTGAAATGTCCATCAGTCATGAATGGGTTTGGATTAAAAAGGTCATTGGTATCTTGGTTTTGTCTAGTTTGGTATCTTTTTTAGGTGCCAGTTGATTCATTTTAAATTTTATTTTAGACTGGATTTACACGATGGTAGAAAATAATAACACACACACAATAACACCCTATGTTAGTCAATTAGGTGTACAATTATATAGTGGCTCACAAATATATCTCAAGGTTATGATGTGAGTAATCTTAAGGAATGATGTTTTCCTAACAACACTACATAATTATAGTTGAATCGATCTTAATATAGGTTTATATAGGGTCTTTAAGGAAGTACTCAATATGATTTGAAGTATGTGAGGCCTAAATATATGATACATGGGTGTCATCAAAAGCCTAGGTATTGGTGGTTAACCACCTCACTTCACAAAAACTAGGTAAAAATTAATTTTTGTTTAGCCAATAACGATAGCTCCTCCAAGAAATATTTATAGTACTTAAAACCCAAACTTTGGTTAGTGTTTGGTGATGAAATCCAAGTCAACAAATCCTAAGAAAGAAAAATAAAATGTTTAAACTATTTCTGATTTACAAGAACACCTTATGATGTGAGGAAAGAACATACATAGTTTGAACTAGGGGTACACGAGTGATTTAAACCATTTTTTACTCTTAATATCACTATATGGCAAAAGAGAATAGCACACATGGGCTAGACCACATAGGATAAATTTTAGTGGTGAATTTTCATTAATTCATGAATATTTTAGTTTTAAAATTTGGCATTTGGTGATTTTGGGGGGTAGTGAATAACATGGATTTACCTAAATTATTTGGATGCAAGTTAGTTTTCAGGTCAACTTGCCTACTATTTAAAATAAATTTAATACTTATAAATATATTTCACCACTAAGATGAAAATAATTATGATCACATTTACCACTATATGTAATATATAATCCTTTGATGACTGAACTTATGAAATATATCTGCATTGTTAAACTCTGTTTGTGCCAATGTTGTCTTCCAATATAGTTGTTGCTAGTCTGTGACTATGTCACCCACCAGTATAGTTGTTGCTAGTCTACAATTATATCACCCATCAGTATCCATGGTATTTGCTAGCATTCATGTCACTTAATAATGTTTATGCCATTTGAAAACATATATATGCCCTTCAACATTGGTGTTGTTTGTTATCATTTGTGTGATCTATCAATGTTTGTGTCACCCACCAGCATTCACTAGCAACATCTATGTCAGTCGCTATCATTTGTCCCTATATGCATTATAAATGACTCTGATTAAATGGAATCTACTATAGATATTAGGGGTTGGGACAATCAGTAAAAAAAACCATGTTAGCTTATTTTAGCCAGCCACAAAAATGCCCTAAGCAACCAACATCCACACTAAGTATAGGTACTCTACTAAATAATGAAATGTATTTTTTTTAATTTTTAGTATCATATTTAGGTTCACTAACAATTCAAATGTAAATAAATGTAGAACACATAGATAATGGTATTCTAGATGAACAAATTAAAGACAACATGTAACCATTTAAAGATATTATTGATGATGACATGTCAGCACTCGAAGACATTCTTAACCATGACTATGACATGCCTCAAGTGGAAGACTATTATAAACCAAATGAGGTGAAAATACAAGAACAAACTTCTAAATCTCATGAAATACCAATTTTAGTTAAAAATTCAACTCAAAATTATGTGCGAAAGAAGAGGAAACTAGAGGAAATTATTGATAATGAGATCTAAATACCGGATAAGATTAATACTCATCAAACACAAACTTCTGTTGAACACCACTAATAAATATGTGTGAAAGAATAAAATTACACAGATAATTGGTAGGTATTTTGAGTTTGATAAGGCAACTAAATATCCATTCATTGAACTAATATAGTTAGAAAAAGGTATAGATACTCTAATAGAATGTAGATATATAATATGTAGCTGAAAACTAGGAAAAGACCAAAAAATAAAAATTTAAGTAGGACACAATTGAGAAACATTGTGGAAAAATATATGTGTCAGTAAAACAAAAATATGGACAAACCCAAAAACACAAAGATGGAAAGGTGTAAAATAATGCATGCATGTAAGGTACCCAAGACAGTATGAAGATCATTAGAAACATCTATGACATCTCATTAAGAAAGGAAGAACAATAACAGTTCAATTAGGAAAATATACTCAATCCAATCTTCATACCAAAAAATATATAGTTCTCTACCATATATCACATTCTGAAAAAAGGTAGACCTATATCTAAAAATAATAATTATAAAATTTTGATACAATATAATGTATTTCATAACATTTCACAATCCCATAGGTTAAATAGTAGTGATTGAGAAATGGCAAAATGTCTCAACATGATTGAAAAAGAGGATTTTAAATAAAAAATAAAAAATGCATGGTTATCTCATTATCAATTGATGAGGTCACAACCATTGACAACATATCATTGGTTTGCATTCATGTTTATACTTTTCATAACCATTCAAGGCAACTTCATATATAGATGTACATAGAATGACAATAAATTATGATATTGAAAACCTTTACAGATTGATTATTTTTAATTTGAAGGATATAGCTGGGATGGGTGATTATGTTATAGCTACCAAGTTAGTGTATGCTAATGTTGATGGTGCATCAGTGATGCAAGACACATAATTAGTATCTGTGTTTGATTGCAAATAATAGTTTCCACATATATGATTCTAATTCATTACATGGATCATAAAATGAATTTTACTTACATAATTGTTAGCACATTTGAAAATATTGCAAAATTAGAAAATCTTATTCATGACTTGCATGCATACATGTCAAGCAGTCCAAAAAGATTTTTAGAGTTTAAAAAATTTGTGATTGGAGTGACTAATGGCAAAAAACTTTTGAAAGATGTTGATACAAGATGAATATCTATGTATGAGCCAACATGCATAATTTTTGAATAATATCCATTATTAACAAGTTTTATGCATCAATCCAGATGGAAGTTGACAAGGCAAAAGATTTGGTGTACCATTTAACAAATTTAGAAACTTTGTTGACATTATGTGGTATTCTACCTATGTTAAAATAAATGAAATATTTGATGAAACATGCATAAGAGATATCCATGTATATTTTTGACTTCATACAGCTGAGAAAACATATTTGTTAATCTCTAGACATGCTATACTTTTCCCAATATTTTTTTAAGGGACCAGTATTTGGCAGTTGGAAAAATTTAACATATATTAAGGACCCTAAAAGCTATTTGAATTTTAATATTAATAATCATATTTTTATCATGGTTAATGGGAAGGAGATACCACTATACACATTCTGAAAACATGTTGATTTAGTAGTAGAAATTGAAGAAGTTCATGTAACACATATACTATATGATATTGTTATTTATGAAACACGAATGAAATTAATATAGTTTTCACAAAGCCTGTCTACTGAAATTTAAGATCATTTTAAAAGGGATGAATTTCTTGAATCCATAGGAGTGACGAATCCCATATTTTGGAGCACTACAGATGGTTAAGAACTAACAAGTAATTTATTTCTCAAATACATGGGTACTCTCATTAAACATTTCAACAAATCTATGGAGATCAATGGAGTTGAAATTAAAAGTATTTTACGAAAGGATTTATTGACATCTTAATCAACATGTTTTGAGATTACAATGATAGATCAATATTGTTGTTTAAATAAACCAACAAAAAGTGGTGATATTATGAGGCTATGGAAAACCTTTACCCCAATAACATCCTGCAGGGAAATATCAACAAATATTTTTGATTATATGAACTCTGTAAAATAATGATTTTGGGGTCTATGGAAGATAAAAGGATATTTAGTGCATTATCTTTTAAATCCAAACTTTAGAACATATTGGACAAAAATATATAGACTTGTTTGAGGCTGTATGTTTCTCGTTATCCCGTGAATGAGTTTATTGATGAAAGAGTGCTTGCAATTTGGAGTTCATTCACTGAAAGAAGAGGAATCATTGATATAATGACTAATAGATATGATCTTAATTATAATATTAAAAATACCTCTGAGAAAATAGATACGAATGCCATCAAATAAGAATGAGCTGCAAAAGGCTTGTTTCCATTACCTGAGTTTTAGTTTGGTATGTATTCTAAATAGAAACATTGGAATCTAATTCATTACCAATTGTGACATTTTTTGGTATTTATTAGAAACAATTTTTTGTGATAATTTAACTATTGAAAAATTGATCACATTAAAATATTATAAGCACAATATATATTTGATAAAAGATATGTACCAAATGATGCATCACAATGAGATTGTATATCAATCAAATGTTATAATTTCTTATCAATCTACTAGTTTCAAATTCTTTTAAAATTTAAATATACACAAAATTATATAAACGTTGTATATAAATACATCAAACCACATTTCACATTAATAAGTGATTAACTAAATTGTAAATATAGATGCAAAATTTGTACACTATAAACATGAGGGAAGCCATAAATACAAAATATATATTGATTTTTGGAGATAAGCTGAAATTATAAATACAATATTTCAGTTTGAAACTGATTGTCTTATAATGCTACAATATTTACATTATTTTGATTCATTTTTATCAATATGCGGAGTGTCTTTCTACTTTTCTATTATAAAAGACATTCCCTCTCCATGGTTTGTATCATCTTTTGTGATCCCTAATTGCAGAATATCCTTGGCTATATTATTAATATTGTCAAGATTTGGCTATTTTTCCTTTGCCACATCTCCTACCAAAATTAATGTGGGATCCACATCATCTTTCTATTTGAACAAAATATGTGGATCCAATCCATTTTGCTTGATGATTTTATTTAATTTATT
This sequence comes from Torreya grandis, assembly GCA_037957365.1. Classification (NCBI taxonomy): domain Eukaryota; kingdom Viridiplantae; phylum Streptophyta; class Pinopsida; order Cupressales; family Taxaceae; genus Torreya; species Torreya grandis. The sequence goes on from JARHVA010000141.1 coordinate 4,707,248, forward strand.
ATTTTGTTTATTAAAAAAAACAAGTATTTCTTTCAAGGAAATTGTTGCATTTAAACTTTTTGCATATTTTTGAGGTGCACTTCGAGTACCCTCGCTTGATTCTTCAAATTTGCATATTTTGACTACTATCAAACAAATAATATTTAAAAAAAAAAGTTACAAGAAATTAAATGTAAATGCCAAACAACTTAATAAAACTTACCATAGCTTTCTCCTCTTTTACATTAGTGATAAGCACAAGGCTTTTGCCTTTTACCCATTTATTGTAGTACGCATGGGATTTTGCTTTTAAATTATCAATCTTATTCAACATAATATCTAAAACATTATAATTATAATTATTATTAATAATTATTGCCCCTAAAACAACCTGATTCACCAAAACTTCAGTTTTCATTATTTGATTTTCAACCAGTTTGAATAACTAGTTACTTTGAGAGTGATTATGAAAATGGGCACTTATTTCCTGAATTAAAACTTTAGGTCTTAAATCCCATAATATTAAACACCCAATTTCACTCAAAATAATATCTTTTACATATGCGATAATACTATCTACCAATGAATTTTCTAAAGGAAATGTAGTAATATCATCATCCATCTTTGGAATCTCAGGATTGGGAGGGGGAGTGCCTATGCTAGATAGAGAGTTAGGTGTTTGTGGTTGTTGGGAACCAGCCTATGGCACCTTTGGTTGTGATCCATGAATAATATCGTGGGGATTGGAAAAATTATATTGATCCCCATTCTCGATCCTCAAAATTTCATCATCAAGATATATTTATTCTAATAAAGTGGTTCCCCATGAACTAGGGAGAACACCAAGAGAAAGGTTTGGAAAATTTGACATTATAAAATGCATTGTGCCACTACTTGGGGCTGGAAACGATAATCATTTTCCCATGGTTACAACTTGGCTGACTGGTGGTGGTGGTAAAAAATGTTTCCTTTGGGAAGAGGTTTATTTTGAGTGCTTATGTGCATCATAATCATGACATTATGCACATATCTACATGATTGCTAAACATGTGGTGTCATGATTGCCATCACATATTATTCTATTTGTGTGTGATGCCATGATTACTATCATACCTCTTTTGTATGTATTACTAATGGGGGCTTATATATGTAATGATGATTACTATGATGATTATTATTACATGATGTTGTAATATATTTTTGACATGATACTTATATGCCTTAGGTTATATGTTTCATATGAGCATGAAAGATCAAATATTTATGATAACATAATATAAACATTCCATAACACATGTTTTATATCATTACATCTTAATAAATAACATGATGTGCATAACTCTTTTCTTTTGACATGTGTTATTCACAAGCTCCATTCCTCACCTCAAAAGGGGTCATACTAGTGGGCTCGTCATACAGATCAAGGCATTGAAATATGGGCAAATCACATTATGCATCAAATTAAATGATTCAAATGGAAATATTTAAATTTAAATTAGACAGATAGATTAATTGGCACATATTAGATGCATATAGAGGTCATTTAATAGGAGCAAGTGACAAATTTCGTGGCATGGTGAGAAATATACATAGATCAAATCAAATAAATTTATCGGGTTATAGGGATTGGAATGAACATGTTATCATATTAAACAAAGTGACATAAAAATTATGGAATTTTATATGACATTGAAGTACATATGGATTAAATTTTGGGGCATGTATGTTGATCATGAATGCATTTTTTATTTCTATGTTTTAGAATAATAGTAATATGTAACCACTTTTATTATAAAATGTATCTACAACACTTGATTTATAATTTTTAGATTTACATACGAACCAAATGTAGGGTTCCAATTTTTACATATGATCCTAGTAGGGGGAACCCATCCATGCTATGCCAAAATAGTTATGATGATATTTTGAGCAATGCAGTTGAGGCTTTGTGATTCTCAACCACTAGCACTTCTTAGTCTCCAATTAGGGTTAAGGCTTATTATTCTCAACCCATGGTTTTAATAGTGACATCTCTTTGGGTCATAATCTCCCCATTCTCCAATAACTTCAAAATGCAACTTAGTTCATATACCCACAAGTGTATTTATTCCTTACTTTCTTAATTTCTAAAGGAAATATCCATTTTTCATAGGATGTGTGACAATTTTCCCCCAATTGACATATTTTTATGAATGTTTGAGAGTTAATAAGTACCCCGATTGTATCCTGTAAGTATGTGTATTACATGCACCCTATTATGGTTTAGTAATGAATGACCCTAAAAGTGTCACCATATGTAATATCATCCCACGTGTGTTTCAATGCATATTATGGGAGGTGAAATGGATACATGAGACTTGAGATCTCACAAGTTATGCATTATGTTTGATTAACAGTATAAGTTTATTTTTTACACTTATAACACCAAAATTATTTTAATATAAATAGTCTAACTATTTTGATTTTAGAATTCATTTGCTATTAAATTTTTACTCTGACTTGTGACCATGTTAATGCATTGAAGCACTACCCCTACACAATTTGAGCTTTTGGAGAGTTCCTTACAAGTGGAGGAACCAGGGGCATGGTACTTTTTTAAAAACTTACTTTCTGTTAAAAAATTTAGTGCTTTGAAAAAAATCATTTATTTATTTCATCTATTTTTTTAGTTTTAGTTGGGTTAAAATGATTACCGACAACATCCTTTTGATGCCGATTGTGTCTAACCCTTATCAATAATATCTAAAACTCTATTAGTAGTGTCAACTACAAGTGTCTTTTCACTGCCACAAATGTTTGTCAAGTATGAAATTTTATTTTAATGTTGATTTCATTTTTCTAATATATTTTTTTATGTTTCTGCTTTAGATATGATCTTTATTTTACTAGTTTTGTATGTTTACAGGTTGATATGCATGTCAGAGAGTTTCACCATGGACATCATATGGACATGGTGATAAATCTTGTTCTTAGTGATATCGAGCAATGATTGATAAGATTATTTTACTATATCCCTTCGTGGTTATTAGTCCCAAAGGGTATAATAAACCTTTCAAATTGCTTTAACCCTCGATTAAAATTTGTCTTTTGGACCAACCAGAATGCATTATTTCACATGCATAGAAAAAATTACTTTTTTTCAAAAGTTGAGTTGCATATTTGATAATAAAAATTAGTTAAATAATAATTTATCTATGTTTTCATTGGTTGGAATCTTTTACATGTTATTATAGAGAAAACAACTTACCTCATATACAGTATTCACCATAATTGATTGATTTATGAAGATAGGAAAGAGGATGGAATTAGATCTGATCTTTGTCTTTTAGACCAATCAAAAGGCATTGTCTTACGTGCATAGAAAAAATTAAATTTTTATAAAAATTGAGTTGTATATTTGCTAATAAAAATTAGGAAAAAAATCATTTATCTTTGTTTTCATTGGCTGGAGTCGTTTACATGTTATTATAGAGCAAACAATTGACCTCATGCACAGTATCCGCCATAGTAGATTCATTTATGAAGATAAGAGAGAGGATGGAATTATATTTGATATTATCTACCATGGTCCTCAATGTTAATTTATTTATTTTTCATTTACTATGCGCTTACCTAGATACCATCAACAAATATTGAATGAGTGGGTCCAATTTTGTAGTACATGAGCCTTCCCTAGGCCTAGGTAGTAAGGAAACCTACTACAAAGCCTGGTATAGGTAGGCCCAGGGCACTCTCAAGCAAGCTCAGGGATACAAATTTATTGTATGTGCATGGTGTATGTATTTTGGCATGAATCATCCCCTAACCTAAAACATAATTTAATGTAAAAATGTACAATAGTTAATTTAATTGATGTCATAGACATAGTGCACAAGGCTCAAGAACTACAATCAAATCATGTGTCCTAATTTTTTTGGCATTTTTTTATAGTGTCATTATTAACAGGGCATTGTAGAAAGGAAAGCTGGAGAAGCAAAGCAGCCATCACAGGAGGAAGCTGGAGAAGTAAAGTAGCCATTATAGGAATTTCAACAAACTTACTGTCAAAACTCTGTAGGTAACAACACTACTAACAACTAGTGTTTTGTGCATTTAAAATTCAATGGATTTATATAGTCCTTACATCAATCCAAGCCTACTTTGTATAAATTGGTTTATATTATTCCTGCTGATCATCCATATGGACCATCCCTCGATGAACACCTACATATAATATCAATTAAGAATCCAATTTTCAGTGGTTGCAATTTATATTCATTCTTTAAAAAAAATTGATACTCCTAACTAACACACACAAAGTAAAACACTATAAAATGAAACAAAACAATATATTCCCATTCACTATAAAACATTCTGAAGAAATGGCCTTATGTTGGATGTGAAAGGACCAACTACAATATGTTGTTGTGCATTATTTCATAAAATCTTCAATAATTTAGTGACTAATGAATGTAAATCTTGCCATATCATTCTAAGGACCTGTATATCTTGTCATTAGAAATTTATTTTGAATCCACATAATTTTTTAGTTTAGCGAACATTGAGGAGATAAAAAATAAGCATTTAAAACTAAGTGTAATATATAAAGAAATCATTTAAACATCCTTTTTATAAAATTTTAATCCCTCGATTTATGCAACAATGACATCCAAAAATAATTTGTAGGCCAACCTAGGTTCTGTAGGTTACTTTACTTATTCAAAATGACAAAGGTGAAGTAAAGTCAATTCACAATTCTGATTTAATCTGGATGTTGTAACCTAGGTTTGCAAAGACAACTTACTTCACCTTTGTCATTTTGAATAAGTTAATTAACCTGCAAAACCTAAATTGGCCTAGAAATGAGCCCATCAAATGAAAATGGATTCCTTGATTGGTGACCTTTCCATCCCTAATTACAATTATGGAATCTACATCCCAGATGAAACTGAGTCGGTGAGCAATAATTACACTCATTCTTCCCACCATTACTTTGTCCAGGGTGTCTTGCACCACTTTTTCAGATTGGCTATCCAATGTGCTTGTTGTCTCATCCAAAAGCAATAGGGTTGAGTTATTTATGATTGCCTTGGCTATTAAAATCCTCTATTTTTGTCGATGTGATAATTTCACTCCTCTATCCCCATTGTTGGTGTTGTATCCTTCCTTTAGATAGCTACGTGCAATCATGCATTACATATAGTTTATATTATTATTGTGTTATGAAATCATGAGCATTCATAGCTTTGGCCACCTCAATCATCTCTACCTCCCTTGCATTCTCTTTTCCATAACAAATGTTTTCAAAGATTCGTAACTATCAAATGAATTAAGACACAACTGCTCCTTTAAATTGTATGGACCACGTCTCCAAGTATTCGATGACAAACACAACTAACCTCAACACAAATTCATAAATGAAATAAAGTTTATATTTTTTCCCCAAGTCCACTTTTGATGGGAAGAGAAATATATAAAACTCTGATGTGTTGACTATGTTATCCTCTCGTAAACAAAGGGGTCAATGCCCTATTAATTTCCTTTACTAGGGAAACGACTTTCATTTAATTAAAATTTTGAATTGTTCTTTGATCAGGATCTTATTCTGTCAATTTTTCCCTTGAGTTAAATGTTTATATTAACAGTTTTTTTCTCACATATTTGGCTTTATTTTCTAATGAATATACTTTTATATTAAATTGAAAGCATGGTATACTACAATTCTTATATTATTTATTGAAGTATAAATATTAAGAGAGACGTGAAATAAAAGTATGAAGTTAATTTGAATTTCATGTGAATGTGATGGAATAGATATTATTAATTATTAACATTAAGTTGAAGAAGGTTGATTTTTGAGTATAGTGAATGCTGGGAGCTAAAAAATAAGCATTTAAAACTGAGTGTAGTATATAAATAATTTTTTTGAATTGTTTATTAATTTGATCCTCTTACCTTGCTCTTCTGTATGAGCTGTTTATAAGGATTTTGAAAAAGTTTAAATCGGTTTAAGAATAAATGGTTCCTCTAATTTTCTATGGATACTGGTAACAAACACCATGTAGTATTATGGTTGGGTGAATATTTCTATTTACGCTTTCAAATCACCACACCATTCCTCATGTGTGTGTAATTAGGGATGGAATGATCACCAAGCAAAGAAGCCATTTTCATTTTGATGGGCTCATTTCTAGACCAATTCGGGTTCTACAAGTTACTTTGCTTATTTAAAATGACAAAGGTGAAGTAAGTTGTCTTCAAATACCTGGGTTACACCATCCAGATTAAATTAGAATTGTGAATTGACTTTACTTCACCTTTGTCATTTTGAATAAGAAAAGTAATCTACAGAAACTGGGTTGGCCTACAAATTATTTCTAAATGTCATTGTTGCATAAATCAAGGGATTAAAATTTTATAAAAAGGATGTCTAAATGATTTATTTATATACTACACTTGGTTTTGAATGCTTATTTTCCAGCTCCTCAGCATTCACTATTTACGCTTCCCTTCACTTTCACCCATTGTCTCCCCCCTCTGTCTACTGTCCACTCCACTTTCTCCTTACTCTACATCCCCCTACTCTTCTCTCTCCTACAGTGATTATAACTACCTTCCAAACATGAGATCAATGCCTCTAATTTTGTTTTGTTTCACTCTTCATTGCATTCACTGACCTTGCCTGTTGTTTTCTTCATGCAAGTAAGAGTTTGATATGTTTTATTGATTGGGTTTTATTGTGGTGTATCCATAAATGTGGGGAGGATTTAGTCTTTTCCCGTGCTTAAACATAATATTGTTATATGATCTATTGCACCTTTCATAAGGCTATAAAATTTTAAACTATTTATTAATTCGATCCTCTTACCTTGCTCCTTTGTATGAGCTATTTATAAGGATTTTGGAAAAGTTTATATTAGTTTAAGAACAAATGGTTCCTATGATTTTTTGTGGATACTGGTAACAAAAAAAACCATGGTACTATGGTTGGGTGAATATTTTTGTTTATGCTTTCAAATCACCACATCATTCCTCCTTGTGCTAGGATCACTTGAATAATAAAATGTTTTAGTAAATAGACTAGAGTTTTGTTTTATCTTTGTATATGCATTTTAAGTAAAATGCCATACCTAGAGTTTTTGTATGACATGTATACATATATTTTTGCCTATTATTTCAAAATTGTAAGTTGTGGTGTAGTTTTAAGTTACTTGTAAAAGCTAGACCTCTGTTTAGATATCCATTAGGGTAATAAGCGGGGTTCATATTAGGTGACCAACATCAAATTGGTTATATTCAAACTTGTACTAGTTTTATAAATTTTCAAAATGGAGCCCATAAGCTCACCCAAATTTTGCAAAGCTTAATATAAACAATTGCCTATCAAACCATTTCTAAGCCAATACAATTGTTTCTCCATCCAATAACATCTGAACCAATATAAAATTGTCTCTCTGTGTTACTAAAAAATTACACCCTTCCAAAAAAAATAAAAAAATAAACAAAAGATTAACATCATGGAGTATTAAAGGATAGTTTTGCATCAATGTGATGTAAACAAATAACTAAGAAAAAAATTAGTGTCTTGCAGGTTTACAAATCTACTTTAGTCAAATTTTATGATTTTGAAAAGTAAAGTCATTTCACAATTTTGATTTGATCTAGATGGTATAACCTAGCTTTGTGAATACAACTTACTTCACCTTTGTCATTTTGAATAAGTAAAGTAACCTAGAGAACCCGAGTTGGCCTAGAAATGAGTGCAAACACTTAGTTTTTTGAATAGTCTTGATCAAGTAATCAATTATGCTTAGATTTTCTCAATCCTAGCCAAAATGGAAGAGGTCAAATTGAGCCCAATCTCTTCCCCTCCCATTGCATTATTGATCTATCTTAGAAGCTAAGCAAACAAATGTGAGCGATTCTATTTATACACAAATTTCACCAACTTCTGCACATTTCCAGCTCGTATTTGGGGCCTTTTGTTGTGATAATTATTAATGGCATCAAAGTCAATTAACAATGAAAAATATAGGAATATGTTTCCATCGATTCCTAAGTCTCCTACATCATCGGTGTCTTCAAAAACATCATCTTATGTGTCAAGCAACTTGGGGTTCAGAATGGCATCGATTTCAAAGTTGACCATGTAAAGCATGCCTACAACACCTGGTATTGCCTACTCAAATTTCAAAGTTGACTGTCGAGTTTCATGAATTACTTCACTTAATTTGGTTCACTAAGTCAAGTAACTCTGTAACCTCAATTTTCTCTAAGCTTATAAAGACATCAGGCTTATGAACCTTTCTTCATTTTACTTATGATTTAAGCAAGTTAAGTAATGTACCTTCAAAACCTAGGATATCTCTGATTAGTGTTTTACAGGTTTATAAATCTACTTTACTCAAATTTTATGATTTTGAGAAGTAAAGTCATTTCATAATTCTGATTTGATCTAGATCGTGTAACCTAGGTTTGTGAATACAACTTACTTCACCTTTGTCATTTTGAATAATTAAAGTAACCACGAGAACCTGAGTTGGCCTAAAATGAGCCCAAACACTTAGTTTTTTGAATTTCTTGGAGATATGTACAAACAAGTTTTATGATAATGACCCAGGGAGACATTTTCTAATGTTTTGGAGCAATTTCAAGCAATTTTGGTAACAAAAGTGATTTAATGTGTTGTTGTGGTCCATAAAAGTTTCAGTAGATCTAACTTTTGAATGAATCTATTCAGAAAGATACTCTGAAGCCATATACTCACAAAAATTGTCAAACATAGAAACAAATGATACTTACTGATTATCGGGTTTCATGAATTACTTTGCTTAATTTAGTTTATGAAGTCAAGTAACTCCGTAACCCCTATTTGGTCTAAGATTATGCATTCTTTGGGCTTATGAACCTTTATTGCCTTTACTTATGATTTAGGCAAGTGAAGTAATGTAACTTTGAAAGCCTATATTATTTTAATTAGCATTTTGTAGCTTTTTTTATGCTCGACTCATGCTTCCATTTGCTAGTAAATACTCCTTGCATGGCTTATATTTTTTTGGCATTCTAGAATTTTATAACTTACAAAATATTGCATAATTAATTTATGTTTAAATAGATTTGATTATTTTTTCAGCTTCATAGGGACTTGGTGCATGGTGCCCTTGTTCAAATTCAATCATTTCACACTCATTAAATCATTGTGCCTGATAGGAGAGCACATGTGAGATTTATATGAAAACATGAAGGTGTAAATGTGTTTGAAGGTGAGAGGCGCAACTCCCAAAGTTTTAAAAATGAGATCATTGATGGCATGATCGATTGCTTGGCATTGAGGATTTGTAAGGCATTGATTTGAAATATGTCAAGCAACCGTACATGTATGATATTAGGTTTACATAGTTTAAATTTAAGTGTTGCCCTTTTTAGTCATGATGTTGTGTTTTAATTTATAGAGTTAATTTTTTAGATATATTATTTTTTGTGTTTAGTTAAAAAAAATTGTAGTTTAATTTTAAAATTATTTGTCTCATTCTAATTTGATTAAAATCTCTAATAAATAGTTGTTTAGTTATTAAGTATACATATTTTATAATTTTCAATTATAAGGGAAAAGTTATATGGTGAAGTGTCAAGATTTTTAATCTATTTTTTATTATTTTTATATGGTTTATTGTAAGTGAGATATTGTCAATATTTTGACATCTACATGTTTTTTTTGGTATAATGTTTAGGATAATAGTCTTAATTTTATTGTTAAATTAAAAAAAAATAAAAAATCCTTGTAATGGATGCGATATCAGGGCAACCTAACATCCTTGGAAACATGTGTGGAATTTTTTTTATGTCAAATTGACTAATGTTGAGAATAGTAATCAGTACAGTGGATACAATTTACATTGTTTACATTCGGGTGGGAACTGTATGCATAGGCTAGGATGACCTACAACTATCCTCACTCTTTCTATAGATTAGGAATTGAATAAGGTAAATTGAATAGAAATTTTGTATACTTAGACAATTGGAAGAATTGAGTTCATATATATAGTAAAGGGTAACCTACAACTAAAATGTCAAGAGGAAAGGGTTCCACAACCTAAGCCTATGTCTCAAAGATGTAGCTTTCATTAAATCTCAACAAAAGATAAATGGTTGTAAATATGAAAGTAAAGTAAATGATTGTAAACGGGTAAAACTAAAGTAAAATATGGGTAAGAATGGTTGTAAATGGGTAAGGTGAAATGGTCAATCAAATGGAGGTCTATGCAATCTAAAGTGATAAATGGTAAATCTAAGCAATCCTATATCTACACCAAATTGTTAGATATAGAGAAATCCTAAATAAGGATACACACATACATTCACCATGCAATAAATAAAGCAATCACTAATCCACTAAGTATAAAAAGGAAGAGCGTAGGGATAAAAATACTTACCTTGAGGTAGACTCGTTGAAGCTTCATTCTCCCCCTTGGCTCAAGTGGATCATTGCATGATAATGTTTTAGGTTGAATACCTCAAATGGTTGGCTGAAGACTTATATATATTTATTTAGGAGCTCCCAATGACTCCTAATATTGAGATTTAATGACACCACAAGACAAGATTCCTTGAGATAAGGTTCTAAGCCACTAATTCTCCCAATACTTCCGTAGGGAAGAAATGCAAGTGAAATCAAAGCATATGAATGTGATATGATTGATTAGGAATGAAATGTGACCCTTATGTATGTATGTGTGTATATATATATATATATATATATATATTTCAAAAATAAAATATCGATATTCATTATTCATTATTTTGAAAAGAAATATAGCCAAAAAGCCTTTCATTTTGGAATAACATAGACAGAGAGTGTGTCTAAGGGACCCAATGCCAAAAAGACACAAACATGGGCATGTATACCAAAAAAGTCAATATATTATAGGGATGCAAAATGCCTCAACCTAAACTTAGACAAATACACACTGTTATCAGTGCCAATAGGACATAAGCCATAAATCAATGATCCAAACACATAGGACATGTGACTGTCAGTAGAGAAATATGGTTGTTAGTTGATAAATACATATACATAAAAGTGTATGTGTCAAGGATATAACAATCTAGAAACTCCATTTTATATGATGGAAAATTCCCTCATGGAGTGTAGCTTATCTCCCTCTGTGATCTTAAGTATTACCTTACCTTCCATTCGATGGCAAGTTTCCTTCACAAATTTATTAGCAGAGATATTGTGTTTTATGTATACACGTGTGATGGAGAAAGATTGGCAGTGTGCAACAAGTGGCTTTGATTTGTGTAGCAGATGTCTAAGCATAATATGCATGCATACTGCATTCCCATTCATCCACTCCACCATTAGCTTTGAGTCTGCGTGTACAACCATGGTAGAAAGACCCCAATCATGAGCTATTGTGTGAGCAGTGATGATTGCTCCAAGCTCAACATATTTGTTTATGTTATGACTGGTACCCTGCCAGAAGGAAATATTGTAGTTCCTAAAGTGCAAAACCCCTTGCCTCACTATGCCTTGGATTTTCTATCAAAGTACCACAAAAGTAATGAGGCTCTAAAAAATACACAAACAATTTCAAAACATTACGTAGTGTTTTAGGAGTCCTATGTAGAGGAGGCATCTAAGAGTACTTAAATTTGTAAAGAGTAGTGTAAATGTTTGCCTTTTTATTAGAAAATATAGCTTCATTTCTAGTGAGCCATATACTCCAATAGATTTGAAACAAAAGCCTAATATTTTCCTCAGAGATTCCTTTATTCTCAGTCTTATCATTCCATGCATCATTCAATGAAATGGCTCCCTAGACAAGCCCATATCACTGAGATGAGGTAATATCCCAAACTAACATAGTGAAGCAGCAGAGTAGAAAAATATGAGAGATGGTTTCAACATCCTCATAGCATAGGGAGAAAACATTTGGCCCATGTTATCTTGTACGCTAAAAATTGTCCCATGTCAAAATCTTATTGTGGAGAGCAAGCCAGAAATGAAGTATTGTTTTTGGTGGAGCACGAAGCTTCCAAATTCTCTTCTACTACCAAGCTGCCTAAACATCTCTTAGTTCATACCCAATAACTCTATATCCCAATTTTACCTGATATATGCCTCCCTCATTACTATATGACCAACATAATGTGTCCTCCTTGTCAGTAAAGGAAATGAAATTGGAGACAAGACATAATCTATACCTTTCCCAAATAAGTGCTTCATGGCCAGTAAGTCCCAATGCATTAGCAGTCTTCAACCCTGATCTCCATTAGTTCATCAGTGTTATATCAAAAGCATCAACAATAGAATGATTATTCCTTTGTTATAGAGAGTCCATCATAGTGTCTATAAACCTATATTCTCATAGAATACCAACAACATCATCCCACCTAATCTTAACCTTTATACCATCCCCAGGATCTCAAGCAAGGGATGACTCAATGATGCTAATACTTTGAATAATAGCCTCCCATAAAAAAGATCCCCCTATGTGTTTTTTAGGCTACATTTGAATCCATTCTATCATGGATAGAAACTTAATGTATTTTTGGAGAAGAACCTACTGCCATTGTCCATGTTTATTAATAAGATTCCAAGCCCCTTTTGTAGCTAACATCTTGGAGAAGGTTGGTAAGTCTTTTAATTCCCAACCACCCTCATATTTTGGTTAAGCTATCATTCTCCACTTGATTAAGGGAATGTTTTTTTTTCCTTATTCCTAACCCAAATAAAATGCAGGCATATCTTTTTTATATTTTTGAGAACCATTTTTGGAAGGTATGCTAGTGGTTACCACTATATTGATATAGCCTCTAGTACACTCTTAATAAAAACCAATCTTATAACCATATAAATCCATCTATTGCACCAAAGAGTAACACATTTTTTTAACTTTTCAATGAGCCATAGCCAGTCACCAGAATGATAATCATTAGTTTTTAGAAAAAAAGCCAAATATTTTATGGAATCAGCAATAGGAGCAGAAAAAGGCAAGAGTTTTAGAATCAAGTTCTTATCCACAGGAGGGATGTGAAAGAAATAAATAGTTGACATTTGTAGATTGAGGACCATCCCCATCACTGAAAAACATTTTGCTTCTTGAATAGCACCAATTCTAAAGATTAAAATGTCATCCACAAATAAGATTTGTGTAAGGATGGTTCTAACAAAAATTTTAACACCCAAAAGATTTCCAACAAACTTATCATGTGTGATATGCCTACTAAGGGCTTCAACAATGAGTAGAAAAGGGGAGGTGATAGGGGGTAGCCCTATTGAAGACCCTGAGAGAGGGAGAAGAACCTTGTAGCTGAACCCTTTATCAACATGACATATGTCATAAATTGAAAATAATCCTCAATCCAATTGATGAAAGTGGGCACAAATCTAACCTAGGCGAGGATAAGTCTAAAGTATAACTAATTTACCTAATCAAAGGCCTTAGAAAGATCTATCTGAAGGAGAAAAGTAGAATGAGATTTGGTTTGGACCATGTGCCAAGTTTATTGTGCATTACTGATGGTGTCATGAATGACTCTATTATTTAGGAAACCAAACTACTATGGGGAGATGTGTTCAGAAAAAATAGGTTTTAGTCAGGCAACAATGATCTTAGAAATAATCTTGTATACATAATTACCAAATGAAATGGGACAAAAATGCGCAAAGCTAGTAATATTATCATCTTTTAGAATATTTCCAATGAAAGTGGAAGAAAAATGAGTATGTATCTTACCCAAAATGTGAGATTCTTTAATAGCCTGAAGAAGGTTAGTCGTAATGAGGTCTTAAAAGCCAATGTAGAATTCTATGTTCCACCCAATCGGCCTAGGATATTTCCCCTTCTAACAAGTGAGGAGGGTTTTGTGTATTTACTCTATGGTAATGGGACATAAGAGTGCCCATTTTGAAGTTTGTCCACTCACCCATCAAAGAAAGATGTAACTACCATAATGTCCCTGGTGTTTTCTCAAGGGGGCTTTGAGTAAATGTGTTTATAGTATGTGACCTCAGCCTCTGATATAGAAGGGAAGTCCTTACATACCACCCTAGAGCTATCCCTAATAGACCAAAGAGTGTTTTGTGCTCTACAAGCCATAGCTTGACACTGAAAGAACTTTGTGTTGTCATCCCTTTCCTCAAGCCAAGTTACCCTACTCTTCATCTGTCACTTTGATTCCTTCTAAGCCATGAGCCTAGCCTCTTCCTTTTCCATATCATCGAGTACTTTTTTGTTTCCCCCTTGAAGCCATTTAAATGAAAATTGCTTATGCAGTCCCTAATATTTGTATCAATCTCAATGAGATCTTTGTCATAATGCTAGAATTTTTCTTTTGCCCACAACATGGCAACATACTTAGCCACTCTGAGATTTTTTGTAGGCTGACCATTACGTGCTATCCTTGATCTCCTAAAAATGGATGCTAAATCCCATTGATGAGTTTAGTGAAGTATTCATATAAAAAAATTGGGGATTAAACTTAAAAGGAGTTGGTGGCAACCTTTTGCCCATATTCAATTCTAGCTTAATAGGGTTATGGTCAGATGTATATTGCTTAATAGTGGTAGCATTGAATGAACTTGTATGAAAAATGAATACTTTCTTGATAAAAAATGATCTAATTTCTTTGATATGCCTTCCACCCCATCACAATGGCTTGACCATGTGGGTTAAATATGAGCAAGAGTGGTATCCACCAAATTATATTGATCCATGAAATTCAAAAAGAAGTCCACCAAAAGATCAACTCTAGCAGTAACCCCCCAAACTTCAGACTGATATGTGGTGAAGTTTAGGTCTCCCCTAAGTATAAAGCAAGGCAATAAAAAAATGCCAGAGTTTACTAAATCATCCCATAAACTCTTTATGTTATGATAAGGAGCATATATGTTTAAATTGTCAATATCCACATTTAATTCAGATAAAAAGAATGTACCATGTATGAAATTTGGATCAGTCATAAAGGAGCCTAGTTCTAGTGTGTTATCCCACCACATAGCCAGTCCCCCTGAATTCCCAAAAGAGCTACTTGTCACAAAGGACCAATCTGGCAAACATTTTCTAAGATGTCTCAAAGCATCATTTTCGACACACATTGTTTCCTGTAAAAACATCACACTTGGTTTGTACTTGAAAATGAGCCTTTTTAGGGATTATTATTTCGAGGCCTTCCTAATATCTCTTATATTATAATATATAAAAATCATTGGATAACCTACTTTGGGGCTGCTCTGCTAAGGGCCCATGGTATAGTGGGTTGTCTTCCATAAAGAACCTCCTTCTCTACATCATGTTGATCATGAGAGAGATTTGTGTGCCTGCCTTGAGATCCTTAAGGTGTGTAAGCATTGGTGGATTCCAAACCACCTATAAATGGAAAATTTTTGGTATAAAGTGAAAATTCATGTGTGAGGGAGCATGTCTAATATCTCTTAGCCATAGATGGGGTAATAGGATCAGTACTACCAATGAAAATCTTTGTAAGAGACCTGTCAGCCTCCTTTTCCCCCATCAAAAGTAGTAAGATGAACTAATGTTTAGGGAGTTTCTAAATATTGGTCCCTACATGTGCCCAAACTCTGTTTACCCTAGGGGAATTCATCCTAGAAAGAAGAGAATTAGAAATGAGCTATGGATGTTTATTCTCAGGTATCAAATGTAATATTTTTTTGCCTATATAGATTCTATGGCCAAGCCATCTAAAAGCTAAGGAACCACAACATTTTTTGGAAACATAGTGTCATTTATGTCAATAACAGGTCATATCCCCATGTCATTCATGAGCACTATAGAACTAGTAGTTAAAATACGCTTGTCCATAGTTGGTATAGCATTACCTTTCATTAGAAATGTTGTATCCACCAAACTCCAATCCATTGTGCTCCCTCATGATACCAAGTCCATATCTTTAATATGACCTACCAAATACTTTATTATGGTCACATTTATCCTAGATACACTGCCCAAAGTCTGATGTTTAGTCACCTCAAGCACCATTCCAATTGGTGAAGGCACCTTTGCCCTAAAAAATGGTTTAGATCTACTGGTGGTTGCATCCAATAATTTCATACCAAAGTGCATGCTTCCATTCCTGAAAAGACCTTTTGTGTGTAGTTGTTTTCCCCTTTCAATTGTGAAGTCAAGTATTGACACCATACCTCTCCCATAATGATTGGAATTATCTACATATTTATTCTCTATGATCTTTTCTGAGTGATGGTTGCCTAATGGTTCCTCCCTTCCTAATCCCAATAGAACTACAATATCCTTTACATTTGTCAATATAATTCTAGGTTTAAACCTTCTCTTTTATCCATTTTTTGTAGATCCCTGTACATAGAGTGGGAAAAATATCTTCAAATTTCTGTGTGATTGATAAATGATACATCTGAAGGGAACATTTTTGTAATCCAAAATTTGATTATATTGTATATCTCCTTCACTCAGCAAGATGTTCTCAAGAAGTTTGTCGATGATATCCATTTCAACACAAAAATAATAATAGAGTTCCTTTTATTGGTCATGTTAGGATCCATGTAGATGTATTTTCCAATACAATCACTAATGACCTATAAAATTTATGGCCCCCACAACTCAATTGGTAGCCCTGACATCTTCACCCAAAGTGCCATGGATTTGATTTGTTCACGTTGTGGATTGAAACCAACATGCCATTTGTACATGAAAAGGGATGCCTTCTCCCAAAACCACAAACCTTATGAGTAAATCCTTATTGTGTTTGTAGTAGAGTTGAAAATGAATGTGTTGTAACCCCTTGCTCCTCTGTGGGTAATGGGCATGTAACCCAATAACACTGACCATGTGTGTGTTGACGCAAGAAATTACACTCAGGGCAAGGAGGTCGAACTCCTTCCTTCTCCTCGCAACATGGAAACTCCCCTCTCGCCTGTGAGACTGGTGAAGCTGGAGGGGAGAGTCTCTAGATAAGGGCTAGCTCCCTTTGATGTATCATGTTTATTCTAGCAAGTGTAAATATATATATATATATATATATATATATATATATATATATACAACTATATAATGGGGGGGATGAAAAGGGAAAAGAGATGTAGGAAAATAAACTACTCTAAGGAGGTGATACACCAAAACAAGATGACCTTCTCACACCCACTCTCAAAATCAGACAAACACATTTATACGCTTCACCCTTGGTAGAAGAAACAATCTACAAAACTTGACAGAGAGGTTTAAATGGAAAAATACAGAAAAAGGAGGTTCACCAAAGGTGCTATAAGAGGCACTCTAAAGATAATCCCTTCTATTTTTTGCACCCCAAAATAGAACTCTCTTCTTGTCAGCTACAAATGGTGCCTTGTAGATGATTGGTGTGTTGGTGTTGAACCTGTGAGAGCATCAAAAGACAATGACTAAACACAAATCAACACTCAGAACATACACATAATATCTATCCAAGAAGAGGTAAAATATGTGTTTATAGATTTAGGTAGAAATTTTAGCAGGGCTACGCCTTTTAAAATCGTGAAAAAGATGATTAGAAAATGACCAAGTTTGTAATATATATGAGAAACTAGGAAGTCCATTTGGCACTCCCTCTTTACAAGTGGCAATCACGTCCCTTAATTGGGAAGAACAAGTCGTTCAAAACATTAATGAGCCATCTACTTTGTCTGCTCGAAATCTACATTTCTCTTTTAGGTGACTTACACGGTTTGTCTACTCATTAATGTGAAATAGAGGAACTAGTTGCACTGCTAGTTGCTTGCATCCCAAATGATTAATTCTCTGGCACTATTTCACCTGCCAGAGTCACTTCTCAAATTGGTACCAATTGGACTAACTGCTTACTCATTCCTTGCTTGTGACTTTGTCTTTTCTTAGTTTTGTCTTATCTGGCTCATTCGGCCCCTTAGGCAGAAATCTTGGCAGGTCACTGCACTCTAAGCTCCTTTTCCATGGCTAGCGCTTCCTTTGCTTTTGAAGACAAATGGCCATTTCTCTTTGTGAAAGTTGACATTTGTATGGCTGTCATGTTTTGAAAACCAACAGCTAAACTATTATGTTAATTTTGACGTCCTCTAAGACGTCACCATTCCCATCGCAACGTCATCAGGTCTTCATATGATTTCTTCTACGGCTTCACTTTTCTGCTAGCACCTTCTCGGGCACTTTTTTGCCTTTGAAAATACCCTTTTGTATTTGGGCTGGAAGTCCCCTGCAAGGGCATCTACCCTTCGGGGTCCTTCAGTGGGTCCCTTTGTTTATGCGAATGTCTCCCAAGTTCTCGCGGGATTTATGTCTGCAGACAATTTCCCTGGGTAAATTTCCCCGTGTCTACCTTTGCTTGAAGCTTAAATGTTCGTGGCCCGAATTCCTTTAGACTTTTTGTCCAAAGGAATTCCTTCAGACAAAAATTCTGAAGGAATTGGGACTTAGCCAATTTCGATCAAAACTTGGACTTGAACTTTGAACTTGAACTTGCCCTTGCTTGGGTTCTTTCCCTTTGAAGTGCCAACCCTTTGGAAGGGTATTGAACCTTGAAGGCTGCCCTTTGGTCTAAGGACATACCCTTAAACCAAGCATTGAAATAGGCCCGTTGAACTAAGACCGTTGAACCAAGATGGTTCAACGGTTCAATGGTTTAACCAAGCGCACCGATGAACTGTTGAATAATTTGAACCAAGCCGCTTTGAACCAAATGATTGAACCAAAGGCCATCGGACCAATTGAACCAGGCCATGAGCTAAATTCCTTGGCCTTGTTGAAACTAAAAAATACTGTCATTAAAACAACAGGGGAAGAGGGTGACCAAAAAATTTGCATGTGGGCAAAATTGGTCAACAGATTGGTGACTCACAGGGGAAGCATGCCTGCTATGCTTAAAGACCAGTTGCCTTGAAAATCCATTGGGCACGGAGTCAGATAGTAACTTTGAAAACTAGTAATAGCTCTGTTAAAACTTAGAACCAGTCACGCAGATCTACCTCCAAGGAAATGAAAATGCACACAAGACTAAGAAAACTACTTGTGCAACAACACTTAGGGAAAACTTGAAAGAAAACAAGGGAAAATATGTACAAGCAAACTAAAAAAAATTAGTGGCAACGCTTCAGATGTATCCCATTAATTGGGATACGCAGTTTTTCACCATCCAACCTAGAGAGTTGGAACGCATTATGTTGCTTGCACTGAGTGATTATGTAAGGACCGCTCCATAGGGTGTCAAATTTTGCATGCTTTTTAGGCTTAGCTCGATCTTCATCCCATTTCAGGACAATGTCTCCTTTAGAGAAATCTCTTGACAAAGATTTCTTGTCAAAGTGTCTTTTTACTTGCTATTGGCGACTGGTCATAAAAGCCATTGCCCGGTCCCTTACCTCTTGGAGCTCCATTAGCTCACACAGCCTGACCTCCATGATGGTTCCTTCTTCTAACTGCAGCTAGCAGGTGAGATCCAATGTTGGCAATTCCAATAAGATGGGAAGCCTAGCTTCCCTTCCATATATGAGCGTATATGGAAAAATTTTGATTGCTCTCTTTGGAGTAATTTGGTTCGCCCATAGAGATGTCTTTAGCTTGGCATGCCAAGTCCTCTGATTTTCTTCCATGGTCCTCTTTATGATTTTGATTAAATTTTTGTTGGTGGACTCAGCCAACCCATTCCCCTGTGGATAATAATTTGATGAAGTGTTGAGGTATACGCCATACCTTAGTGCCCATTCACTAGTTTTGGTTCCCAAAAAAGCCAAGGCATTATATGAGATTATGGTGGCTGGGACCCCAAATCTTGTTACTAGGTCCTCATAAAACTCTAGGACTGTGCTTTCATTTGCCTCTTTTAGGGCGACGACCTCCACCCACCTAGTGAAATAATTCATAGCAGTCAAGACCCACTTGTGTCCAGCACTGGAGGGAGGATTGATCATCCCTATGAAATCAAGGCCCCACTGCATGAATGGTTGCTCAGCTTGAATGGGCTATAGAGGCATGGCAGCCAATCATTGCTTTCCATCAAAAAGTGCACACTTTTGGCACTTTCTTACCCAAGCATGGGTGTCCTTGAAAAGAGTAGGCCAGAAATAGCCAACTCTCATTATCCTTGCTACAATAGCTCTAGGAGTGAAATGACCACCTACTGGTCCATCATGGAACTCAACCAATACCTTATCAGCCTGGTTTTGGTCAATGCACCTTAGGAGGACCCCAGAGAAATCCTTCCTAAACAATACTTCATTGACCAAGACATACGGGAGAGACTAGAGTTTGAAATACCTTCTTCGGGTCTTATCAAGACCCTGTGGGCACTCACAAGTGATAAGGAAATGCCTTAGGTCCAACGTCCAATCCTTTATGACAGCTGGTTCTTTTGTTGTGGCTGCATCATGAATTAACAAGCTCTCCTCCCCTTTTTTCTTTAAGTCTGTAGCAAGATGTTCGCACAGGCCTCTTCCCCTCACCAACTTGGTGATCTTGATGTCTATGTCATATTCCATCACTTTGGTAATCCACCCTGCCCTCTTCTCATTCAGGTCTTGATTGGTCAGGAAATCCTTGATGCCAGGGTGTGGGACCATGAGGTGAATCCTGATGTTAGACAACATATGCCTAAATTTCTTCATGCTCTGCACTACTGCCAGGACTTGCTTCTCTACATACGTGTACCTGACTTTAAAATCCTCTAATCCTTGGCTAAAAAAAGTAAGTGGTTGTTCGAGGTCATCACTGTTAGCTTGGGTAAGCATGGCAGATATCACCTCTTCATTGCTGAAAGTGTAGAGGTTGAAGTCTTTGTTGAAGTCGGGGCTGATCAAAGTGGGAGCCCAGGTTATGGCCTACTTGATGGCTTCAAAGCTGTCTTTCCTTTGAGTTGTCCATTTGAACTCTTCACCCTTCCTAAGCATAGGGGTGAGTGGCTTGACTATCTCTGCAAAATTCAGAATGAATCTCTGAATGAAGTTTATCCTACCAAAGAAACTCTGCAGGCCTTTCTTGTACTTTGGGAGGGACATCTCTAGGATAGAGCAAACTCTCTCAGGGTCAATGGATAAGCCCTCCTTAGACACGATGTGGCCAAGGAGTTTCCCTTCATGAATAGCAAACACACAATTCTTTGGATTAAGAGAGATGCCAAACTCCCTACACCTTTCAAAAATTTGCCTGAGGTGTTCTATGTGTTGGTTCGCTTCCTTGGAGAATACCGTCACATCATCAAGGTAGACCAGCACATTGTTGTTTATCAAGCCTCCAAAAGCCATATTCATGGCTCACTAAAAAGTAGCACCAGCATTAGATAGCCCAAAAGGCATCTTCTTGTAGGCAAACACTCCCCATTTAGTGGTGAAGGTTGTTTTGTGCTAATCACAACCTTGCACTAGAATCTGATTATACCCTGAATAACCATCCAGGAGGGAGAAATGCTTGCTACCTGTTACCTTTTGAAGGATCCGCTCCATGCTCAGAAGGGGATAGTGATCCTTTAAAGAGACTTTATTAAGGTCTTTAAAGTCGACACACAACCTGATCTCCCCATTCTTCTTTCTAACAGGAACAAGGTTGGCCAACCAGGAGGAATGCTTGATTAGAAATATAATTCTGGACTCAATCAATTTGGCCAATTCCCTCTGCATAAGGGGCTCAATTGTCGGATTGACAGGTCTTTGCTTCTGTGTGACTAGCTTAGCACATTCCTCTAATTCAATGGTGTGCTGGGCGAGTCTTGGGTCAAAACCCTTCAAGTCACTGTAATCCCAAGCAAAGACATCAGAGAACTCCTGACACAACAAAATGAAAGCTTGTCTTTCTTGAAATGTGCATACTTTTCCAAGCACAAGCAGCTTGTCCTTAAAGATTTCAACCCTTTTGTAATTCTCCTCTTTGGTTGTGATGCATGCCTTGTCATTTCTTAATTGGTCATCTCTATTGAAGATGCTCTCAAGTGTGACCAGACCTTTAGGGAGCCTATTGTTCTTCAACTGAACAATCTGATTACCGTATTGTTGTTGTAATTTCACTTGATTCTGTGTTATGAACTCAGTTTCCTCTTATAAGAAGAAAGCTATCTATTGGTCACTTTCGAAAACTTGCCAATTTGCAATGTTGTCAAGGACAGAAGGCTGAACCACCACTTTCAAGTGGCGCAAACCACAGTCTCAACTTATTTCTTTTGAAATGTCAAATTGAGCACCAATTGTTGCTAACCTATCCGCTTGTTTGTTTTGCTCTCTAGGAATGGAGGTGATATTGAAAGCAAGAAAATCCTCCACCAAGTCCCAGACTCTATGTTTGTAAGACTTTAGCAAGGGATTCTTAGTCAGATTCAGGCCTCTAAACTGATTTACAATCAGCTCGCTGTCTCCCAAAACTTGCAACTTCTTAATCCCTCTTTTTCTTGCCCATTCAAGGCCATGTATAAGAGACTCGTATTCTGCAACATTACTTGTGCAAGAGAATTGGAAATGGAAAGCTGAAAAGTACCTTTCCTTTGAATGGGAGACCAACATTGCCCCACCACCAGCTCCCAGCTTACTTTTGGAACCATCAAAATATAGTTGCCATAGGCCAAGGTCCTCTTGGCCTGCCTTCATTAAATTTGGCATGAAGGCACCCTCTTCGTGCATGCAATAGACTCTAAGGTCTGCCTCCTCAATGAACTTGTAAGGATCATGTTCAAAGTTATCATTTCCCCACTTATCCAAGAGTAGGTCTGCGACTCCTTCAAGAGCAGAGGACGGAGCTTGGTCTGTCTGGGACTGTTCTAGGTCAATGATTGTGTAACTGACATTTGCTGCCTTAAGCATGTACAGTTCTAGATGGTCCTTGTAGAGTGGCTTAGACTCAATTTTTACCTTGGTCCCATACTTGGTTCTAATAACTAAATATGACCAATTTACTGCTAGATATCCACCTATCTTTGATGTGAAGTCCCTGGACAAGCAAATTGCGAAATAAGGAGGAACATCCACTACCAGTATATCATGGGGAATTGAGAAGGTCGGGCAAGCATGCAATATCAAGCCTAAACCCTTCACAATCTCGACTATTTTTGTAGGTGTCTTATCTAGCTGTAGGACTCCTTTGTTCATCTCTTCATACTTCAGTCCCATCTTGTCAGCTATACACTTGGGCATCACTGAAGTACTAGCCCCGCTGTCAATTATGTAGTTGTGTACCAAGAAATCCCCTATAACCAAGGATACATAGAAAGGGAGAGCTTTCTCTTCCTTCTTTACCTGACTTGAAGTGGAAGGCTGTCCATTTGTCATCAAGACATTATCAGTGTTTGCTGGGATAGCTTGACGATCCAGCTCATGCAATTCCTTCTTCAATATGTCCTTCTGACCTGGAAGAGACAATGAATCTCATAAAGAGATATGCATATGTAGCTTCTTCATCTGATCCACTATATTGATTTGAGGACTGCCTCCCTTCAATTTTTCTTTGGGATTGATCCCAAGTTGAACTACAGGCTGAGGGGCTGAAGGTATAGACGGTTGCCTGAAGTTTAGGACCTTTGAATTGGAGTGTGACGGAGAAGGTGCTACTGCCACCTAAGTAGTAGCTTGGGCCTCTATCACTGCCCTTCTCTTAAACCTTGTGTTGGCTGCAACACAATCAGCCTGATTGTCTGCAGCGCCCACATAATTGACTGAATAAAATTCCCCCTCCATATGATTCATGAGAGTGGAATCAGGTTGGGGATGATTGCTACTCATGTTGAGTTGCATTGAAGGCTAAAGGACCTGAGATTGAGCAGCTATTTGGTTGTCTGCATTTTGAAAAATAGTTCATCATCTCATTCGTGTAAACAGCCTATTCTTGACCATATCCCATGGTCGAACAACCTGGTTGCTCTTGTACTAGTTTGTTTTGAACTAGCACCATGACTTTAGATGATGAAAGGGGGCCTAAGTTGTAATTTTGAGAAAGCTTGGTCTGAGTGAGCTGACCATGTCCTATATTATAGCCTTGAAAAGGGGGTCTAAGAGCTTGAGCATAGTGCTGATATCCCTGATTCAGCCTGTTGCTTTGAGCTTGCTACCTTTTAAGAGCTACAAGTTCATTTGACATGCTTTGCAATAGGCTTTTAACCTCGTGAAGCTCATTAGATGAAGTGGCAGTTGGTTTATCTATGGTAGGTAGAGGAGCTAATGTGGGAGCAACGATCTGAGCTGGGGGCAACATTTCTGGGAAAAGTGGCATGTGAGGCCTAGGGGCAATTTTCCTAGCCTGAACTAAGCAATTTTCAGCTACTATGGCTATGTCATAAGCATCATGTAGTATATGCCCTCCCATAGATTGGATCATCACAGCAATATCACTGTTTAATGCCTTTAAATAGTACAAGAAAGCATAACTAGGGGTTGGTCTTACCAGGATGGGAATTCTATCCCAAGTCTTTTGGAACCGCGTGTTAAAATCTTGCATATACTCATGTGGGACTCTCTTTATGGTTGTTTGTTGCTCAATAAGCGAGAGATCATCACTTTTTTCTCCAAAATAGTCTATCAACTGAGTGCCCAATTCGTTCCAAGAATGTATTGAATTCACAGGCAAGGTCCCATACCAGTCAAGAGCGTTGCCTTTCAGAGATAATGATGGCAATCTGATGGCAATATTTTCTTCTGTTACATTATGGATATTACAGAGCTTAGAAATATTCTTAATATGCTCAACAACTATAATGGGCCCCATTCCATTGAAAGAAGGCACATTTTTTACAGCTGTTCCTAGAATTAGATCATAGCGTGGGAGATTCAAGGGGCTCTCACCACGAAAAATTGTAAAAGGCAATGCCATTGTTGGGATTGGCTGTAACTGGGGTTCTACTATGAATGCATCCCTTTCAATAGGTCTAGGAGGATTGCTTATTGGATAAGGATGGATCCTCTCAAATCGTAGTCTTTTAGCAGAGTTCAAAGGTAACTCAATGAAATCGAAAGGAACCCCTTTTGAAGCAGACCTTGTGGTGACTTTAGGCATAGAAGGTTAAGAAACTGGTCTTAATTAGAGAACTGAAGCTCTTACCAGTGGAGTCACCAAATGCTGAAAAACTTGAAATTTGCTATGATAGGACCAGCATCAATCTTGAAACCTTACTGAGTTATCAAATTGTGTCCCACCAGGTGTGCCAGAACTGTTAACGCAGGAAATCGCACCCAGGGCAAGGAGGTCGAACCCCTGCCTTCTCCTCGCAACATGGAAACTCCCCTCTTGCCTGTGGGACTGGCGAAGCTGGAGGGGAGAGTCTCTAGATAAGGGCTAGCTCCCTTTGATGTATCATGTTTATTCCAACAAGTGCAAATATATATATATATATATATATATATATATATATATATATATATATAATATGGGGGATGAAAAGGGAAAAGAGATGCAGAAAAATAAACTACTCTAAGGAGGTGATACACCAAAACAAGATTACCTTCTCACACCCACTCTCAAAATCAGACAAACACATTTATACGCTTCACCCTTGGCAGAAGAAACAATCTACAAAACTTGACAGAGAGGTTTAAATGGAAAAATATAGAAAAAGGAGGTTCACCAAAGGTGCTGTAAGAGGCACTCTGTAGATAATCCCTTCTATTTTCTGCACCCCAAAATAGAACTCTCTTCCTGTCAGCTGTAAATGGTGCCTTGTAGATGACTAGTGTGTTGGTGTTGAACCTGTGAGAGCATCAAAAGATAATGACTAAACACAAATCAACACTCAAAACATACACAGAATATCTATCCAAGAAGAGGTAAAAATCTATGTTTATAGATTCAAGTAGAAATTTTAGCAGGGCTGCACCTTGTAAAATCATGAAAAAGATGATTACAAAAAGACCAAGTTCGTAATATATATGAGAAACTAGGAAGTCCATTTGGCACTCCCTCTTTACAAGTGGCAATCGCATCCCTTCATTGGGAAGAACAAGTCACTCAAAACATTAATGAGCCGTCTGCTTTGTCTGCTCAAAATCTACTTTTCTCTTTTAGGTGACTTACACAGTTTGTCTACTCATTAATGTGAAATAGAGGAACTGGTTACACTGCTAGCTGCTTGCGTCCCAAATCATCAATTCGCTGGCACTATTTCACCTGCCAGAGTCACTTCTCAAATTGGCACCACTTGGACTAACTGCTTACTCATTCCTTGCTTGTCGCTTTGTCTTTTCTCAATTTTGTCTTATCTGGCTCATTCGGTCCCTGGGGCAAAAATCTTGGTGGGTTGCTGCACTCTGAGCTCCTTTTCCATGGCTAGTGCTTCCTTTGCTTTTGAAGACAAATGGCCATTTCTCTTTGTGAAAGTTGACATTTGTATGGCTGTCATGTTTTGAAAACCAATGGCTAAATTGTACTATTAATTTTGATGTCCTCCAGGACGTCACCATTTTCGTCGTAACGTCATCGGGTCTTCATATGATTTCTTTTGCATATTCACTTTTTTTCTAGCACCTTCCCAGGCACTTTTCTACCTTTAAAAATACCCTTTTTTATTTGGGCCAAAAGTCTCCCACAAGGGCATCTGCCTTTCGGGGTCCTTCGGCGAGTCCTTTTGTTTATGCGAATGTCTCTCGGGTTCCCACAAGCTTTATGTCTGTGGACAATTTCCAATGATAAATTTCCCTGAGTTTGCCTTTGCTTGAAGCTTAGATGTTTGCGGCCTGAATTCCTTTGGACTTTTTGTCCGAAGGAATTCCTTCAGAGAAAAAGTCTGAAGGAATTGGGACTTAGCCAATTTCGATTGAAACTTGGACTTGAACTTTGAACTTGAACTTACCCTTGGCTGGGTCCTTTCCCTTTGAAGTGTCGGGCCTTTGGAAGGGTATTGAACCTTGAAGACTGCCCTTCAATCCAAGGACATACCCTTGAACCAAGTGTTGAAACAGGCCCGTTGAACCAAGACTGTTGAACCAAGATGGTTTAACGGTTCAATGGTTCAACCAAGCGTGTCGATGAACTGTTAAACCAATTGAACCAAGCCGCTTTGAACCAAATGATTGAACCAAAGGCCATTGAACCAATTGAACCAGGCCATGAACTAAATTCCTAGAACTTGCTAAAACTGAAAAATACTATCATTAAAATAGTAGGGGAAGAGGGTGACCGAAAATTTTGCCTGTGGGAAAAATTGGTCAATAGTGTGTTGTACCCATATCTGAAGGTCCTCCTCCTTGATCTTCTTGGCATGAAAATGTCCCACTAGGGCTTGATCGATATACTAAATAGCTTTATATTTAGAAATATAAGGGTCAATATCAACATGAAGGGAAGATGTATTGATCTTGATGCATTTATGTTTCCTCTTTCTATAATCACTCCCTCATGACCATCCAAGACCAACCATGAAGTATTTTTTTAGTTTGATGCATCCTCTATGTCCTCCCAATGTTGAAGCTTAAGGTGATATGGTGAATCTCCATTCCCTTTTTTGATATCCAATGGACATTTCTTGAAGGGGTTAATATTAGATCCAACTGCGTAAAGTTCCCTGGACCAATCGTGCTACCATTTTATGACACTGTGTTGTAGTCCACTGCTCAAGAAGTCTAGTTCGATCCCCTTGCCCTACCCTAAGTAAATCCTCTTTTGAATCCCACATTTTTCCTCTCTCATATACATATACACACACATAAAACCAACCCTAAACTCCAAGCTATCAATATTGGCCTAGCTAATACAATTTCAAGATGTTGGTTGGTATAGTATGGTATTGGCTAGGTTGATATAGTACAAATTTTTAAAAACATACTCATAAATATATCAAGAATATTATTGATTCTAGGTGATGAAAAGCACTACTATTGACCATTGATTTATCTTTCTAAGAAGACACCTAGCCAAGTTTAGGAGAAAAGTGATATATATAGCAAAATGATGGGCATTTGTGAGGAAGGCTTGGTTGATTCCCTAAGTCTTATCATGCAACTTATAAACTAAAAAACCAAGTAGTGTAAAAATTAAAAAAATACCTAAGTATCAAAAATAGGTATGGGCTAATGTAAAAATAAAACCAGGGGGTGTGTGGAGAAAGCATTGCTAAGTTGTCATATAAGAGAGTCAAAATATAACCTATAAGAAATGTTAGCCTTACAACATATATAAAACTAACCATAAGCATGTATGTAATATGTCATATGAAGATCATGGTGGTGATGTCACATAGACCTATAATGAGGTATAACATAAGCATTGATAAAAGAAACCATCCCAAAAGAGGGAGAAACAAAAATACACTAAAGCATCATAAGGAAACTAATGCCAACTGAGAAATGTTAAATGTGATAACATGAACCTGAAGGTGATACCTAATATCTATGAGGGAAACTAAGGCCGAATATAAAGTGATATAAATGATAAGAATAAAACTTTAAGGTGATACCTAAGATCCACAAGGCAAATAAAGACTGGTTGAAAAATGATTATAAAATGATATAAAAAAACTTAAAGGTGATGCCTAAGATCCACAATGGAAACTAAACCCGACTGTGAGTACCAAATATCCAAAAAGAAAGCATTGGTGTAATAAAAATGGTGTTAAGGGAATAAAATGCAGGATATCAAAAAAACATGATATAGAATAACAAGTAATATCTATGTTAATAATTATATCAAAGAAGAGCATGTGAAATGTGAGCATATTTATCTCAGAAAGATTTTTGATGTTGAATTTGTTTGTTTTTAAGATATGAAAGGTTTTTCATTGCTTACTCATGGCAATGATGAACGATCATGGAGTTAATTAAATGAGAATGGGGATTTTAGGATGCCCCCAAAGTGTGTATAAGGTTAAGGATGGGCATCAAAAGATGCCCCAAGGGTTGAAATAATAAAAGGGTACATAGAGTAAGGTGCCCCAATATGTGTAGTAAGTGTATATAATAAAATATTATTTATGTAGTACTTCAATCTAGTACACTTGACAAATATCCATCATAGTTGTACCTTTCAATTATAGACATGCTCGTTGTCAAAAGGCTCGCATTCATTATCTCTTTGTACCTATATTACTTATCTCTTAGTCTGACCATTGATATTCTAATGACCAAGTCTTATATATTTTGAAAAAATATCTAAACATGATTATTTCCTTCACTACCAATTCTAGACCTGTACTTATTTTCTAGATTCTTGGAAAATTGCATCCCAAACAAACACTTGCATCGATGCAAGTGTCCACTTTTCATACAAAGTGTCTATTGCCCAAAAGTCATCTAATTTGAAAATGAAACATATCCAAAATGTTGGTATAAGTGCTTTAGTGTGAGATATTTCTAAAATGGATTGGTATATATACAAGATCAATTCTCATTTATTCCTCACCTAGAAAAATACTAGGAACTCACAAGGCAACATACTAATAAGCACTTAATTAAACATTCAAGTTAGCAAACCTTCCCTATTCATCCTTATTTCCATATCAGTCATAAAAGCAATATTCCCACAGGTTTGACATGTTTAAATAACAATTCACGAGCCATATTTACCAAGTTGCAAGTTATATAACTGATGTCTTTGATTATCACACATTTCATCCTTGTGCACACACAATCCAACATATAATGGAGAAATATATAAGTTTGAGGACCTCTTCAGAGTATTGGATATGAGATAGTGCCCATTGACAAAGGGGCCCTTAGGGAAACTCTACATCGTGAGCCTAATAACCCATTTTTCCCATAATCACTCCAAGGGTGAATAAGCTAGGGTTTAATCATTTGACAAAGTGGGAAATCCCATACATATGATTCGTATACATAAGAAGAAATTTGATAGAAAACCTAGAAGGCTCTAGTTGGTCACATCTAGATCCAGTCAGTATTCCCTAAAGGATACCGGCATCAAAGTTAAACACATGTATCAAATTCAACTATCTAAATCTAATACAAGTGTTTGAGGCCACATAAAGAGTATTCCTAGAATCTGATGACTTTTATAGGATCATATTCTAGTCCACTTCTAGCTTGTTCTAGATCATACCTGCATTATCACAATAAACCAAGTATTATTGTTCCCCATTTATTATAATATCTATCAATAATTGTACTTTACTATTTTTAGTAATTTTAGTTATAAAAATTTAGAATGTTATTATCTAAGTTTTTTATTTAATTGGCATGCTCATTAGGTTAGTTGACCATCCTTGTGTAAAATCTAATATAATACCCCTTAACCCTAGATGTCCTGACACATCTAAATTTAGGGTTAAATATTTGGTGAACCCAACCTTTGGTCTCAAAACCCTAAATTGACATAGGGTTTCCTATTTATTTTTTTCTTATTTTTTATTTCTAAACTCCAAATATTTTAAAATCATATTTCCATTTATTTTAAGTGAATTAATCATGAATGCATGTATCATTTATTTCCTTTTCCAATATGTCATAATAACTCTTATTTGTTATGTCCCATACATTTCAAAACCAATAAAAAATATACTCAAGAGAAGTAACAACATGGAAAAATATAACACTCCCTTTTACAATCCTTATTGTAATGATATGGAACCTATGCAACAAATCCCTATTGCACCCAATCATATTGGGAAATCAATATACCAATATTTTAATTTTTGACCTTGTGAAACAATCATTCAACTATAAAGATATATTATATGAGGCATTGTGTAAAACCCATGTACCAAGTGACATAACGTTGGCTTCTTTTGCAGATATTATGAAAGAATTAATCCATAATTCAAATCTTATTACCTTTGATTATAAAGGTTTTCCCTCAAAGGTTAACATTGATCAAGACTTGCCTTTATCAATGCAAATTACTATTCACAATAAAGGAAACCAAATGTAACATATACAATAGATCTAAACAACATTTAATATTAAAAACACTCAAATGATGTTGTCGATAAAAAATAACTTTTTGACTTGTTACACAAGTCACCCTCATATAAGGGTTACTCTTTTGAGAACATTACAAATAAAGACCTTGTCGAATAATGTAGAGCCATCATATGTGGCCTTTATGTTCAACTCTATCAAATGGACTGAGCATAATGTTTATCTTGAAAATAAGGCTTTACCATGCCTGCATACCAATGAAATTAGCTTCCCTGCATCTGTTCACATACATGTTCATTTAAAAAATGATGCAAAGGTTGTAACAAAATACATAATACCAGCCAATACCATATCACAAAAATCTAATTGGTTCTTCTCATCTAATGTACCTAAAAGATAATTTGCATGATTACCAGAGTCTCTACTTTTTTTTACTTCAAAAACTTATGGAGTGTCATCTCATATCTCTCCCTCACCCCATAGAGGTTGATATGATTTGATCTCTACCAAAAGGATACAATACTACTACATATTATGATTATCACCAAGGCCCTAGGCATTTTATGAATAAATGTTACACCTTGAAATGTAAAATCCAATATCTCATTGATAACTATTAACTTACATTTGATGATCCTCCCAAGGATTTAAGTCTAAAACCTAGTGATCATCGGAATAAAAATGAGCCTTTGAAAGATCATTATAATAAAAATTTAGTGGTACAAATGGTATATGATGCACATCTAAAACAAACACCTCAATTTGAATAAATCAAAAAGCATCTACACTAACAATATCTATCAATCGCATTATTTATGGGTGGTGCTTAATTTTTGCATGACCATGTTAATCCTACACAAATAAAAACCACTCGTAATGTAAGATGTTTTCAACAACTTGGAATTGATCTAAAAGACTTACAACATAAAGTAATTGGAAAGACTCCCTGGGAAACATAATAATAGAAATTGATTATGGTCCTAAGTTATTCAAATAATAATTTGGATTATGCAACAAAAATATCAATATATATTCACAGTAGGAGGCCTTCGATTATATAGAATAGAAGTAAAAATTGACAAAAATCAGAAAGGCACCTCTTTTTCTCGTGAGGGAAAATTGATTTCTATACCACATGGTGGAAATTGTTCTTCTAATTCACAAGTAAATAATGAGGAGGAACATGTTATGTACCATTTCACCTATCCAACCATGTTCCAACGAACATGAATGATACAACCTAAGGTTGAAAACATCTAAATATTCCAAAAATTCAAAAAAAAACAAATATTGCAAAAAATACCAAAAAGATCAAAATTTTCAAAATTACAAAAGAAAATAACATATTCCTAAATGTATTATTTATTATGCCTATTTTGTTTGCTTCATGTTAGTAGATAGCGTATCGTTTTATTCCTATATAGACATATGTTTCACGCTTCATTTTAGTGTGATATAGGCATACCCATATACATGATATTTTCACAAACATATGTTGGGATTTCCCTCCACTCATATCCTAAGTGCGTTAGGGGCATCTAATTATTTGATCATGATATACCCAAGTTACATTATTATATGATCACTTTCCATTATCCTATTTGATCTTTTACAGACTTACACATGCCTCTATCCATGCTTATACCTTTCACAATGTACTTGATATGTTATGTACTTAACATTACTTAAAAACACATATGTTTAGGAACAACTATATTAGGTTGATGCTAATTGCTTAAATTTGTCCTAATATTCCCATTTTATCACTTCCTTGAGTGTGTTACTTGTTTGTTATTGTCTTGCATTGTATTGATTATTTGAGCATTTGAATATGCTCCATTGAATGTGACCCCCATGCCTATACTTGCCTATTTTGACATTTGAATATATCATATTTTTTTGTATGTGGACATTTAAATATATCATTATATGCCTTGTGGACATTTTAATAAGTCATGTTCATTTGATTGCATGGCATTGAACATGCCCCTTGTATGAGGTCTCCTTGGACCATTTCCTTTTGAATTACTTTTGAGTGCTCTTGTGTGTGTGCTTAATTACTTGTTAATCTTATATTAATACTCTGTAGATGATGCCATGATCTATATCATGCATATTAGAGATTGATGTGATTGCATACTACATGCTTAGATTTTATATCTACCTAGACATGTCACCCCTATATGTTACATGACTAAAAAACAACTTATACAATTATATTATCCTTTTGAGGTAAGGTGACTACCATATTCTAATTCCCCTCACCTTAAAAGGGGGGAATATTAGTCGGGGCATGTCATAGAGTCATGGCTTCCACACTTCATGGTTTTATATTATAATGGTGGCATGTTAAAAAGGCATAGCCTCCACATTTATTCAATACTCAATGTTTCCAGATTATAGTGGGGGGCATGTTATGGAAACATGTTCTCCACATATTACACCAAATCTAAGATTGTACAGATTCAGTGGGGGCATGTAATAGAAACATGTCCTCCACACTAGCATCAATTTTATATTCACCATATTTCCCAATTATATGACTCAGATACATATTTGTGGTAACATTCTATACATTGGTGCCATTATTATACCAAATTTTAGCTTGAGACGTATATGATGTGCATGTGCCATGCAAAAGCACATAAAATTGTAAAATAAAAATATTTATAGATTTAAAATATTATTATAGATTGTTATCACACCTATGTTGGACTTTTATGACTATTATAAAACCAATCTACTATAGTATTTGGTTCACCTTTGGAAGGTTAAATTGATTAAACCGCTCAATCATACTAAGCTTATAAGTTAGATTTAATTAAATCATCTAGATTTACCAGAGTTATAGGTTGGATTTGATTAAATCATACACCCTCACCAGATATATATTTTGAGTTTATTAAATCACTCACACTCACTAGATCATGCATATATTTGGATTGCACGATTGAGATTAAACAAGTTCAATGGACGTGTTGTAATTCAAATTTACACAAAGGTTGGGGGCATGTGTACTCCAATTTATATATTTATGTTCACTTGCAGGTTTAGATTTTTCCTAATCTCATATTCAATGTTTCATTATGAAGCATCATTTCAAATCAAATTTCCAAAATGAAATATGGTTGCATCAACACATAGGTGTATTCCTAACGTTGATCTTTCTACTTTCAATCATTTCAAATTATTTCAATTTCAAATTTCACACACTGATTATATACTATAATATTATCTTGGTTGCACTTCAGTCACCGACAAAGCACTCAAATTGGGATCACACAAAGACAAGGTGTGTTGTACACACCTAGGTATGCGTTTCTTTCCTTTAAACTAGAAATTCCACTACTTGATTAAAAGGGGGAAAATGTAGATATTAAAATATGATTTAAGTAGTACCTTAGTCATATACACTCGAGAAATATCCATCATGTTTGTATCTTTTAGTTATAGACACACCTGCTAAAAGGCTCACATTCACTATCTCTTTGTGGCTAAATTCAATTATCTCTTAGTTCAACCATTGTTATTCTAATGATCAGGCCTTATATATTGTGCAAAAATATCTAAACCTAATTATTATTCTTCACTTCCATTTCTAGATTTGTACCTATTTTTTAGCTTTCTGGACTCTTATGTTCCAAATAGACACTTGCATCAACACAAGTGTCAACTTTTCCTACGAAGTGTCCAATGCCAAAAGTCATCCAATTTGAAAATGAAATGTTTCCTAAAGGTCAACCCAAGTGCTTTAGTTTGAGATATTTATAAAAGGGATTGATATATATACAAGATCAATCCTCATTCATTCTTCACCTAGTGAAATACCAGGAACTCACAAGGCAACATACCAAGAAGCACTAAATCAAGCATTAAAGTGAGAAAACCTACCATATTCATACCTATTTCCATATCATAGGAATAGTATCTCACAGGTCTGAAGTATTCACGAAATAGTTCATGTACCATATTTGTCAAGTTATAAGCTAGGTCACTTCATGACTTTGCTTATCACACATTACATCTTTGTGCACACACAAGCCAACACATAGGGAAGTACTAAATAATTCTGAGGCCCTCTTTAAGGTATTGGCTATGTAGTCAACACTAATTAATAAAGGGTTGCTTGGGGTAGCTAAAAACCATGAGATAACTAACCCATTTTTTCCAAAGTCATTTCAAGGGTGAAGACATTAGGGTTTGATCATTTGAAAAAGAATGAAAGCTTGTGCGCATGATTCGTATACATTATAAAAAAGGTGATAGGAAGCCCAAAAGACTCCAGTTGGTAGCATCCAACTCTAGTCAATATTTTATAAAGGATACCTACGCCAAATTAAAACACATGCATTGATGCAACTTTCTAGATTTGATGCAAGTGTCTAAGGCCACAAAAAGAGTATTCCCAAAATCTGATGATTGTTCTAGTATCATATTCTACTCCACTTCGAATATGTTCTAAAGTAGACGTCCATGAGCACAATAGACTAGTTAAGTACTATTGTTCCTTATTTATTGTAATATATATCAATAGTTATACTCTACTATTTTTATCAAACTCAATTATATAAATTTAAAATGTTATTTATATAAGTTTTTTATTTAATTGTCTTGCTCATCAGGTTAGTTCATCATCCTTATGTAAAGTACAATCTAATTCCCCTTAACCCTGCATGCCCTCACACATCTAAATTAAGGTTTAAACTGTAAGAAAATGATGGATATCACAAGATGCCCCAACATATGTGATAACAAGATGATAGGCATCATAAGATGCCCCAAGCTATGGGATATAGTTGGATTGGAGGTAACCTCAAAATTAACAGGCCTAATATTGATGCCATATTTTATGTAAAGTTATATTACCACTAGGAACATGGCATCTGGGTTAATGTTAGGATGTTTGAGAGGTGATATAAATTTTTGATGCATGGTATTGGCTAGGCAAATACATTCTATAGAAATATGACTAAATTATATTGTATTGACCAGGTCGATATAGTTTGGTGATCGAAAGGTAACTGTATCGACACTTTGTAATGATTAGTGACCAATGTAATTAGATAAAAAATAAATAACTATATCGATACATTCCATGTCATCATTGGTGTATTTTGATGAAATAAAAATAACTAGATTAACACATTATGGGTTATGGCCAGTGTAATTGACTATAGGTAGTTGTAACTGAATGGTATTAGGTTGGTTGATATAATTGGAAATAAGTGAATGTAGTGGTGATTTGGGTAGGTTATAAGAGGTTGAATTATGATAGATTTGAATGTTTATACAAGTTGAGGATCATAATCATCTGTAATTTGTAATGTGGTAGGCATTTGAATTAGGTTTTTTTCATAAGTTGACGAGTTGATAAAATTTGGTTGAATATGAGCTAAGGTTTGATGACTTATCCTTCTAAGGCCTTTTGAGGAACTAGTATAAGGTTGGTAGACATTAAAGAAACCATGCTAATCATTTTAATTGTAGTGGGGATTGCTAAATATGGGAAAATCATAATAAGGATATTCATCCATGTCATAAATGTCATCAATTAAAACATTTGTTATCATACTAGTGGCATCACCTATGTTAGAGTCATCATTATAGATGGGACAATAATGGTATTAAATTTAAACCATGTGATAAGTGGCAAATGTGGGAACATTAATACATTCATAAGGATCATTGAAAATTAGAAGACCATACTAATACTCTTTGGTTCCCCTATAAGTTTCATCATTTGGGTTTTCACCCTAGTAATAAGGATCGTTAAGGTCATATAGGGGAAGATCATCATAGCAATCTTCGTCAATATCATAAGTGTCAAAAGTGATATTGTTAGGAGCATCATAAATACAAGGATCATATTAGTAATATTCATTCTTGCTATATATTCATCATAAGTCAGAAGATATTCATTAGGATCCTCAACCAGGAGAAAAAAGTGTAGTGTAGTTACACCATGAGTAGTTTCCTTCAATGGTGGTCATATATGGAAGAAAAAAATAATCCATACAAAAAAAATAGGTTGAGGCTCATTAGAAACATTCTAAGAGGAAACATCATGATGAGAAAAATTTAAAATTAGATGCGAAAAAATGTTAGCCAAAAGAAACAAATGGTATGAAGTTAGTTGATACATTTAGTCACTAGATCTGAATAATAGACTGTATCAAGTTGGTCAATACCGTTTGGTAGCTAAGTTTAAAAATATAGACTATAAAAAATTGGTCAATACAATTGAGTAGAAAGGCACATAAAAGTATCGGTCTGGCTTTTCAGTATGAAGGTTTGGAATATTTTTATAGGTAGAAGGAAAAACATGAAGTTGACCCAACCAAAAGAGGGATAAGATTCACATTAGGTTCACCAGAATGTATGCATGTGCTAAGATGACCTGAAATTAAATTATCTCTCTTTATAGACCAAGACTTGAATAATTTTAATAGAATAGAGCCTACATATATTTGTACAATCAATTAAGGATTAATGAAATTCATAAATATAATTGTATGCACTAAATTATGCTCGCCTCGGTAATTATACTAATTGTACTAATTTCTGCTAATTAAGTCTAATTCTTGTATTTCCTATCCAAATTAATTAATGACTTAATAACCCACATTCCATTACTTTATCCCATAAACCTTTATGCTATCCCAAAACCAATTAATTACCTCATTAAACCCCTAATAAAGCTTATTATCCACTAACTTATCCCCTAAGCTAACTAGCCAATTAAAATTCCTATTTATTCAATTACCACCCTAGCTACCCTACCACTATAGCCATTCTTATATCCCTATGAGTCATAAACCTCATTAACTCCCATCTAATCCCCTCATTACCCTCTAAACTAATTAATAAATCTCTAGAACTAGGGACGCTCCTCCAAAGTTCTATAAGTCTCTAAACTAGAAACTTCTAAATAATTTTAAATTTCTCTAAATGTCCCTCCATTATCTTATAAAATGCCATGCTTGGGCCATGGAAAAGTGAACTTAGAAAGCCATAAATCCATTATTTTACTACTATCTTGCATCTATATAAGCTCTCTAGCACTCATCCAAGCCATTATCAACCTCATCCAACCATTGGAAGCCATTGCCAACACTCATCAAGCAATCCAATAATTTCAAATTTTGGACATCAAACAATTCTAGTGCAAATCCTAGAGTGGAGTCATAAGGAGTTAAAAATGATGGTGAGC
Organism: Torreya grandis; assembly: GCA_037957365.1. Classification (NCBI taxonomy): domain Eukaryota; kingdom Viridiplantae; phylum Streptophyta; class Pinopsida; order Cupressales; family Taxaceae; genus Torreya; species Torreya grandis. Next base: position 4,745,191 of record JARHVA010000141.1, read on the forward strand.
ATGTTATTATTATTATAATTTACCTCTTTTATTCATTCTTATTAGTGTCATTGAGTTTTAGGTTTTTATTGCTAAGTTTAGTAATAATTGCTTGAATCTAAAATTTGGTGCACATTTTATCGACCACAATGGGACTTACTCCCTTAAGTAACATTATAAATTTGTTGGAAGTGATTTGAGTGATTTTAGGACAAACTGGATGTAAATCTAAGGCTGAATTTTCAATTTTTGTCACACACATGATAATCATGACTTTGTATTGGTATAAGTGATATTGCAGTCACAACTTTGTATAAGCCAATAGTGATTTTGTCAACTAACCACTAACTGTTAGGGTTTTTACAAGGTTTTAGGTTTTGACAAAACCATAACTTTGATAGTTATGATTTTATCCTGGTAATTATGGTATTGCAGGGTACAGTTGTGATTTTGTCAAGCCTAATAGTCAGGGTCAAATTTAGGATTTATTCATGTTAAAACTCTCCCTTTGTATATATATTATTGTCTATTTCATATCTTTATGTACAAGACAAAGAATTAATTAACCTAACATCTAGTTGGTACACCTTATACAAAATTATGACTCTATTAGTTACGATTTTGCACTAGTAACTATGGTTTTTTTAGGTAACGTTGCAATTTTACAAGACTTAAATTTGTCATAAAACTCCTGATATCACTTGACAATAGATATTTTTATATATTGCTTTCTCTGTTTGGGAAGGGTATTCTAGTATGTGGTTGTAGGGAAGAGGACATTAAGCCAAGACCTTGACCTTTTGACTTTCTCTGATAAAATCATGACTCCTTGAATAGTGATTTTGTACTGGTAACTGTGGTATTGTCATTGATAGTTGTGGTTTTGTCTTTTCTTATAGGACTAGTAAAATCTGAACCTTTATACTATCTCGATTACTGATAAGGCTTCTCTTAACACTTGAAAATAAATTTCTCAAATCTAAAACTGAATTGAAGGCAGTTTTATCCTCCCAATCATTTGTCAATCTAGTCATCTTGACCTATCACCTACCTACAGAAGGAACATAATAATGTGTTGTTTCTATGTGTAAGATCTACAGGGGGAAAAGGAAGATTAGATAATCAAACATAACATATCCCCTAGACTATTTTAAGTCCTTCTACAATACCACAAGTCATAAACTAGTGGTTTTATCCTGATAGTTATGACTTTATCACATGCAGTTGCAACTTTGTATATACCTGATCAAATAAGTAACTTAGGATATTTAAATTACATTAGACTTAAGCTCTTAGTAGTTATAGGCTCTATACAGTATAAACATCATAAAACTACATTTGTAAAAAACTAACATAAAATTGTATATATCTTTGTTGTGTATTTATTTTAATTATCTACCTTATAAGTCAAATCTGATATTACAGTTACCTTAGGTAGCACTTAGGTATATATATTTCTAATTTTGTTAATATCTGTAATATCACAGATTGTGTTATTTAGATAGTTGGAATTTTTTTAGTATGAGTAGCAACTTTTCTTAACAGTCACAGTTTTATCAAATAACCATAGCAATTTACTAACCTTCTACGAGATCTCAACTTAAGACTTGTGATTTTGTTTTTCTAGTTGCAGTTTTGTATATTATGGTTTGGTTTTGCTCTATGCATCTATGATTTTATAGGGACTTATGATTTTGTGAAAACTTAAATTACTAACCCTTTTTGGTGTAGGACCCTTCAAGATTTAGGCATCCTAATTGGATTTCTAACCTTTGTGCTTGCAGGAAGGGGTGCCTTTAGTGTATTGTTCTAGCTTTCATTATATTTTTGTTATTATCATCATAGTCTTTTATTGTATAAATCATTCCTTGTATATATTTACTTGTATGTGTGAGTGTGTTTACTTATAAATAATCATTGTATCATGCCTCTCACATGTAGGTAATTAATTGTATCATGTTTTGTTTGTTTGTTATCCCCCCTTCCAGGATAACACACGACATGGAATTCATCCCCATACACAGAATTAATATATAAGGGTTGGTGATGTGGATTTTATCACCATGTACTAGCCTAACTCCATGTTTTAGTGGATTCTAAAAATTAAGAGAGTTATCATTACACATCTAAGAAGAAATCCCCATAAAGGGTTTTATAGAGTAAGGGCTGATCAGGCTCCAAGACACATGATGGTCAGACAACATCCTATACAGACTTGAACCCCAATGTATCTTCATGTATATAAGGGATACACCTAGAAAATTTTATCTATACCTATATTAGGATCCTTTAATTGTAATAGGTATACTATTGTAGGAGTCAGTATCAAATTTGAAGTAGCCATCAAGTGAATGCAGGTTTGAGAGGGTTTAGTCGATACTATAACAGGTCACCAACCTATAGCCTCATTTGTAAAGCCATTGGATGGTGTGGAAATCAGGTTACACACCCATAAAAGTTGACTAATTTAGGATCGTACTTGTGTGTTCTATATGAGTGTTGTGATAAGACCCATATTGTTTGTGAGATGAGTCCACCATACCTATATTTTGAGTGATACCTTAGACACCCTTAGGTTAACGCTCATCATTTTATCATCTCATCATCATATCACAATCCTCATATAATTCACCTATATATTAGTCATTCATTTAACCCCCACACCCAACATCCTTATAATACCCATTATTTTATATCTCACCCCTCTTATATCCATTTCATATCACCTTTGACTGCTATCTTTTATATCCACATTCGTCCTATCATCTCGTATTCATCCCTCATCTACACTTAATATCTACTACCCACACCATTTATATCCATCCTATAACACCTTCATATAGTAATTACCCCTTTCACATCTTTCTTTTGTAAGCTAGTTTGTATATACCATCTTATCTCATATCCATGTGTATACCTTGTCCTTGTATTCTTTCCACACCACACCATATTGTATATAACTTATCCCTTATACCCAAAACCTTCCACCATCTCCAAAATACTACATATAGTTATTATTCATCCTATCATATTTGACATAACATCCACCCCCTTCACATCTTTTATTAGCATCTAGTTATAATCTAACTTCACTTCACAACACATTGTCAATATCATCCCCCATACCACATCTTTCATTTCTCAAACATTTGTTTGTGTATAATTCCTCTTGAATGGTTGTCATTCTTGTCCATTCTTACGTCTTATCCACCTAATACACATCTTATTTCTCATCATATATATCACACATCCCTCATCCTCCACCTATCTCATTCCCTTCATATACTAGATTTTGTCTTGAAATTAGGATTCTAGTGGTCACCCATCTTCTTTAGATTATCATCTATCACTTTCTACATCTTATTGACTAGGTATTATCAATACACAATTTTATAAGACTCCAATCTAGCACCCAGCAATTATCCTCATCTTTTTCCATCTAACACCCATCAAATTGTCTCATTGATAGTAGAAAAAGTATTTGATCCCATCACCCTCCTTTATCCTTTATAGATTGGTCTCTTACGAGACTTTGTTTCTTGGTAATCCTTGGTCACCCCATCCTCTTACATCATTCTCTTTTGACCACTAGTAGCTTCAATCTCTAGACGGAGGTAATATTTGAAGACTACCATCTCATCTATCATATCTCTCTTTCACAATGGTTATCCACACCCATACCCAACTCTAGATTGGATAAGTCTCCAACCAAGATCACAAATTTGTGGGGCATACAGTTGATCCAAATCAAAAATATGACAAAACTCATTATGATATGCACACACCTAGGGAAGAGGATGAAAGGTTTAACCCCCTCCATAATGATGAAGTTTTAAACTTAATATACCGCTATCTATATGAGAACCATGACCATGTCCTAACATGTGCCATAGAAATAGGGGGCACATTACTTTCCACTTTTGATCATACCCTCTTACATAACTAAGTCCTCCCTCCATCACACCCAAACACACCATGTCAACATGTTAATCACATACCACAAGAAGAAGAAGGTGTGGACCATGGAGTTGTTGAAGAAGAATTCCCACTTCCCCTTCATAATAACTACATTAAGGCTAATTAGAGACAAACTATCATAGAAGATTGCTTAAACCAATTAACACAATAGATCAACTTTATACTCCATAATCAACTTCTATCATCCCTTCAAAAAAATAAACTAGATAAAAATGTTAATAATAATGACACCATAGATAATACCAACACTACCAATAATGCCAATAATGTTCACAACACCCATAATACCCATAGTACCCATATTCTGCAAGGTAGCCAAAATCAAACAACCAATCCCCTTGGGGATCCCTCCTTCACATAAGAATGGAGAGTGATGAAAGAGACCCTCTAATAGATAGATCCATCATCACAAACCCTCAAATATAAGTATGAAGGCTTTTGTTCCTCACCCTTGGACATGAATATTTTACAAAAACCCTTTCCTTCACATTTTGACGTACCCAAATTTGAGAAATATTGAGGAAAAGGAGATACTAGAGATCATGTCCAGGAATTTTATGTGGCTTGCCATGAGGTGGCTTATGAAGATGCTTATTTGCTGAGATTCTTTCCCAAAAGTTTCATGGGACCCACTTTGGAATGGTTTATGCTTTTACCTAAAGGGTCAATATATAGCTTTGGAGAGGTAATATAACAATTTATCAGACAATTCTCATTTAATATTGAGCATGATATCTCCATAATTGACCTTTATAATACCAAGCAATTAAGTGGTGAATGGCTAGCATACTTCTTACAAAAGTGGCAAAGTTTGGCAAGCCACTTAAGGTGTATGGTATATAAGAAATAATTGGCCAAGATATTTGTAGACAATTTTAAGGTTAAACTAAAGTATTAATTAAAGTTATAGTGTGCCAAGACCTTTGATGAAATCATAGAGAAAGGAATGCAAATCAAAAAGGCCCTGATTGAAAAAAGGACTATCAAGTTATATTATTGAAATGAGCACACTCAAAGTCAAGATAATTCTCTTTTAGGGAAATCTAAAGTCTTCAACAAGAATAAGAATGTTGTGGGACATGGGGTAAAATATTCTAAGCAACAACACGTACAAACAATTTAGAAGAAAGGCCCCACACAACAACCCAATGTCTCTTCCTTCCAAGTTCCCCGAGGCAAGCCAAAGCCTTGTATAGGCAAAAGACCACTCACAATTTTATAAGTCCCAATTTAAATAGTCTTGGATCAATTAATTTCCATCAATATGATCACCTTGCCTAAAATTAGACCTATGGATGATCACCAACCAAAGCCAGACATATATCATGAAGATGAGTTTTGTAAATATCACAGGGTTAAAGGGCATGATACAGAATGATGTATGCAGCATAAACATTACATCCAAGATTTAATTGAGAGGTGTGACATTGAAATTAATGGATAAACTCCCTACCAAATCAAACAATAAATGAACAACTTGACATCTACAAAGATCCATTCCCTAAGTATGACCAAAGGAATCGGAGACCACCAAGAGACTAGGGTCAGTCCTCTTCATCCAACCGTACTGACTACCATAATCTACCTTACCATTACATCAACACCATCAAATTTTTTAATATCCAAGAATCGAATCCATCCTCATCCCCTATCCTAAAGATTAATTGGGCCACTGCTAATTGCATAGTTACTACTAGGTGTAATAAGATAGTAGTTCCTGTGACACCCCGAAAGAACTATTCACTTCATCTGCTACCCAAAAGGGGAATATTCTTAAAAAATCTTCAAGCTCTTCTAATAAATCCTATGACATCATTCAACAACTTGAGAAAAATCCATCTCAAATATCCTTAATGGACCTTCTCAAAACATCTGCTTTACATATTAAATCAAGTACTAAATGATCTAAAGGTCCCTAGTGACTTAGATACTAATCAGTTTCAGGAACTATTAGCACACCTATCCCCTTCACAATAGATCACTTTTGATGCCTAGCATATGCCTCCCATTAGTCCACATCATAATTACCTCTTGTACATTGAAGTGTCTATATCCCAACATCGTGTTTCTTGGGTCCTCACAGACAGAGGATCAACACTAAATTTATGTAATCTTGACTTTTTGAAGAAATTAGGATATTCAGAAACATCATTAGGGCCCACTTTGATAATGATCAAAGTGTACGATGATAATTAAAGGCCGTCAATTGGGACTATTTATCTTCCCATTATTGTGGGACCTGTAGTACATCAAACACTAGTTCATGTTATGGATACGGATTTGCCTCATAACATGCTACTTTGAAGACCATGGATTCATGAAATGCAAGCTATTTTGTCCACTTTACATCAGTTCTTAAAATTCCCTCACACCAAAATGAAGCTCACCATCCTCAAAGTCACAAACCATCTTCATAGCTATCAAATGGATCAATCATCATCACCTTATCTTGGCACATATAACTCTATCTTAAGTCCAACAATGACCAAATACATCTCCCTTGATCAGCTCGAATCCATGCCCAATCCACTACTCGATGTCACTCATTTGAAGATCACCTCCATAGGCTATGGAGAGTATGAATACAAGACATTATTCATCAGTGATTTACCTCTCTCTCCACGCATCTATACGTCCCTAGCCATGAGGAATCCTAATCCCATAAAATAGCAATTTGGACTAATAGCTTATTCAAGTTTTAGATTTTTATCTAAATAATACATTGAATATGGGGATGATTCATGGATTATTCCAAATGATGAGGCCCTCATCTCCTAGAAAAATAATATCCCCGAGTCTAGAAGATGATGGAGAACATGCATTATAAAGGAAAAGGACTGGGTAAAAAAGATCAAGGTCGAATTGAACCCATCATGGTCTAAAAATATTTTTAATATTTTGGTCTAGGGTATGAACTATATGATGATGACCTACCAAATATCATTATGGATTCTCTTTCAATTCCTAAAAATTCTCTCCCTAATAAAGATATTAAAATAAGTTTTGTTTGTAGTTGCTTCAAGGAGCTCATTGCCACTAACCTTTTCTCAGATACCACCATCTCCACCATTGATATTTCCCTCCACTATCCATCCCTTATATACTAAGATTCAAAATAGGAGCCTTTTTTGACATGTTTCAAAATGATGAGGATATTTTACAATATATGGAAGCACATGATTTTATGCCATCTGGTGACCATAAAAAGGGTTTTTCTATAAATATTTATCAATTTGCATATTTTGGGGAGTAACAATAACCCCACAGTCAAAGTGAGGAAGAACACTCTGAAGAAGAAAAACTTCCCAAAACACCAAATGAACTTCCACATATCTCATTAGAATCAGAATAATATTTTCACATTGACATAGAGCTTCCAGATTGCTTTACTTCAGATGTTCCCAAAATATCCTTGCCTCCTTATTTATAAAAATAATCACCCTCTCTTATTGAGGATGTAATAGAATTCAACATTAGGATAGATCAACACCCCAAAATAGTTAAATTGGGGGCATATCTCACATTAGAAGAACTTGAAGTCATCATAGAGCTACTCAAATAATTTATTGACATATTCACATGGAGTTATGCTAACATGCCTGAATTAGATCCCTCATTGGTAGTACACCACTTGGTCATGCACTTAAATGCAAAACTAATCAAATGGAAGCTATGAAAGATGCATCCCAAGGTGGCATTATTGATCAAATAGGAGTTACATAAAATATTGGAAGTTGGGTTTATCCGCCCAATAGATTATTCAGATTGGATTTTTAATATTATCCTAATAACTAAACCACAAGGCAAAATCCAAATTTATACAGACTTTTGAGATATAAATAAGGTATGTCCCAAGGATGATTTCCCCCTTCCAAACATCGACATGATTGTAGATGCAACTATTGGATATGAGATGCCCTCTCTCATGGATGGTTTCTCAATATATAATCAAATCAAAATTGCACCTAAGGACCAACACAAAATGGATTTGTTATCACGTCATGCCTTTTGGCCTTTAAAATGTAGGCACAACATATCTACAGGTCATGATGGTCATTTTTCATGACATGATGCATAACATAGTCGAGGATTATGTCGATGACATTTTGGGGAAGTATCACTTAAGATTTGAACACCATGTGGTTTTAAGAAGAATTTTTGAATGATTGTGAGAGTATAAAGTAAGGCTAAATCCCCAAAAATGTGTATTTAGGTTTACTTCAAGAAAATTATTAGGATTTATAGTCGTAAGAAGAGGCATAGAGGTAGATCCAACAAAGATGAAAGTAATCACATAAATGCCTCCACCTCATAATTTTAAGTAGCTCTAAAGTCTTCAAGGCAAACTATAAGCCATAAGGCATTTCATTTCTCAACTTGTAGATAAATGTCATCCCTTCACCCATCTGCTAAATAAGGAGACTAAATTTTACTGGAATTTAGAATGCTAGCAAGATTTTGAAAAACTCAAACAATATTTGGCCAATCCACATGTATTGTCACCACCCATCTCGGGAAGACTTTTTCTCCTGTAGATTTTAGCAACCCCATGTGCAATCAGTGCCCTCCTTACATAACACAATGATCAGGGGAAGGATCAAGCCATATACTATCTCAGCTACACGTTAATATCTTATGAGTTAAACTATACTCTAATAGAAAATACATGTTTAGTAATGGTTTTTGCTTCATAGAAGCTTTAGCATTACATGTCAAATAATCAAGTACAACTCATTGCCAAAGTTAATCCCCTAAAATATTGTCCAAATTAGATCTTACTAGAAGAATGGAAAAATGGATAATGTTGCTTAATGATTTTGAAATTGAATATGTCGATCATAAAACTATAAAAGGATAGGTTATCATAGATCAATTAACTAAGCCACCACTCAAAGCTATTGAGCCCCTTGTAATGAACTTTCCAGATGAATGCATAATGGATACTTCACAATCAAATATCTGGAAATTATACTTTGATGGCTCATTCCCCACACATGGGTTAGGGTCAAGCATCCTCCTCATCACCCCACAAGGTGATATCATCCAAAAATATTTATTCCTTGCCTTCCCATGTACCAACAACATATCAGAATATGAAGCCTTTATAGCTTGTCTTTACCTAGATATTCAGTTGAACATCCAATACTTACAAGTATTTGGTGACTCATAGCTAATTATCAAATAGGTTAATGATGAATTTCATATGAAGGATGAAAATTTACTCCCTTATAAGTAGTTGGTGGGTTAGTTAAAGTTAAATCTTTAATTTTTAACACTTGAACAAGTTTTGTGAGGAAGCAACAAAGCAATTGATTCAATGGCTACCATTGGATTGCTCATTGATCTCCCTGAAGACGTTATATAAGGGAACTTTGTAATTGAGCATCTGATTATTCCAGCCCATCAGCCTATGGATCCTCTTCAAATTTGTGTAATTAATGATCCCAATATCCCTTGGTACCATAACATTTATAGGTACCTCCATGACAAAATTCTCCCTCCTAACCTCAACTGCCACCAACGTAAAGCCTTCATTCATTGCATTTCCTAATACACAATATTTGGTAACACACTTTATCATAGGGGCTATGATGGAACCTTGTTGAGGTTTCTGACATCAGAAGAGGCCTATTAGGTGATCAAGGAGGTTCAGATGGTATATGTGGTGGGCACATCGGTGGAATGGCCCTAGCTAAGAAACTTGTCCGAGTTGTATATTATTGGCCAACAATGGAACAAGAGTCCTCTCAATATATGCAAAAATGTGTGGCATGTTAGAAACATAAGAATCTCATTCATGCTTCTGCACAGTAATTATAGCCTATCATGAGTCCATGGCCATTTTCCATATGGGTCCTTGATTTAATTGGCAATATTAACCTAACTTCATCAAATGGTCACAAACTCATTATCATGGCACTAGAGTATTTTACCAAATAGTTCAAGGTGATGCGACTGACTTACACAATGGGCCTCCAAATCTCCAAATTTATTCTCAATTAGATCATTTGTCACTTTGGCATACCTGCCAACATCATCTTAGACAATGACAAATCATTCAAAAATTAGGAAGTTGAGGCCTTGTGTCAAAAATATTGTATCACACAATGCTTCTCCTCTCCCTATTATCCCTAAGGTAATGGACAAGCAAAGGCTACCAATAAAACCCTCATCAAAAACTTAAAGAAGATAGTTAATCAAGTAGGTAGAAATTGGCCCACATAACTGTATCCAGCTTTATGGTCTTATTGCACAAGTGTTTGCACACCTACTAAGGTAAATCCATATGCCTTGGTTTATGGGACTGAAGCAATCTTTCCAATAGAATTTGATCTTCCCTCCTTTCGAATTTCATTAAAAGGCATCATTACCAGTCATAACTGTAGGTAGGAATGTCTACAAGAATTGGAACTTCTTGATGAGAAATGTCAAAGGGCCCTTAATCACCTATGAGTATATCAAAATAGACTCAAAGGTGAATACTGTAAGAATATCTAGTCTGTGGAATGTGAATTTGGTGACTTCATCCTAAAGGAGAATTAAAAAAACACTAACACAGATAGGGACAAGAAGGGGAAGTTTGAAGCTAATTGGTTAGGTCCCTATATCATTGTTGTCAAGTTTAGGTTAGAAGCATATAAATTTGCCACGATCGATGGAGAAGAACTTGATGATCCCATGAAATCATGCATATGAATCACTTTTATGCCTAATAGCACTCATCATCCTCCATCTATGGGACATCTTGTATCCACTTTATCCACCCATCACACTTGCTCACTAGTCCAAAAAAAATCATCCAATGGTGAAAACTAGTTTTTTGGTGCCTTAGGCAAGTACCATGATGAAAATCAATTCTTGATGTCATGGTAAAATAACCCTGACCCTGGTCTCAATAGTGGGCATCCATCATATGGTTCTTGAATATCAATATGAGACAACTACTTCAGCATAAGGAAACAAAACATGGCTTGTCAAACATTGATAATATTTGTTGGAGGGTTATTTGAAGTCACTTATCCATACTTGGTACACATATCCCCAAATCCCATCATATCCTTATCATTCTATCATGCCTTCCTAAATCTTCTTTGACAAGTGTGTCTCCTGTTTAGCCTCAAAGCACCAATCCCATCTCCACTCTCCATTATTGTCACTAAGCCTCAAGTCCCCATTGCCCCACTAATAATCATCATTATGGAGGGTCACAATGTATTAAATTTTCCTTTTTGGTTTTCAAGCATACATTATTCCACTAATTCCTGAAGGGTCATCATGACCCCCATTTTATAACTTGTATATAGCCTCTACATATCTTGAAGCACTACATATCTTGTATATAGCCTCTATGTTATCACTAGATCCATTGTATATGATCATTCCTAATCACTTCATTTCCCATGTAAATATTCCTATTAACATCATTATGATCTCTTTTATTGTTTGGCGTGATTGTGTGTTTTATTTTGAACATGTATGTTTGAATGCATATATTAATGTATTTTGTTTATTAAATTCATTTAAATAGCATTTTATGTCTATTTTATCTTATTAATCTTGATGGGAACAAGGATGGTATGAGTGAATTTCTAATATGTTTTCAGGAAAGTCATCTTTTAAATGGAGTTCCCCACGCATGTATACTAATCTGTCAAAGAATTATCATATCCTTGGCACATAGGTAAAAGATGTAATATTGAAAAGGATTGCATAGGTCTTAATGGATTCCACAACCATTACCCCTCCTATGTTCTCCAAACAAATCTATCCCCATTCATATCTTAAACATTCCCCATCATATCTAACTTTACCCAAAGCCTGAACCTATCCCATCCCATCACCACCCACCTCTATGGTGTAGGAGGATTCCTACCATAGAAACTAGGGACAAAATGAACCAAATAGGGGATTAATTTCTCCATAACATATCCATCCCACATGGAAAATTATGTAACCATCATGACCTATACATAAACTACATCACATCACAATCATAATCATATCCTAAACATAAATATCATGAGTTAGATCATATGTCCATAAACATTTCAATCCACATCATAAAATAACATACACAATCAAAGTCATATCCCATATACATTACCTCCAACATCATCCATAAAAATCAACCAACTACAACATGTTTAACTATTATCATAACATCATTAATAAAATGCAACCTTATAAATACAATCCATCTCTCATAACACATAATACATAACATGCATAACAAGAATCATAACAACCCTATAAATGCATCACATCATCATCACATAAAGGTAAATGCATCCCATATCAATATAAATAAGAACAATAAACAATGGGCATACATCCATCAACATAAAATCTCATCATATATACATATCAACATCACATATATATCATCCACATGGAATCCATGTCAAAATATATACTACAATCATATGATCTTATGGGGAGAGAATGAGCTAATAATACAAAAATCCCATATACATTTATATATTTCAACATCATGGTTGTGGCCCTAATGGCCCTGGTGGTCCTCATGCTCCCCTAAAAGGCTAATGGATAGAGTGCAATGTGCTAACCCAAAAGGAAGATGCATGTTGGCCCAGTGGTACTATCACCTCATATAAGGTGTGATAATATTGAACCCCATGTTTGAGTAATATAATGTTCCTCATCACATCCATCATATCCTTCTCCCTTAATGCATGATCGACCTCATCCCTGGCCCTCTCAACCACCTCCACCTATCCTGTCAAAGTGTGAATACATGCTTATAGTTTTCTAAGCTAACCCTAAAACCCTATAATCTGGCCATCTCTACTCTAGATCTAGATCTATAGGTGGTTATTTTTACTTGAGCATGGGTAAGCTACCCATTTAATTGTATCACTCGCAATTGTAATGTTGTAACATGCCTCTAAAATGTAGTAATATGTCCTTGTAGATGGGCTAGCTACCCATCCATCTGTGATACTTGGGCCTATAGTGTAGTAACTTACCCTTGTACCTACACCAACTGATTGTCCCTTTGTGCTATCACATTTTAAAGTCAGGACTATAGTTGGTCTCGCTCACATGTAAGCCCTACAATCTCTTATAGCCATGCATGCATCTCACCTTATATCCAAGTAACCAAATATTACTCATCCAATGTCATGGGTTGTCGAGAAGGACCTACACCACCACTACCACCTAGCTATGTACTAAACTATACCTATGGCTAAATTGTTCCTTATACCCTAATCTGCACCTATGGTCATGCCTATGCCTGGCCCTAAGGCCCTACCTATGTAGTTATAACTTCTTGATCACCATCTCTTCCATACACATCCATGGTGTTAGGCCCATCATCTCAATCCTACCCACCTTGTGCCAGTACTTACCTCATCTATCTCTGTAACTAAGCTCAAGCCTGCAAAACCATCCTCACTACCCCTCATTGAACCATAACCCAAAGCCATGTCAATCTCATTGGTATCTAAGGTATCAGACCATGTTAAATATGTTGTTGTGACACCTAGATCTAGAATTAGTGTATAAAAATCCCATTATACTGGGGTAATGCTACCATAATTAGTGTGGGTATCTGCTCTATCCACTAGCCTCCCCCATTGTGGCCTCTCCCACTCACTCTAAGTAAATAAGTTCTCTGGTGCTAGAACATCCTATATAAAACCAAACTAGCGCTACACATGATTTGGTCGATATCTCTCAATAATCAAATCCTTGTGACCCATCAAACAACACTTTATCAGCATGTACTGGGTCACTGCCTCATCATCCCAACCAAATTAGAAACCTCTATACGACATCTATGTAATGTGCTCTAGTCTTAGGCTATCAAATGCATCTCTATAGAATTTCATCTCACTTGTATGCCCCAACTGCATTCCTAATAACATGTGCCAACAAAATACCATTGGCTACTCCATCTCATAAACTACCAGTGTCCCTAATGGTCATTGGATAGTGATGTAATCCTAGCTCCAAATCTATAATAATAATGATGGACCAAAACTAGTGGCTCCTCTATTTACTCCTAGGTGAATCTTTTTGTATAAATGTGCCAACACTATAGGACCCCAGGCAAATGCTTGATGATCTTGAACCATGTCTGCTACCACATCTCCCAAACCTAGGTGGAACTATTGACAACTCTTGTCTAGCAGAAGGATGTTAGAAACAAGAGACATAACCACTAATGTCAATCTATCCAGAGTCCCCTCATGTAAATACTTATCAATATTGATATATTTGTCATGTATCCCCACCTATAATCCCCCTCCTATGCACTATAATGTTCACATCAATGTACGTGACTACCAATATATCCTGTCTTTACACATGGGTAGATGGAATGTCCTATACACATCCTCTAGTGTCATAGTCATCTCTCTTGTAAAAAAATGGAAAGTGTTGGTATCTGAATGCCAACACTCTAGAAATGTTGTTATCAAATCTCGATCAATACGAATCATCAGCATAGTCACCACATCATTGATACCCAATCAACTCTAGTAACCCAAACTCTATCGTCATCAGTTGATGCATCTCATGCAGCACCTATGGACACCATAATCATGATGCCATCATGCCCAGATCCTCCTATACTAGTTACCATCCACCTATCACTATCTCCACCATGAAATCCTTATCCTAACTCATATATCCTTGCTATCCAAATCCCTAAAAATTCCAACTATTCCTTGATCCTTAAATCCCTATCACCTATGTAAGCCATCTAAATCATCCCCATCATCACCTTATTAATACCCCACCCTAGCCTAACCCCTACCCCACTAACACTTCATACCCCACCACTTGATTAACCTCACATCCAATTAACATACTTAACCTCATGAACCCACATAATCATCTAACATCCATATAATCACCTCACCCTATCTTATCCATCTAACTTACCTAGCCCACCTAGATAACTAATTGGTCTAACCCAAACCAACACATTCAACCTAACACTTACCCATTTTCATAGCCCTAAAAAAATCATTACTTGTGAAATGCCCCTAGTGGCAGTTCTAATAAAACCATAACTCACTAATATCGATATTACAAAATCATGACTTTACAGTCATAGTATTATAATATCATGATTCTCTTCTTATGGTATTATAATACCACAACTGAGGACTTTTGATATTGCAATATCATGGGTCAACCTTTCAAAACTACAACTTATAATTACAACATCATAACTGTGAGCATAACCAACAGTTGTAGTATTGTCGGGGTGAGTTTGACAATGTTCTTTTCTACAAAAATCCATCTAAAAATCTATTAAAACTAACAAATATCAACAAAATAACTAAGCTATGTGATTGTTACTTACTACAGGTCCAATATCTACCTCCCTCTAGTGCTCTTGAACCCTCTCATTGCGATGGGAAGATCGAGGTAGCCAATCCATGGTCTCACCTCAGAGCTCAAAACACAACAAGTCAAAAGGTGTAAGTGACCTGAATTTGAATCTTTTGTCTTATATGACCCCCCCTCCCCCATATACCCCTAGATACGATTACTAACATCAACTATCCTAAATATCATCCCCTTGACCAATTTCCCTCATATAATCATTTTTAATCATCTTTTAACAAATATGGGGCATGGATGTCTAACCCCTTATCATCCAACCTATCCTACATCAAGAACTACATCAACCTAGGGTCTTTTAGGACTATGTAGGTAGCACCTGGCTCCACTTTTTGTGTCCATGGATATCTCAACCACCTTTTATTCCTCATCACCATCCCATCATCAGATTAGTCACTTGATAATCACTCGTCATTTTTAGGCCCTGAATATTACAAAAAAGTAGTTATTTATCCACAATCAACAATCATAATCACTATCATCCCTTTTTCAATCTTTCCCCAACATGTATCCTTGCTATAGGATTTATCTCTAGCTTAAACCCATCCTATTTTAATCTCTTTTATCAATCACAATGCTTTCTAGACATTTGTCATCTATCTAGAACCCATCAGTTGAGATACTTCATTCTTGGGGCATCTTACTTAACAATTTGGGCATCCCAACCCCATCACGATCTCAGTCTTATCCCACGTCACAAATTATGTTTGAGTGACCATCTAGGTCATTCCTCCCCATATGCTCCCTCGAGGGGGCATAATATCCCATATAACATTTGACACCATCTAACATCAAGGTTTTTCTTTGAAAGACTATTAGTCCCTCCACTCATAATACCCTTTCAAAAAGGGGCAAAATGTATGCATTAAATTATGCTTATCCCACTAATTAATTCCCTCCTTAAGCCCCTAATAGAGCCTATTATCCACTAACCTATCTCATAAGCTAACTAGCCAATATAAAACTCCTATTTATTCAACTACCACCGTAGCTACCCTACCACCCTAGCCATTCCTACATACCTATGAGTCTCTAACCTCATTGACTCCCATTTAATCCCCTCATTACCCCCTAAACTAATTAAGAGATCTCTATAACTAGGGAAGCTCCTTCAAAGTTCTAGAAGTCTCTAAACTAGAGACTTCTAAATAATTTTAAATTTCCCTAAAATTCCCTCAATTATCCTATAAAAGGCCATGCTTAGTCCATGGCCAAGTGAACTTAGAAATCCATCAAACCATCATTTTTCTACTATCTTGCATCCATATAAGCTCTCTAGCACTCATCCAAGCCATTATCAACTTCATCTGACCATTGGAAGCCATAGTCAACACTCATCAAGCAATCCAATAATTTCAAAATTTGGACATCAAACAATCCTAGTGCAAATCCTGAAGTGGAGTCATAAGGAGTTAAAAATGATGGTGAGCATGTCCTTATTATTTTTATTTACCTCTTTTATCCATTCTTACTGGTGTCATTGAGTTTTAAGTCTATATTGCTAAGTTTAGTAATATTTGATTGAATCTAAAATTTGGTATACAATAGTATAAGGTAACCTACAACTCAAATGTCAATAGGAAAGGGTTTCAAATCCTAAGCCTATAACATAATAATGTAGCTCTCAATAGATCTCAACAAAATGTAAACTATGGTTGTAAATATGCAAGTAAAGTAGATGGTTGTAAAGGGGTACAATTTAAATTAAAATATGGGTTAGAATTATTGTAAATGGGTAAGGTGTAATGGTCAAACAAATGGGTTCTGTGCAACCTAAAGTGACAAATGGAAAGTGTAAGTAATCCCATGTCTACACCAACTTCTTCAGTATAGAGAAAACCTAAACAAAGATACACACACATGGATTCATCATTGAATAAAAAAATCAATATCTAATCTACTAAGTAAATAAAGGAAAGACTGTAGGGATAAAATACTTACCTTGGGGTGGGCCCATCAATGCTTCAATCTCCCCCTTTGCTCAAGTGGATATTTACAAGAGAATGTTGTAGATTGAAGACCTCAAATGGTTTGGATGAAACTCTAGATATTTGTAGTTAGGAACTCCCAATGAGTCCTTCCATTGAGCTTCAATGACACCACAAGACAAAATTCCTCAAGATAAGGTTCTAAACCACTAATTCTTCCAACACTTCTTTAGGGTAGAAATGTGAGTGAAAGCAAAGCATATGAATGTAATATGATTAATTAGGAATGAAATATAGCCCCTCTATATACATTTATAATACCCAAAACTAATTATAAAATTTAAGTTGTCAGCCTGATGGATATAATTAGAAGATGTCAGCTAACACAGTATAGTATCAACCAAACTGAGATGATAAAAATGTCAAAAAATACACTTAGAATTGTATTAGGCTGGCTAATTTTGTATATGAAAGATAAAAACACAAAATATATGGTATCATCCAACCCAAT
This sequence comes from Torreya grandis, assembly GCA_037957365.1. Classification (NCBI taxonomy): domain Eukaryota; kingdom Viridiplantae; phylum Streptophyta; class Pinopsida; order Cupressales; family Taxaceae; genus Torreya; species Torreya grandis. The sequence goes on from JARHVA010000141.1 coordinate 4,762,966, forward strand.
ATCATATGATATAGGAAGCTATCAAATTTAGATATGAGCTAGGTGGAAGGGATATACATATAGACACTTAGAGGAGGTTAGTTTGATGATATTAATGGTGTAAATAGGATAGCATGCCAACATCTCTTGTAAAGCACCAAAAACCTTTCCCACCCCATTTTTGGTGCACCTTTTAAGTCATGCACTCATGGAAATTGACATGTTGCCAAGCCATTGCAAGATAAAACATCGATAAATACATGAAATAGATGTTATTGTTTAGAAAAATATCATATGATACATGGAAGCTAGCAAATTTGGATAGGAAGTAGATAAAAGGGATAAATAAATATACACTTAGAGGAGGTCAAAATGATGATAGTAATTGTGTAATCAAGATAAGATGCCATTATCTTTTACAAAGCACCATAAGCCTTTGTCACCCCATTCTAGTATACCCTTTAAGTCATGCACTTGAAGAAATAGACACTTTAACAAGGTATTGCAAAATAAAGTGTCAATAAATGATAAAGTGAAAAATATTAGGTGTATACAATAACAATCAAGGATATAGGATATGAATACAAAATTCGATGAGAAGCTTGGTACTCACTATTAACAAATGTATATACACTTTGTTCTATAAGTACTTCATAAATGATATATTGATGAGAATATGAATACTTAATAGAAGCATGAACCGTTATGTTTATATAGGTAGGTTATCACTATAAGTAGAGATGTAAGTGATATGTTGGTGAGAAGCCCCAAGACTCACTAGAAGTGAAAGTATGAACAATTTTATTTAAGTATGTAAGTTATCACTAGAATTAAAGTGTAGATTTGGTTTATTTATGTATATATGTATATGTGTTGTCATACATGTTTGTTTCTAGTACATATGGAGTGGATCATGCCCATATGTCTGCACTACGAAGGGAAAGTTAGGATTATTAGCTTTTGACAGATTATTTGATATGTGTGTGCAAATACATAAATGAGTTATGATAACAACTCATCCCCATATAGTATGGATTGTGTAGTTATGTGTGAGAAGGCATGATCCCTAATTATAAGACATCATTAGTAAATAATATTAATCACGTTTAATATGTGTAAATATCTACATAAAAATAAGAAGTGTGGGGTTTAGATATATCAATCGACTAGGGGAAATGCCCTATGTTATATGCTGATGACTCTGATAACTAAGAGATGGAATGCATACACATATACTTTTTGGCAGCCCATTGGGGGGATGACAATGACACTATAGGATTTTTGGCACATCTTACAATTTCCATTTGTGGGTACTCATGTTTTCTTGGATGATACTAAGGGATAAGCCCTAGACGGATGGGCTCATAGGTATACAACAGGGCATGATTAGGGGACATGGTATGCCCTCGATGATTCCACCAGTATGTGTTATGAGATTGTTCTATCTAACATTTCGTGTGTGTATAAATATTTATGTCATGTTACTACCTATTATTATTGTATATGGTAGTGGAGTGGTTATATCATATCGTATGCATGTTATCATTGAGATATTGATACATATGGCACTATGTCCTCCTAGGGTCAGACTATGCTTGCCCACTTATTTAGAAACTTGTGTTACTTAAGATAGGAGGATTATAATGGTGATCACTATATATATGGAAAGTTACTCATTCACTTTATGTGTTCAACTTCCTAGGGTTAGGTTGAGATAGCTAGAAGAAATATGACGAGTCAATATAAATAATGATATGATTGAATGGGTTGAATAGGCTAGGCTCATTAAACTTTATGAGTTTGTTTGTTATGTTGGGATACATTTCAAGATCACACACTATCAATACTAAAGGGTGTGATTTTATTTACTAATATTATTATGTTACTTTTTAGTGTTCATTTAATGCAACAAACTATCGAGTGATGAGAACTATAAAATGGCTAGACTCTAGGAATACTAGATAGTGTAGTTCTTGGTCAATGTTTCTTTACCTAAATGGAAAAAAATAGGTTGACTTACCGTAAGTAGTTTTCTAAATTTATTGGGTTGGTTTTTTTATAGGAAATGTCATTTGCAAAAGTGAATAAATGAGATGACATTAGACCCAAGGATGAAGAGTCGAATCAAACATGAAGGTTACCTAATTGACAAGATAAAAAATAAATTTACCTAGCTAATTAATCTTTTACTAATCTATTTTTTTCTTTTGAAACCTCAAATTGAATAATTATTAGATGGGGGAATGGAGTTGAGCTAAAGACCTCTAGCTAGTGCTCAAAATTGATATAGCTTTGTGTGTTTTCCACCTAAATGGGGGTGACTACTCATGGGAAAGCTCCTATCCTGAGTGAATATGCTTGTGCTAGGAATTTCATTTAAGGATGTAAGAATGCATGTGTTGAATGATAAGTAAACTAGCAATTGAAAGTAGATTTGTGAATGTATGTGTGAGTTTCTAGCTAACATTTTATGAAATGAAATACTATCATAACTAATAAACTAATGCATATTCAACGGAAGAGCAAACAAATAATACATATGTAGTGAAGTAAAAATAAATTATTGCCAATGTCCAATTAAAAATTCTACTTGGTTTTTTAATCACTTATAACGTAAATAATTATAAACAATTTGTCTTTGTGGTCTTTTTAATGTTTATGAATACAAAAATAAAACTAATTAATAGATTAAATGAATGTTAAAAAAAAATGATTTTTTTTGTCATTTTATGAATAAAGAATGCAAGTTAAAAGTGAACTATTTTTTTTTCATATTTATAAATGCAAAATACAAAACTATAAATGAATTGATCTAAATGCCTTTGTAATTTTTATTTTCAGATTTTGAGATGTAGAATGAGAAGCCAAAAATGAATTGATTTAAAAGCCTTTATATTTTGTGTATTTTAAAATTATGAACCTATAATAGACATACGAGAATGAACTATTTAGCCAAACATATACATGTGAATTGTTGACTATTTTGACTACAAGTCAAAATGGGTCAACCTCCTATAGTCAAAACATGATATAAGGGTATAATATAATGTCATAGGGTGTTTTATAGTCTATTTGATGTCATTTCATATGTTATTAGCCTTGGTCATGGTTTAATTAAGTTCTTATGTCATTTTGAGTCATTTTAGAGTCATATATGAAAGTGGCATGGTTTTGAAGGTGTCCAAGTGTTCTAGTTTCCCTTCCAATTTCCAATATATTAGATTTCATGTCAGGAATGTCAGTCCTGTCTAAAACTTGTGGGTTTCCTAATTGAAAACCAAGAAAACAATTGAAAAAGGATTTTTGGCACTTGTACAGCCTATGGAAGAGAGTGGCACGTGTGGAAACCTTGTGGGATGACTCTTCAACTTCCATAGACTCATATCAACATTTGATCAGCTTTGAATGTGCTAAAAAGGGTAAAAAAATATTTTTTTCCTTCATCACCATTTTAGACATGCAAAACTAGTCAGCAGGTTTTTAGTTAGTATAGCTAGTAGGACTTCCAGGTTTCCTTCTTGTATGGGTAGTTTCATATAATATAGATGATGAAATTGCCTCTAGAGTACATAGAAACATTCACCACATTTTTTCTATATTTTTTTGCATGATTGGAGTTAAGTTGATGAGTACAACATCTCATGTTTAAAGGTTGGTCTCATTTGGGGTGATAGGCAGGTTTCCACTATCTGTAGAGACTTCATGTCTTGGTAGTGGTTTCAAAGGATGGTGATAGGTTTTTTTCATTATTAAAATGTCCTTTTGGTTTCCTCTCATTTCAATCTAACTCTCCAAACCAATCACATGGAATAGCAATCAAGGGACATGCCTACATAGTTAGTCTTTTTATGAATGTTGCATACAACCAAGTGTATGAATGCTTGAAGACCATGTATAAAGAGTAAATTAAGAATATCAAGAGGTTAAACATGTTATTGATCATGAGAAATCAATACAAATTCCTCAAATTCCATAAAATAATATTGTGACAACTAGTCCATCCCATATACACAGTCTTGCAGCCTCATATAGACCCCTACATACATACCTATAAGAGGTTAAACATGTCAATCTTAGGTACTTGGATTGTTTATAGTATTTCAGGGTTGAATAATCCATTTGAATACTTGGCATAGGTATGATATTGATCAAGAGGTCATTCACCATGCATATTATTCATGTTTCATCTTCATTGTATTACCTGTAACCATGATGTGCATTTACATGCATCATTCAAGAGTAAACATGTGGGAAGGAGGTATAGGACAGGTTTGAAGTCAGTTGAGATGAAAAACATCCAATTTAAAACTTTGAAAATATATAAAATGGATTACAATCCCATACTCCATGAACACATCTCATGACCACATTCACTGCCTATATATTGTTGTGTGAACCTCTACAAGCTTACACAGAGGCATGAGTGTGTGTAAGAAAATATTTGATATTTTGAAAATCCCAATGAAGTTTTCAGATGTTAGGGATACCTTAATAAACATGTCTGATGCCATAGGTAAGTAGGAATAAGAAGGAATCATCTTCAAATCAAGAGGACTGTGTTTAAGGACTCATTTCCCTAAAACTTTAAAATAAAGGCATGAGCCATTTTGATGATGTCATACAACAGTGTAGCATGGAGTCTTGATGGATCCAAGTGCACCCATCTTGTGTCCTTGTCCTATGGGAAGAAACATGCAAAAGGAAATGTATGTGTGATTAGAGGAACATGGTGTTTGGAGGCTCTCAAGTTAGGCTTTTATTCACTACTAACTTTCAATGTTCTCTATAGGAAATTTCACTTTAATAACCCTACACCCTAAGATGGCAATGCAACAGCACCACCCCATGGTAAATGGTTCCATTGAATTTGAGAATATTTGAGGTATATAGGTCATAAATAAGGTCTAATTTTCAAGATTTTATTCCCCATCAACACCTACAGGACCCCTATTCAATCAACTGTAGTTGACTTTGGTAAACAATGAGCTAGAAATATGGTGTTCTTAGTGTTATATAGTATGAATGTGATTGAAATATATTCAAAATGATATAAAATTATCTTTGAGAATTCCAAGAAATGTTTTAGTCATTTTTCCAAATTCCAAACATGCATCAAGCACCTACAGGAAAGAGAAAACTCATAAATATAGTCAACACTTGTGCTAAGTCAAGTACAAGTATGCAAGAAGGAGTTGGCAAAGAACCAAGACTATTGGCATGTTATAGAACTTAATGAGGGTGTTTTAAATCATATGAAATAATAAAGGGAAGATAATAGAGCATGTGGGGTCTAATATCTAAAGGATACCATGGTCACAGTTAAGCCTACACAGTCAGTATCCTCCATAAATCTGCCTTAAATTTTAGGGTGTTTGAAGGTGTTAGGGGTGTCAGATAGCCATGTAAATTGGCAATTAAAGTCATTACCACTTTAAGAAATTCCTAATATCATTATTTCACCTAAGACAATAGGGGGAGTGCCCTCTTTTCTACCTCAGATAGAGGGCACTCTCAGGGTGTTAAAACCCTATAGACCTAGTAGGCAGGGTCAAGAGAATGACTTGAGGGGTTTTGAAATCTTTAAAGGGGATGTATTAAGCTTTTCTAGGCATTATAAAACCTAGGATACTCATTATATTCATAATAGGAGGCCCAAAAGAGGTGGTGAGGGGTCATATACAAGCTAAGTCCACTAGACCTTTGTTAGGCCTAAAGGCTAAGGGCATACCAATACCATTTTTAAGGCCATATGAACATTGAAATGAGTTGGTAAACCTTCATAGGCATACACTAGGTGTGTCCAAGCTTTTTGAATGTAGGGGAGATCAGATAGAAATCTCATTTTGGTTTAAAACCACATTAGGCCTGTAAGAAATGGCAGACAAAGCTCGAGAGGCCTATTTGAGATGCTCACATCTACTTGGAGGTTATCCACAGGAACCTGAGGAGTTAGGGAATGATTAAGTAGGTATTAAACATTAATTTTGAAGAATTTATTTTCATATCCAACATAAAACCTTTGTGAACAATCACTAGAGCTTGAAACTGTTCAAGACCCTCTAAAACCCTTGACAGTGACCCGATTGGGAAGATTGAATAGGAGATACATATATATGACATGGAAAGGCTTAAAAAATTATTGGAGGTTGTAGAGGACATTCTAAGGCACCTCCTCATCATATTAAGTAATACCCTACCTATATGAACAAGGAGGAAAAGAGATTTTCTTGACTATTTTGGGTGTTTTGTAGGATCTAGGGAGAGTAAAAGGATGAAATCAATGTTGGGAGATATCTTGGGATTTAATATAACTCACTATGATCATTTTATCCTTCAAAAAAACTCCTAAGTGCTTCTGTAAGTACCTCCGTCTCAACCAGTCGAAATTGGCATAGTGAGCAAGATAGTGAGAAGGGTGAGAACCTAAAGTGGGAGGCATTTCCAGGTGTACCTAAGGAATAAAATGATAGGAGAGGTCTTAACATGTGTCATCAACTCCTTTATATAGATTTACATGGAAAACTAAAGCCAAATTTTAGGCCAAGTGTGAGTGGTGAGTGAAATAGGAGTTATTCTAACTACAGGTAGTGATAACTCATCTCCAAAAGGATCTTGATGATTAAGAATGCAACCAATGCATGGTAAAATATATATACAAACCTTATCCCTTAGTTCAATCATAAATTATATCCCTAGTTAGTTGTGAGACATTCCAAAAGAGCCAAATGATGAAGGTGTTTTCTGAGCAAACAATGAGGAGTCATGTGCCACATTTTAGGAGTTTAATGCATTTGAGGGCCATTTGTCCTATTATACCTTACATGGTTTGTATTCTAACTCATTCTCTCACATGTGTAACTCTTCTCAACATGACACATGTCCTAGTGACTCTTGGACTTCATTGTCTTCTTCTCTCTCTCCAATTGTATAAGTAAAGGCCATTTTGGCTATTGTAAGTTAATACCACACCATGTATGGTGAAGCTCTAATGGAATGACATTGTATTTTCCATTTGAAAAATAAATATAAGTTTTTTTTTATTTCATGAACATTTTTATAAGTGTGCAAGTGTTGTATGATGAAGTTAGTGATAATATTTTATCCTTGCTTTCCTTATCCTTTCATGTTTATGCAAGAGTTCTTGTTCTAGTAGGTCATATAGAGTGTAGTCAAGGGTGTTAGGCTCCTTTCAAGTGTAAAACTATTCATAGAGTGTGCAATCTTCCCTCTGTCTCATTTACCTTGTGTTAATTTTGTGCATATAACCTCTATATTGAAACATCGATATTTAAAACCCTTTAGGAATGTGAAGCTAGTTTATATGCCTTGTTTCATTGTGATAGGAGTATGATGGTCATTTGGAAATAATATTGGTGTATCACCCCATTATAATAAGTTCATTTCATGCAAACTTATAACTCTTTTCCCACAATCAAGCACTAGTTTAGGTGATAAGCATTTCAAGATATATTCAAGCAGTTAGCCCTTAAATCTAGAGGATTACTTCCACCATAGGTACACCAACATACCTTAAAGTATTCCCATGTTACCCAAATATGGAAGAGGATTTAACACCCTCTTCTAGGGTGTAATATTTGGTGATAATAGTGTTGGCACACTCAATGGGACAAAGCCCAAGAGAGTGGAAAGATTATTGGTGCATCTTTCCTCTAATCAGCTTTTGGAAGTAAGCAAGGTAGCACCAATGGAAACTCTAAGTGAAAACTTATGGTTGTAAGTAGATCAAATATCTTTTGTTGAAGGTTTTGATTAGTTCTTGCATCTCATTTAACATATGAGGTTTATATGAATAGCTATGGTGAATACCCCTACCATGAACCTCCCTATCAACCTTGTTATAAATCACATTTTACTCCTCAACATCCCTATCCAAAAACCTACCAATCCTATTAGCCATGTCAGCCCTATCATCCTCCATTTCCCTCTCCATATAGACATCATGTTGTTAGACAACCCTATGAGTAAATATATCAAGGATTTTATCAAAGCATGCCTCCTTATCACCCCCAATATGAGTCCTACTAATCATACCATGATTCTTATCAACCGTAAGAGGATTCCTATGAGTTTTGTCATGAGGAATAAGATAATCCCATTGATTGTACACAAAGATACTACAAGAAAAAGTATGAATTCATAGAGTTTCATATCCAACAACATAGATCTAGCCTCAACCCCCATAATTATCATCCTCCTCATCCATCACTCTCACCTCATGTCAAACACTTTTGGGCACTGCTACTAGACCTGATAGTTAATGAAGAGAATATGGGGACATAGGATAATAAATTTGATGTGTTTCTAATTCATCACATGGAAATGTTAAGAGGCATTTCCCAAAGTCATATGAGCATGCTATAGGTAGTTAAAGGGATAAAAGGAAATCAATGGGGTATCAAAGGAGAACTAGACTTGACAAAGAAGTGCCTTCAATGCTCCATAGATAGGCTAAGTATGTGGGAATATAAAGAGCTCAAGAATGGATATGTTGTTGTTGAAAAGCCTCAAAGAGGCTATTGACAAGGTGTAACTTTTGTTGATGTAGGTGTTTTTCTTTCTAATCAGCCTGAAGCATCACTTCTCCATGAGCTTATTAGTGAAGTCCTCTTTCCTAAGTCCATTTACAAGCCCTTTACTTCACCTCACACTCCATCTCCAGTTCATTAGCCTTCCACTAAACCTCATATTCCACCTCAAAGTCATGAGCCTATACATCAACCCTCCACCTCACCCTTTCTTGAGAAAGAGTCTATTTTGAGGGAAGCAAATGAAGGAAAGAGCTCAAGTCATAGCTGATAAAGAATATGTCATGAGTGACTATGAGGAATAAATCACTGTAAGGACTCCCCTTGATGAACACAAGGACAATTCTACCTTCTTGAGTGAAGAGAACCATATTGAAGATTCTTTTACAGTTGTCCATGAAGAACATGGCCAAGACTTGAAGAGAGAGGTGTTTAAAGAAGACTCCATATTTAATCATGAGGTTTTTGATGATCATTACAAGCATGAATTTGAGTGTGATATCAATAATAGAGAGCAAGTTCAAGTCATTCCTCAAGAGGTTCCAGTCCTAGAAGAATCTCTTGAGACCAAGGTAAAAGTTATTGTTCTTGAAGATGAATCAATACCTCAGCCTAATTTTGAACCACCCTTAGATGGATTGGAGCATGAAGAACATCATCTTGATGACCTCATATATCATAAAGAAAAGGTTGAAGAAGTGGTGGTCCTAGATAACAAGGAAGACAAAGATGATTGACAGTTGTAAATGAAGTTCTTTCAAGACCTTGAATAGCTTTGCCAAGTTGAGGGTCAAATACTTGAGAAGGTGGAGAAAGAGTTTTTCATATAAGACAATGACCAAGATTAGGAGAATGTAGAGCTTCTTAATGATCTTGAAGAACTTGCAGTTGAGAGGAGACCTAATATTATTGAGATCACCATGGAAACCATGAAGGTATGCCTTGTTTAACCAATATTGGAGGTTGTAGTTGAAGAATCCTATGAGAAAGATGAGGTTGTTTGGGTGTAAGAAGAATTCATTTCCATAGCTAACATGGTTGGAGCTACTTTGTCTTCATTTAACATCATGCTAATAAAGTTGGCAAACACCATGAAGAAGATGGAGGCATCAATGCCAAGGGTCAAAAGGCTACATGCCTCATTCAATACTTCATTAGATGAAGCAAGAGGGTTTTAAAACTTCCCTTTTGATTGAGGAGGAAGTATTTCTCTCAAGCTAGTTTGTGTTTGAGCTAGTTAGTTTGGTTTGTGTGTGTGCTCCATAAGTACTCATGAAACATAAGCATGTGTTTGTTTAGTTTATTGTCATGCGAATTATTTATTGTTAGTTTTATATTTTTTGATGTGTTGTCAAAGGAAAATTGTGTGTCAAATTGGTGTATAGGTGACTCCATGGCCTAATGGATAGGATTAGGCAACTAGTATCACCAAGAATGATGATCATTTTGACCACAAGTTAAAATAGGTCAACCCCCTATAGTAAAAAGTTAATATTAGGGTATACTATAATGTCATGGGGTGTTTCATAGTCTATTTGATGCCAATTCATATGTTTTTAGCCTTGGTCATGGTCTAATTAAGTCCTCATGTCATTTTGAGTCATTTATGAAAGTGACACAGTTTTAAAGGTGTCTAAGTGTTTTAGTTTTCCTTGAAACATCCAATATGAAATATTCCCTATCGATAATGTCAATCCTATTTGAAACTTGTAGGTTTCCTAACTAAAAACCAAGAAAACAACTAAAAAAGGAGTTTTTGCACTTGTAAGGCCTATGGAAAAGAGTGACACAAGTGGTAACCTCATGGTATGACTCTTCAAATTCACTATACTCATATCAATTTTTTATTATATTTATAAGTGCTAAGAAAGGTCAAAAATTATTCTACTCCTTCATCACCCTTCAATATATGTCGAACTAGACAACAAGTTTTTGGTTGGTACGGCTAGTAGGAGGACTCCCAGGTTTCCTTCTTATATGGGTAGGTCCATACAATCTAGATGATGAAATTTCCTCCAAACTACATGGACATCTTCACCACATTGTTTCCATATTTGGATTAATGATTGGAGTTGAGTTGATGAGCACAACATCTCAAGTTTGCAAGTTGGTCTCATTTGGGGTGACAGGTAGGTTTCCATTATCTACAAAGTTTTCATGTCTTTATAGTGATTTTAGAGGATGGTGATAAGTTTTTTTCATGCTTCCAATGACCTTTTATTTCCCTCTAATTTCAAGCTCACTCCCCAAAGTAATCACATGGAGTAGCAGTCAAGGGACATGCCAACACAGTCAATATTTTTACGACTGTCACATACGACCAAGTGTATTAATGCTTGAAAAATATGTATAAAGAGAAAAGTAAGACTATCAAGAGGTTGAAAATGTTATTGATAATGATAAATCAATACGACTCCCTTAAATGGCATAAATTAAGACTATGATAACTAGTCCATCCCATATACACAGTCATGTAGCCTCATAAAGATCCATGCATACACACCTATAGGAGGTTAAACATGTCAATATGATGTATTTGGCTTGTTTAGAGTATTTTAGGGTTGAATAATCCATTTGAATACTTCACATAGGTATTATATTGATCAAGAGGTTATCCACCATGCATATTCTTCATGTTTCATCTCCATTGTATTGCCTGTAACCATGATGTGCACTTACAGGCATCATTCAAGAGTAAACACATGGGAAAGAGGTATAGGACTGGTTTGAAGTCACTTGAGATGGAAAACATATAGTTGAGAACTTTAAAAATATCTAAAATGTATTACAATCCCATACTCCATGAACATAGCTCATGACAACATTCACTACCTATATATTATTATGTGAACATTTACAGGCTTACATAGAGGCATGAGGGTGTGTACTTAAAGATTTGATATTTTGAGAATCCCCATGAATTTTTTATATGTTGTGGATACCTTAATAAATGTGTGAAAGGCCATAAACAATTAGGTAGAATTGAGGAATCATCTTCAAATAAAGAGGACTATGTTCAAGGACTTATGGATCCAATTGTACCCATATTGTAGCCTTATCCTAGAAGAAGAAACATGCAAAATTAAAGGGATGTGTGACCCAATAAACATATTTTTTTGAGACTCCCAAGTTAGTTTTTTATTCACTGCTAACTTTTAGTGTTCTTTACTGGTAGATTGAACTTTCATGACCCTACACCCTAAGATGGCAATGCAAAAGCACCTCCCCATGGTAAGTGGTTCCATTGAAGTTGAGAGGAAACATTGGTGGTATATAGGTCATCAATAAGGTATAATTTTTAATATGTTATTCCCCATCAACACCTATAAGACCCTTGTTCAATCAACTATAGTTGACTGTGATAAATAGTGAGCTAGAAATGTGGTGTTCTTGGTGTTATATAGTATGAATGTGATTGGAATAGATTAAAATGGATATAAAATGATCTTTTAGAACTCTAAAAAATATTTTAATCATTTTTTCAAGTTAAAAACATGCATCAAGGACCTATAGGCAAGAGAAAACTTAGAAACACAGTCAACACTTGTGCTAAGTCAAGTACAAGTATGCAAGAAGGAGTTGGAAAATAACCAAGACTGTTGAAATGTTATAGAACTTAATGAGGGTGTTTTCCATCATATGAAATGCTAAATGGAAGACAACAAATCATGTGGGGTCTAATATATAAGGGATACCATGGTCACAGTCAACCCTGCATAATCAGTATCCTCCATAAGTCTACCTTGCATTTTAGGGTGTTTGAAGGTGTTAGGGGTGTCAGATAGATGTGGAAATTGGTAATAAAAGTAATTACCACTTTATAAATATATTCATAACATTATTTAACCTAAGACTATAGGGGGATCTCCCTATGTTTTGTCTCAAATAGAGGGCACTCCTAGGGTGTTAAAATCCTGCAGGCCTAGTAGGCAAGGTCAAGAGAATGACTTGAGGGGTTTTGAAATCTTGAATGGGGATGTAGTAAGTTTTTTTTAGCATGATAAAACCCAAGATACTCATTACTTTCATAACATGAGGCCCAAAAGAGGTGGTGAGTGGTCATATACAAGTTAAGTCCATTAGACCTTGGTTAGGCCTAAAGGCTAAGGTGATACCAATACCATTTCTAAGGTCATATGAACATTAAAATGAGTTGGGAAACCTTCATAGGGTTACACAAAGTGTATCCAAGCTTTTGAAATGTAGGGGAGATCACAGGGAAATCTCATTTTGGCTTAAAACCACATTAGGCATGCAAGAAATGGTAGATAAAGCTTGAGAGGCCTATTTGAGATGCTCACATCTACTTGGAGGTTGTGCATGGGAACCTAAGGAGTTAGGGAAAGATGGAGGCCTTGAACATTATTTTTGAATAATTTATTTGTAGATCCAACATTATACCTTTATGAACAATTACTAAATGTCAAAATTGTTCAAAAACCTCTAAAATGATTGGCAATTTCCTGATTGGGAAGATTGAACAGGAAATACATCTAGATGACATGGAAAGGCTTAGGAAATTATTTGAGGTTATATAGGACTCTCTAGGGCTTGTCCTCATCATTTTTAGTAGTACCCTACATGTATAAACAAGGGGAAAAAGAGCTTATCTTGACTATTTTTGGTGTTATGCAAGATCTAGGGAGAGTCAAAGGATGCAATCAAATTTGAGATATATCTTAGGAATTAATATAGCTCACTATGATGATTTTATGATTTAAAAAAACTCCTAAGTACTTATGCAAGTACCTCCATCTTAGCCAGTCAAAACTGGCATAGTTAGCAAGATTGTGAGAAGGGTGAGAACTTCAAGTGGCAGGCCTTTCAAGTTGTACCTGAGGAATTTAGGGCTATGGGAGGACTTTACATGTGTCATCCATTCATTTTTATGTATTTTTATGGAACATTGAAGCTAAATTTGAGGCCACGTGTGAGGAGTGAGTGAAAGAGGAGTTATTTGGACTTCGAGCAGTGATAGCTCATCTCCAAAAGAATCCTGATGATTAGGGATGCAACAAATGCATGGTAGAACATGCCTAAAACCCCTCCCGATTATTGAAATCATCACTTTTATCCCTAGTCAGTTTTGAGATGTTCCAAAAGAACCAAATGATGAGGGTAATTTTCTGAGTAAATAATGAGGAGTCTTACACTATATTTTAGGAGTTTCATGCATTTGAGGGCCATTTGTCCTATCAAAACTTGCATTTTATATCTTCTAATTCATTCTCCTACATGTGTAACTCCTCTCAGCGTGACACATGTCTTAGTGACTCTTGGCCTTCATTCTCTTCTTCTCTATCTCCAATTCTATAAGTAGAGGCCATTTTGGCTATTGTAAGCTAATGTCACACCATGTATGGTGAAGCCCTATTGGAATGACATTTTATTTTTCCTTTGAATAGTAAATATAATTTTAGTTTTGAGTTCATGAACATTTATCTAAGTGTACAAGTGATGTATGGTGAAGTTAGTGACAATCTTGATGCCCTTTATTTCCTTATCCTTTCATGTTTATGCAAGAGTTCATATTCTAAAAGGTTATATAAAGTGTATTATAGTGTCTTAGGCTCCTTTAAAGTGTGAAACTATTCTTTGAATGTGAAATATTTCCTCTGGTTCATTTACCTTGTGTTACTTTTATGCATATCACCTCTATATTGCGACATTGATGTTAGAACCCTTTAAGACTTTGAAGCTAGTTTGTATGCCTTGTTTCATTGTGATAGGAGTATGATGGTCATGTGGAAATCATATTTTTGTATAAACCCCTTAGAATTGGTTCATTTAATTCAAACTTATGACTATTTTCCCATATGCAATCACTAGTTTAGGTTATAAGCATTTCAAGATACATTCAAAGAACTAGTCCTTAAATCTAGAGGCTTACTTCCACCATAGGTACACCCACATATATGGAAGTATTTCCATGTTTCCCAAATCTGGAAGAGGCTTGAGCACCCTCTTATAAAGTGCAAGATTTGGTGACAATGTGAATGTTAAATGTAAGAGAAACTAATGGATTATATGATGCTCTGAATTGGCATAAATCTACGTTGTAGTGGAACTGTTAGAAAATTAGACTAAATTTTATAAATAATAATTATAATGTGTTGTTGGAAATGAAAATAATACATTAAATTTAATGTTATTGTTAAACAATTAGAAGAAAATTATTGAGAATAAATGACATGCAAACATGAGTTGTTATAGATCAATTATTTTATGTATGCCTAACAATAAAATACTATTTTTATGTTTTTAGGTAGCTAAATACAAAGAAAGAAACTACATGTAATAGGGAAGAAATGAAAATAGAACTCCAAAATATTTAAAACTACATGTAAAGGGCTTACACATGTAATTGATTTCATTAATTTAACAACATAAAAGAAGCAGTGGTTATTTATTCAAAGAGAATTTACTGGTATGAAGAAGAAACAAAGACAGATCCAAGAAGATCACCTTTGCACAAAATGCATAAAGGTAAAATTTAAAATAAATTTGTACACCCATAAAAATTACAAAGTTTAAGCATACAACCAAAAATAAATTGACTAACTATTTGAAAGACTATGCAGGATGTGAAGAAGCAAGGGTGAAGATATGAAGGAATCTTCCCCAAGAATTCTACAATCTATTACTATTACAGATAGTGAGCTAATACATAGTTTTGACAATTGTTAAAATGTGCATGGAATATATTTTATTTGATTTAATTTATGATCAAATTTTGAAAAAAAAAAAGTTTAATATAAAATAAAGACAACAAGAAATCTAAAACAAAGAACCTTTGACCTGTCAAGTACAAAAGACAATTCAGAAGTGTGTTGTTGGTTGTGAAACTTTAATTCTCAGGATGTACCTCCATTTAATTGCTCATCTTGATCCAAAATTTTTTATCTCAACAAAATGGGATGCACAAAAATAAGAATTGAAATTAATATCAAGAGGTTGAAGGGGAAATGTAGCTGTCTATAGCTCTCTTTCAAAAAATTCAAAGTTCTCACTATCTATTCTTGAAAATTTTTGATCTAAATTTCAATGTGGACCAATATATTTGTAAAAGGAGAGTAGTGAAGAGTTAATTGGGTTAATGGAGAGTTGATTAGATTAGTGGAGAGTTAATTGGATTAATGGAGAGTGAACTAGGGTACTGAGGATTTAACTAGGGAGGCACGATCATAAGTGGAGTGGTAGATATAAAACACGTGTCCCTTGGGTTGAAGTGGTAGTTATAGCAAAGGTGACAAAACAATCATTTAAAATAGAGTGACAGTTTTGAAATCGTTGTGATGGCCAGTGAAACCACCATGACAGTTTTGTCATGCACCATCAAACTCCAAGTTTTGGAGCTTTAGAGCCTTGTCATTTTACAAACTTGACACTTAAGGAAAGTTCTAAAATAGTGGTGGAAAAATGGGAAATAAAAATGATTTGGGCATAATAATTTTTTATTCAAAGAATTTTACATCATCATCATATTTTCAAAAGGTTGAATTATGTAAATTTTGGGTGTGTATATGCTCATATCAGAGACTTTATTAAATGATGGTTTCATGATATATTTTTGTGATTTATGAGGGCTTATAGTATGAGTGTATTACAAAATATTTTAGGACTATATAGTGAGTGCCTCCAAACCATATAACATGAACATGTACTCATAGAGTGGGTCATTATCCAGGAGAGCAAGTTTAGCTTATTGTTACAAAGTTAGTTGTAATATCAATGGGGGAGGTAGACACCCCAACTATTATTATAGTGCGTGATGATGTTGGATGTACCACATAATATACTCATTGATGGGCCCAGTCACACTAGCTCATCTTATTTCCTATTAGTATGAAGTAAGTAGATGTAGATATAGGCATATTATTTGATGTAGATATAGGAGAGCTGGGTGAGGAGGCACATAAGGTGAGATAGATGCCCACGTTGTTAGGCTAAGTATGGATATTGTTAGTTATCCAGATAGCACCCAATAGAGATTAGATTGCTCAAGTCTGACTCATACTTGGACTAACATGAGAATGATATAAGGTTGTAGGATACCTATATCTAGATCAAACCTCTAGGGTTTTTAATGAGGTTAATTCTTCTGATATGATAGTTTGGACCTCTCTTTATAAGACCTAAACAAGCTGGGTGAAAAGAGTTAAGATATTGCATAAAATCAAACCTATTCTAACATATGGTGATGCACCAAATGCTCAAAGATCCACTCTCAAGATTGAACTCATCAACGCACTAATAGACTATGAGAAGAACCAATACATTGTTTACTATAGTTTCTAAGAAATAGTACTTCACCTAGAGGTCAATTTGATGGACTTAGGCTGGAGGTCAATGAAGGTAAGGTCTGATTGAAAGCACTTATAGTCAACAATCCACTCTATACCTAAGACATCAACATTAAGACATGCTAGATGACCTGTAAGGAGAGCTATTAGTACTTAGGTTGAGCTTAGACCTATAAAGGGAAGATGAAAACCAATTTTGCATATCAAACAAATACAAAACATTGAACATAGATTAGTAAACAACTACAAAATGATCTATTCATTACTCCAATAGGTGCATAATATAATTTTTAATAGAGTCTAGTCATACCAACCTGAGGAATATTCAACAATAACTCAAAGGCTACGTTTATAGAAGGAAAGGAAGTAAGAGAGAGGTTTTGGTGCTAAAATAGGAATCAATGAACACACTCTATTTAAACTTCAATTACAACTGCCTCTACATTTACACTCGTTCAAGCTTCTTGATTGATATAAGTTACTTCAATTCATTGCATAGTTACATTATTCCTTCACTAATGCTTCTTTATGGTTATAACGACAAGATCAAGTTATTTTGAGATAAGTTTTATCATCAATGCAGTCACAAAAATTGGATCCATATATTAGAGTTTTATTAGGGCACTAATTGTTCCTTACTAGTTTGTCATGGCATGCAAGAGTGGAGAGAAGGGTCACTTTTATGCAGCTGGATTTGGTGATGAAGTCATTGAAGTCTACGTGTCTACCTTCATTTTCCATGCCATCTAACACTTATCACTCATTATGAGGACTAAACCCTCATATCTCAAAACTAATAGAGCCATGCCATGCATGATTTAAGCAATGGTTTACTGAGATATGATTGTGTTGAAGGATGAGAAGCCCCCACCATATTTCATTTATTTTCCCTACATATAAATCTGAACCTGGGTCCACTATAGATTAAAACCAATCCAAACTATTAGTTTTCCTATAGTTTTAATAAATGAAAAAAGTTCACCAGGTGCATGTTATTGATTTGACAATAAGTTGACACCCCCTTGGTCTATATTAGGTCTAAAAGACCTATTTTACCTCTATAGAGCTTTGATACTAATGCTTGGTCTCGATGTCCTTGCTTTGGTTCAATTTGGATCCATCCTGGATCATATTTAAGGTTGGTTCCTTCATATTTACCTTGCCTGATTCAAAGAATATCGTATCAAATTTCATTAAAATATCCCAAGCTCGATCCTTTGCTTATTGGTTGTCGACAATTGACTCAGATCATTGACTCATTGACCTTTTATCATACCATCTAATCTCCATGGTATGAGTTAATGCAAGCCCTTGGATCTATCCTAAACCTATCAACTTTATTTGAGATGGTACCACTGGCAGCCCCATATTTGTACTCAGGATCCAATGTCAGTTTGTTTGCTCCCGCACTTACACCAAATGGTGGCCTCTAAGCTTCTTGACTTTTTAACTTGCTTACATGTTGTTGGATCAATATGTATGAATGAATTTGGACCATCATATTTTCCTAAACCTGAATTTGAACCCAAAAAACTAATTCATGAGGTTCAAATTTGATGTATACATGCTCGTATTTGATGTTTGTGCGATCATATTTGATGTCCACATGACTATCACTAAGATATTTGAAATTCAATAGTTATTTGTCATGGCTTGAATTTGATGTTCGCATGCCCATCATTTGATGTCTATGTGAACGTATTTGACATATACATGATTGTCAATCTTTAGACCCTAATGATTTTTTTCTCGAGCTTTATTTTGATGTCTATGAGACCGTCACACTTGTTGGATCAATTTTGAAGGCGTTAGATAAACAATTTCTCTGAAACCATTCAATTCCATTGGAGTTTTGCATTGGACATATTTCTATGAACATTATGTTCGATGAAAATATCTTTGAGATTCTGAAAAAGACCTTTTATTTCAAATATTTTTTAGGATTGAAATGTGTCTTTGGAAAGGTTGTCTCAGACATTTTGTCTGAAAGAAATATGTCCTTAGGGAAATTATCTCGGATAATTTTTTTGAAAGATTTGGGTCTTTGATATTTTTGCTTGACATTTTTCCTAACAGAAATATGTACTTAGTTTTTTACCTTTGGGATAATTTTACCAAAATAATTCTAACTATAGCCGGATAAACCTTGAAATATTTCCCAAGCGTAAACTAGGCTTTTAAGCCTACAGGCTCTTCTAGACTTGTTCTTGAAACTACTTGGACGCCATAAAAACCTATTTGAATGCTTCACCTAGCAATGTTGAGCCTACTTATAAGACATTTGATCTACTCATCAATTAGGACCCTACTAGGTTTATATCTAGGTCTAGGTGAAGCTTGGTATGTGGGACAAAATGGTTAACATTTCTAGTGACTCAGTTGGCTTGATCAGCCTACTAGTCATAGAACCTAGTTATTGACCAAGCTTGCTCATAATGAATGAATGAATAAGGTATTGCTTTCAAAAGGGACTCTGATTGATTCTTAAAGCACTTTTGGAGCAATGGGGAACCCAAAAACAACAAGAAATCAACAAAAATGACTAGATTTAACTAAAAAACAAACAAAACATGTGTAAAAGAACTTGGAGGCAAAGACATACCTATCTACTTATGTACAAAGAGCAAGAGATCAAACTAATAATATAACTTAAGATACCTCCCATTAATAGGGATGGGAGGATTTCTCCATTCAATCTAGCAAGCTCAAAGGCATTTCTTCCCTTTCAACCTGTGATGACATAAGGTCCATTGCAAAGGCTGTCAAACTTGGAGTGTTTTCTTGGTTTTACATGGTCCCTATTCCATTTAAGAACTAGGTCACCTTGATAGAATTGCCTTGATGAAGCTCTTTTGTCAAAAGTTTTTTCGACTTGTTGCTAGTTAGACCACATGGTTTGCATGGCAACATCTCTTATCTCTTCCAGTTCTCTAAGTTCATTTATCCTAACCTCCATTGCATCACTTTCTAAAAGCTCTAGCTAGTGTACAAGCTCTAAAGCTAGAAGTTCCAATGAGATGGGCAACCTTGCTTCTCTTCATAGACTAAGAGATAAGTTGAATTACCAATGGCCTTCTTAGAGGTGACCCTATTATCCCATAAATCAATCTTCAAGTTTGTATGACATGATCTCTGATTATCTTCCATTGTTCTTTTGATGATCCAAATCAAGTTCTTGTTAGTAGACTCAGCTAGTCCATTACCCTATGGATAATAATTTGATGAAGATGTCAAATAAATACCTTGATCAAGATTCCATTCACATATCTTTTCACTATTGAATGCCAAAGCATTGTCTGGTATTATATTAGAAGGTACTCCAAAATAGATGACTAGACTCTCATAGAACTCAAGCACATAGTTCTCATTTGCCTCCTTCAAAGGTACTGCTTTCACCCACCTGGTGAAATAGTCTGTAGCTATTAAGACCCATTTATGACCAACACTATATGTAGGATGTATCATGCCAATGAATTCCAAACCCCATTGCAAGAAATATTTCTCAACCTGAATAGGTTTTAATGGCATATCAACTAGTCTCTGGTTACTTGTAAAATTTACACACTTTGCACACTTCCTAACCCATTCATGTGCATCTTTAAATAAATTAGGTCAAAATTAAATAGCTCTAATAATTTTTGCATCTATGTTATTTTCTTCAAAATGGCCTCCATAAGGACTATCATGAAATTATTCAAAAAACTTGTCAAATTGATTAGCTTCAACACACCTTAAAAGCATACCTCCAATGTCCTTTTTGAAAAACATTCCATCAATAAGAATATATGGTATGGATTTCATCTTGAAATGTCTTCTCCTTGATGCATCTAAGCCTATTGGATATTTTCCTATTTGAAGGAATCTAGTAATGTCTTGTGTCCAGTTGGATAGAAGAGTAGTTTTAGCTTCTTGTTGGGTGTCTTGAAGTGTCAAAGCCATCTCCTTTTCTTCTTTCACATATTCTACAAGATTTTCACACAATCCTTAACTCAAACCAACTTTGTGACCTTCACTTCAATATCATATTCCATTCACTTAGTGACCCATCCATCTCTCTTTTCACTTAAGTCTTTGTTGCAGATGAAATCGTTCACACTAGGATGAACTACCATTAATATAATCTTTTTATTTAAAACCAAATATCCAATTTTTTAAAACCTCTTATAACAACAAGAACATATTTTTAAATAAAATAATACCTCTCCTAATAGTCTTCCAAATATTGACTAAAAAAAGCAATGGGTTGCTCTAAACCTTCATTATTTTGTTACGTAAGCATGGTTGAAATTGTACTAAATGTAGAAAAAACATACATAAAGAAATCCTTTCTGAAATCTGGATTAAGGAAGGTAGGAGCTTGGAAGATTTCTTATTTGATGAATTCAAATCTTCTCTTACCCTCCTTACTCCATGTGAATTCTTGATGTTTCTTTAGCATTTGAGTGAGTGGCCTTACCAGTTTTGCAAATCCAAGAATAAATCTTCTAATGAAATTGATCTTGCCTAAGAAGCTTTGTAATCCTTTCTTATGTTTTAGCAATGATAGAGCAAGGATTTCTTGTATTCTCTCTAGATCAATAGAAATACCATATTTGGACACTACATGCCCAAGCATTCTCCCCTCATGCACTAAAAAAATACACATCTTTGGATTCAATGAAATTCCAAATTGTCTACATCTATAAAAAACAACTCTCAAGTGTGTTAGACAATCATTACGATCCTTTGAAAATACAATATTGTCATCAAGATAAATTAAGACCATTTCACTCAAAATATCTTTAAAGGCAACATCCATTTCCCTTTGGAAAGTGGCTCCAACATTAGAGAGCCCAAAAGGCATCTTTTAATAGGCATAAGTACCCCATTTGGTTGTGAAAGTTGTCTTATACTGATCTTGCTTTTTCACCAATATCTAGTTGTAACCAGAGTACCCATCGAGTAAGGAGAACCTTTGTGAATCTAATACCCTTTACAATATTTGATCTATAGAGGGAAGAGGATAGTGGTCATTCAGTGACACTTTGTTCAAATCTCTGAAATCCACACAAAGCCTTATCTCTCCATTTTTATTTCTCACTGGTACAAGGTTGGCTACCCATGTTGAGTGCTTGATAGGAAATATTATACTTGACTCAATCATCTTGGTAAGCTCATTTCTTATGAAAATTTCAACCTTGAGGTTGATGGGTTTTTACTTATATCTCATTGGTTTTGCAACCTATTTATTAAGCTCAATAGTATATTGTGTTAATCTAGGGTCAAACCCTTTAAAATCATGGTATTCCCAATCAAATAAATCCATGTACTCATTACAGAATGAAATGAAATCTACTCTCTCATAATCAGTGTTCACTTTACCCCACTTGAGCTGCTTACCTTTAGCTATGTGAACTTGCTCATAATGTTCTTCCTTGGAAGAGATGCTTATATTGTCCTTTCTAAGTTTGCTCTCCAAAGTAACTAGACCTTTAGGCATATTAATTGATCTCAATTGCACACCCTGATCTTCATATTGGTGTTGTAATTTATTTTGATTCTTTGATCAAAATTCTACCTCATTTTATAGGAAACAAATAGTTTTCCACTTAAATTTCATTTTAAAAAAAAACTCGCTTGATTCTAATTCTTATTTTTCTCTTTAGTTTTTGAAACACTTTTCTTGGTTTCAAGTGCTTGTTCTAGACCATGTTCTAGATCTCCTGTATATAATCTCATCTTATCTTCAATGAGATAAGAGAGAACCCACTAACTCATCAACACTTATAGTATTCATGTCTTTACACTCTTCAAGATTGAACACAATATGCAATCATATTTTATTTAAATATCTCAAAATATTTTTTACTATAACACTATCTTGTATAGTTTCTCTATAAACCCTCATTTTATGTATTAAATCACTTACCCTTATGTAATAATCTCTAACTCCTTCAGAATCTGACATTCCCAAATTCTCAAAATTCATTTTAAGGGTTTGGAGTTTTGTTTCTCTTATATTAATATAGCATTGATATGAAGTCTCCAAAGTATTTCATGTCTCATGGACATTCTTTCATCCTGCAATTCTTGGATAAATGTTTAGGTGTATGACACTCTAAATATAGAATAAACCTTATGCATCTCCCCTTTCTTCATCATTTTTTTTATATTTAATGATCTTGTGTTGAGGTGTTCCAATCTTAAGGTGGTGTTTATCCATAGATAACATTCTCCCAAACTCTTTTCCACACAATAATTCTCTTCAATTAATCTCTCCAATACTCAAAGTTGTTGAATTTGAAAACATGAATATTCATGGAATTAGAATTAAATAAAGCCACTGTATTTTATAAAAAAGACCTAAAAAACCTTACGAACCTTACATAAATGTGACTCTGATACCAAATTTAAGTTTTGAATGATTTGATAGAATGTAAATCAACTTTGTTTTTCTCTAAAATTGAAGTTATGCCAAAATTATCTCATAATTACTAGTTGTCAAACTTGTTGTGTTGTGAATGAATCTATTGATAAAAAAAAAATAGTAAATAGCTTCAAACTTGAAAATATACGCTTTATGGTCTAAATTACTATGTATTTAAATGATATCATAGATAAAACATATAAAAATCTTATTAATTCTAATCAGTGCACTACACTTTTATTATGTGTAACTTTATTAAATAATTAAAGTTTAAAACAAGTCTTTTACAAGTTAACTCGCATGACAAGTTATTTCAAGAAAAACATTATTAAAGTAAAAATTAATTGAAAACTAAGTAATATATAATTATACCTCTAAAATTAGACTCTTAGACAACTTCAAGCAACAAAAGATAAACTCAAGATATAACTAAGAGTACCACTGACACTAAATGATAGTTTTTTGGTCATCATACAAGAAGCCACTATCAGTTGACTACCACAAGATATAATTAGATAAAAGTGGCATCTCAAATTTACTAAAAAATATGAATTGACTTAAATACACTTTAATTTATATTAATTAACACTATAAGTGCACCCCACTACTTGGAAACTCATCCCAATACTCCAATAGTGAACTGGAGCTAATTAGCAGTTCCAACTATTTTTTAAAAAATCATTAGAAAATGTCCAGAAGTGACCAAACAGTTAATTAAGGTCATAAATACATTAAAAACTGTCTAAAACACCTAAAAACCCAAAATATACTAAGACTAAAAATATAATTCAAGTGCTCATATTGGCATCGTACTAAACAAATTTAAAAACCTCTCAAAGGAGCAACCATAGAGACAAGCCCAAATAAACATAAAAATTAAGTTACTAGGTGCCGAGTGTAAAATCCAAACATTATATTGCATTCTAAATTGACATTATGTTGCACACACACACATAGGTGGAAGAACTACGTGTAATTTAATCCATATTTAGAGTAATGGAATGTAATAAATGCTTAGTCACTCAAAAGTGAGTGGTTGGAGCTATCCAACCCCAAGAGCTAACCTATTTTTCAAATTCATATTGTGGTCAAAACTATGATTAGGGTTTCAAAAGGATGAGAAATAAAACATATATCACTACATGGAATTAAAGGTGAACACACCCATAAGAAGCATCTATACGCATAGGTGAAGAGGTTCGAGGAGTTATAGACCTACACAGTCTATAGGAAAACTACTTGCAAGACCAAGACGATATAGGTCAATGCAAGTGTCACAGTTGCACCAATAACATCCAGATAAGGTTGGATTGTTTGGTACCTGATTTGAGTAGTGGAAAAGTATACACAAGATATTTTCATAATAAGTGACGACTGTGTTGAGTCAAATAATATATAAATAAGCTAAGTACATCTCCCTTCTTTTGCT
Source organism: Torreya grandis (assembly GCA_037957365.1). Lineage (NCBI taxonomy): Eukaryota > Viridiplantae > Streptophyta > Pinopsida > Cupressales > Taxaceae > Torreya > Torreya grandis. The sequence continues at coordinate 4,787,629 of JARHVA010000141.1, forward strand.
TTTTTGAATTTAAACATTCTAAGTGTAATATAAATCTATTCCCTTTTCAGTTTAGATTTGTAGGCTATTGTTATATTTTACACAATATGAATTATTTTATAATTTTACATTATTTAGATCACATTAATCCAGAATAACTAAAATACCTTGAAATAGTAAAAAAATATAACAAAATTTAATTTAAGTGTTATAGTCCTTATCAAGTGGCATAATATGTCATACGAAGATGTGGCATGGGAAGATGAACAATTCATGCATAAGCATCTTTAATTCTAAAGTGTTGAGGGCAATGATTATCTGAAGGGGAAGGGCATGTTATGCCCTTAATATTCTATATTCTTAAGTGTGCTTGGGTTGGGGTGGGCTGACTTCTGGCATACTTAACCTTTATCTTTTCATTTATTAATTTTAAATGTTTCTTTAGGTTGACCTAATTAAGATGAAGGGGCACGACTCTACATAATTATGTAGATAAATAAAGATGAGAAAGGCTCTCCCAAATTATTGTATTCTGAATTGTATTCTTATTGTAAGGTTGTGGATGTTGCCCCCTCAAAGTGACTCAATTACATATTTAGTATTATACTCTTCTTCCATTTATATTGAAGTAATTACATTATAAATCCTCCAAAATGCATTTCAATAACAAGTACCAAGAGTAATTGAGTCTTACACACACTAAATATTCCAAATTTTTGTTCTTTAAGATTTTACGAGGTTAATTAGTTGTATATTTGGACCAAAAAAGGATAAGCAAATGTTCATGTAGTTGCACTTGATTTCTTGTGAGAGAAGTTATATCCATATCTCTTACTTGGGACGGGACTACATGCACACATGAGAATTACATTGGCCCCGATTCTAAATATGCGAGATTTGTCATCGCAATTCCTTGAGAGGTTTATTGAGCTAGCTAACCTTGCATTTTTTTTTATTCTTGCAATACTTTGTGGAAAATTAGGTCAAAATTAAAAGAGAAGAAAAATCAAACATGGCCACCAATTCATTGATGCAAAGCTACAACCCTATTTAGCATCACAATGCATACCTACCTAAAAATTTGAAGAATTATAAAAGAAGTACACAATTGGTACTTGGGTACATAGTTGACATCATCATAAGTACACAATCAATGACCTACTGATTTTGCCCTGTATAAAATCAGTGATCTACCAAATTTATCTCTTATCAGTGTGTAATTTTAGATTTTCAAGGTGCAATATAGTCATCTTCCACATCTTATTTAAAGTTTAAAAACTCCATAATTCTACTCATGGGTGTCTTTTTATATCTCTCTTCACTTCCCTTCCATTTTTATTTATTGTGCATTACTTTGTCATACTTTCAATGGGTTTTTAGGCATATTACAAATTTGACTGATGTAGATTATTGTTATATCATAGATCTAGCTTGTGCCATAAATTTAAATATTTGTGCATATTTTAATCACCATTAAATCGTAAATAGTTAAAACACTCCAAACCCCAAAATATGAAAGCTCAAACCCTGTTAACCCTATAAACATGAAAACTTGAAAATCATGAAACCTAGTTCCTAAAAACCATCAAATCTAAAACTTAGAAACCTACAAAATCATAAAATGAGACCATAAAAATTTAAAAAATTGGTACCTAAAACCCAATCCCAAAAACTAAACCCAAAAATACAACACTCAAAAAACCCTAAACTTCAAAAAATAAAACTCGAAAGCCAAACCAAAGACCAAAAGCCTAAAAGTTCCAAACTAAAACCTTGAAACCTAAATCTTAGGTTTGAAACCGGAAAGCCTCAAAACTTGAAAGCCCAAAAAAAAAAAACTTGGGAAACTTAAAAACCCAAAATCTTAAAACCTTGAGCATGAAGAACTCAAAAATATTGAAACCCAAAACCTAAAATTTGGAAACCAAAAAACTTCAAACCCAAAAATTCCAAATCCATCAACCTTGAAAAAAGGAAAGAAGATCAATATAAAAATCTCCCGAAACCTTAAACATGAAAATCAAAACTCAAAACTTAAAAACCATGAAACTTGAACCCTGAAAACTTTAAAAATAAGAAAAATTTGAAAACCCCAAAACCTAAAACTTAAAACCATAAACTTGAGACTCGAAAACATCGAAACCTAATATCATAAAATTGTGAAACTAAAAACCTTGAGGCGAAAACCCTTAACTACACAAAAATTAGATCGATATAAAAAATGACTATCACATTCAAAACCAAAAATACTTCTATAATCATATGATATCGATAGAATAATAATGTTGATCATTTAAAAGTTTAATTAATAGTAATTATTATTTTTAATTGCATAATATTGTTTTTAAGTCCAAATGACCCTTTTTTTCATCTACATCTAAAATCTAAACATAATTTAACATGCGAGAGTGAATCATGATGAACCATAACATTAAAAGGACCTTTATTTTTTATTAATCTTAACATGTAAAGCCTATACCAGTATATCATTCTTTTATGAGAGTTGATATTTCTTAACAAACTTACTAATGGAATTATTTATATTATTATGTTGATATTTAGAATGGAAGTTTGATGGTGTGTAATAATATGAAATGTTAATAAAAAAATTTGATTTTAAATTTAACATCCATTTGATTGTTATATAAAAAATTTTCTTTTTGTTTGGGGAAGGGGATCGAAAAATTATGAAATCTTGAGCACACATTGGAGTTTAGAACTTTTTTTCTTTGAAAATATATTTTTAAACCCAATACAATCATACATCGAGATTGAGGCTATCTATCACCAACCAATAATAAATTCATAAAGAAGGTAATGGAGTTGTTAATTATGTTGATAAGGATCATGGGAGGTGGGGTGTGGTGGTGGATTATAATGTTCGCAAGACATTAACAATTATTCAATGACCTTGAATTTGACATATATTTGACAATCATAGTGTAGTTTAGATCTTAAATGTAGCATCCATTTAAATTTTATATAGAAACATTTCTTCTTGCTTGGAAAAGTCCATACAGAAATCATAATATCTTAAGCATACAATGAAGTTTAGAGCCCGATTTTTCTTGGACTTTTTAAAAAACCCACCATAGTGGTAACACTACAATGAGATCATCTGCTACCAATCAACATATTTTTTTTAAGAAGATAATGGATTCATTAATCATTATAATATGGGAAAAATCTAAGATAGGTACATTAAGATTGATCTCTCTCAAAAAATTTAGATAGATGTATTTAACATATCTATACTAGATTATATAATATGTGATAAATCCAAGATAGATCTCTCAAAATTGATATCTCTTGAGTCTTTCCAATACATGTATTTAAAACATCTCTACTTATTTTTAAAGTAAAATTATAGTTTGTTATACATATAAGTAAGGATGCATGTTAACATGCCTATCAATGATCGAGACACAGTATTTTAAAGAATGTTCTTGGCAATGGTTGACGGATGAATCATATGATCTAGGCGATAATTTGACAGTCAACTGTACCTATCAGGAAAGTTTTTTAATGACAACCATCTATGCAATATTTTCCTTCAAAAGTTAGGATGGTGTTGTGACCAACATGCCTCCATTATTTTTTTAATATATAGATATCCCCTTTTTAAAATTGAGATATAAACCTATTTTCAAGATTTATCTTTGTCTCAATTTCACCCAAGATGTCAACTAAACCAAAAGTTAGAAAATGAGAAAATTAAAATTCCCTTTAGTTAATTTCAAGAGGTTTTCACGATGCATTTAAGACATAGTCCTAATTAACTCGAGTCTAAACAATTATATAATTATTCTTTCATGTGCCCTCAGGAACCCTGTTGAAACACTTGGTGGCCACTTTAAAACATTTAACCTAAGTCTATAGTTCACACTCTCGTATTCCATTGATATGTATGTATGTATGTATAAAATTAAATGAATAAATGGACCCAATTTCACTTTATAAATCATTATGTATAGATATTAATGTATCTGCAAGGTCACTTTATACTTAAAATTTTATTCGTGCTTTCGATCTTCATGAAGTTTGTTACTCGGTGGGGCGACTATGTGTCTTGGATTGTGACATCACTTATTTGGTGATCATATATACAAAAATTATAATCATGGGTTGAGTTTTTGTTTTTTGTAGTTAATGGATGCATGAAAATATGAAGACAAGTTTATAAAGAATCCACAAATTTCACTATGGAAAAAAGATAGACACGTGGCACTATGCATTGGATTTTAAAACTCTGTAGATTTGCACAACCCAATTGAGACACAATAGTAACAAAAGGGGACTCTATGATTTTATGACTCTGTGGTTGTTTGATGAATGCCATGTGTCTATTTTTGATTTTATTAAATATTTATTTATTGAAAATGTTAATATAATGGCGACTTATATTTTGTTGTTTGCATGTAATATAAATGTCAAAGGAAATTATAATGAAACTCATATTTCAACATGTCCATGGACTTCTCAATCCATCTTTTTTAACTCATTAACTCTATGATCTAGTGATTGCAAAGTAATTAGATTCTGCCACATGTCTTAATATTAGTTAATAACGTTGAAGATAAACTAACAAGGACTTAAACCCAACATGCCAACTCATTCAACAAGAGGTTGCCATGTCAATATATGATGTACAAAGGCATAACTGGACTATGAAAGGTTTGAATATTAAATCAAAAATAATAAACCAACACATTTGCATATTACAATAAATTATTTGAATACCCTAAGGAACTCTGTGACTCCATTGTTCCAAAACAATTTGAGGGAGACACATGTCCTAATTCAATTGGACACGGTAAAGTAAATATAACCAATATTCTGATCTCAAAGTACATAAAGTCAAACTCATAATATAACATGTCTATGAGAAGAAAAAATCACACCATAATGAAAATTGTACTCTGTACACTATGTGATTGCAAGACCACAAGATTTTTACATGTGGACAACTAAGATTCTTCACTCAAGATTAAGGCCATAATATTCACCCAAAATACAATAATGGGCTTATAGAAGATGATTAGTAAATATCATTATTTATTATTGACTCGTTAATTTTTAAGGTGATATGATGTGACAAGGATGTCTTTCAAAGATTTAAATTACATAAAATTAATATAGCCAAGATTGTTCACAAGGGATAAGTACAAATGGATTTGAAGAGTCAAAGTTTATTTTTAGATCTTTATTTTTAAAGCTAAAAAAGCTTTGTTTAGATGCTTTAATATTAGCTTTTGGATTGGAATATATTCTATAGCTCTTAGTGAATACGATCTCATGCATGCTTTTTGGATGTGGTGGTGACCCATCTATTTTTATAAATAGACTCATTAAGATTTTTTTAATGAGAAAGATTATGGGAAACTTTGCATACTTAATAAATATTCATGGATGTTTCTAGTGTAGAGACAAATACTAGATAATGCCAATTTTGGCCCTATTTCACTTTAATTGATTTGATCACTTAACCTATACCTATTTCCCTACCTCACTCTATCCTAAGCACACATATAGACCTATTTATTTTTTAAATTTCTATATGATGCCTTAAAAAATATTCTAACTTCTAAATACACCTTTAAGCATCTATACAGATACTCCTAGACCCAAAAGTCAATTTCCGTAAGGATAAAAACGTCCAGCAGGGGACAATATTAGTAAATGTTCATGTCACCTATGGTACATTCTTGCAGTTTGGAAATTTAAACCCTCCCTTATCTATGTGATTTATATTTTTAGGATAGGTAGCATGAGGTTTTGCCTTTTTGGATTGTTATAAAGGCACACTCAAGTCACCTATTCTACAACTTAAATAATTTCAATATATAGACACACTTATACTAATGCACATTAAACAAAGCTTCCCTATTCTTCCCAATTATGATTCTAATCATCTGAAGTATTTCCTACCCAAGTCCAAAGCCTATTTTATTCAAGACAAAATAAACCATAAACAAGTATTCAAGCCATATCTAGATGCATTCATATAGTTAAAAGGAGTAAAATTGCACAAAATACTCTGAGTGGGAAAGCTATGTGGACTTGATTTTCCTCTTTACGGTATTGGATACGTAGGTAGCATTTAGTCATCATAGGGAAATTGGGGTTAGATCAACCTATTACACTCCCCGCTTTCCCTATTTGTAAGTTTTCAATAACTGTAAGCCCTATTAAGTTTTCAACTTTGAATGAGTTATTTTTAAGTCTTATGCACACATCTAAAGGTTAACTCTTCACACATAGACCTAATTGAAGTTATCACAAATGATCGTGAATAGAATTTCTTGATTTTTAGTAGAGGATAAGATTAATTGGTTCAAGACTATAGTGGCAGTCGATCTTGTCCCCAGTTGGATGATTATGTCCTTCATTTTTAGTCTCAATCTCGGTAGAATTGTAGGATTGGTTCACATTTGTTAGCTTTAGCCATTTTTAGCTTCACATAGTCAAATCTTAGATAAAAACAACTAAGTTTTCCATTCCATTCATATTTAGTCTTATTTTATTCAATTGCACTTTCTCAAATTAAATATTTTACTTTCATCCTGCTTGTCAAAAGTGATTTACAACATTTTCCTTTTATTCCATTCAATTTATCTGAATTAGGGTTAATAAACCAATTAATTCAAAGTCCAGTAAAACATATTGGTGAACCTACATTTCATTTAAGTATTGCTTCAAAAAAATTATCCTAGGGTTTAGATAAATTCTAAATAGTCGATAATTAAAGAATTTTCTTTCAACCTTGGATCCAAATATGACAATAAAAGAAATTGCTTTTGACCTTATATTCAATTGCTGACACTAAAATCATTTATTTTGACCTCAAATATGATATCTGAGACTAAAAACACTTTCTTTTGACCTTGGATTTTAGAGAAATTTACTAATAACCATACACAAAAAATTCCCTTTCTTAGGATCTACATTTCACTTTTTCTATTAGTCTCATTTGCAACAAATATATGGCTATAATAGATGAGTACTTTTAATTTCAAGTTTTTCTAGTTTCCATCACGTGTTGTATTCCCATAATAAGGAACATCATTAACACTAATGTGATAAAACGAATCAAATCACAAGCTAAAACATAAACATTATTAATACAATTTTTTGTAAAGTCAAACATGACATATGAACAAGAATGGTTATACATTTAAAAATCTACAAGACTTACTTTACACCCTCTTGATGGAATTATTATGATGATATAAAGTGAAAAGACTCAAGAATTTTATTTAAGTAAGAATAACGGATTCTAAACTATTGATGCAAAAAAATCTAGAGAGTAGCTCGATACCCATTCCGATGAAATTGAATCTTTTTTTATTGTAGCTTAACAAGAACAAAAAAAACTTGATCATGATAGTCCATCTGAAGAACTAAATGAATTCATTGAGAAACCTAATGTAAACCCAACCATATATGTTATTTATATTGTTGATACTATTATCACATATACACATTTATATCTAGGGACAACCTAAGGTTTCCAATAAAACTTTATGCCTATGCCTAACCAAATGACTTATACATGACCTTTGATATTTACACATACTAAATCACATACCTTGCCTATGACACAATCCCTAATGCAAACTATTTCACTTTTGCATGTTAAGGTACACCAAAAGTTATCCAATCACTAGATTCCCAAGCTTTGCTTCATAATCCATTATCACTTGACATTGCAACATATCCTTTACCTACAGGGTTTGTAACTCCTAAACTTACATTAAATGAATGTAAATGAGATCTTGAACAACCTCTTAAATATTTTCATACGTCATGTTTAGATTATGATTTTAATGACAAGTTGTTAACTAAGTTAATTCTATGAAGTTTAAAATATTACACCTTGTATTGGTTTTATGATCTACCTGTTCAACCTGTCAAAGCATTTAATCCACTGTTAGATCAATTTCTTAAGTATTCTTCTATTAAAATTTATTAAATCTACCTTATGCATAATTTTCTAAGCTTAAGCAAGGAAACAATGAACCTAACAGTGATTATGTACTTTGTTGCAAGCCCATGTTTGCCAAAATGATTAACACATTGGCAAGTAATGAATTACAGGATATTTTAAACAATATTTTCTTGCATTTTTTCACGAGTCTATTTTTTTCAAAAAATTCAAATCATTTGGAGAACTTTATTATACAATAAGAGAAAGAGATGTCAATCTTCTTGCTTTGAACAAGCTAAATTATGCACACACACCTACGTTTACTTTTACAATTAAGTTTCAAATCGAACCATCTTACAAAGCTAAACCTATTGGACATAGTCATTGATGTATGAAAGATTGTCATTGATGTCAAACTCTATTATGTATTAATGACAAAGGTGTTGAGTTGAACAAACTTGTTGTAGATCCCCATGGAGTTATATGTGTACTTGAATGACTATCATTTACAAGTATCTCTTTGTGGTATAAGTTCTAAGTCATAAGGATACATAGAGAAAATGCTACAAATGTATAAGGTTGTGTGTGAAAATGTTTCCATACTCAGTCAATTTTGCACCTTTTATTTGTTCAAGGAATTCTTTCAGAGAAATTGACTCAAGCAATTCTTTCAGGAAAATGGTTTTGACCTTGTTGGACAAAATGTCCGCAACAAAGTTTTCGAAGGAAATGAGTGTCATTTGAAATTTTTTCGGAGAAAGTGGTTCAATGATTTATTTTAGGAAAATTGGCTAAGTATTTGTTTGAAAAAAGCTGAAGGGAAAGTGAACCATTCAAATTTTTTGAAGGGATCATTGAAAAAATATTGAAGGGCAAGTGGACCGTTCAAAGCTTTCGAAGGGATATTTTTAAAAAGCCAAAGGGTACTTTGTAAAAGTTTCAAATGGAATGTAACCTAAACAAATCTTTTGAAAAGGAAATTTTCAAAAGACTTGAAAGGTTCATTACAAAATGCTGAAAGAAAAAGACACTTGGTATTTTGTTGAGGAAATTGTCCCAAAGCCCCTTAGATGAAAAGGACCCAAATAAAAATCCTGAAGGATACTTTGCTAAGGATATGAAGGGCATGTGACCCAAACAAAAGTTTAGAATAGGTCACTTGGAGAAGATCTTAATGACACTTTGGGAAGAAGGGCATCAATGAATTCTTTTGGAGAACTTGTCTATGGCAAGTGGACATTTACAAAATCTCGAAGGGTATGTTGCAGAAGTTTTGAAGGGCACTTTCAAGAGAAGGGCATAAATGAATTATTTTGAAGAATTTGTCTAGGGCGAGTGGACAATTAAAAAATTCATGAAGGATACTTTCAGATGGAATGGTCTCTTACAAAGTTTTCAAATGATATTTTAGAAGAAGAATATGTCACAACATTATCGAAGGATAAGTGTGGAGTCTTGTAGGGATTTTTCAAAATGTCAAAGGGTCAAGACATGTTAAAGATCGATCAAGTCTAAAGATATCAAAGGAGAAAAAGCAATACATGAATGCCAAAGAAAATAAGATGAAGTCAACATGTTGGAGTTTAATGACCAAGCCATTATAAAGATCATGCATCTACAAGAGATTGAATGGCATACGGAGCTCAAATGGAAAGATTGATGGACAAATTTCAAAGTTAGAATGAAAAATAAATGAAGAACCATTGATGTGAGTTAGTTATAAGAATCTAACGAGACATTTGAAGGATATAAATAATAGTGATTGAACTGAAATGATGATTCTAATTCTTTTAGTGTGGAAATTGATGTGATAGGGGCAAAATTTGAAGAGGCTCAAATAATGGAAGTCAAATAGTCATTTGCTTGGAATGAGAAGAGACAAGCAACAAATGAAAAATGTATAAAGTAAAGAGACTCATCTAAGTTTTGATTGATGCAATATTCCAAAGTGATGAAGAGTAGGGAAGAAAAATTATCATCTTTTCATTTTTGGAATGCGAAGAGTCGAGAGGAATCAAGCTGTAGATGCAGAAATATGAGACTCATCTGAGCATAGAGGAATAATGGTCTAATTGGAGAATACTAGAGTCTCAAAAAAATAATTTTATACATAAAGAAAGGGTGCAGGAAGAGTGAAGATCACACAAGAGTGTGTTGAATGAGAAATGAGCAGTTGTAGTTTAGACATGCAACAAAAAATTGAGACTTGGATTCTTTTATGAATCTGATTTGTGAATTTGAAGTGTAAATGTCTGATTGGTTGGTGCCATCAAATTAATCTAGTTTGGTGCTCATTATAGAGAGTGGGTGCTTCCTTAGAGTTGGTGATCTTAAAATAGGGGATTGGTGTCTCCTTGGGATGGGTGTCCTTAAATGTAACCAATGAGGTTCAGTCAGTGAGACAAACTTTGTGAGGCTGGATTAGAATAGTAGCTTCTAGTAGCATTCTCACTATGGTTTTTCCCTTTGGGTTTCCATGTATAAATTTGGTGTTGTGTGTTGTGCTTTTGTGCATGTGATATCTTTAATTTATTTGTTTAATATTGCATATGTTTAAAATTCATATTGAAAGTTATAAGTAATCCATTTTTTATATCTATTGATTCACCCTCCTCTTAATAGATATGTGTGCTCAACAATTGGTATCAGAGCAAAGGGTTCCAAAAGAGAAGCTTAATTAGCTCAGGTTGATCTTAGAGTCTAAACACAAAATGGCTAGTCATGAAGTAACTTCATCAAACAAGGCACCTTTGTTTGATGGGTCTAACTATGCCTTTAGGAGCATAAGGATGGAAGCGTATTTGATCTCCTTGGGGTTTGATGTATGGATGTCAGTTGAGAATAGATACACACCCCTTGTTATTTCTCCTATTGATCAGGCAGTAAATAAGGCATGTGAAAACAATGCCAAAGCAAAGAATGTTATTCTATGCAGATTGTCAAACAATGAGTTTGTCAAAGTCATGCATTTTCAAAGTGCAAAGGACATATGGTTCAAACTAAAGAGAATATATGAAGGATATGACAAATTAAAATAAGCTAAGCTTTAAACACATAAGAGACAATTTGAGAGCCTCAATATGAGTGAGGAAAAGAATATTGCAGACTACTTCCTTAGGGTAGATGAGATTATAAATGCAATCAGAGGACTTGTAGAGACAATGGATGAATTAGTCATTATCAAAAAGGTTTTAAGATCTCTGACAACAAAGTATTATTCTAAAAAATTTGCCATTGAAGAAGCAAGAGATCTGAACAAGCTCATAGTAGATGAGTTATAAGGAACTTTCACTACATATGAGATGGAGTTGGGAGATGCAAAGTCATCCAAGAGAGAAGTTGCTTTCAAAGTTTCTAAGTAGGTAGTAGAAGAAGAAGCTCCTAATTCTGAATTTGAGGAGGTTGATGATGTAGAGGCCAACTTCATCAAAAAATTGAAGAAGGGATCAGGAAAATACAAAGGTAAGTTACCCTTCAAATGTTTTAATTATGGAAAGATAGGTCATTTTGTTGCTAAATGTCCACATAAAAGGAAGGATGACTCTGATTCAACTGAGAAAAATCAAAAGGAAAAATCCTATTATCCCAAGAAGAAGAAAAGCTTCTTTAAGAATAAAAAGGGGTTGTACTCAAAAGAAGATAGTGACTCGGTTGATGACAGTAATAGTCCAAGTGATGAGCATGATAGTGCTTTATGGCCAAAAAAAATGAAGTTCTATTCATATTCCAAGAAGAAGAGGACTTAGATGGTGATGAAGAAGAAGAAGGAGAAGTAAATCTGGAATGCGAACTCATTTGTGCTTTAAAATAAATTGACAAGCATAGAAAAGAAAATTCTAAACAAAAGAAGTTTAGTCAAAAGGAATTTGATAAATTAAATAAAATAAATGAGGAATCATATCAAATGATAGTGAGTTTGAAGACCCAAGTTGAGGAGGTAAAGAGGATAAAGGATGTGGTCAAAACTGATTTCCAAGCAAAATCCTTATAATGCTTGAAGATGGAGGAAGAAATCATGGACCTAAGAGAAAAGCTCAAAAAGGCCAAAGAACAAATTGATAAAGGTCTAAAACTAAAAGGAGGATCTACAATACTAGATGAAATGATCAACTCACAAAAGCCCCTCAAATAAAAATTCAGTCTTGGGTATGAGAAAGGCAAGAGTCCCATGTTGAGTACAACTAAGAATCTATATGAAAACTTCAAGGAAGTAGCAGAATCAAGAATCATAAAAGAAGAAAATCACTTTCCTAAAGAGAAGAAGAAAAGTAATAATTTTTTTCCTACAAAGACAAAGGTTATTGTTACAAAAAACAACATGACAACAAGGAATGTGAAGAAGACAGAGTTCAGGAGACCTCCTTTATGTCCCTAGAGGAGAATGATAACCAGGTATTCTTCATCATTTTATGGTTATTATTATAGTTGTAATCAATTTGGCCATAAATAAATTAATTGTAAGATTGTACCTAATAGAAGGATAAGTTTCTTAAGTAAGAATTCATTTGCCTCTTTGCTAGATCTATATGTTTTATACTTTAACTTTAATAATTTTAAGCATATAGCAAAACATTGTAGAACAAAGCTTGTTAAATCAAAGTCTAGCAATGCAAAAAGGGTTGAGACTCCTAAAGTGAATAAAGGCTCATAAATCAATGACACAACAAATAAAAGTATAGTCAAGAAGCCCAAGGGCATATGGAAAAATAAAAATTAGTCTATGATTGCCCAAACAACACTGCATGCTAAAGAGAAAAAATTGTGGGTTATAGATAGTGGATTCTCAAAGCATATGACCGGTGACAAGAGTAAGTTCATCAAATTCAGTTGATGCAAGGAAGGGATTGTTAGCCTGGGAGATAATACTGCAGTCAAAATTAGAGGTAAAAGAACCTTGCACATTGATGGCAAGCTCCCTACACATGATGTTCTTTATGTCAGTCAGATGTGTGACAATGGCTATAAAGTCATATTTGATGCTGAAGGTTGTGAATTAAGGCTTGGAAAAATTGTTGCACAAGGAAAAAGGATTGAGAGTAACATATATAATCTGATTGAGGTAAATGATACAAATTTTCTCATGGGAAATATTGATGAGAGCTGGTTATGGCATAGAAGGATGGGTCATGTTAACTTTGACAATTTAGTCAAAGTAAGTTCTAACAAGTGTGTAGAACACATGCCTAAGATAACCAAGCCTGCTGACATAATGTGTAGAAAATGTCAGCTCGATAAACAGATCAGGGTCTCATTCCAAACTAAAGAGTATGCAACTACAAAACCTCTATAGATAGTTCATATTGATCTTTGTAGACCAACCAAGACAAGAGGTTCCAAAGGAGTGTATTATTTCATGTTGTTCATAGATGACTACACTAGAATGACATGGATAACCTTCTTAAAGGGAAAGTCTCAAGATTTTGAGGGATTCAAGATTTTTAGAGTTATGGTTGAAAATGAAATTGGTAAAAAGATCAAGTGCCTCATATATAACAAATGTGGTGAATTCACTTCAAATGAATTCATAGACTACTGTGAAAAGCATGGAATTAAGAGACACTACTCTGCTGCAAGAACTCCACAACATAATGGAGTTGTTGAAAGGAAAAATAGGACCATCAAGGAGATGGCAAGAACAATGTTGAAAGAAGCCAACTTGTCAAATGGTTATTGGAAAGAGGTAGTCTAGATAGCAGTATACATCTTAACCAGAGTCTAATTGAGAGTAAACAGTGACAAGACTCTATATGAACTATGGTATGGAAAGCCTATTTTAAACAAGTATTTCAGAGTGTTTGGAAGCAAATGCTGCATTCAAAGGAAGGAGAAAAAGCTAGGCGGTTTTGAGTCAAGATATGATGAGGTAATATTCCTTGGTTATTCCACTCATAGCAAAGCCTGTGTTTGCTACAACAAAATATTGCATTAGCTAGTGGAGAGCATCCCTGTTAAAGTTGATGAGATCCTCAAAGAAGAAACTGAACTTGTGGAGGAGATCATAATTAAGGAACTAAAAGAAGTCGAGGATGAAATATCATATAATGAAGAAGAGATAAAGAGGATTGAAAAGGCACCCTTAAGGTTTGTTCAAAAGGATCATCCTAAGGAGTAGATCATTGACAACATGAATTAAGGTGTCCAAACAAGGAAAAGGGTAGCAATGAGAAAAGAACAGGTGAGTTTTGACTTACTATCTAAAATTGAGCCCAAAACCTATGTTGAGGCTAACAAATATGAGAATTCACAAAAGGCCATGGATGAGGAACTAAGTCAAATAGAAAAGAACAAAACCTAGCAACTAGTTCCAAGACCCACAGACAAGAATGTCATAGGCACAAAATGGGTCTTTAAAAACAAGTTAAATGAAGATGGAGCTATTGTGAGAAACAAAGCTAGACTTTTTTGCAAAGGATATGCTTAGGTAAAAGGAATAGACTTTGAGGAGACATTTGCCCCAGTGGCAAGATTGGAAGCCATCAGAATGTTTTTAGCATTCTTAGTATTTAAGAAGTTTAAAGTCTATCAAAAGGATGTTAAGTCAGCTTTCATGAATGGAACCTTGGAAGAAGAGGTCTATATTGAACAACCTGAAGGTTTTCAGCAAACAGATTAAGAAGACTATGTATGCAAACTGAAAAAAGAACTATATGGTCTAAAACAAGCACCTAGAGCATGGTATTCAAGGCTAGATCAATATTTGAAATAATGAGGATTTATTAAAAGATGTACAGACAGTAACTTGTATGTTAAGTCTAAAAATGGACATATGTTGATCATAGTTGTCTATGTTGATGACATAATTTTTTGTGGCGGCAGCAATAATATGTGCAAAGAATTTGCAAATCAAATGCAAAAGGAGTTTGAAATGTCCATGCTAGGAAAACTTTCATTTTTTCTTGGTCTATAGGTTGCACAATCCAAAGAAGGGATATTCATATCCCAGACCAAGTATGCGAAGGAGATGCTTAGGAAATTAGGTATGGAGGACAATAGACCAGTTAACACTCCCATGATAACTGGATGTAAATTGAGCAAAGGTGATGAATCTTCTGAAGTGAATCATATAATGTATAGGTCTATGATTGGTAGTTTTTTATATCTCACTGCATCAAGACCAGACATCATGCAAGCAGTATGCATGGTTGCTAGATTCCAAGTTGCACCAAAAGAAACACATGTAAATACATTAAAGAGAATCTTCATATATATCAAAAGCATAATTTACTATGGCCTATGGTACCCTACAAGTGAAGATCTCACTTTGATTGCATATGCAGATGCTGATTGGGTAGGAAGTATGGATGATAAGAGAAACACTAGTGGTGGTGCATTTTTCCTTAAAAATAGACTTGTGTCATAGCTGAGTAAAAAGCAAGAGTTGATTACATCTTCTATAGTAGAAGCAAAGTATGTAGCAATAAAAACATGTTGTACCCAAGTCTTGTGGATGAAGCAAACTCTCAGAGACATCAAGGTAGAATACCAATAACCTATTTCTATCTTTTGTGATAACTCAAGTGCCATAAACATGTCTAAGAATCCAGTGATGCATTCTAGAACCAAGCATATATCTATCAAATATCATTTTATGAAAGAAAAGGTTGTAGATCAAGAGGTCAGAATTGAGTATGTGCCAACAAAGGACCAAATTGTATATATATTTACCAAGCCTCTTCCTAAGGAACAATTTGAGTATCTAAGAGAGAGGTTGGAAGTAGTGGCTCGCACACTGCATCACTAGCTTTTAGTGATAGGACATGAATCTATGGGGAGTATTGAAGGAACATTATTAACTCTTGGATTAAGAGAAAAGGCAGTCTGGTGAGAAAGCTACAGTCTCTTTGCTATTTGATGACAAAGGAGGTGACAAAGGTGTGTTTGATCTAGATCATTATGCATATCTATACAGAGATATGTAAATTATTGATTGGTCTTTTAAATCAATGCTATATAAATGATCATTTGTAGAATATTGGAGCCAAAGGAGCTAGTTTTATATATATGTCTGCATGAAGTTTAGGCAAATGTGCCATTGCCTAAGGGGGAGTTCCTTGCAAAGTGGTCTAGACTATCAGGTCCAAGGATCAACACAACAAGGATGTCAGAAAAAGAGAAGATTGTTGACATATTATGGTAGAGACTCTTTGTCATTAATGTCAAAGGGGGAGAAAGCAGATTGGAGACATAAAAGTAAAGTCATTCTAATGAGGTGATTGCCATCAATGACAAAGGGGGAGATTGTTGGACATAGTCATTGATGTATGAAGGATTGTCATTGATGTCAAACGTTATTATGAATTAATGACAAAGGTGTTGATTTGAACAAACTTATTATAGAGCCCCATGGAGTTGTGTGTGTACTTTAAATGACTATCATTTGCAAGTATCTCTTTGTGGTCTAAGTTCTAAGTCATAAGGATATGTAGAGAAAATGTTACAAATGCATAAGGTTGTGTGCAAATGTTTCCATACTTAGTTGATTTTGCACTTTTGTATTTTCCTAAGGAATTCTTTAAGAGAAAGTGACTCAATCAATTCTTTTGAGAAAATGGTTTTCACCTTGTCAGAAAAAAAAATTTGCAACAATGTTTCCGAAGGAAATGAGTGCTATTTGAAATTCTTTCTGAGAAACTGGTTTGGTGATTTCTTTCAAGAAAATTGGCAAAGTCTTTGTTTGAAAAATGTTGCAGAGCAAGTGGCCCATTCAAAAGTTCTGAAGGGATCATTGCAAAAATACCAAAGGGTGAGTGGACCATTCAAAGCTTCCGAATGGATCTTTTCAAAAATTTGAAGGGTACTTTGCAAAAGTTTTGAAGGGCATGTGACCCAAACAAAGTTTTTGAAATGACATTTTCAGAAGCCCCAAAAGGTACATTGCAAAATGCTGAAAGAAAAAGACACTTGGTATTTTGTCGGGGAAATTATCCTGAAGCCCCTTAGATGAAAAGGACCTAAACAAAAATCTTGAAGGATACTTTGCTAAGGCTCTGAAGGTCATGTGACCCAAACAAAAGTTTAGAATAGGTCACTTGGAGAAGTTTTGAAGGACACTTTTGAAACAAGGGCATTTATGAATTCTTTCAGAGAATTTGTCTAAGGCAAGTAGACATTTACAAAATCTTGAAGGGTATGTTGCAGAAGTTCTGAAGGGAACTTTTGGGAGAAGGGCATAGATGAATTCTTTTAGAGAATTTGTCTAGGGCAAGTGGACAATTACAAAATTCTTAAAGGATACTTTCAAATGGAATGGTCTCTTATAAAGTTTTTGAAGGATATTTCGGAAGAAGAATAGATCACTTACAACATTGTCGAAGGATAAGTGTGGGGTCTTGTAGGGTTGTTTCAAAATGCCAAAGGGTCAAGGCATGTTAAAGATTGAGCAAGTCTAAAGAGATTAAAGGAACAAAAGCAATACATGAATGCCAAATAAAATTAAGATAAATTCAACATACCGAAGTTTAACGACTAAGCTAATATAAAGATCATGCATCTTCAAGAGATCGAATGACACGTGGAGCTCAAATAGAAAGATCAACGGACACATTTCAAAGTTGGAACAAAAAATAAATGAATAACTATTGAAGTGAGTTAGTTACAAGAATCTGGCCAGATGGTTGAAGGATATAAACAACAACAGTTGAACTGAATCGATGAATCTAATTTTATGAGTGTGGAAATTGATGCGACAAGGGCAGAATTTAAAGATGCTCAGAGAATGGAAGTCAAATAGTAATTTGTTTGGAATGAGAAGAGACAAGCAATGAATGAAAAATGTATAAATTTAAGAGACTCATCTAATTTTTGATTGATGCAATATTCCAAAGTGACAAAGAGTATGGAAGAAAAAATATCATTTTTGGAATGTGAGGAGTCAAGTCGTAGATGCAAAAATATGAGACTTGTCTAAGCATAGAGGAATAATAGTCGAATTAGAGAATACCAGAGTGTTAAATAAATAATTTTAGACACAGAGAAAGGGTGTAGGAAGAGTGAAGATTACACAAGAGTGTGTTGAATGAGAAATGATTAGTTACAGATTAGACATGTAACAAAGAATAAAGACTTGGATTCTTTTGTGAATTTGATTCATGAATTTGAAGTATAAATGTCTGATTGGTTGGTGCCATCAAATCAAGCTAAGTTGTTGCTTAGTATAGGGAGTGTGTGTTTCCTTAGAGTTGGTGCTCGTAAAATAAGGGATTGGTGTCTCCTTGGGATGGGTGTCCTTAAATGTAATCGGTGAGGTTCAGTCAGCGACACAAACTTTGTGAGGTTGGATTAGAATAGTAGTTTCTAGCAGCATTCTCAACGTGGTTTTTCCCTTTGGGTTTCCACGTATAAATCTGGTGTTGTGTGTTGTGCTTTTGTGCATGTGATATATTTCATTTATTTGTTTAAGATTGCATATGTTTAAAATTCATCTTAAAAGTTGTAAGTAATTCATTTTTGATATCTATTGATTTACGCCCCCACCCCCCCCATCTACCCCCCGCCCCCCTCAGTAGATAGGTGTGTTCAACAAATCCAATAACTACTAAAGTTTGTGTAAATATCATAGTTAATGTTATTTCTCAACCTTCTAACAAGATCATTTTATCAAATCAACCAAGGAAGGAATTCTCTATATTACCACAACTACCTCATAAATTGCTATAAAAACTACTTTAATGTAATCTTATTACTTTATCTCCACCATTTGAAGTTGACATGAGTAAACCTCAAGGTAAATATTTTCATAACAATGCATGTTGTGATCACCATAGATTCAATGGTCATTCTACTAACACATGTTTTAAGATTAAACACCTTATTCAAGATCTCTTGATAAAAATGTGATTGAGCTAGGCACTCATACAGAGGAAAATAAGCCTTAAAAGAATGAAAATGATAAATTGAATATTTTCAGTGATTCATTTACAAACCATGATACTGACAAGGATACTTCCTCATACTTACAATGTATATACACCTCCTGAGTCATATGATCATCCATTATATGGAATTATTGGTATAATTATTAAAACTAATCCACTGCATCCTATGATTACTTTTGATGATAGTGAGATAACGGGTGATGATTATGATTTTTCATGCTTTATGTATATGATCTTATATTGATCAATAACCCATTCATAGTGTGTCAATTGATAATGGATAAAATGACAATGCATACACAATAACATTACTTCATTCTTTGGGTTTCACATAATATGATATACAAAAAACTTCTAAAAGTGTCAATACATTTAATGGGAAATAAAAACCACTTTGGGACACATTGTGTTGCCTATTCAAGTGGGTCCTGCTATACTGTCTACTCCTTTTCTAGTCTACCATAAAATAGGGTCTTTGACATGATATTAGGACACCCTTGGTTATAAAAGCTTCATATTGTACATTATTCGGTACATAGATGACTTAAGTATACTCATTAGAATCAAGTTATTACAATTTTAAGAATCACATATGAGTACCCTTTACAATCTATGGTGACTTCTCCTCCCCATCCACAGCCATAGTTCATTAGTACATATTTTCAAGAACAAAACACATTATAATTGTTGCACCTAGACAAAATATTTTTACACAATCAATTTAGAAAAAGGTGTAAATGTCTCGAAAGCAACAATTGTAGAAGCAAGATTATATGAAAAAGGTGTCTAGTTCATAATAAGTACCATTACATATAACACCTAACTTGGTGATACATACATAACAACATGATCCTCAAAATATATAACATTCAACACAATCATCTACTAGTCCTTACCATATTTCACATTATCTATATCTCCTAGAGTTACTCTTACCAGGTGTACATGAGTAGTGATCTAGATAGTTTTCTTACAACACATGATGTAATTTTTATTCCAATTCATGCACATCTAACACAGTTCATTCATGAAATGTAATCCTTATACCACTTATTACAAATTATTATGATTTCCATATTGATGGAATCATTAGTTAGATTGTTACATTTTCAAATATTTAAAAAAATAAAAAAACATTCAAATAATAATAAAAAAACAAAACAAATTGTATATAGCTTTTTGATTGTCTCACCATGTTATTCCTCGATTGCTTGCACATGCATTTAATTTGATCAATTATTCTAAGCCCTTGGCTCTTACTGACTTTTTTACCTCTTGGATCTTTTTTTTTTTCACTTTCTAGATCTAAACAATCCAAAACAATGATCATTTCTACTATTCATCTCTTTGTTTTCATAGTTTGCACTAATAAAATCATATTTTCTAACAAGTAAAAAAATGAATAGTAAGGGACACAGCCAACTGCCACTACTGTACTCAATTGGTCAATCTTGTCCTGTGCAAAATTTCACTCATAAATCAAAATCTGAGTGCACAAAACCTTAATGTTGTTAATTTTCATATATTTCACTCAGTTATGGTATGTAAAACAATAATTATTCATGAAAATATCTCTTTTCATGTGTTATATTGCTCATACATGCTACATAATTAGAAAAAGTTTACATTTGATGAAACAAGGATGTATAATCAATCCTTTGCATACTTATTCAGTCTCCTACAAGGTTTATAAAGTTAAAACTCACATATATAGTGGGGTAAATTCCTCATACACGGTCATGCCATTATTTCTAGTGCATACTTCACATTGACACATGTTTTAGATTGTTCATATCTCTCCCTTTTATTATAATTTTTAACCTTAGTTATCACTAGATTCTATTGTTCTAAGTTGCATAATTTCAAAAATACAATAAAATTTAAATGTTTGAAAAAATAATTAAATATTCTAAAAATACAAAATCAGGACCTAAACATGATTAGACATCTAGTATACATCATTGACACATGTTATATATCTCATGATTAGTAGCTAACATACTCTTTTTCTATCACACATGTCTTTCACCAGTGTTCATGGGTGTTATGCATGATATACATATTTTACATGGATTAAGATGTCGGAGTTGCCTCTACTCAATAACCTTGCTAAAATGGGGACATATTTTCCACAGGTTAATATATTTACAAGTGTTACCATTATTAATCCTATAATTTTTAGCTATATACACTTTTAGAAATGTCTTGCTAACATTTTTATCTCACATTATGTACATGGATATGCTATTTGTTATGATATGATCACATTACATACACATGGTGTATGCCATATTTCTAGTTATATACTGCATTGATGTTATTACTTATAAATAGTAGATTAGATATTACTTATCTATTATGTATGGCCCTTGGCCCTTGTGTACAAATTGCTTGAACATCTTTATGAGGTCTTGTTTAGTATGTGCGACATTTGAACATGTCCATTGCATATGACCCTTGGCCCTTTATTTGTGTGACATTTGAACATGTCCCTTATTTACATCCCTTGGTGTTATTGTATGACATTGTGACCATTGTGTTTATATGCTTATTGAGCTTGTTAAGTTTGATGAGTGCCATGATTCTTATCATGCACTAGCTAATTCATAGGATACTAATTATACATTTTCCTACTTTGAGCTTAATTGATACAATGTTATAGGCATTACTTCACATGTTACATGCATAATTTGAATGATACATATCTTACTACATTGACATATTTTTCAAATATGCTACATCATTCCATTATTACATCTTACCATGCATAATACATTTAACTTTTCTTTTGAGATGAGTGGCTTTCGGGATATAATTCCCTCACCTTGAAAGGGGGAATTACAATGGGTTTTTTCATACACGAGAAAAGTATTTTCAAAGAAAAAATTAGTTTTGATTATGAAATACAATTTCGAAGGTTCAAAATGGTTCAAAATTCAATCATTGGTACATGTTATGGAGGCATATACACTAATATTATAGAAGTAAAGTACAATTTTATACAATTTTGGGTGCACAACATAGATCCATGCACAAGTTTCAAATAATATTTACAAATTTTCATCTACATAAATTATAGGTTCTACAGTTATCAATAGGGGCGTGATACAAATTCATGCATACTATGTTTTTTTTTTTAAATTTAGGGGGCATGATACAAATTTATGCCATGATTTTCAATACTACTCACTATCTTTGAACATGGTAGGAACATGGATATTCTCCATTCTCTTTTGATCATGCATTTAGGATCAAAAGAACAATTTGACAATTGAATCTACAAGCCATATGTAATAGTTGATTCATTTAAAGGGCATAATATGTAACTTAGAGGTTTAGTGCCCTCTAACATTATGTCTATAAATCTATTATGGATTTCAACCCATTTCATGTCTTGGGTTTACAAAGACTAATAACATAAGTTGAGGTTTATGTGTCCCTTAATGGGTTTTATTTTCTATACAAGCTAAAAT
Organism: Torreya grandis; assembly: GCA_037957365.1. Taxonomy (NCBI): domain Eukaryota; kingdom Viridiplantae; phylum Streptophyta; class Pinopsida; order Cupressales; family Taxaceae; genus Torreya; species Torreya grandis. Next base: position 4,809,882 of record JARHVA010000141.1, read on the forward strand.
TCTCCATTGGTTCAACTAAGGAACCAACTTCTCGGAGTGCCTCATGGAAAACACTAATTCATGAATGTTCCAAGGAAGCATTATCTCCAACCAAAGTCATGACAATAACATTGATTTCAAAGATACAAGTGTAATCCTTCCTTGTTATTTTAAATATTTTCAAATTCAAGTTACATTTCAAAATTTTCAGTTTCACATATGAGCATTAACTACTTTTACATCATTGCAAGATTTTCCATGGAACAACTTACATGATTTGGAGCTTTCCTACAGGCAAAGTGTGTTGTACACACTCATGTACTATTTATCCTTTGCTATAGTAATTTTATTTCTAGACTAAGGGGGTGCTGAAAAATGTTGTCACTCAAATTTAGTCACACATACTTGATAATGTCAGTTTTGGCCTTATTTCACTTTGATTGACTTGAGCACTTAATCTGGACCTATTTCCCCACCTCACTCTATCTTAAGCACCTACATGGACCAATTTATTTTTAAAATTGTTATTTGATGCATATATAAATGTTCTAACTGTTAAAATTATATTTAAGCATCTTTATGGACACTCTTGGACCCAAAAGTCACACGTTCCCCTTAAGGACAAAAATGTTCAGTAGGGAACATTAGTGGCAAACATTCTTGTCCCCTATGGGATGTTCTTATCCTTCACTCTTTTAACATCCACTTTTTAAATTTAAACCCTCACTTACTATTGAATTTGTATTTTAAGGATATGTAGCATGAGGTTTTCCCTTTTTTGATTGATATAAAGACACACTCAAGTCACCTATTCTACCACTTGAAAATTTAAATATAGAGGCACACTTATACTTCTACACATTGAACAAATCTTTCCTATTCTGATTCTAATCTTTTGAAAGAGTCCTTAGCCAAGTCCAAAGCTTATTTTATTCAAGCCAAACAAAGCATGATCAAGTTTTTGATCCATCTATATATGTGTTCATATAGTCAAAAAGAGCACAATTGCACAAAGCACTCTAAGTGGGAGAACTACATGGGCTTGATTTCTCTCTTCAGAGTATTGGATACATAGTTAGTGTTTAATCATCACATGGGCGATTTGGGTTAGCTTAGTGTATTACACTCCCTCTATTTTATATTTGTAGGTTTTCAATCATTATAAGCTCTATTAGAGTTTTAACTTTGAAGAAATTATTTTCAGGTCTTCCACACACATTTGAAGGTCAAATATCCACACATAGACCTAATTTAAGTTATCATAAATGATTGTGGAGTTTCCTAATTTTTAGCAGAGGATAAGATCAACTAGTTCAAGACTATAGTAGCAGTTGATCTTGTCCTAAGTTGGAAAATTTCATCCTTCATCATTTTTAGTCTCAGTCTTAGTGCAATTATATGGTTGATATTTGTTCATTAGTTTCAATTGTCTATCAACTTCATAAGATCTCAATGGAAATAACTAAGTTTTGTATTTCATTTTTAGTTAGTCTTATTTAATTCAATTGCACTTTGCTAAATTTAGTATTTCACTTTCATTTTTCTTGTTGTAAGTGATTTAAAACATTATGCTTTTATTCCATTCAATTTCTCTAAATTATGGTTAATAAACCAACTAATTTAAATTCTAATAAAACAATGAGTTTTCTTATGTTTCTTGCTTTTTCAAATTTAAATTGATATTATAGATGTTCTAGTTTAGAGTGATCACTAAATGAGATTTATCTACTTCACTATGAATTGGTTGAGTTGAGTGGTTCCTTAACTTATTGTTTCTATGGTTTAACTCTGATTAATTTTAATTGTTGTGAATGAATGTATTTTTTTTTCAACTCAATATGGTTAATTCATCTTATAAAGTGATGTTATGGGAAATGTATTCACAATCAATTAATCCTTATACTCTTTTTTATGTTTATTTAAATCAAAGTGAAATTTGGATTTACTAAACATTGACTAACTTACAGTGAATCTCAAAAAAATGTTTTCTTTAGCAAAGAATATCTCAGTATAAAATTTAGAAACCTCATTTTCTACCCTACCCTTTCCCTCCCTTTAATATTTTCTTATTTTATTCAAACCATGTACGATAACATCATTGTGAATATCCATTTTTAGGTTAGTTTGACTGTCTGTTAGGTGAATCCAACTTGATCACAAGGAGGATTTTCTTGGGCAAATAACAATCACAATTCTCAACCATGTTATTCCACCACTTGGTTATTTATAAAGCCACATACTTGCCACTCATGCCCTAGGCCATATTTTGTGATCTAAAATGAGAGGATGAAAACCCATCACTTGTCAGAACCTATTCACAAACTTGCATCAATAGATGGTTAATCTTTAAAGAAGGAAATATTAGAAGACTAAATATATATAACTATAAACTAAACAAAAACACCTATAATCCTTCAATTTTTTTGAGAGGCCATGAAAAATTCCCCTATCATCCAATACAACCTTTAGAATATTTTAACTATATTTTACGGCTACAAATTTGAAATTTTCTCACACGGTTTTGAAATTTAACCCCTAGGACTCAGTTCAACCACCTAGTTGTTAAAGAATCGAGGCTTAGTAATCCATTAAATAAGAAGTTTTTTTTGGAAAAAATTCGTTGATCTACTCAATCCATCAATGTTTCACATCACAATATGCAATCCATCATCAATATGTAGTACATATGTAAGAATTAAAAACCCATGCTCCTTATGTAGATAACTCTAAGTAGTGCATGATTCATATTGGGCCAACTTTAATGATAATTATTAAATACATAAATAGCCATTACAATTATTAAATTTTAGCCACCATTATGAAAACAATAAATGCTCATATATCCTAAAGTACGAGGTCATTTCTTAATTTTTTTATTGAAGTATCTCCATGAGTGGCTCAAACCCATGCCCTCACCCCTATTTAAAATTTAGAAATGTTTACCAATTTTCACAACGTCCTTCAACCAAAGTTTGAACCAAAGTTTTCTCCTACTAACATTTAAGTGTCTTCTATGTGAATAACATGCAAGTTTTTTGAAGAGTGTTCCATTAATGCTATTTTTTATTCTCGCGAGGTGGATATATTCTTCGATCCTCACTTTTATAGACCTCCCTATTTCCTTGATGCAAGGGACACCATAACAACAATCAATACTATTAACCCCACTTCTTAGGTTAGGTTGTATTTGATCCTTTACCAATCTTAGCACCTTCCTTAATTTATTTTTTGGTAGGAAAGTAATATTAGTGTTCTCTCCTCAAGGTCTTGGAGATCTTGTTGGAGATTACTTTAATGTACGAAATGAATGTTATATGAGTATATAATAGGGCCTCTACCCTTTGTGTATAGCCTTGACATTATCTTGCTTGTTTGAAAGCCCTTGTAATTTGTTTCCCTTTGTAACCATTTCTAAAAAAAAAATATTAGGTGTTTGATCTCTATCTCTAAGTGATTATCGTCACTATTTTTAGATGCCCTCATGGCAATGGTATTAAGAACATCTGTCTTTTATGTAAGGTGATAATGAGAAGATATATATATTATATATATATATCTTCTCATTATCACCTTACATAAAAGACAGATGTTCTTAATACCATTGCCATGAGGGCATCTAAAAATAGTGACGAATATATATATATATATATATATATATATATATATATAAATATAACCTTACATAAAAGACAGATGTTCTTAATACCATTGCCATGAGGGCATCTAAAAATAGTGACATATATATATATATATATATATATATATATATATATATATATCTGTTGGGTTCCTTTCTTATAAATACTTTGCATAAGAGGACCATAATCATTTTGTGTGAGGAAAACATCCAAGAAAAGTAAGTTATTGTCCGCCTCAATCTCGTTGGTGAACTTTATGCTACCAACCAAACTGTTGATGTATGAATATAAATCTTCGACTTTTTCCAAACCATGTTGTAAACAAAGATTGGTGTCATCCACACAATGTTTTCATTATTTTGACTTAAGTGGAAAGGAGTTAAGAGTGATTTTGTCAAATTTCTCCATAAAGAGGTTTGTAAACACCGGTGAAAGTGTTGAACCCATTACCAACCTGTTTGTTTGTTAATAGCTAACCCCTTTGAAAGAGAAGAATTCAAATATCAAATAGAATGCAACCAACTTTTCCATTTCATCATTAGCACAAGATCTAACCGTCTCAATAGCCTCCATAATCGGTACATCGACAAATAAAGATGTCACATCAAAGCTAACCAGTATTTTGTCAACATCTACTCTCTTATCTTTAATGAATTCCACAAAATTAGTTGAATCCTTGGTGAAAGATAGATAAATATTTTAATAATGTTAATGACACCAAAAAATAATATGGGACTCCAAGAACAAAAAACATAACCAAGGGAGTGAAGAAGTTGTTGGAAAGAGATAAGATTTTAGCGAGTAGACCCTAATTCAAAAGCCTACCATTGTTCTACCTTTGAGGGTTTATTTATTTTTACTATGGATTTTGGTGATGTTTTTTTTTTGTTATTTTCAAGACATTCTCCTTCAAATATTATGGACATAAACACCCTTATAGGTTATCCAAATATCTAGCTCGAATGTTGTCATATGTAGAGCACTCCATGAAATGGTGCCATCATGCCTCAACCATTCTTAATGTACAAAAAAATATATCCCCTCTTCCCACTTTTATTTTGTAATCTCCCACCTACCGCCTCACATTAGAGTTGGTGTAATCTTGTTTTCAATTGAGCTATGAGCATCTTTATTCTCCATTTGATTTTTGCCCTTATGTAGCTTTTTGGGTCATGCTCATAAGCAAGTTGAACTTGATCATGTAATATTACTTTTTCCTTATGATTTGTGTTGTCCACATGCTTAATTTAAACTTTCCCCTCACATAGTTCTTTATCTCTTGATTGGTTGTTGGGCATTCATATATGTTAATATCCCACCTATCCATCCAAAGTTTGTTTTGCTTCATCCACGTCCTTTTCCTTTTATTCAACTCTTATTTTATTACTATCTCTGGGCACCTTATTCTCCTTCATGCCCTCTACATTCTTTATGTAGCATAGGAAATGTATTATAATTATTGATTCTATTGAAAAAATCTATTTTTACTAAGATTATCTTGTATGGGACTAATGCAATCTTAAAAATATTTATGATTAAATATTTATAAAATCTCTCATTTTCTCTCTACTTTAAACCTAATATACTGCTAACTCAAACTTCACATTTATAAAATACTATTATAACTACTAAGAACTTAAACAAGATCATGATAGTCTTGTGATCCTACAAATCAACATCTTTATAACTATTTTGAAAAGTGTATAATACTTTCCACCCTCCTTCAATTATTTTGTAAATAATACTAAGAGAACTTGTTAATAAACTTAAGCCCAAAATACTTATATTTTCATGGTATCTCCAATAAGCTTCCCTCAAAGAAACATTCCTCAATCACACTTTCAACTAATTTCCAAGACATTCTTAAGAGTTGATATATACATAGGGGAGTCTATGGTATCCACAATTAAAGGTAATAGACTCGTATTTTCTAAATTTTTGGGAGATGTATAAATTCTAGGGATATTTTCAGAGTTGGGAAGATAGGACTTGCATTTTCTGCAGTGATAGAGTGGTTGAAACTGAACGACACTTCATTAGGGAGTGCGATGTGTACAAGGATATCCGTATACAGCGGGATAACAACGTGAATGTGGGCAGTTTTAGTGAATTATTTGAAGAGGAGAGGCTACACAACACACCCTGGCTGTTGGTAAAGATTCATAAGAGACGAGATGACTTCGAAAAGAATATGAATTTTTTTTAATGGTCTTGACACTTGATTTTATAGACTGTTTAGTCTCGTAGACATTATTAAAACTCATTCAATTCAATTCAATTCAATTCAATTCAATGATGATGTGCACTTTAAGCCCTCATTAAAACTTAAAAAAATTCCCTCCAATTATTTAACCTGGGGGAATATCCTTTGCTGCTGCCATAAGTAATTTGTTCACACTATATTACGCAATGTTCAACTCCAGGACACGCGGCGTTAGGCTAACCAGACAATCATATGAAGAAAATGACGGTCCTTGTCAAAATTCTAGACAGTGCCTACAATGTTTGCGCAATACACGCAATCGGTAGCATTCAATACAAATGCACAGTATACTGGTTTTCAGTCCTCGACAATAATCACACCCCACAATAATGTCTACGCTCAACTTAATTTCCTGCGGAATCACCATATTAAATCCCAAAACAGGCAGCCATGTTGATAAGCATAGAAGCTGCAAAATTTCCGCGCCATTCTACTCGAGCAAGCATAACAATAATAATGATGGCCGATATTTAAAGAAGAAGAAGACCCGGGCTGGAGTTGTTTCTGCTACTGTAGCTCCATCTTTGAATCCTCCGTCAACTGAAGAATTTGATAAAAGATCGGAGTACTCTGAGGAAATTGGAGGGCGGGCGGATAAATTTACGTGGAAAGATCATTGGTACCCCGTGTCTCTAATTGAAGATCTGGACCCTAAAATTCCTACGCCTTTTCAGCTTCTAGGTCGTGAGATCGTTCTGTGGCGGGACGTACAGGGCAACTGGAGAGCTTTCGAGGACAAGTGCCCCCACAGATTGGCTCCTCTCTCGGTAAAAGCTAAATAACTAACTCTTCATTTCTTCTTATGTTCTTTCAAGGGACGGATAAAGATGACTAGTATAGAATGGCAGGCAAACTTTTTTCCATTCGGAAAACATATGTTCGAGGGGAAACATGAGATTTACTACTAATACATTTATATTTTGGCGAATTCCACAACTTTCTATAAAATTTTAGCCAACTTTTAAAATTGAAATCTGGCAGTTGGTTTAATTTTTTAAAAACGTTTGTTAGTGAATTGGCGAAAATAGCCAATAATACTTCGCTGAGATTAAAAGAAATGACTTATGTATGGATGTGATTATAGGAAGGGAGGTTGGATGAGAATGGATGGTTGCAATGCTCATACCACGGTTGGTCTTTTAGGGAGGACGGGTCATGTGGTCGAATCCCACAGGCTGCATTGGAAGGACCAGAGGCTCGAGCAGTCGGCTCCCCTCGAGCTTGTGCGATCAGGTTTCCAACCCTTGTTTCTCAAGGGTTGTTGTTTGTATGGCCTGACGAGAAAGGCTGGGAGATGTCTTCCAAGACTAAGCCTCCAATGTAAATTTTCTGCGCTGCTTTATGTTTCTTAAATTGCAGGCGCTTTTTTTAAAGCTTCTTTATAAAAAGAAAACTTCCTTAAGAATGTACACGAAAATAGGATTTAAGAATAAATAATAAAAAACAACTCGTAGCTGTGCAGATATCTTTTTATTGATAAGGGTTCGAAACTCCCTTTATCGAATGTTTTATGTTTATTTTAATTCTAAACATTTTTCATGGTTTTCATTGTTAATATTTGTGGCACCAGGAAAGACTTTCTTTCGGTTTGATGGTGTGTCCTAGAGACATTATAGAGCATATTGTAAAGTATTTTAACATTACATATATATTAAAAACCCTAATAGCCCTTTGAATTTATGCAGGTTACCAGAGGCATTTAGTGATCCTCGTTTTTCTACAGTAACAATTCAAAGAGATTTGTTCTACGGTTATGATACGTTAATGGAAAATGTGTCAGATCCATCTCATATAGATTTTGCTCATCATAAGGTACGTTCTGCTTTTTCTTTGCCCCTTTTTCTGGGCCTCGTTTACCAAACAGCATGTCCATCTAAAAATTAGATCAAACTATGTCATAGCTAATTTTCAAACTACCATGAGAAATACATTAGATATCTCCTTCATCATTAGTTTCCATTTTCTCTGTGTTCAAGCTACAACCGATCCTTTGGAATGAGAAGAATGGCATCAATCATGCCTTCAAAGGTTTTAGATATGATAGGGTAAAGGATTTTTTTTAAGTTCATGTCAAGCAAGAGGCTATGTTGCTGTACGAGACCTCTTTTGGAAGTCCAGAGAGGATTTCACTCCATTTGTTTTATATATTTTATAAATTCTTTGTAACGACTTGTTGACCAAAATTGTGAGTAAATCAAACCTTCCCATCCATCTACACTGTAAAATATAAGAGCCGAGGCACTCCAGAAAACTGACTTTGTGGAGACGGATGTTAAATTGTGACCATGTTTGAGCGCGCCCCTTTTGTTCATTAATAGAGTGACCTTAGTGACTCTTAATTTTTAAGTCCTTGGCTATATTCAAATTAATTCCATCTTTAGATGCTAAAAGACAAAGATTGGATAATTGGACCTTGGAGTTTTGCCGCAAAAAGTTAACTTTGTGTCTAGGATTACCATGGTTAATACAAATATCCAGCGATTTGATTTCAAGCTTTTAACATGAGATGCCAACTAATAGAATCAAAACCACGGGATTAATACATCGTTTCATCTTGATTAAAAATATCCACTATCATGTCCCAGCTGATCGGTAATCGGTGCAAGCACAAATAGGGTGTCCACTTAAGGACAGCCTCTAGCTTTGTGATGCTTAATTTGGGCACACACGTATACATAAACCAAATCAGAATTTAACTTGCAGACACTTACTACCAATAACACACAACATACTTTTTCATTCAATAAGCATTTCTGTATGAACTACAAGATCACCCTCAAGGGGTTGGTTACAGCGTTTTCACTCTTTTTCTACCCTATCCTCTATTAAGTTCAGTCCCTTTCTTTCTTTAGCATTCTGTCCCTGTTTTTCTCTAAATTCCATCCAGAAAACTGTTCAGCTGCCTCCGGTATGCCTTCCGTCAGCAAAACATCAGCCAAAAGTCTGCTGCTTGTATAGGTTTGTGTTTTTGCCCTGAGAATCTTCATTTTGCCTCAGCTGATTTATTGGCTGAATGTCTATTTGAATTCTCTGCTTTTCAGGCTGAAGAAACGTCCTCTACATACAAAAACGCCATGGGTCATAACATGTCTGCCACATGGACATTCATACAAATATTCCTCATGTGATAACATACATGCCGCATGGACATTCATAAAATTGCAAACATAAGCCTGAACAAAAGTTGTATCCTTGTACCAATGTACCCACAAATAAATGTGTGCAAGCTCATGTAAACGTCATGCACTGAACTGGTCATTGGGTAACTGAGCCAAAACAACAAACGAATGAAATGAAACACAAACACTCTATTTTTGGTCGATGCAAGATTGCCTATTCACCATGGATGCTCTTGCATCAGACACACACAGTAATGAAAAGAGGCCACGAGCTCCTGCTCATGCACCTGCTGTGAGCTCCTCTATAGTCTTACCATGTTTTGCAATTTCGGATGCATTCATCCAAGTTGCATCTTCGGCTGTTCCATCCTTCCACTTGAACAAGTACTTGTAATACTCGCTGCCCCTTGTCTTCTTGCCAATCCGAATGTCCAGAATGGCTTCCATTTTCTCTTTGGCTGCTCGTGGCAACTGGTCTCTGCAATCCATGACTGAATAATCCATGCTATCACTTGTTTGCCTTTCAACATATGGGTACAAATTGGTTACATTGAAGATAGGCAAGGTGCCTACTCCATCCGACAACTCTAATTCATAGCATTAGATGAGAACTTACTCAAAATCTTGCAAGGCTCGATCTTCTTCCACTTGAGCTTGTTGTACTCACATTTTGGAAACCTCTCTTGCGCAAAATCTGCCAAAACCAATTCCCCAACCTCAAAATTCAGCTCTCCTTCGCATATCAACATGTTTCTTGTATTTTCCAGCACTCTATTCAAGCCTTCTCTTGACTTCCTTATGCACATCGTGCATAGCCTGAGCACAGTCTTCACCTTCTGCACTTCTCCTACTCATCTCAACTGTACTCCTCAACTCACACACACCTCTAGGGCTGCTCCCATACACTATTTGAAAAGGACTCAAACCTGTACTTCAGTCAACTGAATCATTGTAAGCAAACTCAGCGTGTGCCAACATTAAATCCCATTGTTTGGGCTTGTCACCAATTAAACATCTCAGCAAATTATCAAGACTCCGATTCACAACTTACGTTCTTCCATTCATTTGAGGGTGATAGGCTGCTCTGAAGTGTAATCTTGTGCCCAACTTCTTCCATAGTGTCCTCCAAAAGTGCCCAACAAACTTTGTATTTCTATTTGATACAATACTTCTTGGCAACCTATGCAATCTTACTGCTTGAAAAAAACAAAGTCACAATATGTGTGGCATCACTAGTCTTCTTGCATGCTAAAAAGTGAGCCATCTAGAAAATTTATCAACAACAACAAATATGGAAGCATCACCTTGCTACGTACGTTCTTGGTAATCCAAGAACAAAGTCCATACTCAATGCATCTCATGGTCTATCCGGAATGGGCAATGGCTGATACAAACTAGCATTCTGACATTTGCCTTTAGCATGTTAGCAAACTCTTCACCTTTGCACAAACTTCTTCACATCCGTACTCATCCGTGGCCAATAATATTTGTCACTCAGTTATGCCAAAGTCTTATCATATCCAAAATGACTAGCAAGACCTTTGCTGTGTTTTTCTTTCAATAGGTTCTCTCTCAAGGAATGTTGAGGTATACATAACTTCCTTCCTTTAAACAACAACCCATCTTGTATCATATACTCCAGCCATGGAGTTCAATCCGCATTTGTTGGATTCATGCACACTGTCCTTGCATCTTAGAAATCCAAGTCTTTGTCATACAAATCTGCCATTGAGTCAAACCCAATGACCTCTACTTTGAGCTTATTCACAACAAGAGCTCGCCTACTCATGGCATCTGCAACTTTATTGAACTTCCCATTTCTATATCTCAAAACAAAAGAATAGATTTGAATAAATTCCACCCATTTCATGTGCCTTTGATTGAGCTTACCTTGGTTGTTTATGAATTGCAAAGCATGATTGTCTGTGTACAAAATGAACTCCTTTGGCAACAGGTAGTGTTGCGACTTCTTGAGAGCTTGTACCATTGCATAGAACTCTTGGTCATGGATTGAATTCTTCTTTTTGGTGTCATTCAACTTTTCACTAAAATAACCAATGGGCCTACCTTCTTAGCTTAGAACCGCTCCGATGGTTGCCCTGTTTGCATCACAGTCAACTTGAAATACTTTTCTGAAGTACGGCAAGGCTAACAACAATTGTTTTGTTACTTTTATTTTCAAAAATTGAAAGCCACTCTCTACTTCAATAGTCCATTGAAACTTATTTTTGTTTCCATTCACAGTCTCTATGATGGGTGCACATATGCCACTAAAATTCTTGATAAATTTTCTATAAAACTTGCCAACCCATCGAAACTTCTTGCCTCAAACATGCTTTTTGGCGAAGGTACTCCACAATTGCCCTCACCTTCTTGGGATCCATCCTTAAACCATCATTTATCTCAAATATTTTAGCTCCTTTTGCATGAAGCCACACTTCTTTAAGTTCACTAGCAATTTCTCTTCTTTCAATTTATCCAAAACCAACTTCAAATGTTGCAAATGCTCCTATTTAGAATGATTGAAAATCAGAATGTCATCTGAATAAACTATCACAAACTTACCCGTGAAAGGCTTCAACACTTCATTCACGAGTCTCATGAATGTAGTTGGGGCATTTGATAAACCGAATGGCATGACCAACTACTCATATAACTTGTCATTCGTCTTGAATGTAGTCTTCCACTCATCATCTTCTCTTATGTGGATTTGGTGATATTTGCTCTTCAAATCTATCTTGGTGAAGTACCTAGCTCCACGCAAACAATCCATTAAGCCATCCATTCTTGATAATTAAATCTTGTACTCAATGTTGATCTTGTTTATTGCTCTTGAATCTGTACACATTCTTCACTCTCCATCTTTCTTGGGTGCTAACATAGCTAGAACTGCACAGGGGCTCAAACTCTCTTGGATTAAACACTTTTTCAATAGCTCTTGCACTTGCTTCTTGATCTCTTTATTCTCCATTCGAGTCAACCTATAGGCATCCTTGTTAGGCAAACTTGCTCCAAGCACTAGATCCATGTGATGGCTAATGCTTCTGCTAGGTGGTAGTTCCTTTAGCAACTCACTTGACTCAATGTCCACATAGTTTTCCATTAAATTTTGGAAGATCACTTATTGTAGTGGCTGTCACAATTTCTATAGGCTTTGGAATCAATGCATAGCAAGCCTCTTCTTTCTTTGCCACCTTCAAGAACTCTTTTCTATCAATCAACATCACTTTGGGACCGATGTCCACCTCATCTCCTCTATCTCTCAATGGATTCAATTTGAATATCTTGCCATCCTTCATTATAATGTAGGTGTTTTCTCTTCCATCATGCATGGCTCTCTTATCGAATTGCTATGGCCTTTCTAATAGCACATAACACACGTCCATGGACATAATATCACATAAAACATCATCCTTGTATGAACCAATTTGAAAACTCACCATACATTGCTCAGTCACCAACACTTGGTGACCTTTAAGCAACCACAAAACCTTTTATGGTGTAGGATGTACCAACCGTTTCAGCGTAAGCTTTTCTACCATTTTTTTACAAACTAAATTATCTGTGCTACCACTATCAACAATTACTTTAAAACACTTACCTCCAGGTTTTCAAACAGTGCAGAATAAAATCTTCATTCTGCTGGTTCATTCACCCCCTTGGCTGGTTTCAACAACACTCTTTTCATTAATAGAGCCTCTCCTTGTTCCAGATCTTCCGTGTGTGTTGGAGACCTCCATCCCACGAGCGATATGGGCTGTTCATTCAACTCTCTTGCTGCTGTTCTGAGGATCTTCTGGACACCCCCAAGCTCCAGCATACTTATTACATTTAAAACACTTACCTCGAAAGCCTCCACCTCTACCTCTTCCAAAGGATCCTCTCCCTCTAGAAGAATGGCCTCCTCTTGCACTTGAGTTCTGATTTTGTGAGCTTTTTGCCTCTGCATCATGCTTATTTCCTTGACAACTTCTCTTCCGTCTTAGATGCACTTTGATAAGCTTCTTGTATGGTTTTCAAATTCAACAAACTGATTTCATCTTGTATGGTATACTGCAGCCCATTCACATACCTTGAAATTTTCTCCAGATCATTTTCAACGTGTTTATCCCTTATAGAGATCCTATAGAACTCTTGGTTATAGTCTTTGATACTCATCTCCTTTTATCTCAAATTTTGCAGTGTCCTAAACAAACTCATATGGCAATCAGAAGGCATGAATTTGGCCTTCGACTTGGTTACCATCCTATCCCAACACTTTATTTTCTCCTTACCTTTCTTTTGTCTCTTGGCTTGCACATGATCCCACCATATATCAGCATGGCCCTTCAACTTTGTACAGACAAATTTCACCTTCTTGGGCTCCTCCATCATCTCATAGTCAAAATACTTTTCCATCTCAGCTATCCAATCTATCAACTCGTCAACATTCAAACTTGCATTGTAACAAGGTGCATCCATCTTTGGTTTGCTACTTGTCTTTGCAACAACTTTGAGAAACCTTGTCTCAGCCTCATTCTCCATGTCCTCCACTCCAAGTTTTTGAGCTCATTCTTCATCTTTACTCACGTCTTCCACACGAGTTCCCCTTCTTTGGGTTGTCTCCATGGCATCCAATCTTCCCTGGATTGCACTCACCATCTCTACTAAGTTTGCAACTCTTGTTCCTCTTGCTCGAGCTCCTCTCCCAGCAACATTTCCTTTGTGTGCCATTTCTGTACCAACTTGCAAGTTTCTTTTTCACAACATGCTCCTTGATTCAATTGGAGTCTTTTTCACACGCTCTCATAGCAAGGAAAATCCTTGCTCTGATACCAAATTGTGCAAGCACAAATAGGGTGTCCAATTAAGTATAGTCTCTAGCTTTGTGATGCTTAGTTTGGGCACACACACATACAAAGACCAAATCAGAATCTAACTTGCAGACACTTACCACCAATAATAGACCATATACTTCTTCATTCAATAAGCATTTCTGAATGAACTACAAGATCGCCCTCAAGGGGTTGGTTACAACTTTTTCAGTCTTTTTTCCCCCTATCCTTCCTTAAGCTCAGTCCCTTTTTTCCTTTAGCATTCTGTCCTTGTTTTTCTCTGAATTCCATCCAGAAAACTGTTCAGTTGCCGCCGGTTCGCATTCAATCAGCAAAACCTGAGCCAAAAGTCTGTAGCTTGTAAGGTTTGTTTTCCTGACCCAAGAATCTTCCTTTTGCCTCAGTTGTTTTCTTGGCTGGATGTCTCTTTGAATTCTCTCCTTTTCAAGCTGAAGAAACGTTTGCTCCATACAAAAACGCCTTGGGTCATAACATGCCCGCCACATGGACATTCATACAAATAATCCTCATGTCATAACATACATGTCACATGGACATTCATAAAAAACTGCAAACATAAGCTTGAACAAAAGTTGTATCCTTGCACCAACGTACCAACAAATAAATGTGTGTAAGGTCATGTAAACATTATGAACTAAACTGGTCGTTGGGTAACCAAGCTGAAACAACAAACAAACGAAATAAAACACACAAACACACTCTTTTTTCGGTTGATGCAAGATTGCCTTTTCGCCATGGATGCTCCTGCATTAGTAATTCTATGGACATGGATAAAGTTAATTGGAGTGGTCATCCCGTGGGGGGGTATTTTGTTTAAAACGGGTATCTCAAATTGGTAGCTAATGAGGTGGCTCCCTCCTGGCCTACTAAAAAGGTTTGGTGTTCGGTCAACGTCTCAAAAGCCAATACTTTTGAATGGATTATTATGAAGAGGAAAGCTCTTACCTGGGACAGACTCCAGTGTATTGGTTTCGAGGCCTTTCAAAATGTGTTTTATGCAATGCCTCTTTGGAAATCCCCGATCACCTTTTTTCCATTGCCCTTTCTCTTGAAGAATTTGGTCTTGGTTCTTTAGAAGAGTGGGTCTATGTTGGGTCTGCCCAGGTGATGTAATCTCTTTGATTAAGGGCTGGAAGGAGGTTAAAAGAGATCAAGTAGGAAGTTTTTGGAAGATGGCCCTTGGTATAATCATCTGGCATATCTGGAGAGACAGAAGTAGTAGAATTTTTAGAGAGTCTTCTTGTATTGATGATAGCTTCTTGCTCAAACTTGAGCTCTCTTGCTAGGATATTTTTACTTTTTGAAGCGAAGGTTCCTCTGTACAAATCTAAAATCACAGGTGTTAATAGGCATATTCTCATCAAGTGGGATTTCCTTAGGAACACTGGTATGACGAATTCTAATCAGCTAGATATGTGCAAGAAGGAAAGATGGAAAGTACCAAAAGAGAACTTTGTTAAGCCTAATTTTGATGGTGCTTTTAAAGGTCATCCCGGAGTTTCCGGTGCGGGCAGCATTTTGAAGAATCAATATGGAGATATAGTTGACAATTTTTCTTTGAATATTCCTCTGGCCACGAACAATATTGCAGAGGTTGGAGCCCTTATTCAAGGTCTCAAAATTGCCATCAACCATAATATCTCTCATTTGGAAGTGGAAGGAGATTCCGTTCTTTTTATTAATGCAATGAACAACATGGGGCAGCTCAGCTGGAAAATTAAAGAGTCCTACAGAAGAAGTTCGTAGGCTCATGTCTCACTTTGTTTCTATCTCTTTTAAACACTGTTATATAGAAATATGGCCCAACAGATTTATTAGCAAATTATGGTGCTAATGATTTAAAGGAAGGGGACTTGATGACTTATTCTAACCCAGTTTCTTGGGTTGATCTTGCTAACTCCATTTTAAAAGATTCAGATAATTCAGATTTTATTAAATCTATCATTGATTCACTTGGATTCTCTCAATCTGGGTGTCGGCATTCACACGCTTCTAAAAAGGTTGATGGCAGGGGATGGAAAATCTTTAAAGATCATGGAGGGATACATGTTTTGGTGGTTTTATGTAATAATAATTCCGCTTTTCATAAGTGTACGGGGGCCTTAACATTGCTTGCGGCAATTCATTCCGACAATCTTGAAAAAAATGTCTTCCCCATGGCAATTGAAAAATTCCTCTCTGCTTCTACATTCTCCACGATGGTGAAAGGTGTTAAAAAGTTTAGTAGTCTGGAGAAATGGAAGCAAAAGGTGACAAAGAGAAAGGGTAAGAAGGTGAGGAAGAGAGGTATGAACTGAGCCGTTGGAGAAACAAAAATTTTCAGCCCTGTGAGTGATAAGGTTTTACTGAAGGTGTTTAACCCATTCTCTTTCAGTGCTTTGATGCTCATTTGTGAGACTGTGGGGGTGCATGTGCTCAGCATCAAAGAGAAAAGATGGAATGCTGATGAACTTTGTAGTCTTTTCTACCTCAACCTAGAGCAAGAGAATTAAGATGGGTTGATTAATAGCTTCATTTAGAAAGCAGTCGAGAGTTGAGGAAACACACTTCAAAAACCATTCTTTATACTATGGCAAGCAAGAAAAGGGAGGACATTGGCAGCCATATTGATGATTTTGATAATACCCTGAGTGAACCGGGGCTGAAAGTTGCTAAATTCTGGTGGTTGTATAGAAAAGGGAGGACATTGACAGCCATAGTGGGTTGGAGGCTTTGAAAAAGCCTATGGAGGCTCTGAGCCCTAATGTGATTCCACTTATTGGCAATATCTTGGCTGCCCTGTTTTCGACCCGTCTCTGACCTTCTTATGGGGGATATTCCCAATTTCCTGGACAATGTGGGTGGCTCTTGGGATTTGCTCATTGCAGAGAAGTTTAATGTTTTTGTTTTAAAGTGGTCTGTGTTGAAAAAACTGGGGCTGGATGGAATGAAGGCCTCTCAAGAGAATTTTGTTGGTATGAAGGCCTCTCAAGAGAATTTCGTTGATGGTGCTTTTATAATTTTCATGCCCATAAGTGAAAATAACCATGTCCAATATGGGGTTACAAACTATAGACACTTAGAATCGGACACCTCGTGTTGATTTTGACTTTCACCACCTTATTCAAACAAAACCCTAATTTGACCATCATTTCATCCCTTATCCTATCATTTGACCTGTAACCCTAATCCAATCATCATTCTAACCCTAATCCTGTCATCGACTGACATCCCTACCCTAACCCGTCACTATTCACACCATTCCCCCACAACCAATTAATCAATTCCATTTTGGCCTTGCCAATCCCACACAATTCATCCCACATCATGTTAGTTAATTAACCTATGTTAATTAGCTAACCCATCCCTAATAATAAATTCCATGCACATCCAAATATCCATAATTTCATAAATAAATAAAATCTAAAATCCTCACATCAACCCCACATCATGACATCATCCAATCCACCCAAATCCCGATGCAATCTCATCAAATCCAAGGCATGGGGGGACAAACTCTTATCAAGCCCATTTCTCATCTTAAACATGCAACTAAGTTCATTTATGACCCACCCTCCAAAAGTTGACTCATTCTCAACCCTTGATCTTGGATCAAGATCAACGGTTCTCATTCTTCTTGAAAATCTATAAATTGACCCTCATCCCTCCATTCAACAAGTCTTCAAGGCATGACGAAATTCTGTCAATTTGAAACACAAGGCCTCTCATCATCCTATCACGCATCCAGTAAATCAAGCATCGGACAAGGGGATATGCTGCCCGTATCCTTGTGTGCGGTCTATTGAGCACCCACATCCATCTACACATCAAGGAGCAAATCCACAAAATGAAGGAGGAGCTTTCATCTTGGTAGGTGAAGGTAACGTTTCCTTGTTCCTCTTTTATGCTTTAATCGGAGGTACCTTGCATGTGTTAGATGTAGGAATTTGAGCTTTGTTTGAGTTTCTATTGCGTTTTGCAATAACACTTGTCATGTGTATACATAGACATCATGGGTCTCCTAGGAAAATTTCTCCCGCTTGGCACTACCCTGAAAATTTTATACAAAGCGCTGTCTTGATTTCGAGCTTTCTGGGTTGTATGTTGTTTTTGGGGTATTGGGTGTCTTTTGTAAGGGTTTGTGCTTTCTGGTTTCTGGATTATCATTTGTTGAATAGCTTGGTAGTTTGCCTTGTTTGGCTGTTGATGCTACACTTCATAGCCTAGTAGTTTTTGGCAGGTGGTTGGTTATTGGTTGTGGTTTAGCTGGTTTACGGCTCTTTTGTTGCTGGAAATACTTTCTTTCTATGCTTAATTGTCATGGGTGATGGCCCACCAATCCTTGTTTAAGTAATAATTAAAAGAAAAATCGACCACTATTTCATGCGAAGTACTAGATTAAGCAGCAGTTGAGAAGGCTGCAGGAAATTCCAATTACATAAATCACCTTTGATGTATCCCAAATTACTTGCTGACAATGAGTACTTGACTGTACAAATAACCTTCCAATGATCATTTTTTTGACAAAATACCTAGACTGTACAAATAACTTTCTGATGGATCCCACAATTACTCGCTAACAATGAGTACTAAACATTTTAAAGCAAACCTTGGACAAAGCAAAGCAGTACAATATTAATATAGCATCTTTGGAGAAAGCAAGACAGACCTAAATTAATTTGGCATTTTTGATGCGGTCTATTGAAAGGCTATATTGTAGTCTATAAGAATCAAAGAGGCTTAGTGTTATTATCGGCGTATGATTTGATGAGGAATATGGATTTGAGAAAACTAACTACTGCACCTGTTATTGCTTCATGTTGAGACCAAGCCTATTTTTAGGCTAAGTCGTCCTACATTTTATGCTAAAATACACTATTAAAATCATTGTGGCATCCTGCATATACCATTTATGAAAATGGAGGAAGAGAACATCCTTGATTTACTGCTCAAGAAACGGAATATTTCTTAAGAAAATTCACCTTGCATGGTCGGTTCTCTCACTAAGGGAGAGAAAGGTGTGATGAATTTCTCTTTCATCGAGGCTCTCTATCATTATCTTAAATACATAGTTAATTGCTTCTTCACTTAATCTTGATTTTCTTGGGGCTGTAACACTACAATGAATCTCTTTTCAACTTGATCTTACCCATAGTAGTAAAATTGCATTTGTAGGTAATAACTATATTATAATGTTTTACATTTAGTTTGTTGAATTATCTAACAACATATTATTGTCAAGAGCCATAATTGTTGGATTTTCTAGTTCATGCGAGTAAGTTGTAATATTTGGACCTCCTTGGTTTTATAGAAAATGTGTATCCCCAACCCAAAACTATCTTTTGGTCATATAGTTTAGCAATGTTTCGAAATCCACTGAAAAATATATTTCTGGACTGGCCTCCCAAAAAAACAGCTTTTGGTGTGTATAGTGGCTCTTAAACCTCCCTTGCCTCACAAATTATTATCCATTTAAGATCAACACACATCCAACACACAAGCAAAAGTATGCTAAGGATATCAAAACAATGGTACAATTAGTATGATTTGAGTCAAGCCCAAAGGATAAATAGAGCGGACAAAGCAGTCTATTAAGATCTTTATAAGATAATTCTTGAAGACTGGTTTTTCAAAATGCAACTCCCTGGGACGCGTTCTATTTGCAAAGTTTGAAATGAAATAATGGGAAGGTCTTCAACAACTATGTGACAAGGGATCTTTATGATTTACGAAGGCACATGGCCAAGTTTGCTTCATGGTTGAACAAAAGGGACCTTGAAGTGTGCTGGCAAAGGAGGTGCCACTCTATTTGGAAAGCACAATCTTCTTTCAAAAACAATGTTTTTGAGGTGGTTAGTGATTCACCAGGGATTAGCAGTTAAAACCAAAACCTTCAAAAATTGGAGCCACCGATTCTTTTTGTAGGTTGTGTGGTAAAGAGGAATTGATAAATTGTTTCTTTTGGAGTAGTTCATTTGCCAATCTTTTTTAGACATGGATCCAAGCTAAGTTTAGTTATTTATTCATTGCTACTCTTTTTTGGAGAGGATCTCTACTGGGGGATACTTGGATGATTAGAGACAATTGCAAACTGCTATGTCATACAATCCAATTGATTGCTAGTGGATACCTTTAGAATTTCAGGTACAAGGCTACCTTTCATAAGGATCCTTCGGTGTTGAGTCTAGGGTAGTGGAGGCCTTTTAGACAAAAGTTGGATTTGATGGTCAACTTTAAATTTAAGTGTTTTTACATTGAGGTTTAGTCCTTGCCTTTTGGGGAACATGTGTAAATCTTAGCTTTTCTAGTTTTTTTGGGAAGAGACTCTTCTTGTATCACTATAGTTAAATTGATGTAATATAAGATGAATTTTCCTTACCCAAAAAGAGCAAGATTATATCGAAAATTTCAATAACAGATATGGCCATGATCTGTTTTAGTAAGCTTTTAATGAAAAATTTATCACAAAGACATCATCTCTAGATTGTTAAATATTTTTGTTTGTGTAATACATCACAGTTGTCAAAGATTTTGGGGTGTATAATACCATATGTCTCGCCAGGGATATTAACATTCACAATTAAGAAAGCATTACATTAACAGCATCACAAAGCATGGCTTTGATCTATTTTTGTAAGCTTGCAATTAATAAAGCATAACACTAACACCAAACATCAACTAAGAGGCTTCCCCCCAAAAACTGCTTTTGGATTGGAAAAACTCACTATTTTTGCTTATTTACGTAATAGCAGGGATTAGTTGACAGATTCATCCCACAAATAGAAGCAAAAAAGGGATAATAACTTGCCTTGAAATACTTATCAAGGATTATGACAATTTTTATTCAAGTAAGAGTAAAATAGACAAAATACTAGAAAGGAAAAAACTAGAAGGCAACGGAGCCAATCTATTTGCTTCTTTTCCAAATTTTTCTTACATAATAAGCAAAGGCGGATATCCACAAGAGAAAATCCTTAAAATGGCTGGCATTAGTCTTGTTTACTTGTTTTTCTTATCTGCTTAAAATATTCTTGTTTGTCCATGGAATTCTCAACTCAGAGTTTGTGAAGGTGCATGTTTGATATTAAAGTTTGAAACCATTGTCATGTTGTATATAAACAAGGGACACAGACTTGTTTACTTTATCCTTCCTGTTAGAATATAGTTTTCTCACTAACAAATTTTGTTTTAGTCATGTGAGAGTTGTTAGTTCAGGAATTCTCTTTTCACCATTGCATTCTTATGGAGTTATTTTTCAAAGATGGTTTTATACATTACATATTTTATAGTATTTTTTCTGAACATGTATGCTCCATATGGTGCTGGAGATATGTTTTTACATGGAAAATTGTGTTGCTACATATGATGCGTGAGAATGTTCTTTGGGCTCATAGCAAACTTTGCCTTTACATCTTTTAATTTTACTTATGACAAGACAATTTTATTCAATACCACGTGCGGAAAGGCATAATCTGTGTTTGCTTCAAGGTGCGATATATTGCTATTGCCTTGTTATCATTGTTAGACTTTTTCAAGATAGGTTTTTCTAAATTATACCAGAAATTTTAGTTGGACATCTGAATTTCAAATAGGGTTTTAAATATACCAGGTTTGATTGCAGGTTACAGGTAGGAGGGACAGAGCAAAGCCATTGTCTTTCATGGTGGAATCCATTGGGCCTTGGGGATTTAGTGGTTCGAATTCAGAGACACCTAAAATAACCGCTTCTTTTATTGCTCCCTGCTATTACGTAAATAAGTAGGTTCTCTCTCTTTTGATTGTGTAGGATACAAGCATGTAGAGGTTGGAGAATAAGTAGTTCAAACAATACCAATTTCACATGGTAATTTGTTAAGTTTGAGAGAGTTATAAATTTCTTATAATGTTCAGGAATGACCAAAGTAGGCCAATGCTCAAAAGTATAGAAAGCTACAATGGGTAATCAGTGGTACTAAAAGGAACTCCAGCAACTAAAAGATAAATTTACTGAAAACTAGAACTTGAAAGCGATAAAACTAAATAAGAGGGTATAAACCCAAACATGCAAGCCTTAGAATCTTGTCAAATGAAGGTCCCTAGCTAAAAACAATTATCAATAATACGAAGAAAAGGGCTGATGAAGAATGAGGCTCTAGTTGCATCAGATAAGATAATTTGAGATAAATATATTAATGTCCAACTAATGACCACAAAAGTAGGTCAAAGGGACTGCAGATTACAGAAATGTGTCAGGAAAAAGTGGGAAACCAAAAAGGTCTCCGAAAACAAGAAAAGCAATGCTGAAAGAAATAGTATAAAACATGCCAAAGAGTGACCACGCTCAGAGCCAAACCACCAAAGGACCCAACCACGCTCAGGTCCAAAGAAGGGAGCAAAAGAAATGAGCAATCTCCAAGAATCTGTAAACATCAGAGTGAGAAGCAGAAAAAGATCCCACATTCTCATCAATCACCATGAAAGGGCCGATACAGAATCTGGTGATATCCGCTGGAGGAAAACCAACTAACTGTGTATATAGGATCCTTTGTTTATGTTGCTATAAATTTTTATGTACAATCATAAATAAACTTCATATACTTACTATCAAGATGATGTTTTACCAGTCTTCAATGTAAAAGAAATATGTCAGCAACTTCATTACCTTGATTCTCCTAAATATCATAAATTCTGGCTTTTAAACATGACCATGAAAGCATGCAGCCAATGAAGCCAAAAGCAAATATCATAGTAATCGAAGGTGACAATAATACTAACCATGGGTATATCATGGAGTTCCAGTCCCAAAAGTTGCACAATAACACATGGAATTATGTGATGAGCAAAGGAATAGTTAGTGTCTGGTTGCATTTGTTAAAAACAAAACAATTTGCAACCTGCATACTAACATAATAAGGGTTGTGTTAGTAAATCCCAGTTTCACAGATGGCAAATCCCCTTCGCCATGACAACGACAAAGCCTGAATTCCATGACTTAATAATTATTAAGCTTTCTTATATGCTAAAAGGGGAGACCAATTTTCTTGTAAAGTATTCTACACAGTTATCATTATGTTAATTTCAACATTGTGCATGCGCTTGATAATGTTAACTACTAGCTAGATAAATTTAGTAGCAGGAGAAAGTGGAGTCAAATTACGGAAACGGTTTTTTAAAAGAATAGCACCTATGTAGACAAGGCAAGAGCTTACCGACACATCTAAATGAGTGAAATTTTGGATTATTTTCGTCCTATTCTTCAATAACTTCTCAACGGAGTGAACTTATTTTTATCTAAAAAAATCTGTTTCTTTTGCATATGATATATAAAGACCATTGGAACACTTTTCAGTGTTTCAAGTTTCCTCAATGTTCCGATTGATTTATACACTCAATAATTGGAGATGTAGTTCAACCATATTTTGTGGGGTTTGGAAATTTCTATCCAAACTATCTGTACTTTGTTATGACGTGCATGATTGATTTGTGAATATAAAAGAAGATAATTATTTATTCAAGGAGCAGTTTTCGGTGCATCCTTCTTAAGGATTTCATGTTTATCACAGTGGCCTCCTAAAAAGGAACACTTATTGCCGGAAAGCTTCCTGTCTTAAGAGATTTTTTAATACTATATTACAAAATAGAAAACCTTTTTGTATTTTTATTTTCGTTCCACAAACACTATGAGGTTGGCAGACTTTTACATGCCAAAATACTTGTCAGCTTCATAGATGAATTCTGCCTAGACTTATTTTACTAAGCGCATAGAATTATTTAATTAAGTGCTTAGAATTAATTTACTAAATGCTTAGAATTAGTTTACTAAGCTAGGTACTGTATTAACATGAGGGGATTCTGATCCTTAGCCCAAGTTGATTTACATTATTGGCCTTCACTGTTTCAAATTTGTGTACAAAAAGCAGAGAGCGTTCATCTATACAAAGAGAAGAGGACAAAGCTGAGGACCATGTTCCAAACCCATATCCATGATCCTCTTTCTATATCTATAGTGCCTATGAGAATATTCTTTGATTTGATTGATCGTTCTAGCTAAATCTGAGCCAGATTTGACAAGCCTTTTCCTAATTTTTCTAGCTTCTTATGCATTCTATCAAACGCTTGTCTCACTTTCCAATGCAGTCAACTTGACAAGCATTTTCCTAATTTTTTTTTTCATTCCACAAACACTTTGAGGATGGCAGACTTTAACATGCCAAAATACCTGTCAGCTTCATAGATGAATTCTGCCTAGACTTAATTTACTAATCACATAGAATTAATTTAATAAGTGCTTAGAATTAATTTACTAAGCTAGGTACTGTAAACATGAGGGAATTCTGATCCTTAACCCAACTAAACTTATGCTTGGCCTTCACTTTTTCAAATTTTGTTTACAAAAAACAGGGAGCATTCATCTATACAAAGAGAAGAAGACAAATCTGAGGACCATGTTCCAAAACCGCATCTATGATCCACTTTCTATATCTTTAGTGCCTATGAGAATATTCCTTGATTTGATTGATCGTTCTAGCTAAACCTGAGCCAGATTTGACTAGCCTTTTTCTAATTTCTCTAAGCTCCTTCTTCATTCTATCAAATGCTTTTCTTACTTTCCATTGCAGGCAATTTGATTGGTTACCTGACTTCTCATCTTTACCCATCTATGGAGCATATCATGTTTCTCTTCTTTCCAATCCTTAGGATGTTGCGAATGGTTCATTTGAGCTCTGATATTGAGGTCCAAGTCCGTTGAAAATAACCTTAAGCCTACTTGAATTTGATTCCTGATCTAATTTATGTTCTTTCACCCTCGTTTTTCCTCATATCTTCTTCCATAGGAATGCTATTTTCTTTCTCTTATAGAATTGGACATACATTCGTCAACTTTCTTGGATTGGCGCTCGTAATTTTTTTTACTATGGAATGCCTTTTGTCTGTCTGATAAATTGTG
This sequence comes from Torreya grandis, assembly GCA_037957365.1. Taxonomy (NCBI): domain Eukaryota; kingdom Viridiplantae; phylum Streptophyta; class Pinopsida; order Cupressales; family Taxaceae; genus Torreya; species Torreya grandis. The sequence continues at coordinate 4,834,622 of JARHVA010000141.1, forward strand.
CACATGAAGATTCTGAATGCATGTTTAATCTTTCAAGCTTTCTAACACAAGTATTGTTCTATGAACTTCAGACACACACATCCAATCTGTAGCCAAGGTGAATAAATCATCTCTCGTTGCCCTTAATCTTGTTGCATTGAAGGTTTGTATTCTCAATCAGCTGTTGTGTTTCCTTCCCAAAAAACTGTTCTATTTTCCCATTATGTCCATCACATTTTTTATCCACATATGTTACATGTACAGATACAAGACATAGGAAAAAACCCAAGGCATCTACTATGAGAAATTAACACAGTTCTTCATTATTTGATCTTAGCATTTAGTGTCTATTTTATTGTGCTGTCAAGAATCAAGCATAAATTCTGCAGCTATAGAAGTAAGATCACAGAGCCGATAACTCTGTACTCTAAATAGTCTTCTTCCATGGATGATAAATTTGTCGATCTTTTTGTATAATATAAGCAAGTGAGCTTGCAATGCTTTTATGGTTGTTCTTGACAGAAAATGTTTATTTTGTAGTTGCAGTATAAAGTCCTCAAAGACATTGTTGCCCTTAAAGACCAGTCAGTCTTAATTTTGCAGATCTAGTAGAATACGGAGGTCAAAATTTGTAGGTGCTCTTCCTGTTTGGTTGAAATTTGTTATGAATCTCCTTTATATTGCTGTTTTAATTTGTCTTGTAACAACGTTAGCAACCTTGGTGTTAATCCCAGCTTGAAGTCATGAACATATGCTGTTCTTAATATCCGTAGCTTTTTCTACTTGCACAATAGTATCACTTGTTGAAACTTGAATGTAGCATTTGATCTTTGAATATTTTATCGATTGTAATAGATATTATATTTAATGCAAATATACTAGTTGGCATTATTTTAATTGACATGTGATTTTGCTGTTGATCATGATGATAGGATAGAGTTACCAGTTAAACTTCCTTTGTTGGGGGAGCAAACATGGGAAATTTGGATTTGTTCCTTCAATATCCCAATTGCACCTGGTAAAACACGTTCGATTGTTTGCAGTGCACGTAACTTCTTCCGCTTTACAATGCCAGGACCTGCATGGTGGCAGGTAAGAATTTGGAACAGTGCCTCGTTCTGATAAAGGTGATGAAACTAATGAAATATTCATACCTAACAAGACATTTCTGATGCAATTCATGAAGCTAGTAAGATATGCATAATTAGTAAGTCAATTTTATTGCTACTTTACTTCTAAACCATGTTTTTGGAACTGTACTGCATACTCTAAAAATGTACCATGCGATAATATTGCATGGGTTATGCCCATCTTATTCGTAAACTTTGACAAAGCTAATTTCTCTAGATTTCCACAGGTAGACACTATGAATAATCTATCTGGATTGAACTGCTTTGTAACCTTTTTGTTCTGACGTTTTGGTCTATCTTCTAGACACTTCTCCAGGGGAACGTTGGAACAAAAAGGATACAACTGAGTTCAATCCACATAAATTATTCATATGACATAGCTGCATGGTTTGTAAGGTATGAGAGGGTTTTAAATGTTTCTGGTTTTGCACTGTTATTCAAATTGGCCCCTGGTATATTTGTATCTGCCAAGGAGTATTACTTGTGAATGGAGACTATTCTGATACTTATCATTCAACGACTTGCAATTTTCATGCATGAATTTCGACTTTGGTCTCCTCTAATTGTCACTATATTCCATAATGCTAATATGAGGATGACGATTTTTACCATTCCCTCAAAGGGAGAGGAGAGTAATAACATGGAACAAAATCCCATCATAGGGATATGCCACTATTATAAATAGCTTGTAAATTAAGGACATCACATAGATAACAACCTCAAGCTAGAGAGGGTTTCACAAGGCACGACTCCAACGCTGCAACAATGTTAGTTAGGATGCTAACACAACAACCTGGGGACTTTCACCTCAAAGGCTGCCTTTGGACTGGAAAATATTTTCTTCGATTGTTTGTTAGTCAATAGGCCTACATGGATGATAAGTGTTGCAAAAATAATCCAATCCTAGATTTTAGCTGTACAACAAAGGTAACACAGAGTATTGAAATAATGGAGAATTTATAAAATCTAAGATTAACATAATTTATTCCAAAAATAGCTAGCACCTTGTACATGCAGCCTACGTGCTTTTGTTGGTATGGGATGATTTAATCTTCCTTGTAGTGACATTGTAGCTCTTTGTGTTCACTCTTCCTCTGCTCCTAGAACTAGTTTGTTGACCTTGTAATTGTGGAACTATTGATGCTTCAGGGGTTTCTACATGGTTTATCCATAAAGCTCCGACAACTATTAATGTTGTTTATGGGATGTTAAGAATGATGATGGCAACATTTGATCCCATTTTAGGGAACCCAATCTCCATTGCATGTTTTTGCATACAAGGATTGAAGGCATTTTTAGCACCTTGTGATTTTGCACTTGTTTTCTTAAAGCTTTTTCAATGGTAAACTGCCAATTGCTTCCATTTCTGTTTGAAACATCCTTATGTTTTGACACACTACCATTTGTGCTATTTTTGGGCTCTTTTGACTTCTTTGCCATCCAAGATTTTTCCTTGCACAATATTTACAAGGATCCATATTTTGCTTAATTATTTGCCTTCGAGGGAACTGATAAGAAATAGTGGAGCCTCTTTGCCACGATAAATTTGATCAACATTGTGGGGCCCAGGATGGTGCAGTGGTGGACAACATGGTAAACTAGGTAGTAATCTACTGAGTTAAAATGTATATTTAACAAAATACAAACACAAAAAACCATTACACATTCATGAAAGACAAAGATGGTGGGATACCACTGTCTTATGCTCTGCTGGTGTCATTGGTGTGTGAGAGCACAAAGTGAGTCCGTGGTGTGCTGGTGCTTGGCCAATGCATGACTTGCCTTGGCAGAGTTGGCGTGCAGGTGACCCAAGGTGCGCTTAGATCATTCATTCCTCCTCGAGAAGTAATGGCCCCCATCAAGTCTTTGGGTAGCTGTGGAAATGGAGTCTAAAGCCGTTGGAGGTTGTACCAATTACCCTAATTTGCATACCATACAACCTTGGCAACTTTGAACAAGTGATGTATGTCATGGCGGGTCTGGGTAGTAGTGGTCTTAGTGATCTGATCTTTTTGCAGGATCCAATTTTGAAGGATGTTGAACTGTTGCAGACTCAAGAAAAAGTGTAAAACATGGTTCGAGGAGCTCAACATTAAGCATTGGATGAAGGCCAAATACGACAAAAAATAAAGTTCAAAATCATTCTTTGTAGTTGCACACAATATGTTTTAGGAACTGTAGCGCAATGGCTTGATCTTCCGGTGAGGACCTTTGAAATGCTCTTTCTGCAAATGCAACCAAACCTTATTAGCAACTTTGAATGTATGTGGCATCCATGCACATCATGTTGCTCTTTGTACTTCCATTGTTGGCAAGTTGGGATCTATTATAACTATCAATGTACTTACTCGATACGGTGAAAAAATTTCTCTCCCTTGTCCACTTTGTCTTTCGAATGGGCACGACTGAAAACTCGTGAGCATGTGATGGGTGATGTCAAAGGGTATGACAGGCTGAAACCCAAGACATGTTTGAAATGGACCATGCCTTGTAGGCATGCTAAATATATGGAAAATTCTCATCCCATGTGCATAGGTGTGCAAATTGTATATGCATAACAAATAGATGAGAGTTTGATTGACCACTTCCATTTGTCCATGTATCTTAGGATGAAACACAATAGATCAATTTAGTTGAGTATCTAGCATCTCCCACAAGGCATGTCAAAAATAACAGACAGACCCAGGGTCATGGTTAGACACAATGGTTGAAGAACTCCGAAAGGAACCCCAAAATGATTGAAAACCCATCGCATTGACACTTCTCTTGCATGCAACCATGATGGTGATTTTGTAAAACCAAAAGAGTACAAAAAACACTTAGTCATGTTGGTGTTTTGTCATGAGTTGTCCAAACAAGAAATGCATGATGATAGACTCCCAAGTTCTAGATGGGACTTGAAATGGTGTATAGAGCCCAATTTTATTGTCTGCTGGTTTGGAAGTGCTGAAATGAATACAAGACTTGATACAGTGCTCTATATCTTTACACATATGTGTTCAATAGAAATTTCGTTGGAGTGTGGTAAGTGTTTTGTTGACCCCAAAATGTCTAGCTGTTTTAAAATAGTGTGTGTCCCAAATGAGTCGTTAGCGGATTGCACTTGCTAGAACATGGAGATATCCAAGCTTGTAAAGAATCTTGTTGGATTGATAGAAGTCAGTGACTTGTCTGTAGACTATCATATCATTGTTATTAATAAATATATGTTTTTGTAGGAAACTTCATTCTGTTGTTTATTATGCTATTGTTGGCTTTGATAGTGTATTAGTTTACCCCTAGTTATGAATGATTGGGTCGATGGTTTTGTCTGAACCAACAACCGTTGGTCTTAGAAATAGCAAGTTGAATGTTAGGGTTAGGGCTTTGATGTTACAGGTCCTCCCTATACCAAGCATTGTATTTTGAACTACCTATGCAATAGAGATAATGTTCTATTCTAACGTGTTATGTATTCATATTTCTACAAATAGTATTTTTGGTAGTGTAGTATTTTGTTCGAATGCCAAAAGAAAGTAACGGCCCAAAATAATGAATGGTCGATTCTTGAGCGTGTCTAAGACCCAAAGGTAAAGAGCCTCCAAAATGCAGAGAATGTTAGAGAAGATTTGAAATTGCAAGGAAAAGGGCCAAGAAGAGTCTTAGAGTGAGAGAGGCTCCAAGAAGTTGGCAAGAGAGATAGTTTGAGGGGCCGAGTCCTCCAAGAACATAGTAGAGAGATGGTTGAAGTCCAGAATGGATTGTGAGAGAAATGATATCTTCTTCATGTAATGTAGTAAGTTTATAAGGCAATTGTGTGAGTGTTTGTGACTTGTGTAAGCTTTGTAATGCTTTCAAAAGGATTGAAAACCATAATGTGTGTTATGTGTCAAGTCTAATAGTAATGTGCAAGTGTGTCCATGGGAGAGTGTTTATCCAAGCAAAATAGAGTTAAAGGCTAACCTTGGTTCCCCTTTTTGTGCTTGCATGATTCAACGACAATTTTGACTTGGAAAACTGGAATATTGAGGTTTACTTGCACCATGAACAGGGTCTAATGTTGAAACGCCATGCTAGTTTGTGATTAAGAAGCTGAAGCTCCAAATAGGAGCATCAGGGTGCGAAATTGGCCAAATAATACACAGTCTTGCTCCTTTAGGCCGTCTTTTGATGAACTATTGAACATTTGTAGTGGTGTTGACACTATTGTTTTGAGGGTTGTCTATTTTGTTCTTATGGCCGCACTTGTATATTCTGAGATGAGACTAGGGTGCACTCCTTGCTTCTGCTACTACGCATGAGTGCCTACATACATTTAACAAAATTCACATTGACATGAGAAGTTCGACTCTGATATTAATTCCCTAAATTTGTGTAGGATGGTGTGAGTGAAGTTTCGCTTTGATACTGATGATTTGCACTATGGCACCCAAGATTGTGGTGTGTAGGACAACAAAGTAAAATAACTAATAATCTATTGAGTTAAAATGTATATGTAACAAAATACAAACACAACAAACCATTACACACTCATGTAGGACATGGTAGAGTAATGCTCTTTTATTCACCATGAATAGGTATAGTACACGTGTACAATAAACCAAATGATTGAGAATGAGAATTCCCATGATCAAAATTTAAGGATGAGAATCCTAGCTGATTTCCCTAGGTGGTAAGGTGAAACAGTTGTGGTGAACCTATGAAGGACCTAGAAGAGCCCCCTTTTCCATGTGGAATACAAGTACACACACACAAAATTACAAGAAATATCAGTTAAAAATAGTTCGGTTATGTAATTGTTTGAAGGTTGCTCCTCCTTGGTGCATGGTAGTGTTGGCTCGACTTTCCCACATGCGCATTGGTGTTTCCCATTGGTGTCGTTGAAGCGTGAGAGCATAGAGTGAGGCTATGGCATGTTGGTACTAGGTCAACACACGACTGGCACGGGTAGAGGTTTTGCACAAGTGACCCAATGTGCGCTCAAATCAAAATTGGTTAGAGTGTTGATTTTATTGTAAATTATGATGTTCTTGTTGTCGTGCTACTTGATTGGAGAGAGGGAAAAATATATAACAAATGCCACACCATGTAGTGGCTGTTGTGAAAACCCACAAAGAGAATGGAACATTTCATTAAAGAAGAAGCCACATAGGCATGGATATTTTCTTACCGTCCTTGCAAGAAATAATGTAAACGTAGAAAGGAAAAAAGTGGTATGTGGTTTTGTCTATTTTTTAGAAGGCCAACATGGGCGAGCCATACCCTCAAATTTGGCTGACTTTGCATTTGCTAATGTTGTCCTTTTTTTAAGGATTGTGTTGATGATACCCTATGAACATATGTGAATGTCCATATGTCAACATCCTTTTGCTTTGGAGGATGATCCGTAAGTTATTAACTTATTATCGTATGCTTTCCCTTGACATTGCTTGGTTTATTTGGGTGCCGCTGAAATGTTAATGATAACCTCCCAAGGTTGCATGACACATCAATGTGGTGTGTGGCTTTATTGAAGAGAGACTATATTAATGTGATGTGGATTTATTGAAGAGATAAACTATATTAATGTGATGTGTGGCTATGTTGAAGAGAGAAACTATATTAATATGATGTGTGGCTTTATTGAAGTGAGCAACAATGTATGCTTTCGAGCCAATTCCCTTTTGTTGTTTGTTGTTGCATACAACCTTCAATGGAAAATTTATCAGTGATATCAAAATCATATACAACAATTAATGGACGAGAATCCTATTCTTGGGAAAATGTCCAAAAAATACAAGATCGGGGAAAATGAAAACTTTATTTTATAAAATCCAGGAAAATTTTAAAATAGTTGTAGATTTGGGTAGCACCAAATTTTCATGTGCTGGGTTTGTTGTTGACATTTAGAGGCTATAGGTGGGGCATAATGTTTTGTAAGTCTTGGACAAACAATTGTTTTTCTCTTTTGTTTTTATCTATTTTTTTTCTTTAATGCTGCATCTTCCAAAATACTTGAAAAGTGTTGTAGGAGCATGCTACAACTGTAGACATTTTAGAAACTATTTTAATAGATAAAGGTGCAATTTATTTTCGGAACGTTAAATCTATAGATATGTAGGAGTAAGATTAATGCCTCTCTTAGGACGTGCAAACTAGTTGCTAATCTAAGAACTTAAATATAGAAATGTATTTTCTTAAGCAAGAGTGGAGGGTGACATGATAAGAGAATAACAATATCTATTCTTATAAATTATGTAGGAAGTATTCTCTATTTAAAAGATGAAAATGCAAGTGTTTGGTAGACAGACGTTGGTTTTACTTTGGAAAATAAAGGAGAAATTATAGATGGAGGTGGTGCGAGTGTTGTGGACTATGTTCTCACTATGTTCAAAGAGGATTGCTTTGTTGATCCCCACTAGACGCTGGCACTGTTGGTACATTGAGACTATGTAGCTCCTTTTTATTGGCATTTCTATTGATAGGCTATCCCCTTTAATGTACTCTTTGGACGCCCCCTGTCTACTTCCCACAAAAGACGTCATCACTAGAGCTGCCAAAGAGGACATCTACAGTGTGTATACCCAGGGCACCTAGATCTCCCTACTTGAGCCGCTTCGCCTCAAGCATGCTTTTTATGCCAAGCATTTCTTACAAGTAGTGAATGGTATTATTCATCGCCCTCACTATCTCTAGCGCCATTGGTCCAATGGATTGAGGTTTCCCCTTGGCCATATGAGAGTATGTTCTCACTAGTTACGGTTGAAACTGATCATCGCATTCTCTGTCAGGATCGGATTTGTCGTCTTTGCTGCATCTAGGAGGTGGAGACCTAGGAACACTTCATTTTCAGATGCCCTTTTTACTATGAGATCCGAGGAAGACATCACTACCTCTATAGGGACTCAAGCAACACTCTATTTAATTTCTTTAGATATCCAGACCAACGGTCACTGGCTCTTTATCTTTGAGAGGCTATCACCCTCCAGTGCAAATACCTATAGAGGGGGCCTATTAGGCTAGGATTGGAATGACAAGATTTGGTGCAAACCAAAATATTGCAAATTGCATTAAATGAAGAATGAAAGATTACATCAATAAATAGCCAAGAATGTGACAATTCATTTCATATTCTAAGATGACTCTTCAATTACCTACATAGACTCTCTAGCTTACCACTACAAGACAACAGTTCTCCAATGACACCTAGGATTATAAATATTATTTACAATAATGTTACATCTCCCCCTTAATCTATTGGGGTTATTGAGAGACCAAGTGTCTTTGAGCTTTTCAAAAATTTCTCGTCCTAGTGCTTTTGTTAGGATGCCTGCTAGTTGCTTCGCAATAGGACAATGTAGCAATTTTACATTGCCATCTTACACATAATGCCGAATCGGAGGAAATTTGGTGTTGATGTATTTGGTTTGGTCATGAAAGACTGAATTCTTTGCCATTTGAATTGCAGATGTGTTGTCAACCATGAGTGGTGTTGATGAAACTTGTTCCTACAAATTTGAAAGAACACTTCTGAGCCACAAAATATCTCTAGTTGCCTTTGAAATTGCCATGTATTATGCTTTCATTGAAAAAATTGTCGGCACGGATTGCTTCTTTGACTTCCAGTTGACAAATCGTTGTTCCCAGATTCATTAGAAACCCTGAAGTAGATTTTCCATCTTCAAAATCACTAGCATAGTCAGAATCTGAGTATCTGACTAGTTTGAAGTTCCTTGCCCTAAAGTATTTGAGCCAAAAATCATGTGTTCCTTTGAGATATCGAAGGACTTTTTTTGTTGCTACCTAGAGACTTTGTCTAGGTGGTTGCACAAATTGAGAAAGAACACCAACAACGAAATAAATATTTAGTCTAGTTGTGGTCACATAGATCAAATTTCCAATGAGTTGTCTGTATTTAGTAGCCTCTACTAAATCTGTGGTATCTTTTGATATCAGTTTCAGATTTTGTTCCATGGGCGTATTGAGAGCCTTGCAATTTGTCATTCTGAACTTGCTCAAAATTTCGCCAACGTATTTCTATTGAATGATGAAGATATACTTTGGTTTTTGAATTACTTCAATACCCAAATAGTAATGAAGATAACTTAGATTTGTCATTTCAAAGCCTTTCATCAACTTTGATTTGAATTTTGTAGCGCATCTTTTATTATTTCTTGTGATGAGTAGATTATCAACATACAATACTAGAAATACAACTATTTTGACAAAAAGTGTTGCATTTTCAAACTCAAAATGTTTAAAGTTCATGTTTAGGAGGTGCTCAAGGAGTTTGTCATACCACGCTCATGGGGTTTGTTTCAAACCATACAACGATTTTTCTAGTTTGCATACTTTGTGCTCTTGGCCGTTTACTACAAAACTTTTGGGCTGTGTCATGTACGTACTTTTTTTAGAGATCACCATGTAGAACTGCTGTTTTGTCGTCCGTTTTGTGAACTTTACATCCGTTTTAAGCTTCCAAAGCCAACATGGTTCGAATGGTAGTCCATTTTGCTGTAGGTGCAAAGGTTTTATTGTAGTCCATTCCTTATTTTTGTGCAAATCCTTTTGCGACAAGCCTTACTTTGTGTTTGTCAAGTGAGCCATTTGTTTTATACTTGTTGCGAAGGATCCACTTGCAACAAATTGGTTTATAGCGGATTGGAGGATCAACCAATTTCCAAGTTCCATTTTTGACCTACGCATCATATTCACTTCTCATTGCATTTTTCCATGCCTTAAGTTTTTTAGCTTGTTTGAAAGAAGTGGGTTCAGAGTCAAATGCAACATTGACTTCTTCAAGAGGGTCTTCTAAGGTAAGCTTTTTAATCTTATCTTGAAGTTCATCTAGGAACTGGTCTGATTGTTGTACAGGTGTGTGTGCACTTCTAGTCCCTGTTTTCTCAACCTTATCAGTTCTGACATTTTTCAATGTTTGTTCGGCCCATTTTGGATTCTTTTTCTTTGTAGCTTTCTGAATCACTAGTGCCTCAGTTTCTAAGTTTGAAGCTCCTTCATTTAATGCCATTGGAGCATCCTCTGATCAAGTTTCATTGTCCTTTGCAGGGGTTTTGTCGCTTTCATTTACAAGAGTCAATAGAGATTCAAGTGTTTCCCAATTGTAGGTTCCCCCTTCACTATTTGAAACCTTGATATTAACCTCCTTGAAAACATCAAATTTGGCATATTTTTCCAGTCGATTCAATTGTTGACTGATGCTTGTGTTGTCCTTTGCAGTTTTACACAAGATGACATCCCTTGCAATGAGAAATTTGTTGGTGTTCTCATCAAATAGCTTGCATGCTTTTGAAGACTCAAAGTATCCCAAAAGTGTGCATTAGCGGCCCTTGTGTTCTAGTTTGTTCCTTTTCTCTTTTGGAATCAATGCGTAGCATGTGAATCCGAAAATTCGAAGATGTTGCATTGAATGGAGATGACCACACCAGACTTCATATGGAGTCTTCATCTGTAGGGCTACTGATAGTGACATGTTGCAGAGTTATATTGTTGTTTGAGCTATTTCTGCCCAAAAGTGTAGATTTACGCCTTTGAAGACAAACATTGTTCGAAGCATGTTCATGACAGTTCGGATCACTCACTCTACTACTCCATTATGTTGTGGAGTGTAAAAGACTGTGAGATGATGCTTGATTTTGTTCTGCTTGAGATAGGTTTCAAACACCTATGAAGTGAACTCACTACTGTTATTAGTCTTGAGTGTGCCGATTTTGGATTGGGCTTCATTTTCAAACATGGTTCAAAACTTTTGAAATGTTTCAAAGGCTTCTAATTTCTTCTTTAGAAAATATATCCATGTCATCTTGTTGTAGTGATGAATGAACAACATGAAGTATTTGTGACCACCAACAGAGAGGATTGGGAGAGAACACAGATTATAGTGAACCAACTGTAACTTCTTGTCGGCTTTCCATTTTGAATTTTGAAAGGGTTCTCTTTCATGTTTTGCCAATATGCAGGGTTCACACTTTCCAATGTTTTGGGCAGAGTCGGCAAGCCTACAACACCATTTTTCGGCATTGTGCAGATGTTGTCATGGTAATACAGCCCAAGAAGCATTTGAAAAACTCAAGGTAATAATGAGTGTACTTGCTGTTCCAGATTTCTCTTCTCCATTTGTGCTTGAATGTGATGCTTCTGGTGGTGGAATAGGGGCTGTCCTCATGCAAAATAAACACCCCATTGCTTATGAGAGCAGAAAACTCAAGGAAAATGAGCGTGGATTTTTAGTTTATGATAAAGAGATGCTTGCTATCATGCATGCCTTGGCAAAATTTAGACAATACTTGATTTGTGGTAAGTTTTTGGTAAAAACTGATCATAATAGCTTGAGATACTTCCTTAATCAGAGGGATTTGAGTGATAGACAGTAGAAATGGGTGGCAAAAATTCAAGCATATGATTTTGACATTGGATATGTGAAGGGAAAGAATAATATGGTAGCAGATGCTTTGTCAAGGAAGGCATTTGAACATTCAGAAAATTCAGAGCAGCCAGGTGTGAAATTGCTTGAGGACAAACAATCTTGGGAAGGGAGGACTGTAAGGTCGCCTTTTCGAGGGGGTTGATTTTTAATCAACCCTTTAAAGACCTTTAGCCTATTTTATTCTGCCTCTTAGCCTCAGAAAATTCAGAGCAGCTAGGTGTGAAATTGCTTGAGGACAAACAATCTTGGGAAGGGAGGACTATAAGGTTGCCTTTTCGAGGGGGTTGATTTTTAATCAACCTTTTAAAGACCTTTAGCCTATTCTATTCCCCATGGGCTAAGGGATATTGCAAGGGGAATAATTTTAATAAGGGGTTGCTAGAAAGTGATTTTTATCATTCGACATTAAAAGGCAATTTTCTTATTTATTATTTAATTGACTTTCAAGTAATTTTAATTACTATTTTATGAGGAGAAAATTAGATAATAAAGTAAAATGACACTTTCATGAGGACTTGACCCTCAATTAAAAGTCCTTAATGACTTTATGTAAAAAAGACACTCCCATGGGGGACTTGACCCTCAATTAAAAAGTCCTTAATAACTTTGGGCTAAAAGAGGTCTATCTTTACGAAATAACCCCAAGTGTTGCGCCCACCTTGGAGGAGCTATAAAAATAGATTTGGAATATTGTAAAGGCATCTTTTTGTCAATCAATCTTATTTTTAGGTTATTGGAGTTCCAATCTTGAATCAAGGCGCTTGGAGTTCTAAGGAGATCTTGAAGGGGCAATTTCACTTTAGAAATTGCAAGTGTGCTGAGTTGATTTGTTGTTTGCTGATTTGAAGAGGATCTTTGAAGAAGATCCAAGGGCAGAATTTTTTGTTCATTTGCAGATTTCTATTTTTCTAGGGTTTGACTGCATAGTTTTAGATTTGGGTTTCAGATTTTGGTGACTTCCACCCAAGGGAAAATTCTAATTATTGTTTCATTTGAAAGAGCACATTTTTATCTTCAGTTCAAGCTATCATTTGTTCATAAATTCTGAGTATTTTGCAAGTTGTGAAATTTACAAGTTTCAGCGGTTATTCTTGTCATATAAAATCAAAAAATAAGATTTTTGCAAATCTGATTGTGGAATCGTGTTTGGAATATTTTTATCCATCTACAGATTTAATTTCATAATTTTTGGAGCAGTTTTGAGGCATAAATCAACGCCAAACCCTAGTCGCTTAGGTCTTTGGGCGATTTGCAGTTTATGAAAAAATATTGCAATAAATTTCAGTTTAACGGAATTCTGATTTTTTTCAAATAATTTGAGGGTCTAAGTTGAGATTTATGGCATACCCTTTTTGTTTGGTTTCAGCCTAAAAAGGGACCTTACACTAGCATTCTTTCTTCTGCGAGACGAGTAAAATTTCTTGGCATTGAGTGTTCACCCCTAAGTTTCAACAATTTTCCTTCCTTGTATCCAGTCAGAATGACTGTGTTATCACATTTTCTTGTGACTTTCATCTCTTTATCATCAAGTAGAATGGAGTGACCTTGTTGCTAAATCAGCACAAGAGATGAAGTTTATTTTCAACTAAGGTATAGTACATTACAAAGAATGAAATCTGGATGTTTTGGTGAGTTGAGTCGGATTGAACCGTTGCCTTGAGTTGCAGACTTGTTTTATCTACTAAATACATTGAACCACAACTTTCTTCATTAAACTCCTCAAATCTTCGGAAAGTTATATGCTGAGTATTACCGGTGTCTAAAACCCAAGCATTATCTTAGGTTGTACTCCCTGAGGCATTATAACTCCCTTTTTTATCGCAACATTTTCATTACAAGTATTGTTTGTCATTCTGCTTATGTTGATGCTGTCTATTATTTTTACCAGATTTGCTTCCTCGCCCTTTGTTCTTTCTTTTGCCCTTTTCATTTCTTGTATTCATGGAAGAATTGCACTTTTGATTTGCATAACAAATGCTTTCTTCAATGGACTTTGTTTTTCTTTCAAAGGCTTTTTCTCTTTTGGCCATCTTCTCAACCAATTGATCAAATGTGAGAATCTTCAACAAATTGCTTGCTTGCAATGACTCCAGATTGGTTGAGTATATAGAAAGAAGAGCCTTTATGAAGGTGGTCATATAAATATCAATTTTTATGCCATCGGCATCAAAATCATGTTTGATTGCATGGATTTCAGAAGTCAAACTCATGATTTTAACAATATTGTACATAATCCTAGGTGTCATAGGATAAATTTTGTCTTATTCTAATAAGTTTATTTTCCAAAACTGTAGGAAAAGGGAGGGTCACTTGGGAATGTGAAGTGAACAGCCATTTCATTGGCTTTTTATATTATATTGCTTCCTCTTTTCAATCTGAATTGTGAAGACAATTTTGGCTTGCATCAAATATTGCTCATTGTAATTTTATCATTTTTTAATCTAAACCTGACATTAGTATCAGAGCTAGGATTTTTTTTTTCATTGCTCTATCTTCTTACAACATTCTTCTTTCCTCTCTTTTAGCCGTACGGTCATGTGCAAATTTGTTTCAATTTGATTGTTTGTTACTGGCTGATTATAGATGGCATCCCAGCTATAGATGGCCTCTCAGCTGTAGAAGGATGTTCTTGGCTAATTTAATGCTGCTGCAGGCCTGAATAAGGCATTACTTCTGCTCTTGGAAGGCTTAGTTGTCCTTATGAGGACTACGTGTCATAGGAAGACTTTCTTATCATTGTATTTGAAGGCGTTTTTCTGTTGGGCATGACCATCTGATCTACTGCGTGGACCCCTTTAACCTTGTATATCATATTTCTGATGGTATTTTGGCGGATTGCACTGCGCAAAAGTCAGAAGCCTGTCATGGAAGGCATATTTAGCTGTTGAGACACAACTTCTGTCAAAGTTCTGACTCTGGTTGCTGTTTATACCTGATTTCTGGATTGTGTTGGCTCTAAGAAAGGCATCTTATCTGATTTTGACACTAATATTCTGATTTGACTGTGTTAAGGCCCGAGTTTGGGGTTGAAAGGTGCATTTGCTATTCTGTTTGGAAATGCTACGTGGCATCATGGATGGCATTCTGCTGTCTTTTCTTATTTGTTGAAGTATTATTCTTGGACATATGTAGCAAAGCGCTGCATTTGCTACATTCTCCTTCCACCTGACACTAAGTTGGCATTAACATTGGCTCTTCATTGAAGAAAATTTGAATGCATTTACTACATTCTCCTTCCACCTGACACTAAGTTGGCATTAACATTGGCTCTTCATTGAAGAACATTTGAAAGTTGGTGTTTCATTTCTCATTCCAATATTGAAATTTTCTTTGCATATATGCCAGAGGAGAGGTACTTTTAATGCTTTTTCATTAAAAAGCAAATTTCAGTTTTTAAAGTGCTCTTTTTCAAAATTTGAAGCGTTTAATAGCCTAAAGCAAACTACTCTAAGCATAATTTGACAAAACAATCAAATTGTGCAAATTAAGGAGAAATAAGGAGAGCTATTCTTTACCCATTCATTTCTATCAAAAGACGTACATCCGGAAATTAAAAAAATTGAGTATATCGTCAAGTATGAGGTTTACTTGTTATGTTGGTGCTAACGATAGAGTGAATCCTTTTCATGTGCCACCTAGGTACCACGTACCATACTGCTCTCATGTTCTTTAATTCCTCTTTCACGTATTGCCAAGTATATAGAAGGACGAGCTTCTTCCACGTATCGACAGGTATATAGAGAGGTTTGGTATATCGGTCTAGTGGTATATAGAAAATAAGACCTTTTGAAGTGATAAAAAACCAATTTTGGGGGGTTTCAAAAATTAAAAATTGAAAACTCAAAACTCAAAACAAAACAATGCATTAAATCAAATCAATCATTGGCACAACATTGACAAGCAAAGACAACTAGTTAGAATGGTCTCGACAAGTGTCGAACCCCCTCATCTTCAATGATTTATGGCTCTATATTTGCGTCGGAGATACAAAGCTAGCTAAGACAACAATGAATGCAAAAGATATTCAAACATGGAAGCATAAAAATTAGAAAACATTGGCCTTGATAAGGGCTTTAGTCGATGGAGATGTGTTTCGTCATATTCAGGGTTGCAGTACTCCATGGGGAGCACTTCAAAAATTGAAATACTTGTAAGATTCTCACTCAAAATTGGAATTCATTAAGTGGTAGTTGAAGTTGTTCAACCTTGAGTTGAAAGATGGTGATGTGATGAGATTGGCTTAAAAAATACGTACAATCAAGCATGATGTAGATGCCATGGATGTCAAAATTGACATCTATATGACCGCATTCATAAAAGTTCTCCTTCCCAACTATTCAACCTACTTGGAGTCTCTACAAGCAAGCAATTAGTTGACGGCTCACATTTGATCAATTAGTTGAAAAGATGTTGGAAAGAGAAAAGGCTTTTGGAAGAAAACCGAGTCTATAGGAGAAAGTGTGTGCTATGTAAAGTGCAATTATTTCAAAACATTAAATAAGGCCACGTCTTCCAAAAGTGAAGGCAATAATAAGTACAAGAAGAAAAACAAGGGAAAAGGTGGCAAAAATGACAATCAAGGTGGTCAAAATAAAAAAAAGAATGACAAGCAACACCTCTACTATGAACAATGTGATAGAAAAGAAAACCATGAAACCTATGATTGCAGGTCTCCATGGAAGAAAATTGAAGCATACTGTAAAAAGAAAGAGGAAGAGTCAGAGAAACAAACAAAAGAGTCGAATTCTGCTCAAGTCACTAGTGAATGTGCGCTTTCCAGTTCAGATGATGAAGCAAACAATGTCTCAGTTAGTTTGTAATGGTTTGATGCTTGGGTTCTTGATATTGGTGCCATCCTACATATGATTTTTCAAAAAGACTTCTTTGAGTAGTTTTATGAAGAAAGTTGTGGTCTGGTTTCTTTGTAGATAGATCAAGTTTGCAAATACAGGGAAGAGGTACAATCTGACTCAGGTGTCCAAGGCTTACAGATTTCAAACTCCAAAATGTTCAATACCTTCTTCAATTGAAATGAAACTTGTTGTCTCTAGTGCTCATTCGGCAACAAGGTTATTCCATCTTGTTGGACAATGGTGACATCACTATCAAAAGGAAAAGTGACAATACAATTGTCTTGACTAGATACGAGAAAGAAAAATTGCTTAAATTCAAGGGTGAGCCATCAGTTTCAAGGAATTATGCTCATCTCGTTGAAGATGGTATGTCTCCAAACATGTTGTGGCATGCTAGATTTGGACATACTATAACAACGTTCGCGTATTGCAAAAAAATGGTGTTGCTGGTTTGTCTACCTTGCCCACAAAATTTGACGAAAAGTGCGAAACCTGCATTTTAGCCAAACATGCAAGATAACCATTTCCAAAGTCACAGTGGAAAGCCGACAGAAAGTTGCAATTGGTTCACTCAATTTCATTGATCACTACAACAAAATGACTT
The DNA here is from genome assembly GCA_037957365.1 of Torreya grandis. Taxonomy (NCBI): domain Eukaryota; kingdom Viridiplantae; phylum Streptophyta; class Pinopsida; order Cupressales; family Taxaceae; genus Torreya; species Torreya grandis. The sequence goes on from JARHVA010000141.1 coordinate 4,851,590, forward strand.
GGATATACTTTCTCAAATAAAAATCTGAAGCATTCGAGACATCCAAAATATTTCAAATGATGATTGAAAATGAAGCTCAAACCTGCATCGAAACACTCATGACGGATAATGGTGGTGAATACATTTCAAAGAAGTTTGAATCCTGTCTTGAGCAAAATGAGATCAAACTTTTGAGTTAGTTAACCAAGACTGACCCTTTTTTTTTTAGAACTCCACTTAAGCCTATTTTAGATTTTTGAAAAGCTTATTTATTGGCTTAATCAAGCCATTTAGAAGGATCCTTGAAGTTGGAAGAAAGAAATTGTAAGCTAGACCATTCATCAATAGAGAAGTTTTGTTCTGAATCTGAGTTTTGACAGAAAATAGTGTGTATTTGATTGTGCATCAGCGTATAAGTGAGATTTTTCTTCCTCTGTAGGTCCCTTCCTCACCTATCTTTCTCTATCTCACCCTTTTGCAGGTCATTTGAAGAGGTTTTCAACCCTTCATTTGAAACATTTTTGCTTAAGGATAGAATTATAGATTTCATTTGATCATATTTGTGCATTGATTTCAATAACTTTAGGGGATTTGGACAATTCAGGGGTATCACTCCTCTTTAATTAAGATTTTTTTTCAGTTTTTCTTCCCCTTTTCACCCCAAAAATCACAGTAGATCAGATTTAATTGATAAATCTTAAGGGAACCAACCCTCTCTGGAGGTTCTTCTCATCATAGAGTCACCCACACTCGGAGAAGTTTCAATTGTATCAGCTGGAGTGAGGGTGTGCTTGCACATCTTCAAGCAGGGTGCACTCTAGAGTGATAACAGTTTCTGGCATGCCCGATGGACCAGCTTGCAGTACATCATCTTTAGATCTGATTTTCAGTGCCCCTGTGGCTCTCATTTCAAGGCAAAAGGTACATTATTTATCATAATTCCAGTTATCTTCATGAATTTCTAGGCTATGGCAGTCCATAGAGAAAAAATTTATCATTCTTCTCCTTTTCAACATTTTCAGTATGATCCCCATGACCCATATTAGCGATGTGAAGAGTATACAGATCCTTATCAGTAGTACGAAGGCTCATACCATTCCTATAACCATGATCCATATGCATCTCATCCTCATCCATATGAGCCTTACCCATTCCAAGATCAATCACCCTTCCAAAACTCTCTAAATTTTCATGATGAGATAGAGGAAATGAGGAGGGTAAGCCAAATGATTGCTGAAGAGTTGTCAGCTTACAAACAAGAGTTATTTGATAAGCAATCTCAGTCGCAAACATCAATACCTCTCACTGCCCCATATCAATATCCACGGATTTAAAGTCCATCTCAGCAAGAAACTTTGCCAAGCATGCCTCAAGATGCAGTATTTACAATACCAGAAACTCTTAAACCCAAGTTTTTCAACTTGGAGTCAAATACAACAACCAAGCATAAGCTCAAATGATGAAATCAACCCTATATTCACTGTTGACATTCAGCCCTCACCCCTTCCTCCTCAAAATCCCAAATCCTTTCCTTCATGGAAAGCAATTCAAGAAACAATGTAGAGAGAGGAGGCGACAGTTGTTCAGGTTCAGCAGCCTCAGTTGCAAAATCAGGGACCTATGGCACAACCATTGGATCTTTCTCATCTTATTGAATACTTTCAGGGATCTATTGTGCCTATCTTGGAGAAGGAGCCTATCCTTTTTGAAGCAAAAGAAGAAGTTGCAGCTGATGTAGATAGAGATTAAAGAGTATTGCATGATCATAAGGAGGACATCATCATTGACACATTCAGTGTCAAAGATGAAATTGATGAAGTCAAAGAAGTTGCTGCTGTAATTGAAGATCAGCTGAGAGTAGATGATGAAATTCAAGAAGAAAACACTTCAATTGTTCAACTTGAAGGTGTTTTCCATGAGCTTATTGATCCAACAAGGGCTGCCATCCATCATGAAGAACAAGAGCGTGTAGAAGTGACAGAAAATGAGTACCAATTACCACAAGAAGTTGAAGATAATTTGCAGCCTTATGTTCCAATTGTACTTTAAATTCAGGGGAACAAGTCTTTAGATTTGTTTGATATCTTTTGTTCAGGGTATTCTTTACTGGAATGTGGTCCATTGCAGGATGAGAAGAGTGCTTTGACCAAGCAAGAAGCGGTTGTTTTCATAGAAGATGACACGTTTGAACATCTCAAGCATGGTTATCAACCTCTTTCATCATCTTCAAATGCTTATACACTTTTGGAAGCTGAGTATGAACACAAATGGCCTCATGAAGTCATAAAATCAGAATTGTCTCTCTTAGAGGTCAGCTTTGAAGATATGACAAAGAAGATACATGTTAGTCTACATCAACAAGATCAGCAATTGAGCATGTTCTTGCAAAGTACACGGATCTGGGAGCATGATGATATGGTCTTGGATCCATACCTGAAATCAATGTACTTAAGGATGGAGGTTGGAAACCCAACTGCACCATCAAAAAGACATGAGCGTCCAATTGCTCCTAGTTGTAGAAAAGAGCTATCAAGAGATGGCAAATATATTTCAAGGTTCTATGGGGCATCAAATAGCTTTCCTTTTGATCCAGGAGGACCAGCAAGGTAGAGGACTACCTTTAGTTTCATTCCTCTAAGTGCTTTTTTGCACATGCTTTCAGTAGTTGTTTTTCCTTTCAGTTTTGTTGTCGTCCTTTCCTCTAAGTGCACATGTGCACATGTTGTTGTTGAGTCAGAATATCTTTTGTGTTTTGGTCTCCAGCTTTTCCATTTTTCAGTGTATGTCCAAGTTTGTCATAACCAAAGTTTCTGAGTTCTTTGACCAGCAGGCTGGTCAAACCCTGAAAGTCATCAAAATTGTTAGTCAAGGCCAAATTACTACCCCTACTATTAGAAACTTTCCCCAGAACGGTCAAATCCCTATACAACGGGTCAAACTTGTGAATTATAGTCTAAAGGCATGACCAAAGGGATATGTAGGCAGTCAAAGTATCAAATACAGTCGTGATGAAGACCTATAGCAATGTTACACAATCAAATGTGTTCCAAGGCAAGACAACTACAGCAAGTTCAAAAGCATATCTCCTACCCAAAATGTCACATATAGTTATTGAGTCCTTGATAAAAGCCAATGAAGAATTGATCAAGCTACAACCATTACACCTACAGAAGATGTACCCTACAACAGTCTCCTATAAACATTCATTGAATGAGAGAACTATGTTAAAGTGAAGGATTGATTGGTGGCTAAAGACACTGTATAGAAATATATGATATCCAATGCATGATGGATTGTGAATAATGCTTATAAGCACTTCTTCGATTAGCTCATCCATCTAAAGGTCACTTACAACTCACATAAGGTATCTACAGTCGAGTTTGATCACCAATCAAACATTTCAAGACACTTGGGAAGATTGCTTCAATCTAGGGTTTGAAGGCCATGGTGACAAGGCAACTAATGCATCAGGGATTAAGGAATATATATTAAAAGGCCAGTAAAAGAGACCTACTAGTCTATATAGCTACAGCCATCCTCGAGACTAGACCTACAGCCCTGTAAGTTCACTTACAGATGAAAGCAAGGGATCAGAAGCAGGAATACAGGTTTATTCTTTCTTTCCAGACTTCACACCAAGTGTTTTATTTCCAAAGTGTTTTCTTTCTCAAAGTTTTTCGGGCTAAGTGTGGGAACAATTTCCTCGGACTTTTTGACTGAGGGAAAATAAATCCGGAAAAGGACTTTGCAAGAAGTCCGAAAGATTAAAGGTTTATTTTTATTTTTTTTCCAAAGGATAGATAGCTCAGCGAAGGGAAAAGGACTTTTACAAGAAACCCGAAGGGTATGTGCCCTTCGGGAAGGTTCATTACAAAAATCCCAAAGGGTACCTACCCTTTGGGAAAGTTCATAACACAAAAGTCCGAAGGACTTTCCAACTTTTCCGAAAGGAACAGTTCATAACATTTTTTCGAAGGGCAGTTCCAAAAAAACCCGAAGGGTATCTACCCTTCGGAAAAGTTCATTCACAAAAACCCGAAGGGTATGTACCCTTTGGAAAGTCACTTGACAAGAATCCTAAAGGGTATCTACCCTTCGAGAAGGTTCACTTCAAGATTTCAAGGGACGTTTGCAAGAATCCCGAAGGGTATGTGCCCTTCAGGAGAGTCATTTTCCAAATTTTTGAAGGGACGGTTCAAATTTCCAAAGGGTCACTTCTGAAGGCCCGAAGGGCTCTTTCTTTCGGAAAGTCCTTAAGACAAAAGCCCGAAGGAAATATTCCCATCTGACTTTTGGTCCGAAATAAACAATTGGCAAAGGCTTAAGAAAAGTCCGAAGGGTAAGCTTATTGAAATTGTCCGCGGGAAAACGACTAAGTATAAGCCAGAAGAAGGATTTTGAAGGAAAAGAAAGGCCGCAGACGAAGAAAAGTGCATAAGAAAGAAGTCTCAGACATTTTGTTTTGGAAAAGAACAAAACTGTGATGAATATGTTTTGTGCTATGTTGTACTTCAAAGAGGTAAATCTACACTTTTGGGCCGAAGCAACTAAAAGAACAGTATACCTACGCAATAGATCACCATCAAACAACCCTTCAATTCAAGACTCTGTATGAAATGTGGTGTGGTCATCTTCTTTCAGTGCAACATCTTTGGGTTTTTGAATCCACTTGTTATGCATTAATTCCAAAATAGAAGAGGAATAATTTGGATCATAGGAGTCGCAAATGCATTCACTTGGGATATTCTGAATCCTCTAAAGCATAGAGGCTGTATGATGAGAAAAAGTAGTAGTTTCTTGTTGCAAGAGTAGTTGTCTTTTGTGAAAATGCAAAAGGACAAAGCCAACATTGATTGACAATTGAGTCGACTTGATAAATATGCAAAGTTTGATGTCTACAAGGAGAGTGATTTGGATGTTCCAAACAGTAAGTGGGGGACATGCAATTGGGAATCAATTGATTCTTTATTGTCTCCTATACATGAGAATGGATCTCCTCCTGAAGGAGAAAGTGCAATTTCATTAGAGAATGAACAGGGGCCACAAGAACAGAGGGCGAAAAGTGAAGGAACTTCAGACGATGAAATTGAAGCACCTAAACCATAGAAAAAAATGCTTAAGTGGGCCACCTAGACATTGAAAGATGTTAAACATGATGTTGGGAAAATAGGCACTAGAAGTGCACATGCAACTGCATCACAATCAGACAAGTTTCTTATATAAATTCAAGATAAGATTGAAAAACTCACCTTGGATGATTCTATAGAAGAACTCAATGTTGCGTTTGATTCAAAATCAAAATCTTTCAAACAAGCTGAGAAGTTTGAACTTTGGATAAAAGCAATGAAAGACGAGTACAGTGCATTGGTAAAAAACGGGACTTGGAAATTGGTTGATCCTCTATTCGGCTGCAAACCAATTGGCTGCAATTGGATCTACCACAACAAATGCAAGGCCAGTGGGTCACTTGACAAGCATAAATCCAAGCTTGTCGCAAAGGGAAATGATTAAAAGGAAGGAATTAACTACAATGAAACCTTTGCACCTACAACAAAATGGACCACCATTTGAACCATGTTGTCTTTGACAGCTCACAACGGATAGAAAGTTCACCAAATGGATGCCAAAATTGCATTTCTGAATGGTGATCTCAAGCAAATAGTGTACATGACACAACTCGAAGGTTTTGCAGTAAATGGCCAAGAGCACAAGGTGTGCAAACTTGAAAAATCGTTGTATGGTTTGAAACAAGCCCCTCGAGCATGGTATGACAAACTAGCTGAGCAACTCATGAACATGAACTTCAAACATTTAGAGTTTGAAGATGCAACTCTTTTTTGTCAAAACAATTGGCAAAACAGTTGTATTTGTGGTGGTGTATGCTGATGATTTGCTCATCATAGGGAATAATGAAAGGTTCACTGCAAAGTTCAAATCAGAATTGATGAAAAGCTTTGAAATGATTTATTTGAGTTATTTTCATTACTATTTGGGTATTGAAGTAATTCAGAAACCAAACTAATTCATCACTTAGCAGAAGTAGATTGGTGACATTCTGAGCAAGTTCGGAATGGAAGATTGTAAGCCTTTTAGTACGCTCATGAAACATAATCTAAAATTGATATCAGAGGATACAACAGAGTTGGTTGATGCTACTAAATATAGACAACTCATTGGAAGTTTGATTGACAAGACCACAACTAGACTAGATATATCCTTTGTTGTTGGTATTCTTTCAAGATTCATGCAACAACCTAGAGACAATCATTTGGTGGTAGCAAAAAGAGTTCTTAGATATTTCAAAGGAACACAAAATTTTGGGCTCAAACACTTTAGGGAAGGAGACTTCAAATTGGTTGGATATTTAGATTCCGACTATGTTGGTGATCGTGAAGATGTGAAATTCACTACGGGTTTTTTGATGAATTTGAGAATAATTGTTGTTTGTTGGAATCCAAGAAGCAATCAGTGCTGGCAATTTATTCAACAAAAGTAGAGTATATGGCCACTTAAGAGACAACCATAGAGATTCTGTGGCTCTGAAAGGTTTTCTTAGATTTGCAGGAACAATAGGGTTCATCAACACCTCTCATGGTTGACAACACTTCTACAATTCAAATGACAAAGAATTTAATCTTTCATGACTGAACCAAGCATATCAATACCAAATTTCATTTGATTCGACATTGTGTGAAAGATGACAATGTTAAGTTGCAACATTGCCTTAACATCTTGACAAAAGCGCCTGGACGAGAAAATTCAAAAAGTTCAAAGGAATGCTTGGTCTCACCATGACCCCTAAAGATTAAGGGGGGGATGTAACAATATTATACATAATCCTAGGTGTCATAGGATAGATTTTGTCTTATTCTAATAAATTTATTTTCTATTCTAATAAGTTTATTCTAATATTGTACGTTTCCATTTTTCAACTCTAGATTGAATAGTTTCAACTATAGTTGTATAAACTCCAATTATAAGTGGGAATCATAAGTTCTTTCAATTTGTGAAAAGCTTCCGAACGAGTACTGCACCCCTAAATGTGATGAAACACTTCTGCATCAATTGAGGTCCCCATCAAGGTTAATGCTTTAGAGTTTTTTTGCTTCTATGATGATTTCTTCTTTGCATCCTTCGGTTTGGCAGGTTTATCATCGCCGTCACAAATGTTGAACCACAAGTCATTGAAGATTAGTGTGTTCTCCACTTGTCTTGACCGCTCTAACTAGATTTTTTTCTCGGTTAGAGTTGTGTCAACAATAGTTTTGATAGAATGCATGTTTATTGTATTGGGAGATGAAATGGTTCATTATTGTTTTAAAAAGGTCCCCTTTTCTATATGCCACCCGATTGATATACCAAATCTATCTATATGCTCGCCCTTTCTATATACCTGTCGGTACGTGGAAGAATTTTGTTCTTTCTATATACCTGAAGGTACGTGGAAGAATTTTGTTCTTTCTATATACCTGAAGGTACGTGAAAGAGACATTATAACCCTATATATTCAGATTGCTCTTGGTCGTTTTTTGGGTTTACATCTAGCGATACTCGCAAATGGGTAACGGAGGGAATGGGAAAATGAGTTTTTCCTTATTTCTCCTTGGTGGTTTATGGGGATTAAGCTATAGAGGCCATTGTTACAGCTATATTAGGCTATAAGTGTTGTAGTTTGATTGCGACGACTTGATTTGTAAACATGAACTAGAGGTACTGTTGATATCAAATGTTGCGAATTGGTTTTGTGTTTGCATAATTAGATTTGTTTTCAAATTTTACTTATTTAGGTAAAATGAATTAATTTAGTTTGCAATTTGACTTATTTTGTTTTTAATATGTCAAAAATGAACAAAAATGCATGTTTCTCCATTCAAAATTATGCTTTTATTGAGAAAGAAAAAACATAAAATGCATATAAAACTGACTTATTTTGTCTAAGGTGCCACTTGGAAGGTTGAAACTCCTTGTTTTAGCCTTCACGTTGGTTTGACCACCAATCAAAACAAAAGACAGCAAGGAATGCCTTTGATGAGGATTTTGATGTAAATGTGAGTTTTAATGCATACCAAATAGGTGATACGCCACATAAAAGGACGTAGAACCTGCCACGCAGTCCAAAAAGGCAGTCAAAGCTCCTTGATTTTCATTTAATCAGCTACCAATTGGTAGGGCGAAGTCCAAATGTAGACAAACTCTGCCAAACGCAGCCAAAACAATTGTTATGCAGACCTCAACAACAGAAAATGTACCATGGAACAGCTCCATGCAGTCCAACAAGGAAGTAATACGCAGCCAGAGATAGAGACCAGCCACATTGCAGTCCAAAGTCTTAAAAATTCAGTCAAAGCACCTTCCGCTCAGGCAAAAAAACAGCCAAAAAACAAGCAATACACAGGCTTAAAGCCCCATGCAGCCCATGAACATGCCTCTCAATCAGAGAAAACACCTTTATGCAGTCCAATACAACAGAAAAAAGTCAGGGTCTGAAATGAATGCATCATGCAGCCCTTGGAGCAGTCACAAGTAGCCAAACGCCTTCCAGAGATTGACAAATTCAGATAAAACTCAGTATTCAATGCTGAAACAGCAGCAGAACTTCATGAAGGAGCTCCACGCAGCCACAAAACACCTTTATCTAAACTGAAATGCCTTCCCATGAGAAAAAAAATGCCTTAACTCAGATTGATATGCCTTCACACAGCCAATATTCAGTCTTTATCAATGAGAAAGACTGATTTAAATGAATTTGATTGGGCTAGAGGACAGAAAAAAAAAGAATGTAGAATGAATAAAAGACAGCCTGCGCTCTGATACCAATGTCAGGCTAGGATTGGAATGACAGGATTTGGTGCAAACCAAAATATTGCAAATCGCATTAAATGAAGAATGAATGATTATATCAATAAATAGCCAAGAATGTGACTTTTCATTTCATAGTCTAAGATGCCTTTTCATATTCTAAGATGCCTCTTGACCTACCTACGGATACTCTCTGGCTTACCACTACAAAACATACGTTCTCTTACAATGACACCTAGAATTATAAATATTATATTATAATAATATATCGGGGCCTAGAGGCTGTAGATCCCCCATGTTGATTACCTCTTTCTTCCAGCCCATCCATGCGATTGGTAGCACCAAGCCGATACTTCACACATTAGAGCTGAAAGATCAGTCAGGCAACACTTCTCTCAGAGCACTATTACTATTTAGACTACTCACATCCCATAGCTTGCTCTCCTTCGGCATCGTGGCTCTGTCCATTTCTGGCAACATGGATCTATTACTTACTGGCCGCCTCCCAGACCACAGGGGCAAACTCATATTACGAGTTTATTTTCTATTACGGAGTTACACTAACCTTGAATGTTAATGGAGATTCTAGAGGAAGTGCTTTGCTTCTTCCTAGAATCTCCCAGCCTAGCCCCTCCGACATTGGGTACTCCCTGATGAGCATTATCAGACTTTTCACAGTGATTGATGGCTCAGATGATGACTCCACTCCAGGCACAAACAAATACATTCTATGAGGTTTCCTTCTAGTATTCATCGGCACATGCTTTTGGGGCTCTTGTTCGCCCTTCATTGCTATTTGTATTGATTTCATTACTACCTATGTTAGTGGCACACTGCTTTATTTTGTCTTGTGTACTTCTATTCCTTTACTTGGCTTCTAGGATTCTCTCTTCCTAGATCTTTCTATTGTTAACTGCTGTATCCTCGAGTCCCATTGACCTACTTTTGGTCATCTGTGGACATTAATATAATTTCTTTCTTTCTTTCTTTCATATTTGTGGATATGAATTGTGTGTTATGTCTTTCTTGATGATTTATTTTATTGTGTAATCTCGTTTGTGGTTCTTTTAATCCCTGCCATCAAGTGGTATCAGAACAGGTTTAGATTGTGGTTGGAAGCAAGAGACAAGTGATTTTGTTTTGCGGGAATTTAGAGAGGAAAGAATAGGATGCTGCCCCAAAAAAAAGATATTCTTCAACTCAAGAAGTAATTGCATTGAGAAATCAACTGGACATTGTAAAAGGCATTAGCTAGTTTGCAGAATCAGATAACCAATCATAAGCAGAATTAGGGAAGAACAACAATTTAATGCTGCTTCATCGAGCTCAACTCTAGGAGGCAATGGACCAAGCTCATCTTCTGGAGGTTTTCAAGAAATTCTAAAGCTAGGAAGGGTGGTGCCCATGTGACGGGAACCTTAAATCTGAGATTCTTAATCACTGGATTCTAGTTTAAAACTCCTCAAGAGATTCAGTTTTTCAGATCTGGAGAAACAGTGGTTTGGTGTTTCTAAGGTGGAAGGCAGGGCATATGTGTGGTGGAAGAACTATACCACAATATTGATAGACTAAGGAAGCCAACATCCTTCTACATGGGAGGAGTTTGTTAAGGTAACGAAGGAAAAATATTGGCCCTGAATTATGAGAAAACATTATTCCAAGAATTTCATAGTATTAGTCAGCCAGATGAAATGGTGGTGGATTATTCCAAAAGGTTTGACAGTTTGAATACCAAAATAAATTTATTGGAAGCTCCTCAAATTTTGGCTTCCATAATCATCAATGGATTATTCAAAAGGAAATGAGGTTCATGAACTTGGAGAATTTGAAATAAGCATCCCAAATGGCATTAAAGATTGAAATAAAATTGCAGAAAAATAACTAAAGCAGGGATGAATGGATCAAACAAAGAAGCCGAGGCACAAAGCTCAGACGCTGGAAGTGACAGACAAGGATGAAAACCAAGTTCTGAAAGTGGTTTTGGTAAGAGGAGAGATGGTACTTAGTTTCAATTCGGTCGACATGATGGAAAGCATGGTTATGGTTGAGGATGTGGAGACAAAGGATCAATAATTTGCTATCAATGCACCAATGATGATGACGACAAATCTTGGGGGTGTATGGTGGACATAAGGGCCAAACAAAGGCAAGAAGAGGGCCAAACTAATATTCTACATATTGGAGGTAAGGATACTACTGAGAAAGAGGTGCATAATCCGGAGGATGGTGAGAATATTATGATCTGAAGAATGTGCTGCACGTTAGGAAAAAACGAGTTAACTTGGTTGCAAGAAACCTTTATGAAATGCAAGATACAGGACAAGGTATGTAGTTTGGTGCTTGATTGACTAGCTTTTATGCAGTAGCATGCCTGAATTTGGACAACCAACCACATTCCTAAATCATACTAGTTGGGATGGGTGCAAGATGGGCAGGAGGTGTATGTATCCCCTGGTGCCTGGTGAGGTTTATTTTGGGATCTTATGTAGTCATGAGGTCTGGTATGATGTGTTTCCCATGTCGGATTGTCACATACTTTTGGCATAGACTGCTTAAGAAGAAAGAAGAAAGGAACACTTTCAGTACATGCATTCTTGAAGCTGTTGAAAGTAACTGAGGAGTTCTACCTAGTTTTTGCAAAAAAGGTAGAGGAAGGGAAAGCAACTTTTAAGATGGAGGATCTACCAAAAGAATCTCAAAATTTCTTAGATGAGTATAAGGTTTTTCGCCAAGGAACTTCTGGCTGGTTTGCCTTCGCAAAGGAAGGTATCTCATCAAATTGATTGGATTTCAGGTGCCACGTTACCTAACAAGGCTGCCTATTGCACTACTCTCATGGAAGATTAAGAGACAAGAGGACAGGTGAATAAGCTTCTGGAAAAAGGGCTATTAGAGAGTGTTAGCTTGTGTGCTACACCAATACTCTTAGCTACTAAGAAAGATAGAGGATGGCGTATGTTCTTTGATTCAAGAACACTTAACTAAAATTGCTATTAATGATCACTTGTAGATACCTCAGATAGATGATCTTATGGATGTGTTACTTGGATCACATTTCTTTTTCAAGATAGATTTGTGAAGGGGCTATCACCAAGATTACATCATGGAAGGGGATGAATGGAAGACAGTATTTTTCACCAAGGGTTGTATATATGACTGGTCAGTAATGGCAGTTGGTATTTTGAACGCACCAAACATGTTTAGAGGCTCATGATTGAGGAATTTCATTCTTTCATTGGCATGTTTATTGTTGTTTATTTGGATGAGAGCTTGATTTTTAGTAAAGCTCAAGAACATTTGGTACACATAAGAGCTTTGTTCGACAAGTTATGAGACGAGAAATAATATGTGAATTGTCCTCATTTTTTCAGTCAAAGCTGGTATACCTTGGTCATATTATTTCAGAAAATGGATCCAAGGAAGGCGATGGCATTCTTGGATTGGGCAACTCAAAACAATGTGACTGACATGAGGCATTTCCATGGAGTGGTGAATTTTTATGATAAGTTAATTTGACATATTAGTGGATCCCAGCTCCTTTGGCCTCTTTGATGAAAGCCAATAGGAACTTTGTATGGCCAAAGGTGTCTAAAGAATTTTTTTCATGTTTCTTAGAGATGTGTGGTAGAATCTCTTGATTGGCTCTTCCATATATTAATGAGGCTTTTGAGGTTGAGTGTGATGCACAAGTGTGGCCCTTGTAGCAATGCTTAGACAAGGAAGTTATCCTATAGCTTGCCATAGTGAAAAATTTAATTATCCAAAGAAGAAGTATAACACGTGATCAAGAGCTATATGCAATTATGCAAATTCTACGGCATTGGAGGCATTTTTTGATGCCAAATAATTTTGTATTGTATAACAATCATCACTCCTTGAAGTATTTGCAAACACAAGATAAGTTACATGCTGGTTATGTCAAATGGTCAAACTATTTGCGAATCTTTTCTTTTGTGATTAAATATAAGGCAAGTAAAGAAAATATGGTAGTGGATACATTTAACCAACGAAGGACGTTTGGTCACTATTTCTAATGAGGCATTTCAATTTGAACAACTTAAGGAGACTTATGACAGTGATTCAGATTTTGGGGCTACTTATGAGCCTTGTTAAGAACCATTCATAGTAGACACGGTGAGTGTTTTGGATCATATGGTCTGGGATGGATTTTTGTTTCATGGGAAGCAATTGTGTATTCCAAATGGTAACATGAGGGAGGCAGTTATACAAGAAGCACATCTTGGTCTTCTTGGTGGATTTTTTGGAAGAGATAAGACTCTTCAATATTTAGAATAATGCTATTATTGGCCAAGCATATTAAAAGGAGGTGGCCAAGTATGTGGATGGGTTCCACATGTTTCAATTTACCAAGGGTAAAGCTGAAAAATGTAGGCAGGTACTAGCCATTATCAGTCCTTGAGAAGCCTTGGTGACACTTTCGGAGGAATTTTGTGTTGGGATTACCTTGAACTCAGAGGTAATGATACACTTTTTGATGTGGTTGATCGATTTTCTAAAATTGTTTATGCAGAGGTATCACTCATCGCAAGATTGTTCTTCAAAGAAGTGACATGATTGCATGGTTTGCCACTCTCTATCACCTTTGAAATGAATGCATTTTTTTTTAATCATCTGTGAAACGAATACAATTATTTTAGGCATTTTTAGTAAACTCCATGGAAAATCTTAGTGCAAGGCTAATATATAGTTTTGCATATAATCTTCAAATGGGTGGACAAACTGAAGTAATGAACCAAATTATTGGAAATTGGTTGCATTATTTTGTGCAAGACCGACCAAAGCAATGGGGTTCTATCCCTCAAGCTGAATTTTCTCTCAATAACTTTGCCAATTGCTCCGAGGTTATTCACCATTGAGATTTCCCCTTGGCTAGATGAGAGTGTGTTCTCACCAGTTATGAGTTGAAACTGATTATCACATTCTTTGTTAGGTCCCGATCTGCCATCTTTGCTCCCTCCAGGAGGTGGAGACCAAGGAACACTTGGGGGAGATATCATTGCGTCTACAGGGACCTAGGCAACACTCGGGGGAGATATTGATTTTCTTTAGATACCCGGACCGACAGTGCTTGGCTCTTTATCTTCGCGAGGCCATCAGCTTTCGGCGCTGATCCCAACCAATGGGACATAGAGGCTCTAGAGTCCCCATGTTGATCACCTCTTTCTTCTAGCCCACCTAGGAGATTGGCAACACTAAGCGCCATTTGCACGCTAGCACTTCACACATCTAAGTTGATAGATCATTTATATAGTGCTTCTCTTAGCACACCATTACTACTCAGGGTACACAATGTTAGTAGTAGAACAAGGCTATAAAATCGTAGAGTATAATTGTTTGACAAGTGTGCAATCTGCACTATTTTGTACTTTGTATATCCTTTTGGATGCATTCAGCACCTAAATGCACATCAAGAGTCTACAAAATGCAGAGAGTCTCTTTTGTTTGTAGTGAAACGCTAGAATATGAAGCGACAAAGCCTTTGTAACTCTATATATAGCGCTCATTTGTATTGTAGAAGGGTTCCAAAATATATAGATCAATATAGAGATTAAATAATGGTTCTTATTTATGTCTACGCATGTTCCTTTGCATAATTACGTATTGTTTTCCTGTAATCTATTAATCATTTGAAATACTGAATGTTTTTGGGCAAATTAAGCCTGTGAATCATGTTAATTCCTCTACAATTCTGCCCCTGGTTTAACTTTAATCATCTGTCATAGCCTCCTTGAGTCTCTTTTGTATTGCACTTCTCACAAACACTTCTAATTAGCATGTTTTGATGGGTTTTCCACGAACCTTGCTAACACACAAATCCCCCAACTTGCTCTCCCTCAGCACCATGGTTTTGCTCCTTCCCATCAGCATGCCTCTGCCCCTTTCCGACGACATGGATCTACTACTTACTAGCTGCCCCCTAGACAACAGGGGCAAACTGATATTACAAGTTTCTTTTCTACTATGGGAGTTACACTAGCCTTGGATGTTGGGAGATTCTAGAGGAATTGTTTTATTTTCTCCTAGGATCCCCTAGTCTGGCTCCTCCGACCCTAGGTACTCCTCGAAGAGCATTATCAAATCTTTCATAGTGACCAATGATGGCTCAAATGACGACTCCACTTCATTCACAAACAAAGACATTCAAAGAGATTTTCTTCTTGTCTTCATAGACACATGCTTTTGGGGGCTTTTGTTCGCCCTTCATTGCTATTTGTATTGATTTCATTACCCCCTATGTTAGTGGCACATTGGATTATTTTGTCTTTTGTATTTTTATCCCTTTATTTTGCTTCTAGGATTATCTCTTCTTAGAACTTTCTATTGTTAATTGCTGTATCCTCGAGTCCCATTGACCTACTTTTGGTTATCTATGGACATTAAATATAATTTCTTTCTTTCTCCTAGAAGAGTGATTGAACTGAGGCCTTTAATTCCAGATGCTTGCATTTTTGTAGACATTTAACAAATTGTGGAAGGCATGATAAACCTGTTTAAATAGGTTAAGAAAAATTTTGAGCAGCACAATGGAGAGTAGCAGTTCAGGGCAGATTTAAAAAAAGATGAGAAAAGCAGTACCAAGTTGGAGACTTGGTAATGGCATATTTGGGTAAAGTTCGTTTTGCCAAGGGTCATTATAGAAATTATTAAAGAAGTTTAGCCCTTGCCAAATTTTGAGGAAAATAGTTAATAATTCTCATTTTTTGGAGCTGCCACCAGAATTGGATATCTTACACATCTTCAATATAAGCTGATTTGTGCGAGTACAAAGAAGATGAAGATTTTGGATAATTTGACAGTAACTTTCAGGACAACTTGCAAACTGGGTTATAGTACTATGAAAGAAGTCCTCAGATATAGATAGGGAAATTTTAGAAATGATGGCCATTGCACTACTTTCTAGGCGTGGATCCAGATTCCAAAGAAAGGTGTTTGGTTAAATCGAGGAATCAACCCTTAGCTGATACTACATGGGTACTGGAAGCAAAACTTGAGAGACTACACTAACTCGCTTGAAGAATTTTGGCAGTAGAATATGTTTTGCATTGAGAATTGAACCAGGAGGCTCAATGCTTTCGGACTTGGAGGGGTTTGATGCAGGAGCATGCTATATCTTTAAACAGTTTAGTAACTTTGGGAACCGTCAGAGCTGTAATTAATTTTAGTAATGGTCAAAAGATTTAGATGTGCAGGAATCGGAGTAATGACTCTCTTAGGACATGCGTACTAGTTGCTAATTTATGTACTGAAATGTAATAATCTATTTTATTGAGTGGAGACTGACGGGAGAAGAGAATGGTATTACCTGTTTTTAGAAACTATTTAGGAAAGCCATCCTCTATTTAAGTGATGAAAATGTAAATGTTTGGTAGACGGAAGTTAGGTAGCTTTGGAAATAGGAGGAAAAAAATTGTAGGTGCATTCTGTTTCATATTTATGGATATGAGTCGTGTATGTTTTGTTTTTCTTGCTGATTCATTTTACTGTGTATGATCTAGTTTCTGGTTCTGTTAATCCCTACTATGACATGTCTCCAGGAATCTTCTGTCTTGGAGGCATGTCCTTATCTATGGTAGTGTCACAAGGTTCATGAGATTATCTCCAGGTTATATTGCGCATATCATAAATTGTTTTCAAATGCATAAACAACCACTATGATACACAGCAGAATCTTATTGTGCTCTTATAGTGGTCCTTCTGGTTCAAGTTGGCCTCTTGTGGCAGGTCCACATTCCTTCAAATTTTCCTGTTTGTGTCCTTTCATGCCAGTTCCTTAGCTATGCTGTAACACTTTCCAAACTCTAAAATTGTCTTCCATGCTTACATTTGAGTGTTGAATTGATCTTGGACTCATTCTGGTACTATCAGTATACCTTTCCAAGAATTTCTGTGTAAGCTTATCATAAGTTGCATATGCTACTTTAGACTAGTGCTCCTAATGCCATGCTTAAGCCAGGCTATGGATAGTGGCAGCAAATGTTCTGTGCATTTGCTCAATCTGTGGCATTTGCGCCTAACAAAGAGTTTCACAGTTATGGACATGCAGTTCTCTATCAACAGTGCCGCTGAAAGTGGGTAATTTCAGTGCATTTACAGTGGCCGGTGATGTGATCACGTGTGGACAGTAAGGAAGTCTATTATCCCCAAAATTTTATTTTTACAAGGGTCTCCCTCTCTTTCTTGCAATTCTCTGTACCGACACTCCAGATTCTTCAATTTTCCTGACAAAATCAAACTCACGCAAGACCCATTTCAAGCATATAGGTTCTTTGGCAACGGAATTAATGGTTTCCGCATAACTCAGTGAACACTAACTAGTTGCATGGGAGGTAATCATACAACAGATACGCATCCAATACTTAATTTAAATAACTCAAGCTTCGTCAACCCTTAATGTGATTACTAAATTAGCACTCAACACAACTAATAGCAATCATAACTTTTATGTGAAAATGCATTGAACATGAAAAACAACTCTAAAGATAAACCGGATGAAGGAAATCATCATCATATTCAATAAAGATCACTCTGTACAAGAATACAGAATATCAACTTAAGCTCACTTTTTGGACTATTTGGCTTTCATCCATCTTTCCAATTGAGGTTGAGAGCCTCGTACATGCATTTTTTTAGAATAAAATATTACACAATAGGAACAGGGAAGCTGCCAGAATGTTAAGTTTGCAACATCTGCATCTTCTAACATACCGGACTAATAGGAACAGGGAAGCTGCCGGAATGTTGCTCGTGGAGTATTTTCATATTTTCATTGGAAGTGTTTGTTCAAATTGGCCTACGGGTTCAATCCATGCTTATTATCACAATTATATCAATATTTTGTTTTTTTAATCCTTTCTTGTGTTGGAAAACAAGCGTTACTTGATATGAACAATTTTTGCAGCTGGTGCCTAGGTGGCATGAACATTGGACATCCAATAAGGTCTATGATGGAGATATGATTGTGCTTCAAGGACAAGAGAAATCATTTTTGGCAAATGCTAGTCAGGATGGTTTTGATGTCAACAAAGAGTATACAAAGCTTACTTTCACACCAACACAGGCTGATCGGTTTGTGCTGGCATTCCGAAATTGGTTACAGCGTCATGGTAATGGACAGCCAGAGTGGCTTGTACCAACTCCTTCAGGACAGCCTCTGCCTTCAACCGTTCTGTCTAAACAACAGGTGAAATGATGGACTAGGGTAAACTAATCTTCTTTGTGGATGCATATGATATATACCTTTTTATCCATTGAGTTTAACTAAGGTAGGATTTGTATGTGACAGATGCTTGACAGGTATGAACAACATACACTTAAATGCTCATCTTGTAAAAAGGCATACGAATCTTTCCAAATTCTGCAGAAGTTTCTCCTTGGTGCAACTGTAGTCTTTGCAGCAACTGCTGGCATTCCATCTGAGATACAATTCCGGATTATACTGGCCAGTGCAGCAGTTGTAACTGCTGGGTTAGCTTACATTCTCAAGGAGCATGAGAAAAAATTTGTATTTATTGATTATGTGCATGCAGAGATTGACTAATTGCTCAATATCTTAGCCGTATATTCCTTATGCCTATTAATTAGAAGAGAAACAGAAGCAGATTCCTTGTAATTATAAAATGTATGCCCGGTACACTTGTTGCATCTGCTCTGTCTTTTTAAAGCATCCAAGCTGATCTCAAAATTGCTAAGGGCTAATGTTCAGTACGGAATATCGTGTCTCAAAGTGCAGGGTAGAAACATTTTCATTAACCCATACAAATTAAAGCCATATAACATAAAATTTGCTACGGGAGAGATAAAAGTGGAGCTGAAATGAGCCCGAGTGATTTTTTTTAAACCTAAGGATCCAGCAAGAAAAGAAAACATCCCCATGCTACTAATTAGACTATTAACAATAACATATTTTGATAGTTTGCCTTTGTAGGCCGCTAGCCTCGTGATAATTACCAATTCGAATCTTAAAAGAAAGAATTAGGAACTTATTTGAAACATTGTGGCATTATCTATATCTTTTCATTCCACCATGGTAATAGGGGTTATGGGCATATTTCATGTATTTTCAAAATAAACAAATTAAATTTTGGCATTAAGGGGCCCAAGCAAGTTGGTTTGCACTTGTGAAAGGTGGAAGTGTCACGCTCGCTACCAAGGGTCAAACCCATCCAAGTGAATACAAGGCCTCCATCTTGACTTCCCGAGGAGTTAAAATATGTTGGGGCCCACCCTAGAATAAGAGTGTTGATACCAAATTTTCCCTAGCTGAATATGGGCTTATGTTGATAGACGTAACCTACAATGGCAACCGGGGGTTGTGGCCTTGGAGTGTAATAGTGAGAACCTACAATGGCAACCGAGGGTTGTGGCCTTGGAGTGTAATAGTGAGAACCTACAATGGCAACCGAGGGTTGTGGCCTTGGAGTGTAATAGTGAGATATGTCAATAAAATCGCTGACCATTTGATGTATATATATTTTTGCTTCGAGGAGACGATTGAAAAATCATGATATCTTGGGCATATGGTGGAGTTTGGAGCCCGTTTTATTTTCCTAGAAAGATCTTTTCAAGACTAAGAAAGTGGTGCAACTAGATCGAGGTTATTTGTTAACATTTAGTGGAAATTTTTAAAAGAGGTTGTGGAGTCGTTAATCAATGTGGAATCCTTCAATGGGCAAATTTATGTGACAAATCCAAGACATGCATCTTGAAATTGATACATTGTGGTGTTTTTAAGTGAAATGGGTCCAATAATTGATATGGTACAAGATTAGATAATACTTAATACTTGGGAATAGTAGTTATAATAAATACTCACAAAATATTTAATAGTTGTCCAATTTTTGTATAATAATAGTGTAAAGTAGCCAATCACATTATGAAATGTATGATTTACAACTATTAAATTTGCAATGCGCAACACATCATAAACATTGGATCAACACTTTTTTTTAATGGATTTCAAACTTCATTATTTAAATTAGTTCAAAATATGACTTTTCCTCCATTGAAACTTACTAAAGGAAAGGTATATATTAAGAACATGTTAAACTTTTAAATGGATATTTATTATGCATTAATTAATGTCAATGATAAAATAGTATGGTAATAAATTTAAGGTGTACAACTATTGGGTCTTTTCCCCTATATCTATCTTGTAAATGTGGAAAGCCCTAATTGATGCAGGAGCATCTTTGATGAAGAGTAAATTTCCATCATCCAAAAACATTTAAGTCTAGTTCTACAAATAAGTTCCAACTTAGGGGCATGGCATGCAAACAAGCAATTGTTTGTTGGTTATAGAGGTCTATGTGTAAAGGGAGAAGGATGCAAACACATAGAAGTTGGACAAAGTTTGTTCACAACAGGGTCTAATGAGGTTTTGATTTGTGCCATCACGTAGGGGTACATTTGGTTTGCGTCAAAACATGCAGAGGAGCATCTGGGGCACAACTGCATGAAGCTTATTGAGCACAAGGCCATATGGTGCAACACAAATAGAGGAAAGTGCTTGACACAACTGCAACAATGTGCAAAGATACCTTTCATCACAATAGGGGTAAATGTTGGGGCCACATGGAGATTTGGAGGATTGCACATACGGGTATTATTACATAGAAGCAGGGGTAGAAAAGATTGCACTAAGGAACCTTGGTGCGCAAGAGGAAATTGACACAACTCCAAGCAGGGTGGCTCCAAAATGATTGGAATAGTTCTGTTTGGACTTCAAGATTCTTAGAGATGGATTTAAAGGACATGTGTCACTCATTTATACTTGTGTGGGCAACAAGTGACCCTTAGGTTCGGACACGTGGCACTTTGTGAGAGTTTATATTGATTTTTTTTTACATGTTACACTTAAGAGGAGTCTATGTAAAGGCATGTTGGGAAAGGCAATAAAGCAACCATTATCATATAAAGATCATAAGAGTGGATTAGTATAGGGAGCTCATAGGTCGAGGCCATTGTAGCCTTGAGTGTAAATGGAAGTCTGAGACACCATTGTTATAGTGAGGGAAGCTTGCATTTGTAGCTTAAGATCCAATCATAGTGCGTAACTAATGCATTAGAAGAAACCTATGTAACTTGTTATTTACATTAATATATATGATGGGAACGTTTGTGTTTCAGGGATGTGTTTATCTAGTTGTTGGGTTGGGGCTTCCCTTCATTGGAAACCCCTTCTCTGTGACTGCATCAAGCGAGATTAGTTAGATTTAGTCGCATGGATGGGGTTTCTAATGAAGGAAAGCCCTAACCCAATAGCTAGATAAACACAGTCACACAAACTCAAATATGAAAACCCAATGATTTTGATTCATTTAAGCAACATGATGCATATACTTCTTCTAAGGCATTAGCTACGGGCCATGCTTGGATCTTAAGTTGCAAATGCAATCTTTTCTTTCTACAACAATGAAGAATCTCAGAGTTCCATCCACACTAAAGGCTACAATGGCCTACTACCTATGAGCTATATATCCTCCCAACCTAAGCTCTCTCTCAATGGGCTCTCCATAGTGATCCACCTCCTATGAACTCTCAATGATAGTGGATGCTCGAATGCCTTTCCCAATATGCTTTCATATAGGCTCCTCCAAGTGCAACATGTCAAGAAAGATTCATACAAGCTCTTACACACTGCCATGTGTACCCAAGGGTTGCTTGTTGCCCACACAACTCCACATGAGTGACACATGCCTTTTGAATTCATCTTTAAGAATATTGGAGTCAAATATATGTTCCAATATTTTTGGAGCCAACTTGCTTGGAGTTGCATCAATTGCCTTCCTCGTACCAAGTTTCCTTGGCACAATCTTTTATACCCTTGCTTTTGTGTGATAATGCTCGCGTCTGTAATCCTCCAAATCTACCTATGGCCTTGAACTATGAACTTGTTGTCATGAAAGGTGCCTTTGTGCATTACTACGCTTGTGGCAAGTAATTTCCTCTGTTTGTGGTACACCATATGGCCTTGCACTGAATAAGCTTCGTGTCGCTATGCACCAGATTTATCTCTATGTGTTTCAACATGAATCAAATGTACTACTATGCAACGGTGAAAATCAAAACTTTGCCAAAATCCATTGTGACCAAACTATGTCCAACTTCTACGTGGCTACTTCCTTCTCCTTTGTGTGTAGATGTCTGCGCTTGACAAAAAATTGCCCCCAAGTTGAAACTTTATTAGTAAAACTAGACTTAGATTTTTGTGGGTGATGCAAGATTGCTCTTCCCTAGGGATGCTCTTGCATCAGACAACCCAGATAATTGAAAATGTGAGCTCTTGCTCATTGGTCAAAATTTGTGAGAGTATGGACATGATGATCAATTTTTGTGAGATCCAACCATTTTGAATCCTTTACTGCGTTATTCTTCCTCTTTACCAAATATTGTTTATGTTCCTTCTCACATGTTTTCTTGACAACCTTGGTGTCCAAAATGACCTCTATTGCATCTTTATCCTTCTATGGTAATTATGCTCTCCAATCAGGTACTTGTGATTTTGATTCCTCCTCATTATCATTTTGCTCTTCATTATAATCATACAAATCTGTCACATTGAATATGGGTGATATGTCTATGCCTTCAGGGAACTCAATCTGATATGCATTTGCTAAAAAATTATACAATACTTTACATGGCCCTTCTTTATTTCACTTCAGCTTGTTATACGTTCCCAGGGCCGGGGGGGGGGGGGGGGAGAGTGGGGAAGGGGGAACTACGTGATAATAACAAATCTCTTAGTGCTTTGGTTTGTCTTCGACCAATCTCTCAACAAGTTTCCAAGGCTTCAATTCACAATCTTGATTTGTCCATCTATCTGCGAACGATACTCTAAATTGAAATTCAACTTCATTCCCAACTTCTTCCACAAGGAGCGCCAAAAATGACCTACAAACTTAGTGTCCTAATTAGACACTATGTTGTGTGACAACTCATGCAACTTCACCACTTTTTGAAAGAATAAACAAGCAATGCTCTTTGCGTCACTTGTTTTTTTGCAAGCAATGAAATGTGCCATTTTTGAAAATATATCAATTACCACAAAAAGAAATCACTCTTCCTTTACATTCTTGGAAATCCTAGTTCAAAATTGATGCTAATGTCATCCCACGGTTTATTCGGAATAGGTAGTGGTCGATACAACACTGCATTTTGACTCTTTCCCTTTGCCAACTGATAAACTCTGCACTCTTGCACATATTTGCACCCATCCTTGGTGATGTGGCCTCCAACAACATAATGGATTCAACAATCCATAAACTCTACAAAACACATAGGCAATTGATGATTTCATCACAAAATAACCTCTCAAAATCTCATTAATCATCAATTCTCACATACACATATTCAAGCTTCCCTCAAGCTTGTCTGAAACACACATACATAACTTGGCATCCCAAGCCAAGGAGGCACAAAAGGCTTCTCTCTAAGCCTACTCCCAAATTCACCTCATTCCCAACCTAGCCTAACTAACAAGCCAAAGGATACATGTATTTAAAAATTTACAAATGAAGAATAAGTGAAAGAAACACAAAGGGGCCCAAAATTCATCCCACTTCTTCACATGGAGGGAATCTTGTCAAGAGACAAGGTGAGGCCCAAGGAAATGATACACCACATGCTCCATATGGTCATTTTTTACTAAGGACAAAGCATCTTGGAAAGTTGGTGCCACCTTTAAGCTAGGTCACATGGAAAAACGAGATGCCAATCTGAAATAGTGACTTATGTCTCTCCACTTAGCACAAACTTTCAAAAGGGGTAGGTTTATTTTTTTGACCACTCTTTTCTTGTCTTATATGACAAATTTGACCCATGCCACCTAAGTACTCAAGAATAGTGTTGTTGACACCTCATCAAGATGAATAGTGTCTACCACCTCATCAATGAATATTGACTTAGGAATAGTGCACATAAATAGTGTTTTCCGTTGTATCATTCTCCTCTGATTGAAAACAACTCAGCTCCAGTGAGTTGTCTTGATTGTATCTTTGCCATTTATTCTAAAAAAAAAAGAAATCACACCACTTTGTTTTTAGTGATGCAAGATTGTCTGAACCCTTGGATGTTCTTGCATCAGACACTTGAGGTAGATAATATGATCTCTTAATCACATAGATGTGGTAAGTGGTAAAGCCACTCTTTTGGTCACAAAGTGTAATGACCGTGGCATACCCTTCCAATACACCAAGTGCATTCGGAGAATATCCTTTTTCCTTCTCCACTTCCAACATCTACATACTAGTCTCGAAATCATCCTCATGGGATCACAAACTGTCCTCTGCCAAAAACATATCCATATCTCAATGGATTTATATGTGGGTTCCAAACCACCACAAACACTTGTGGGATGGCACCCACCCAAAACTAATCACCTCCACCAACATGATATATCATGCATTTTATCTACCCACGTGAGCTCTATCCCACCACTATCTGTCCACCTCCACCAAAAGCCCACCTGGCTTTCTTCATCCATCATCCAACCCCCTGTCGGATCATCTTCCACATCACAAAACACTTTCATCTCCTCTCTCATGGTTGAAACTATATCCATCTTCTCATCCACATGTGCACTCTCTTGCATAAAAATTTTCTCATGTGCATTCACTTGCACAAAACCATCTCTAATGTTTCTTTCACAAAAACATTCAAATCTTCCCAACTTTCCTCTGCATCTATCTGCAACTCCTCATGGCTGCAATCTTTCTCTCCTTGCAACTCCCCATGGCTACAATTTTCTTCACTCTCCATGTCATCATGTGCATGTACTTACACACAATCATCCAAAGTTTCTTTACAAGAAACATTCAACTCTTCTTTAGTTTCAGTGTGCTCCTCATGCTCTTCAACTTCACCATGGGCTGACAATGGCCCATCCACAACAACTCTCACAGTTGTTTTCTTCTCCTCTACACTCTCCATATGTGCACTAACTTGCACAAAAACCTCATCCATTGTTTCCTCCATGGAAACCCCTAACTTCTCTTTAATTCTCTTTTCTTTCACATGCATCTCTTCATGGATGCTTTCTTCCTCTACTTGCAACACTCCATGGCTACAATTTATTTCATTGTCTTGCTACCCCACATGGATGCAAACTTCTTCCACATGCAACTCTCCAAGGCTGCAATATTCTTCTTTCCTCTCTCTATCATCGTTCACAAGGGTGTCTTCAATAATGGGTTGCTCAACAACCTTCTTCTCCTCTTTCACATTGCCCTTCATGGCACTTTTTTTCATCTTTTGTGCAACTCTCCATGGTTGCATTCTTCCTTCTTCCACGTGGCTATCTCTTTCTTCAATGTATCCACCTTTGCTCTTAGGGAGTACATCATCTCCCACACCATCTCTTCTTCCTCTTCTCTCTCATAGTCTTCATATCTTTCCAGCAACAACTCCAACAACCTATCCTAGGTCTTCAATTTCTTCATCCACTCTTTTTCTAGTGGTATTCTTCCACTCTTATTTTTCATCTTTAAAACCTGCAAAACATATTAAACAAGTCAACCTCTCAACTCAACACTCTCCTCCCAACAAGATTTGAATTTGCTCTGATACCAATTGATGTGGCCTCCAACCACATAATGGATTCAACAATCCATAAACTCTATAAAACACATAAGCAACTTATGATTTCATCATAAAATAACCTCTCAAATTCTCATTAATCATCAATTCTCACATATGCATATTCAAGCTTCCCTCAAGTTTCTCTCAAACACACATAAATAACTTGACATGCCAAGCCAAGGAGGCACAAAAGGATTTTCTCTAAGCCTACTCTCAAATTTGCCTCATTCCCAACCTACCCTAACTAACAAGTCAAATGATACATGCATTTAAAGATTTACAAAGGAAGAATGAGTGAAAAAAACACAAAAGGGCCCAAAATTCATCCCGCTCCACATGGAGGAAATCTTGTCAAGAGACAAGGTCAGGCCTAAGGAAATGATACACCACATGATCCATAGAGTAATCTTTGACCAAAGACATAGCATCTTGGAAAGTTGGCGCCACCTTCAAGCAAGGTCACATGGAAAAGCAAGATGCCAATCTGAAATAGTGACTTATGTCTCCCCACTTAGCACAAACTTCCAAAAGTAGTAGGTTTAATTTTTTGACCACTCTTTTTTTGCCCCACATGAAAAATTTGACCCATGCCACCTAAGTACTCAAGAATAGTGTTGTGGACACCTCATCAAGATGAATAGTGTCCACCACCTCATTAGTGAATAGTGACTTAGGAATAGTGTTGCATGAATAATATTTTTTTGCTACATCACTTGGCCAAAAGTAACCTTTTGCCAATTATGCGTAAGTTTTATCGCTCCCAAAATGTCTTGGCAAGCCTTCACTATGCTTCTCCTTTCTCAATTTCTTGCATATCGATCCTGTTGGTATACACAATTTTGCTCTTTTGAACAACATTCCTTTTTGAACAAAATAGTCCAACCGCGATGTTCTATCCACACTTTTCAGCTTTGCACGTGCTTCCCAAGCATCCCTAAAATCTTTATCTTCTGCGTATAATTATTTTATGGATTTAAATCCCATGAATTCCCCTCACATTTCATTCAACAAGAAAATCCTTCTCCTCATTGCATCAACAACCTTGTTTGATTTTTCATTTATGTGTTTTAGCACAAATGAATAACCCTATAATAATTCAATCCACTTCATGTGTCACTGATTCAACTTTCCTTGACTTGATGGTCTGTGTACAACACAAACTCCTTTGGAAACAAGTAGTGCCTCCACTTCTTGAGTGCTTGCACTATGACATTAAATTCCTAGTCATAGACCAAAAGTTTCTTCTTTGCATCGTTTAACTTGTTGTTGAAGTAAGCTACACGCATACCTTTTTGGCTCAAAATTGCTCCAATCGCTTCACCACTAGCATCACAATCCACTTGAAATTTGCAATGCCAACACTCGCTACTTAGGCACTTTCTTCTTCAATTTTTGTAAACTTGTCTTGGCTCCCATCGTCTAGACAAACTCTTTGTGATCTCCTTTCATCACCTTTGTAATTGTTGTGCACGTCTGTGTCAAATGGACTTCCTATAAAAATTTTCTAAGCCAAGAAAGCTTTGTGCTTTGAATGCGCTCCTTAGCAATGGCCACTTAATAATGGTACACACCTTCTCCAGATCCACCTTTAGACTTGCTTGGGATATCAAAAAACCAAAGTACATGAACTCATTTTTCATGAAACTACACATTTATCAATAACTTGTCCTCCCATAACTGGTGCAACACTATCCTCAAATGCACTAAATGTTCCTCCTTTGTTCTTCTGAATACTATAATGTCATATAGGTATACAATGAAAATTTTCCTTAAAAATGGATTCAACACTTCTTTCATGAGTCTTGCGAATGTGCTTGGTGCTTTTGTTAGTCTAAATGGCATGTCCAACCATTCATACAACCCTTCCTTTGTCTTAAATGTAGTTTTCCATTCATCACCTTCTTTTATTCTGATCATGTTCACTCTTCAAGTCTATCTTTGTGAAGTACTATGTTCCACATACTAAATCAATCAAGTCATCCATGTATGACAATGGAAACATGTACTTGATTATTATGTTGTTAATGGCTCTTGAATCTATACCCCTGTGCCACTCTCCTCCCTTATTTGGCACTAATATTGTAGGTATTATGCATGGAATTGTGCTTTCTCTAATGAACCCTTTATTCATTAACTCTTGCACTAGCCTTTTCACCTCTTCATTCCCCTTCGGCATTAATTGGTATGCTACCTTGTTTGGCAAAATTGCTCTAGGGATCAGATCCATATGATGACTAATACTTGGCATTGGCAACAACCCATCTAATAGGTTACTCAAAACAATCTCTAACAATTCCTCCAACAACTCCTTCACCTCACGTGTAAGTACTTCTCTTTCCTTTGCACCTATGCACTTATCTTGCCTAGCTTGGGCATGAACACACAACATGCCTTCTCCTTTTCTACCTCCTTCAAGAAATCCATTTTTGACACCATTAATACACAATTTTTTTTGTGCACTTCTACTTTCCATCCCTTTCCAAGTGGTATATATTTGCTCTTCCATCATGTATAGTTGCCCCATCAAATTTCCAAGGTCTTCCCAAAAGTACATGACACACATCCACCAACATCACATTATGCCAAAATTCATCTATGTATGTGCTTATTTGAAATTTCACCAAGCATTATTCATTCACCAAAATCTGATGGTTGTTTTGAAGCCATGACACCTTGTAAGGGTTTGGGTGTGCCACCTCCTTCAAACACAAATTTTCTATCATCTTGAACGAGACCAAACTATCCATGCTTCCACTATCCACAATCAATTTGTAACACTTTCTCCTCGATTTGAAAATTGTTCGAAAGATACTCATCCTTTGCATTGGTTCATTCTCTTCCCTTGTTGGCTTCAACAACACCCTCTTCATCATGAGAGTTTATTTTCACTACAATTATTTAGAGTGCTCAATTAATCCAACTAACTCCTCATCCCCTTGCAACACACACACTAAATTTTGACCTCTTGTTATTTTCATCTTATGCTCGAGGACATTCATATCCTCTATGTCCAATTTGTCAACATCTAAAACATGTTCATGGGAATCCTTTTCCCCTTCCTTGGGCAAATATCCCATGCCCTTTGGATGGGTAAGATCAGGCTTCTTGCATGTATCCTTATTCCCCATCGCACGTATCACTTATCTCATGCACATGTATGTGACTATGAGTAACATTGTTCTCTCGTTAACTCTTCTAGTGTCTTCCAACAACACCTCTTTCTCCTCTATGCACAAATTTACCCTTTCCTTGTGTGATACTTTGTTGTTTGCGCAAGCAAATCTCCTCAACTTTCAATGTAAACAAATAATCTTATTCCACAGTTTGGATCCAAGCCAAGATAAGTTTATCTTAGGTGCCAAATCTCAACCCATTCAGATATATTGCGATGTTATCATGGTTGAGTTCACTATAGTTAGACCCAATAGTGATTTTAAAAATCTCTTATGTGTACTCTTTGACACTTAGCTCTTTTTACCTCAGGTTTTGCAACCATTTGAACAAATCCATATAGTAATCACCAGGTAGTAATTTACCTTTCATCTTGGTGACCATTATGTCCCACTTAGTTATCTTCTCTTTTTCTCTCATTTTTTTCATTTTGAAACTCCTTCCCCCAAAGTGTTGCATGACCCATCAACTTGGTCTGCATAATCTTCACCCTCTGTGGGTTATTTATGTCATCAAACTCAAATAGTCCTCAATGTTTGTGAGCCATCCAATGAGATACTTGGGATTCAAAGTCCCTATAAAACATGGCATGTCCACCTTGATGGCTCACCCAACGCATGAGATAGCTCTTAGGAGTCTAGCTTTACCTGCATCCACATGTGCTTCCTCATTTTCATCCCCTACCTTGCCTTTGCATGTTGTTCTTCTTCCTAAACATTGCTCTAATCATCCCTAGGCACGAAACATTGCCTTCTATCCTCTCTTACAATGTCTAGTCATGTTTATATGACTTGTAAAACATCTAAGCCTTATCGAGTCTTTCAATGACATTGGCTTCCACTATTCCTCCTCTATGAACAACTCTTCTGGGCAACATCTCAATTCTCTGTTTGTAAATACTACTATTTCAAGATCTTACCTCACAATCCTATATAGGCAACTTTACTCTGCAGATGCCATAAGGTTCAAAACCTTGCTCTAATCCTAGTTCGATGTAGTCACAAGGATGGGGTTTCAAATGAAGGAAATCACCAATCTAGCAGCTAGATAATTAGACACACACACACACACACACATATTTGAAACACAAAGGTTTTGATCTTATATATTAATAATAATGAGTTAAATAAGTTTCTTCCATTCGATGAGCTATGGGCTATGCTTGGATCTTTAGCTACAAATGCAAGCTTCCCTTGCTACAACAATGGAGTCTCTTAGAATTCCATTCACACTCAAAACTACAATGGCCTCTACCTATGAGCTCTCTACACTAATCCACTCCTTATGATCTCTCTATGATAATAAATGTTCTAATGCCTTTCATAACATGCCTTTATATAGGATCTTCCAAGTGGAATGTGTCAAGAAAGATCCATGCAAGATATCACAAGCTGCTATGTGTCCCCAAGGGTTACTTATTGCCCACATAATTCAAAATGAGTGACACGTCTCCTTTGAATCCATCTAAAAAAAATTGGATTCAAAGATCAATTCCAAGAATTTTGGTCCCAACCTATGCGAAGCTGCACCAATTTCCTTATGTGCACCAAGTTTCCTAGGCACAATACTTTTTTCCCTACTTCTAAACAAAGATTCTCATATGCATAAGCCTCCAAATCTCTGTGCGACCCCAAAATTTGCGCTTGTTGTGATGAAAAGTGTCTCTACGCATTGTTGCACTTGTGCTAATCACTTTGCTTTGTTTGTGTTACACCATATTGCTTTGTGCTCAATAAGCTTTGCGTGGTTGTCACTGGATGTCTTTCTACACATTTTGACATGAACTAAATGTACACTTATGCAATGGTGCAAATCAAAACATAAAAAAAACATGCTATGACCAAACTTCATCCAAATTCTACATGGTTTCTTCCTTCCGTTTTTGTCCGTAGTCCTCTACATTCAAAAAACAACTACACACTTGTTCACTATGCATCCAAATTAAAACTTTATTCGCAAAACTAGACTTAATTGTTTTTGGGTGATGCAAGATTTCTCTTAACCAAGGATTCTCCTACATCATTAATGAAAGAAGAGACCATGTAATTTTTGTTTCGTTGTTCTATTCAGTGGGATTGATCACATGCCCAATGAATATATCAATGGAAATGGAGGAGAAATAAAAAGAGAGTTAAAAAGTATAGTGTTAACAAACATGGAAGTAGGTGCTAGAAGACGTGTAAAATTTGATGGTCTTACGTCTGAATTTAGGGTTTTGATTACTTTGGAATACAATTTTTTTTTTGAAGACCATATTGCATGCAAGGTGGAATATTTGGTAGACCGTCAAAATTTATATAGATTTATAATTATATGTATTTTATATTTCCTTCTCATACCATGCATTGTTTTCAAATATGAAGGGTAATGCTCAGTAAATAAATGCCATAAAAATTACTTTACAATCAAGGCAGACTTGTAAACACCTATAAATGGCCTTGTGGCATTTATTAAGTGATATTTCATATGTTTTTAGCGTACTTGTTTATTTATTGATTATTGGTCGATATTAAGCATTATTGGTATGTTGGTTGACTTTTGATAGTGATACCCTGATTCTCAACTCTCTAGACCTCTCTCTTCTCTTGCATGTGCTTATTGGGATATATTCCAAAAGCACCCTGACCCTCCTGACACTTGTGCACCCATCCCCTTCGTCCCTTTTTTTCACTTCTAGCGAATAAAGGTTGATTCATGTGGCAATTAGGTTATAATACACAAGTGTTGGAGTCCATTTGGCACGTAGTATCTATCTAGCACTCACAAAAAACTTAAAAGCACATAAAAGTGATCAAGTATTTACTAGAGCATTTATTGTTGTCTTAAACTAGAATTCTATTGTGGGGCAGTTTTGGATCACAAAATAGGTTTTATATTTGTCTTGCAATTTTTATTTATAAAGTTATTTTTATTATGCAATCTACTATTTTTTAACATTGTTATTTTTACCATTAAGGGGTTGATAAGCAAATGGATAGTTAGTTCACTTTCACACTAGTCATTAGCCCCAACACTAGTTGCTGAACTCACTTTGTTCTCATTTAGATTCCAGGGAATATATTATAGGTACACCGATGCTACCCTAAGGAAAGAATAAATTAAATATTATAGGTACACATGATTTACAATGTGCATATTGAAAAAAGGAAATAAAGGATTAGATGTTGGCGAACCCAAACATCAATTTATTTTGGAGGTGTCTATCACCTATAAAAAGTGTTGCCCTTGATAATTTTAACATCAAATCCCAATTAGATCCATATTTCAAAGCAACATTGTTGATAGTGTTGGAAATGTGTTTTCAAGTTCATATTTCGATGATAGTTCTACGATAATGATCTGTTAAAGATATGCCTCTAAACCCTATGTGTTTGTCCTGCTAATTGACTTGGAATATTATTTAGGAAATTGATATATGTATTTATTTTATTTATATGTATTTATTATTATCAAATTAAACCCATTTATATGTATTACATTTTGGATTGATATATGTATTTATTATTATCGAATTAAATCCATTTATATGTATTACATTTTGGAGAACTCGCATTATCTTAGACCTCCTAGGGTTAAACTTGCTTCATATTGCATCGAAAATTAATTATCATGGGGTTTCATCTTTATGGTAAATGTTATCCTCCTTAATGTTTGTTTTATATATGTCTCTATAGATCTATATGTCATGGCTCCAAAAATTCTATTGTGGTTGATCCCAAATGCCAAGTCTTCTTCTAACACTAGTGTGTTTTTATGGTGTATATGTTTCATGTGTGCTTACAATTTATGCCACCACATTGAGTAATTCTCAGTTTCCAACTAGAATAAGTGTTAGGCTTGCTCAAGAACCATAGTTATTGTTATAGACTAGGTTTGCACCCTTGTGAGAGAGTTCTTCAGTGTCAAGAGAACCTACAACAATCAATATGCTCTGATACCAACTGTTAGGTGACCCCTTATCCAACGGAAGCACAATTGATTACTTTCTTATAAGCAATTAAACACGGAATTATACCAGAATAATTAAGTAACTAGAAACTTGAGACAACAAAGAATTTGAGAGACAATACACACTCTTGTATTAGATATTACTAGAAGAAAATACAATAAGGAAGATGCCACTTCTTCCTCCACCTCAAAGGCTTGCCACACCTCAAGACCTTCTTCCCTCTCTCTCTTGCTCAACACAACAACTCTATAGCCTGAGTTATTATCCCTCCTTGAATGCTTCAGCTGATCTCCTTGACCTTACACCTGTAGATCTCCTTGACCTTGCTTGCTTCAATGCTTTTACTTGCCTTCTTGATAATTACAATACATGCCTTATGGGTCTTTAAATAGAATCCCATGATTAAAAAAATAGAAATCTAACTACAATAATTAGACACGCAGCTCATGACTATAATTAGTCATTTGACATGCAAACACTCACTTCACTTAACTGACTGTTCGTCAACAGCAGTTCTGGAAATACACAGGCGACCGACGTCGGTCCCCGCTTGCCTGGTGCTGCCGACGTCGGCCGACATCATGTCGTCATCGGTTTCCATCTCCACTGTCTGTGACCGACGTCGGTTATACTGCTGACGCCAGTTCCTCTGGTTCTTCAGCATCCTCTTCTTGTGTTTGCAAACAGTTGAAGCTTTTAGCTCCACACCCTAACAATCTCCCACTTGGAGATAAACAGCTGCTACTGTACCTGTACCTGTACACCATCTATTTTGTTTCTTTGGCACTGTATCCCTCTTCAAAGTCACTCTTGAAGACCAACCACCACTGAAACCTGTGATGTTGAACCTGTCACTTATGCCACGAGAATTTTTGCTGCTCTCAAATTCTTCATGACATACTTCTGAACCAACTCTACCCTTAGCTCAGAAAACTCCCTGTATATGAAACCCTGCAACAAGTAACACAATACAGTAACATGATAATGCAGCTAATATTATCCAACCTGGTAAAGATAAAATACAATGGTCAAACCTCCATTGCCTGCAGCCTAAACAAGACCATATACCATAGCCTTCTGTCTCATGTGTCCATCCACTCTCTTCTCTAAAACGGGAATCCATCCCTCTATCCAGTGCTTCCTTTCAGCTGACAACTCTACTAACAAATACCTATTTGGTTCTACTCCAAGGACTCACACTCCTCATCCATGTCAAGTTCCCACTGTTTCTGGATTCTACCTGCATTGTTTCTTCCATCTTCCTAGTTCATGACTATCAGTAAGCAATATAAAGAAGATGAACAACGAATATGAGGTTCACATACCTTTTCTGACCTCCATATGGGTGTTTGAGACTCCTTGACAGCTAGCTGTCCACCTATCATCCGTTCTAGTGACCAATATCGGCCATCTCCCAGTCTGCTCCCAACCGATGTCGGTTCCCTGCACTGACCCTGATTGCCGACGTCGTTTCTCTGGCCGACGCCGGTGTCCCCTCTGTCGACGTCGGTCCTTGTGACCAACGTCGGACTTCTCCTGCCCGACCTACCGACCCTGCTGGTCTGCACATGACCGATGTCGGTATCTGGCTGACCGATGTCGGTCCCATGTGACTGACATCAGCGTCTGTGTGTTCCTGTAAGTGATGAAATTTTCATCCACGAGCTCTTCTTGGATCAAACCTCTGTCCACGCTGCCCTGCTCAGATTTATTCAGCCCCTGTCACTGATCTCTGTCCTTCATCTCCTCCATAAACACCAAGGCTTCTTTGTTCCTGTCAAAAGCATCAAATTTCCTTTTTCTGCAATGAACTCTATCTATGCTTTTCGAATCTGAACACATACCTTTTGAATCAAGAACGTCCATTCCCTTCTTATTCATGTGACTAAGCCTATTAGACCACATCTTTGAATCTACACCGAAAGTAGAATCAGTAATACAAGTAGGTAGATAAAGAGTACCTACTTTCTTACCTCTTGCTAGAATAAGTGCTCCCTTGGTAACCTTCCAAGAGTCCGCTGTGAGGGTTATTGTGCATCCCTCATCTCCCAACCTTCCTACAGAAATCAGACTCTGTTTCAGAATTGGAACATGCATGACCTCTTTCAACACCCATGTGTTGTCAATCTGCAATCTCAGCTGCACTTTTCCTTTGCCAACTATTTGACAAGGCATACCATCCCCTAAATAGAGCACTCCAAAGTCTCCCTATTCATACTCATGAAACAAATCTCTGTTTGGGGATGCATGAAAAGATGAACCAAAATCTAAAATCCATGATCCTACCTGACTATCCAAAGAAAGTATGAGAGCATCCTGTACCACAATATTTGCATCCTTTGCTTCTTCAGTACCTGCATGTTGATTCTCTTTATCTCTCAACCAACACTCCTTCTTTGTATGTCCTTTCTTTCCACAAAACCAGCAGGTAATACCTTTGGACTCGGATCTCCTTCCCGACCTTGATTTCCCTTGCTCAACCTTCTCCCTTTGCCTTCCCCTACTTTCTGCACTTAGAGCATTCCCTGATGATTCACTTGTGCTTCTCTTGTGTATTTCTTCATTCAAGATCACACTCACAACATCATCAACTTTTAAGATTTTAGAAGCAGATGCAGAATTACTTACTGCCATAACCAAACCGTCCCAACTTTCAGGCAAAGAACATAAAATCAAGAGAGCCTTTACCTTATCATCAAAAACAATATTGACTGAAGCTAATTGGTTTACCAAACCATGGAAATCACTGAGATGAGTATGTACCGATCCACCTTCCTGCATTTGCAAAGTAAATAGCTGCTTCATAAGATATACCTTATTAGAAGCCAAGGGCTTTTCGTATAAATTCGCCAAGGACTTTATCAACTCTTCCGTTGTCTTGCACTGTGATAAGCTGGAAATCATAGACGATGCAAGGCTCAACCTTATGGAACCGAGAGCCTTCCGATCAAGAACACTCCATTCTTCATCCTTCATATCTGTGGGCTTGCATGCAACCCCACCCAATGGTAAATACAGATCATTCTGATACAGATAATCCTCAATCTGCATCCTCCAGTGTTGATAATTCTTGCCGTTAAACTTCTCCATTTGTAGCTTACTTTCTTCTGCCAAACTCTCACTCAATCAAAAAACCCTGTGAATGACCTGTAATAAAAAAATAATACCCTGCTTCCTGCAAATCGTAGCTCTGATACCACTTGTCAGGAGAACCTACAACAATCAATATGCTCTGATACCAACTGTTAGGTGACCCCTTATCCAATGGAAGCACAATTGATTACTTTCTTATAAGCAATTAAACACGGAATTATACCAGAATGATTAAGTAACTAGAAACTTGAGACAACAAAGAATTTGAGAGACAATACACACTCTTGTATTAGATATTACTAGAAGAAAATACAATAAGGAAGATGCCACTTCTTCCTCCACCTCAAAGGCTTGCCACACCTCAAGACCTTCTTCCCTCTCTCTCTTGCTCAACACAACAACTCTATAGCCTGAGTTATTATCCCTCCTTGAATGCTTTAGCTGATCTCCTTGACCTTACACCTGTAGATCTCCTTGACCTTGCTTGCTTCAATGCTTTTACTTGCCTTCTTGATAATTACAATACATGCCTTATGGGTCTTTAAATAGAATCCCATGCTTACAAAAATAGAAATCTAACTACAATAATTAGACATGCAGCTCGTGACTATAATTAGTCATTTGACATGCAAACACTCGCTTCACTTAACTGACTGTTCGTCAACAGCAGTTCTGGAAATACACAAGCGACTGACGTCGGTCCCTGCTTGCCTGGTGCTGCCAACGTCGGCTGACATCCTGCCGTCGCCAGTTTCCTTCTTCACTGTCTGTGACCGACATCGGTTATACTGTCGATGTTGATTCCTCTGGTTCTTCAGCATCCTCTTCTTGTGTCTGCAAACAGTTGAAGCTTTTAGCTCCACACCCTAACATTCAGGCTCTCTCACTTCTAGCTATAAGAATGGGAACAACCTCAGGATGTGGGTGTCCTATGGTGAGGTTGAACCTCTAGACCATTTTATGAGGTTAGTTCCTCAGGTGCTTCACTTCAGCACTTTGGGCTTCTACGCTAGACTCTACTAATGGCTAAGGAAAAGGGAAGAGAGATTACTTGAAAAAAAAATAAGCTAAGGGAGGTGATGCACCGAAAGTAAGTGATCCACCTGGCCTGGTAAAAACACTAATTCGACATAAGATAAGTTGGCTTACACAACCTCCTAAATAGATAACTTGCATAAGTATTTCTTAAGCTAGGCTTACTGAACCACACATGAGACAAAGAGGAATTTCAAAATTCACACCAAGCATCCATTCATGGGCGAAAAGCATGAGTTCAGACTTGCAATTAACTGGAAAGTACCTAAAAACAAGCAAGAAAGAAAGGCAACAAGGTTGGAAGGATGCTTCTTCACAATGCTATTAGTGCACAAGCTAACTCAATGCAACTTTCAAACAAAGAGATAGGTAAAAAAAATCTTTATTGCTTCAAAGGTCCATTACATAGTGATTTTTATGGATTGATTTTATCACCAGTTCGGGGATACATTTTTGGGCTCTAAGGCTTCTATTTATAAAGAAAAGGGGGAAGAGAGAAAGGGAGGAAATAAAGAAGTCATAAATCATTGGCACCTCCCGTTGTCCTTCCCTGGTGTTCATAAATGCATCGTTCTAGATCACCACTCAATACTCTTGAGCCCCTCCTATCTTTAAGACTTTCTTTAGCGCATTTGAAAAGTCATTCTGTGAGCAGCTAGAATGTTTCTTCTTGGTGTGATGCATTTAAGCGTCAAACGGTGATTGCGGGAATTGAACCATGGTAGATGGGATCCTTCATAACTTCTAGCTACTAGCCACTCGGACTTTTCCATGTTTATTGAACATCTTTGTGCCACTTATCCTTTACTAATTGGCCCTTTCTGCTCCAGTTACACCACATGGCAACCTCCCATTCATTGCATCATGATTTTGGCTTTGCTAGACCAAGCTTAAGTTGAGCCCTTAGAGAATCTTGATTTACTCTATGTAGATTAATTCGGGTTCTTTGGCCTCTCCAACTTCGGACTTTCTTAGATCCTTTGCTTTAAAAACCTTTTAAGTAGAGTACTTTGAGAAACCTGATTTACACTATGTAGAGTAATTTAGCTTCTCTAAGCCTACTTACTTCAAGCTTGTCCATCTTGAAGTCTTCTCACCTTGCTGCTTCCTAAGCCTTAAGACTTCAGGGTTTTCAAACCTGATTACTTCCAACGACTAGTCGCTTATCCTGATTTTGATGTTCATTGGCCCATCATTTCCTTCGAACACTTGGTCTCGGGCTTCTCTCTCAACTTGTTTCTTTCGGGCAAATCTCTCGAAGGAATTTCTTTGGATAATTTATCCGAAGGAATTCCTTTGAATTTTTTGTCCATGTCTGTCTTTGGAAACTACCCTTCGGGCTTTTCATAATGGACTTTCCCGAATGGTAAGAGACCCTTCGAGCTTTCTGCATTCCCCCTCAGATTTTTTCAAATGGTCCTCCCGAAGGGAAAGATACCCTTTGAGAATTTTGAAATGGTCTTCCCGAAGGGTAACATACCCTTCAAGAAAATTGCAACTGTCCACTTGGAGAATAAAAAGCCCTTCGAAAAAGTTGAAGTGTACCTTTGAAAAAGTTGACTGGTCCTTTTTGCCCTAAAAAGATCCTTCAGCATTTTGAAAATGCCCTTCACATTTTTTTTTGAAAAAGACTTGTCTCTTGAAGAATCTGAGAAGCACCATTTTTCAAGACCAAATCGAGTTTGTCACAACCCTTTACTTATTTTGGGTTTCTGACTGCTCACAACTTATGAAGTAACCAAGTAATGCCCCTTGGAGAACCCAAAATACACTATCTATGAGTAATTCAGGTATGTAAACCTGAATTATTTTTACTTATGAAACATTTAGAAGCTAAGCACTGCTGGAAACCTGATTTGCACTATGCCTTCAAAAAACTTGAAGTTATCACTACTGAAAACCCCAAAGTCCTCCCAAAGACCTACCATTTTCTTGCTTGAAAGCTCCCTTTTCATACTTAGGTAAACTTTGACATGTGGGCCAAAAAAAATGGCCAACATTTCTGGTGAATCGTAGGGAAGCATGCCTGCTATGCTTGAGAACCCAACTCATTTGCTTTGTTCGATCCATTGGGTGTGGAGTCACTACTTTTGCATGAAGCTGGCTCTTTTTGGAAAACTTCCTTGAAGCAACAAGGACCATCGAAATGAAACAAACTGTGCCCATGGCACTTAGGGAAAGGAAAACACACAACTCTTTGTCTAATTGGGCAAGCTGGAAGGCATTATGCTGTTTGCATCTATGTATCAAGTAAGGACCACTCCATAAGCTGTCAAACTTGGTATGGTTGTTCGGCTTGGCCTTTTTTGAGTCCCATTTGAAAACCAGGTCTCCTTCCTTAAAATTCCTTGTTGTAGCTCTCTTGTCAAAAGCCTTCTTGACCTAAGCTTGATGTGCCTCCAATGTTTTTATTACAGGGTCCTTTGTCCCCTCAAACTCTATGAATTATGCCAATCTCATGTTCATGGGTTCATCTTCCAGTAGCTCCAGTTGATGGGCTAGCTCTAACGTAGGAAGCTCAAGAGAAATGGGTAACTTGGCCTCCCTTCCATATACTAGAACATATGGAGAATATCTAACAACAACTTTAAGAGTTACTCGATCATCCCACAAGGTTGCCTTTAACTTGGTATGCCACGTCCTTTTGGTCTCCTCCATAGTCCTCCTGATGATCCTCAACAAATTCTTATTTGTGGACTCAACCAACCCATTGCCTTGAGGATAATAGTTTGAGGAAGTGCTGAGGTAGATGCCCATCTTGAGAGCCCATTCACTTGTTTTAAAACTAAGGAAAGCCAAAGTATTATCAGATATGATAGTGGTTGGAAAACCAAACCTGGTCACAATGCTGTTATAGAAGTCTAAGACTGCACTTTCATTGGTTTCTTTTAATGTAATGGATTCCACCCACTTGGTGAAGTAATCAGTTGCAGTAAGCACCCACTTATGCCCTGCACTTGATGAGGGGTTGATCATACCAATGAAATCCAAACCCCATTGCATGAATGGTTGCTCCACTTGCATCGGGTTGAGGGGAAGAGTTGCTAACCTTTGCTTTTCTGTGAAGAGATCACATTCCTGACACTTCCTTACCCATATGTAAGCATCTTTGAAGAGGCTGGGCCGATAGTAACTAGCTCTCATGATCTTTTCTACAATAATCTTTGGGGCAAAATGACCTCCTGCAGGTCCATCATGAAAATGCTCCAAAAGCTTGGCAACTTGATCATCATCTACGCACCTCAGGAGCACTCCATTGAGGTATCTTTTAAATAAAACCCCATCAACTAAAACAAAAGGCATGGACTGAAGTCTGAAATATCTTCTTTTTGATTTGTCCATACCTTGAGGGCACTCACCTATTAGTAGAAAGTGAGTCATATCATGGAGCCAGCTAGTGTGAGGTGGAGGTGCATCTGCTTGTAGTTTATCTTATGTCACCAAGATGACCTCTTTGTCTTCATGAATATCCTCAGCCATATGCTCACATAAGCCTTTACCTCTTACTAGCTTAGTGACCTTGATCTCCACGTTGTACTCCATGAATTTAGTGATCCAACCAGTTCTTTTTTCACTCAAATCCTTGTTAAGAAGGAAGTCTCTTACCCCAAGCTGAGATACCATGAGGTGGATTTTGCTGTTGGATAGCATTGGCCTGAACTTCTTAAGGCTCCTTATTGCTGCAAGGACTTGATTTTCTACAAAAGTGTATCTCACCTCATACCCTTCAAGCCCCTGGATGAGAAAAGCTAATGGTTGCTCGAGTCCTTCACCATTTCTTTGTATCAACATAGATAATATATTATCAATATTACCAAAAGCATACAAAATAAAATCCCTTGAGAAATTAACATTCATAAGTGTGGGTGCTTGATCAATAGCTTGCTTGATAGCTTCGAATGCTGACTTGCCTTCATTTGACCAGGTGAACACTTGGTTCTTATTCAGAATAGCAGTGATGGGATTGACTAAACTTGCACAACTAGGGATAAATATTGTCACAAAGTTTATCTTTTCAAGGAAACTTTGTAGTCCCTTCTTATGCTTGGGCAAGGATAAGGCCAAGATGGCACTTATTCTCTCAGGATCAATAGACAACCCTTCCTTTGAGATGATGTGGCCCAACAGCTTGTCTTCATGCACGATAAACACACACTTCTTGGGATTCAATGAAATTCCATACTCTCTTCACCTTTTAAAAATCAGCCTCAGGTGGTCCATGTGTTCACTGGCATTCTTGGAGAAAACTATGATGTCATCCAAGTATACTAGTACCATTTGGTTCAGCAACCCCTGGAAAGCCATGTCCATGGCTCTTGGAAGGTAGCACCAGTATTTGACAGACCAAAAGGCATATTTTGGTACACATTCATGCCCCATTTGGTGGTGAAGGTAGTCTTGTACCGATCTTCATCCTTCACCCAAACTTGGTTGTAGCCAGAAAAACCATCCAACAAGGAAAAGCATTCTGAACTAGCAACTACTTAAAGGAGTTGCTTCATGGATGGCGGGGGATAGTGATCTTTCAAAGAGACTTTGTTCAAATCTCTGAAATGCACACAAAGCCTAATCTTCACTCTTTTTTCTTACAGGCACCAAGTTGGCTACCCATGATGAGTGCTTGATGGGAAAGATGATATTGGACTCGATCAACTTGGTTAGTTCCTTCCTCATCAGCGCCTCAATCTTGGGGTTAATCAGCCTTTGCTTTTGCCTTACATGCTTGGCATTGGCCTCCAACTCTATGGTGTGCTGGGCTAGTTTAGGATCAAATTTTTTTGGGTCGCTGTACTCCCAAGTAAAAATATCTACATACTCTTGGCAAAGTTCTATGAAAGCATGCCTCTCAGCCTTGCTGCTTACCTTCCCCAGCTTGAGAATTTTGTCCTTAAAAATGAGGACTCTCTCATAGTTTTCCTCCTTAGTAGATGTTACTATGTTCTCTTTCCACATACAGTCTCCTTCATGAAAAATGCCTTCAAGTGTAACCAACCCCTTAGGAAGTTTGTTCGACTTCAGCTGAATAATCTGATCCTCATACTGATGCTGTAATTTAGCTTGGTTGGAAGAGGAGAATTTAACTTCTTGCTATAAGAAACAAACAATTTATTTATCACTCTCAAAAAATTGCCAATGGGCTTCATTATCTAGCACTGACGGTCTCACCACCACCTTGAGATGTGGTTGAACCTTGGTTTCCTTCAACTCATTTGGAATGTCAAACTGAGCTCCTACGGCTACCAACCTATCAACATGTTGGTTTTGATCTCTTGGGACATCTAGAATGTTAAAGGCTTCAAAATCTTCAATCAGGTCCCATACTCTATTTTTTTAGGACCTCATCAAAGCATTCTTGGTGACGTTGAAGCCTCTAACTTGGTTAACTATGAGCTCACTATCTCCATAAGTTTGCAATAGTTTGATTCTTCTTTTGGTGGCCCATTGAAGGCCACAGATTAAGCCTTCATATTCTGCTGCATTTGAAGAGTAGCTGAAATGAAACCTATAAGAAGAAAAAAGCTTGTTACATGAGGGTGAAACCAACATTGCCCCAACACCTATGCCATTCTTGCTCTTTGAGCCATCAAAAAACAACTTCTATAAACCATTAGGGTCTTCTTTAGGTCTACTAAGTGATGACATGGGTTGATTCTCTTCATGCATCAGGTAGACACCCATGTCTCTTTCCTCAACACCTTCTAAAGGGTTGAAAAATTGGTTATCTCCCCATAACTCATCCAAGAACAAGTATAGAACTTCAGGATGAGTGTTCAGCTGTTGACCAATGGTAAACTCATCCTCATCAAGGATGGTACAATTGAGGCTTATATTATCTCGCTGATGGGGTTCAATATGGAATTGTGCCATGGATTCAGCCTTGATTGAGACCTTAGTCTCGTACCTTGTTCTAAATGCCATATAAGACTAATCTGCTGCAAGGTAGCCTCCAATCTTGGCTATGAATTCTCTAGAAAGACACAAAGCAAAGTGAGGAGTGATATCTAAAATCAACATGTCTTGCACCACAAATACACTAGGACAAAAATGCAAGGTTAGGCTCAAATTCTTGATGATCCCTAATGGCTTTGTGGAAGAACCATCAATTTACAAGACTCCTTTAGTGTACGGCTCATACTTGAGGTTCAATTGGTCATCAATAGACTTTGGCATGACTGAGGTGTTGGCCTCACTATCCACTAAGTAGTTGTGCACCAAGGAATTGCCAATGATCAAAGAGACGTAGAAAGGGGGAGGCTTGGTCGTAATACTTGACTCTTCTCCCGCATGACTCTTGATTGCATTAGTTAGGACTTAAGCTGCCTTGTTTGGATGCTTACTTGTAGCTATAGTAACACCCATCTTGGACAATCCTTCCTACATAATGTCTACTTGGCCAGGCAGGGAAAGCATGTCCCACATTGGCACACTCACGTTAGATTTCTTCATTTTCTCCACAATGTTGGTTGGTGTACCACCTACTTTTACCTAATATTTGAGAGCTACTACTGTTGGCTTTGTCAATGAAAGAGCGGTGATAATAGGTTCTTTGAAAGCTTCCTGATTATCACCCATATTCCTTCTCTTGAACCTTGTATTTGTCGAGATGAGGGTGTGAGCTAGACTAGGAGTAGCCCGTTGATTAGATGCATAACACTCCTCTTGCTCACTAATGACCATTGAGGTTTCTAGATAGTTTAATCCTTGATTTGAGCCTTGCTCTTGTGGAGGCTGCTCTTGTTTCGTCATTGTGGGTACCTTCATGTTTTGGGCCATAAGAGCATGGTTGTATCCATAAGCAACAACCTACTACCATTGATCATTAAATGCCTAATTGGAGCCATTAGTTGAGACAATGGATTGCCCAAAAGAATGATTTTATGGAATTATCTCCTCAACATTCTGAGCCACATTATTCTGAACTTGGACTAAGGAGTTGGATGGGCCTGCAGCATTCAAATATTAATTATGTTGTCTAG
Source organism: Torreya grandis (assembly GCA_037957365.1). Lineage (NCBI taxonomy): Eukaryota > Viridiplantae > Streptophyta > Pinopsida > Cupressales > Taxaceae > Torreya > Torreya grandis. The sequence goes on from JARHVA010000141.1 coordinate 4,895,189, forward strand.
CATAGTTAGGCTGCCTCTATCCTTGGAAACCTCCTTTTTAGGGTGGCCTAGTTGCTTGATAAGGTTGTTGCTGATGCTGATATGGAGATTGATAAGGCCTTGCCTCTTAACATTGACCACATCCTTTCCAAAGTATTGGAGCATGCTCTTCAACTCCAAGTAATTATTCTACTCTTGGGAGTTGTTAGATCCGCTAGTAGAGGCCTTCTCTTGCTTAGATGAAGGTACAACATCAATTGTTGGCATTAGAAGTATAACATTGAGTGGAGGAATGACTGTAGGAGGTGGTATGATCTCTGGAAAAAGAGGCATTGGGGTTTTAGGAATAAGCTTACCAGCCTGGACCAGATAATTCTCCACCTTGATAGCCACCTCATATGCATCTGACAGTATGCCTCCTCCCATAGACTGGATCATCATAGCTATGCCACTATTGAGAGCCTTCAAGTAATACAAAAAATCAAAGTTTGGAGGTGGTCTAACAGTTGCTGGGATTCTATCCCATGCCTTCTAAATCTTGTATTGAAATCTTGCATGACTTCATGAGGGGCTCTCTTGATGGTGGTCAGCTGCTCTGTAAGTGACAAGTGGTCACTCTTATCTACAAATCTTTTACGTAGGGTTGATCCTAACTCATCCCATGAGTGGATATAATTAGAAGCAAGGACCCTATATCAGTCTAATGCCTTTCCTTTGAAGGACACAACCAATATCCTAACAGCCACATTCTCAACTGTGATATTGTGAATGTTGTAGAAATTGGCTATGTCCGTTATGTGCTCAGTTGAGTTACAACTTGGTCTCCTGAGTAATAAGGGACACTTTTGAGAGCTGATACTGATAGATGATCATACTGTGGTAAGTTCAAAGGTATTTGGCTGTTGAATCCCACAAAAGCTCTTTGGGGAATCATAACAACAAGAGGGGCTAATAAAGATCTTGCGTAGGTATACCTTATGACTGGTTTAGAATGATAGCTTCTTACGTAAGGCTGAGTATGGGTGAACCTTAACCTTCTTTCTGAGTTTAAAGGTTATTCAAAAAACTCAAAATAAATATCTATATAATTTGATCTTGTAGTCACCTTCGGCATGAAAGACAACTACTGCTTTGCCACCAGATAGCTGGGTATTCTTTGGAGTCACCAAATGTTGAAGGATAAAATCTACCACTACTGCAAATAGATCAAAATAACATCAAATTTTCCATAAAAATGGAAATGAAATGGTAGTTATCTCACTGGGCGTGCCAGAACTGTTATAGACTAGATTTGCACCTTTGTGAGAGAGTTCTTCAAGCTCTCTCACTTCCATCTATAAGCATGGGAACAACCTCAGGATGTGGGTGTCCTATGGTGAGGTTGAACTTCTAGATTTTTTTATGAGGTTAGTTCCTTAGGTGATTCACTTAAGCTCTTTTGGTTTCTACACTAAACTCTACTAATGGCTAAGGAAAAGGGGGGAGAGATTACTTGAAAATAAAACTAAGCTAAGGGAGGTGATGCACTGAAAGTAAGTGATCCACCTGGCCTGGGAAAGACACTAAATCAACATAAGATAAGTTGGGTTACACAACCTCCTAACCAGCTAACTTGTATAAATATTTCTTAAGCTAGGCTTACTAAACCACACGAGACAAAGAGGAATTTCAAAATTCACACCAAGCATCCATTAATGGCCAAAAAACACAAGTTCAGACTTGCAATTAACTAGAAAGTACCTAAAAACAAGCAAGAAAGAAAGACAACAAGGTTGGAAGGATGCTTCTTCACAATGTTATTAGTGCACAAGCTAACTCAATGCAACTTTTAGATAAAGAGAGGTAAAAACAATCTTTATTGCTTCAAATGTCCATTACACAGTGATTTTTGCAGAGTGATTTTATCACTAATCTGGGGATACATTTCTGGGCACCAAGGCCTCTATTTATAAAGAAAAGAGGGAAGAGAGAAAGGGAGGAAAGAAAGAAGTTGCAGATGGCTGACACCTCTTGTTGTCCTTCCCTGATGTTCATAAATACACCATTCTAGATCACTGCCCAATATTCTTGAACCCCTCCCATCTTTAAGACTTTTTTTGGCACATCTGAAAAGTCATGCTATGAGTAGTTGGGATGTTTCTTCTTGGTGTGATGTATTTAAGCATCGAACGGCAATTGCGGGCAATGAACTATGGTGGATGGGAGTCTTCATAACTTTCAGCTACCAGCCGCTCAGACTCTCCCATGTTTATTGAACATCCTTGTGCCACTTGTCCTTTATTGATTGGCCCTTTCTACTCCATTTATGCCATGTGGTATCCTCCAATTCACTGCATTATGATTCTGGCATTGCCAAACCAAGCTTAAGTTGAGCCCTTGGAGAATCTTGATTTACTCTATGTAGATTAATTTGGTTTCTTTGGCCTCTCCAACTTTGAACTTTCCCAGATCCTTTGCTTAAAAAACCTTTTAAGTAGAGTACTATGAGAAACCCAATTTTCACTATGCAGAATAATTCAGGGTCTCTAATACTTTGGGATTGTCCATCTTGATGTCTTCTCACCTTGCTACTTCCCAAACCTTAAGACTTCGGGCCTTTCAAACTTGATTACTTCCAACGGCTAGTAGCTTATCCTGATTTTAACGTTCATTGGCCCATCATTTCCTTCAAATCTTCCAAAATAATTTCTTCAGATAATTTGTCTGAAGGAATTCCTTCAAACTTTTTGTCCGCGTCTATATTTGGAAACTACCCTTTGGGCTTTTCATAATGGACTTTTTCGAAGGGTAAGAGACCCTTCGGGCTTTCTGTATGCCCCCTCAGATTTTGAAAAATGGTCCTCCCGAAGGGTAACATACCCTTTGAGAAAATTACAACTGTCCACTTGGAGAAGAAAAAGCCCTTCGAAAAAGTTGTAATGTACCTTCAAAAAAGTTGACTAGTCCCCTTTGCCCTAAAAAGATCCTTCGGCATTTTGAAAAAGCCCTTCAGATTTTTTTTTGAGAAAGACTCGTCTCTTGAAGAACCTAAGAAGCACCATTTTTCAAGACCAAATCAGGTTTGTCATGCCCCTTTACTTATTTCGGGGTTTTGAATGCTCACAACTTATGAAGTAACCAAGTAGTGCCCCTTAGAGAACCCGAAATACACTATCTATGAGTAATTTGGGTTTGTAAACATGAATTAATTCTAGTTATGAAACATTTAGAAGCTAAGCACTACTAGAAACCCAATTTGCACTGTGCCTTCAAGAAACCGAAGTTATCACTGTTGGAAAACTCGAAATCCTCCCAAAGACCTACCATTTTCTTGCATGAAATTTCGCTTTTCATACTTAGGTAAACTTTGACATGTGGGCCAAAAAAAATGGCTAATAGTTATTATTTAAATTTATTTGGCTTATCCTAGGTTATGTGTGAAAAATAAAATTCAATTTAGAAATGTGTTTAATTTTGTAAAAAATAAGGTTTATTTAGAAAAAAAATGTGAATGGTGTACCTTTGCAAAATGCCAATATTTTTTATTTGACTACCAATGATGATAATGTTGTGAATGTTATTGGATGTCAAAATGCTTATATGGATGAAAATGAAGAAAATGATTATGTTCACAAGGTTTATGTTCTTGCACGAGATTGTGCTAGGACTCATGATGTTCTTTATGAGGTTGATAATGGATATATGATTTCTAGAAATGATAGTAATGTTGATCACTATGTTTCTCAAATTAAGACTAAGTAAAAAGTTTCACATACTACCCAATTTAATTATTTATCTTAGATAATCTTGATAAGATTTAGGTATTGTTGACCCTAAGGTTGAGCATACAAGGAAGAAAACACCCATGGGAATGAAAGATGGTAGATTTCTTGGTGGAAAGAGATTAGTGGATTGCTTAGGAAGATAATCTTGAAAGATGGTAGATTTCTTGGTGGAAAGAGATTAGTGGATTGCTTAGTATACACAACACCCATGGGAATGAAACTAGATAAATGGGAAAATTTTGATAGGAAAGCTAGAAGCTCTATCAGATTATGTTTGTTGGATTCAATGCTATTAAAATTTTCAACTGAAAATATTACAATTCTTCTTTGGGATAAATTGGGTACATTTTAGTAGGACAAGTCATTGGTAAAAAAATATTCTTACAAAAGTTGTTGTATTCATTATAAATGAATGATGGTGATTTGTTGTAGAGCACTTGAACGCCTTCAACATTGTGCTAAGACATTTTTAATATATGGATGTCAACATGGAAAATGAATAAAGGTGTATCACATTGTTGTGCTCTTTTCCAGACTTGTGGGATAATATAGTGATGGCAATCATTGGTACTACATCAGAGTTAAAAGTGTAAGATGTAATTGCATCTATATTATCAGAGGATATGGGGTAAAAGTATGTGGAAATATATCATATGAACAATGCCCTATCTATGCAAGGTTTATTTAAATAAAGAGGCAAGTATAAGATTGGGAATAAGTGATTAAAGTCTATAGGTAGATATAAGACTTCAGATAGATTTCTTGAATAAGTGCTTGGATTCCAACAAGATGAGACATTTTAAGAAGGATTGTAAAGTGAGAAGGGTAGAAAATGCCAAACCACTGGATGTTTCTCAATCCTAAGGTGAGGTCTCCAGTGATGGAGATGGAGATGTATATCTCACAGGCTTAAGCTCCAATGCATGCAATGATTCATGGTTAATTAACTATGGAGCCTCCAATCGTATGACTCATATGGGGGAGTGATTTTACAATTATTAAGAATATGATGGTGGTGATGTCTTTCTGGGAAAAAATCAACCTACAAGATAGTGGGTAGAGAAAGAGTGAAGCTGAAGTTCAAATATGGGAGGATAAAAACTCTCCTAGGTGTTTGCACATTCCTAGCCTTGTGAGGAATATGATCTCTATGATTAAAATGAATGATGTCATTGTTTAAGTCTTGTTTACCAGAGATATGTTCAAAATGGTGCATGGAGCCATGGTTTTAGAAAGAGGCATGTGCATGGTTACTCTATTCAATATTGATGTTACTTTAGTAAATAACACATGTAACAACACTATTGTTCTTGAGGCCAAGGCTGAAACAAGAACTTGCACATAACTTTCGGTAGAGAAGACAATGCTCTAGCATTAGAAGCTACACTATATTGGTGAAAACATCATGGGCATGCTATAGAATAGAGATATGGTGAAAGGATGGATAATCATCCATTGGAATTTGACTTTTGTGAACAATGTGTCTATGGAAAGTAGAGTTAGGTGAAATTCACTACAAAGGTTATGTTGGTAAGTGAAATCTTATAGGTGATCCATAGTAATATTTTCAAACTAGTAGATATCCCATCACTAAACATGTCTATCTTATATGTGTATTTCATAGATGACTACTCTCGCAAGACCTCAATATAGTTCATCTTGAAGAATTATGAAGTTCTCAATAAATTCAAGGAGTTCAAAGCCCTTAAGGAGAACTAGATGGAGAAGAAGATCAAAATGGTGTGCATAGATAACAAGATTGAGTATTAATTTAAAGAGTTCAATGATTTTTTTTGATAGAGTAGTATTAGAAAATGAAATAAAGCCTCATACACACTACAAGATAATGGAGTTATAGATTTGATGAACAAGACATTGATGGATATATCCTAGAGTATGTTGAGTGGTGTGCACTTAGAGTATAAGTTTTGGGTTTAAGTAGAGGATATTAATTTTTATTTTGTCAACAGATCCCCACATCAATGTTAATTGACAAGACTCCACAATAATTTTGGACTGGGAAGAATCAATGCTTGTGACACTTAAATGTTTTTGTTCATGAAGCTTATGTTCAAATTATAAAGTAAAAAATATCAAACTTGGCTTTAAATCTAGAAAATGCATCTTTATTTGTCATGGAAGTGGTTTCAAAGGGTATAAGCTTTAGAATCCTGAGACAAAAATGGCAGTCTATAGTCACATTGTAGTCTTCAGGGGTATGTGCTAGGTTTACACACAATAAGAACTAAAGAAGAAGCGAAAAGAAGAAACATAAAAGGTACAAGTTGGCATATTTTTTAAGATCTTGTATCAAAGTATGGTGTGATTGATGAAGAGTCACAAGTCACAAGAAGAAGAGGAGCATGTGACTCCTACTATGAGGAGATAAAAATGGGTGCATAGAATGCCTAAAATGTATAACACATCAATTTTTTTTGATTCCTATTATTAGTGACTAATGGCGAAGACCCCATTAGGTTGAAGGAAGCTCTTGGTTGCACAAAGAGAAAGTCTTGGAAGAAGGCCACGAAGGATTAAATAGATTCTAAAATTTGGAATTGGTAAATTTAACTCTTGTATGAAACCTTGTGGCTTGAAAGTGGGTTTCAATAAGAAGTAAAATGCACAAGGAAAACTATAGAAGTATAAGGCTCACCTGGTAGGAAAGGGATTCTCCTAGTTAGAGAGAACTGACTTTGGTGAGACCTTATCTCTTATTGCGAAATTTACTTAATTAGGTTTCTTTTAGCTATTGTTATTGTGTTGATCTTGAGATAGATCAAATAGATGCTAAGACATTTTTTATGCTTGGAGAGATTCAATAAGAAATTTATATGTCAGAACTGGAGAGCTTAAAGTTAAAAGGAAAAGAGGACTTGCTCTACAATTGAAGAAGTCCTTGCTTGAAGTAATCACCTAAAATGTTGAATCATAATTTGGATAGTTATGTGGTTAGATTTGGGCTTGTGCACAACAATGTTGATCCTTATGTTTTCTATAAGGAAGAGGGTGATAAATGTGTCACTATAGTTCTCTATATGGATGACATGTTGTAAGGGGATCTAGCTCTACCAATTAGAGCACAATTGATTACTATCTTATATGCAATTAAACACGAAATTATACCAGAATGATAAAGTAGCTAGAAATTTGAGACAACAAAGACTTTGAGAGACAATACACACTCTTGTATTAAATACTACTAGAAGAAAATACAATAAGGAAGATGCCACTTCTTCCTCCACCTCAAAGGCTTGCCACACCTCAAGACCTTCTTCCCTCTCTCTCTTGCTCAACACAAAAACTCTAAATCCTGAGTTGCTATCCCTCCTTGAATGCTTCAGCTGATCTCCTTGACCTTACACCTGTAGATCTCCTTGACCTTGCTAGCTTCAATGCTTTTACTTGCCTTAGAATAATTACAATACATGCCTTATGGGTCTTTAAATAGGATCCCATGCTTACAAAAATAGAACTCTAGTTACAATAATTAGACATGCAGCTCGTGACTATAATTAGTCGCTTGACATGCAAACACTCGCTTTACTTAACTGACTGTTTGTCAACAACAGTTCCGAAAATACATAGGCGACCGACGCCGGTCCCTACTAGTCTGGTGCTATCGACGTCGGCTGACTCCCTGCCGTCGCCGGTCTCCTTCTCCATTGCATCTGACCGACGTCGGTCATATTGCCGACGCCGGTGGCTCTGGTTCTTCAGCATCCTTTCTCTTGTGTCTGCAAACAGTTGAAGCTTTTGGCTCCACACCTTAACAATCTCTCACTTGGAAATAAATAGCTGCAACCTGTACCTGTACCTGTACACCATCTATTTTGTTCCTTAGGCTCTGTATCCCTCTTCAAAGTCACTCTTGAAGACCAACCACCACGCAAACCTGTGATGCAATACCTGTATCTTATGCCAAAAGAATTTTGTTGCTCCCAAATTCTTCATGACATACTTCTGAACCAACTCTACCCTTAGCTCAGAAAACTCCCTGTATATGAAACCCTGCAACAAGTAACACAATACAGTAACAGGATAATGTAGCTAATATTATCCAACCTGGTAAAGATAAAATACAATGGTCAAACCTTCATTATTTTGCAGCCTAATCAAGACCATATACCATAGCCTTCTGTCTCATGTGTCCATCCACTCTCTTCTCTAAAACAGGAATCCATCCCTCTATCCAGTGCTTCCTTCCAGCTGAAAACACTACCAACAAGTACCTGTTTGGTTCTCCAAGGACTCACACTCCTCATCCATGCCAAGCTCCCACTGTTTCTGGATTCTACCTGCATTGCTTCTTCTATCTTCCTAGTTCATGACTATCAATAAGCAATATAAAGAAGGTGAACAACGAATATGAGGTTCACATACCTTTCCTAACCTCCACATGGGTGTTTGAGACTTATTGATTCACCCAACATCCGTTCCAGTGACCGATCTAGGCCATCTCCCAGTCTGCTCTCGACCGATGTCGGTTCCCTGCACTGACCCTGACTGTCGACGTCATTTCCCTGGCTGACGCCGGTGTTCTCCCTACCGATGTCGGTCCTTATGACCAACGTCAGACTTCTCCTATCTGACCTACCGACCCTGCTGGTCTGCACATGACCGATGTCGGTATCTGGATGACTGACGTCGGTGCCAAACGACTGACATCGGTGTCTGTGTGTTCCTGTAAGTGATGAAATTTTCATCTGCGAGCTCTTCTTGGATCAAACCTCTATCCATGCTGCCCTGCTCAGATTTATTCAGCCCCTGTGACTGATCTCTGTCCTTCATCTCCTCCATAAACACCAAGGCTTCTTTGTTCCTGTCAAAAGCATCAAATTTCCTCTTTCTGCAATGAACTCTATCAATGCTTTCCAAATTTGAACACATACCTTTTGGATCAAGAACTTCCATTCCCTTCCTATTCATGTGACCAAGCCTATTAGGCCACATCTTCGAATCTACACCAGAAGTAGAATCAGTAATACAAGTAGACAGATAAAGAGTATCTACTTTCTTACCTCTTGCTAGAACAAGTGCTCCCTTGGAAACCTTCCAAGAATCCGCTGTGAGGGTTATTGTGCATCCCTCATCTCCCAACCTTCCTATAGAAATCAGACTCTGCTTCAGAATTGGAACATGCATGACCTCTTTCAACACCCATGTGTTGTCAATCTGCAATCTCAGCTGCACTTTCTTTTTGCCAACTATCTGACAAGGTGTACCATCCCCTAAATAGAGCACTCCAAAGTCTCCCTGTTCATACTCATAGAACAAATCTCTGTTTGGGGATGCATGAAAAGATGAACCAGAATCTAAAATCCATGATCCTACCTGACTATCCGAAGAAAGTATGAGAGCGTCCTGCATCACAATATTTGCATCCTTTGCTTCTTCCATACCTGCATGTTGATTCTCTTTATCTCTTAACCAACACTCCTTCTTTGTATGTCCTTTCTTTCCACAAAACCAGCAGGTAATACCTTTGGACTCGGATCTCCTTCCCGACCTTGATTTCCCTTGCTCAAGCTTCTCCCTTTGCCTTCCCCTGCTTTCTGCACTTAGAGCATTACCTGATGATTCACTTGTGCTTCTCCTGCGTATTTCTTCATTCAAGATCACACTCACAACATCATCAACTTTTAAGATTTTAGAAGCAGATGCAGAATTAATTACTGCCATAACCAAACCGTCCCAACTTTCAGGCAAAGAACATAAAATCAAGAGAGCCTTTACCTCATCATCAAAAACAATATTGACTGAAGCTAGTTGGTTTACCAAACCATGGAAATCATTGAGATGAGTATGTACCGATCCACCTTCCTGCATTTGCAAAGTAAATAGCTGCTTCATAAGATATACCTTATTAGAAGCTGAGGGCTTTTCGTATAAATTTGCCAAGGACTTTATCAACTCTTCCGTTGTCTTGCACTGTGATAAGCTAGAAATCACAGATGATGCAAGGCTCAACCTTATGGAATCGAGAGCCTTCCGATCAAGAACGTTCCATTCTTCATCCTTCATATCTGTGGGCTTGCATGCAACCCCACCCAACGGTAAGTACAAATCCTTCTGATACAGATAGTCCTCAATCTGCATCCTCCAATGTTGATAATTCTTGCCGTTAAACTTCTCCATTCGTAGCCTACTTTCTTCTGCCATTGCTAAACTCCCACTCAATCAGAAAACCCTGTGAATGACCTGTAATCAAAAACAATACCCTGCTTCCTGCAAACCGTAGCTCTGATACCACTTGTAAGGGGATCTAGCTCTACCAATTAGAGCACAATTGATTACTATCTTATATGCAATTAAACACGGAATTATACCAGAATGATAAAGTAGCTAGAAACTTGAGACAACAAAGAATTTGAGAGACAATACACACTCTTGTATTAAATACTACTAGAAGAAAATACAATAAGGAAGATGCCACTTCTTCCTCCACCTCAAAGTCTTGCCACACCTCAAGACCTTCTTCCCTCTCTCTCTTGCTCAACACAACAACTCTAAAGCCTGAGTTGCTATCCCTCCTTGAATGCTTCAGCTGATCTCCTTGACCTTACACCTGTAGATCTCCTTGACCTTGCTAGCTTCAATGCTTTTACTTGCCTTAGAATAATTACAATACATGCCTTACGGGTCTTTAAATAGGATCCCATGCTTACAAAAATAGAACTCTAGTTACAATAATTAGACACGCAGCTCGTGACTATAATTAGTCGCTTGACATGCAAACACTCGCTTTACTTAACTGACTGTTCGTCAATAGCAGTTCCAAAAATACACAGGCGACCGACGCCGGTCCCTGCTAGTCTGTTGCTGTCGACGTCGGCCGACTCCTTGCCGTCGCCGGTCTCCTTCTCCACTGCATCTGACCGACGTCGGTCATACTGTCGACGCCGGTGGCTCTGGTTCTTCAGCATCCTTTCTCTTGTGTCTGCAAACAGTTGAAGCTTTTAGCTCCACACCTTAACACATGTTGTTGATTGTAAATGATGAGTACATAATCAAGTAAGTGAAGTCTAAACTATGTGTGTTGTTCGACATGAAAGATCTTGGTGTTGCAAGATTCATATTGGGCATGGAAATAAAATGGGATCATGCGAACAAGAAACTATGTCTAAATAATAAGAAATATTTTGAAATGATATTATAAAGGTTTAGGATGCAAGACCACAAACCTCTGCACCCACCTTTTCAAGTTAGTCAAAAGCTATCAACTGCATAATGTCCATATACACATGATGAGTTATAAGACATGATTTAGGGTTTGTATGCAAGTGTGGTTAGAATCAAGATGTTTGCAATTGTATGTAAAAAAATTAACATTTCATAAGTAGTGGGAGTAGTTAGAATATTCATGTCCAATCCAGACAAGGAGTGTTAGGCATTGGTGAATATAATGTCCAGTTTTCTATGCAAAACTTTTGACTATGTTATTTTCTATTAGGTCAAGCTTGGTGAAATCAAGACTTTGAATCTATAGGGATTTTTGGATATTTTATTGTGTTGTAGATATTGATTTTCGTATCTTTACTAGTTTATATGTGTTCAACTTGTTTGGTGGCACTGCAAGTTGGATGAACAAACAATATGATAATGTTGCAATATCTACCATTAAATATAAATATATAACAAATAATTATGCAAGAATGAAGTGACGTGGATTTAAAGATTGTGTTATATGATTGGGTTCACAAATAAATTTTTAAGGATAGGTTATGATAGTCAAAGTATAATTTATCTTGCAAATGACCTTGAGTATCATTGTAAGACAAAGAACATTGATGTGTGATACCACTTTGTAGGAGAAATTATGGAAGAGATAAAAAAAAATTGGAGAAGGTGGACACAAAGGAAAACATTGTGGATTCATTGAACAAGATAATTTGTATGAATTTCTCTTGGTGTAAGAAGGAGAGCGCTTGGGTACTCGATATATTGAAGGACGAAAGCATGTACCATTATAGAAAGTGTTTAAAAATTGGGAGATTGTTGGGAAATGTATTAAATTTGCATGGATTTGTCCAATCGTAATTGTGCACAAGGTGTATTTTGCACAAACACTAAGTGTAGATTGATTGTGAAAGCATAGAAGGTTGTACAAGCTTGCGAGGAGATTGCTTATGACAACTGTGTAAGATTTTCAACATGCAGTATTGATGGTAGAGTTGCATAGGGATATCTACACAATTTAATTGCACTCTGGAAGGTTACAAAGTGGATGCAATGGTTGAGACACAATAAGGTACTATGCAACATGCCAAGAAATGAAGGTTATCTTAAGTAATTATAAGCACTTATCTGATTGCATTTATCAACCTAAGAAGTGATAAAAATGTCTTGGTTGTGATCCAACATGGATTTGTTGAGGAGCGTTACATGTTTATCACTTGGCTTAGTAGTTGGTGATTACATATTTCCATGATGCGCGGGGATTAAAAAATGGGTGTTAGATAAAGACACAATTCTTATAAGGAAGATGGGTGTGTTAAATTTTGAATACACACAGTCAAGTGTGTGTATTATAATATACATTAAAATGTTATATAAAAGGGCACATTGTTAGAGTATAATCTAGTGCTAAGATTAACTTGGTTCTTAATCTAGTAAGCTTACCCTAAGTTAATTTTACCCATACGTGGTATACATTTAGAGTCTTAGATTTAACATGAACATTTTTAATTTTTAGGTATGCATGTATTCAACATGGTTGGTGTGTACATATTCACTATTCATTTGACAACTGATGTTGACGTTTAACACATGATGGGTACTATTCATTTAGAAACTAGTCTGTTTTCACATTGACAAATGATATCTTACTCACCTTTCCTCAACTACTATAAATAGAAGGCAAGGTGTGGGAATTATAATAAAGTAGGAGATTAAACATAACTCTTAGTCCATAAGTTTGTCTTAAGGGATTGTTAATAGAATTATTTTGTCATTTTGTCAATTTCCCTTTCAATATTTGAATTTCTCCATGATTATAGAAGGAAGCTCTAGGTCAGGGTGATCTTGGAAAAATTGACACATCCAGTTATCAATTTCTACATGGTATCAAATCTTTGTCGTAGTATCTCCAAACACAATGACATGAGATTCCTTACAAAGGGTTTCCAGCCTTTCGAATGCAAGTGAAAAGGTTATTGCTCTTGGAAGTTTCTAAAATTTGACTGCAAATGAGACTTGTAGAAACCTTTAAAAATTAGATTTTGAAGTGGAGTATCAAAATTTTGAATGTACCATGTAGAATAGGTCCAAATCATATTCACAACGCAAAACAAATTATGTCCGAATGCTAACAAACACCCAAGATATGATCAAAATAATACATGAGTGTCTATAAACATGCTTCAATGGAGAGGGATGTCGACATGGAAAATGAGAATATACATCCTACTTGTAGAATAAAAATGTTGATTTGCAATAAAAAATAGATTAGAATGTTTATATGGGGGGGGGGTTTGACCACCTATCAAATCCCCCCTGGTCTTCATCTAGGAAAAGATGGAAAAAAAATTCTACAAATCCTTTGAAAAATTTATATATTCACAATTCCCACCAATGATTTTACAAATACAAATTTGTTCTTTAATAATTAACATAATTTTAAGCAAAGAGCTTGATTTTTATTTTACTATTGTTTTAAAAACTAAAAATTAAAAAAAATGTCAAATTTAAACTTTTTGGTGGTGTGAACCCATGTCACATACCCAATAAAGTCCAATGGGTGGTAGATGATGCGCAACAGGTATGTTGCTGGTGGGTGGCAAGTGAAAAATAAATTGAAAAGTTTCAATTATAATAATACAATGCCAATTTAAAAGTTGTTAGGCACCTGACACTAAAGTTTTCCTTGTAAATTTTGGAAAAAATCTTGTTACATGGAAATTTAAGGAAAATTTAGGCAATAACATATAGAATTATGGGTATAAGGATTAGGCCCATGTAAATCACAAAAACCTGGTCAACCAGCAATGTTTGAGACTAAATTTGACACTGTAACCCCTGATTTCACATACTTTTATTGAAAAATAGAAAGAAGAAAATATACTATAAATGTAGACGTTTAAAGATCGAATCCCAAAGGGATGATAGGTTTTAGGTCTTTGTAAGTGTGTATGTAAGCAGTAGCGTTCCCTCCCTTTTTATTTTAATTTATTTATTTTAAATGTAAAAAAGAACTCAAAAAATATATGTATATTTTTAAATATTTCTCCCAATTATTAAAATCAATTTTGTAGAAACAAGCTACTTGTCGAGACAATAACTAGAGCATTTGGACTTTGAATTTGGTGAAATGAAAATGCACATGTAGGTTTTAGACCCATCTAGACGTTGTAGCACTGATTTTTTTTTTTCCAAATTGACTCAATCAATGTGAAACTAGTGAGTTCTTCCTTGAAAAATCCCTGAATGAATCTGACCATTCATCATTGGATCCCAATGATTTTTGAAGCATTGAGGAATATTTGTCCAAAGTCAGACTTTTAAAATCATAATTATTGGGTTACATACATGTAAAATTTTATAATCTTTTGATCATGACATTATTGCCAAACTAAAATTCCCATTTCAAATCTTTACAACCACTTTTTTCTCCCCCATGGATAACTGTGGAGACAAATTTAAAATGTCAACTTTTGAAGAGTTTTGTGAACCTATTAGAAAAGAGTAAGATAGACTCATCCTCACTAGAATAATCTCATCAAACACTCCAAAAATTAAGCATTGGTGTCTAATCATTCTACATGGATAAAGAAGAACAAACCACCACCACCAAGATCAAAAGGGATCAACTATGGAAAATCGAGACAAGAGTCTTCTTCATTAGCACCTATCCAAAAGAAGACCTCTATAAATAATTGTGCCTATTGTGATCAAGATGATCACCTTGAGTCTCAATGATGGAAGAAGATGTAGCTTATAGGAGAAGCCAAGAAGAAGCACACGATTCAAATCAACAAATTATCTTCTTTCTCATCTTCAAATAAAAAAGGCAAAGGCAAAACCCAATCCCTTTTTCCAAATGCTTATGCCTTCACTAAAATGCATTCCTCCAAGGATGTTTGGATATTTGACTTGGGAGCTTCCAATCATATGGCAAAGTCAAACTATGCATTCAAATCTCCTATTGAGAGTGATACCTCTAAAATTTTAGTGGGTGATTCTTCTCCTTTATCAGTTTTACGATTTAATAGTATTGACCTGTATGATGTAGAAGTAAATGATGTCATGTATGTACCTGATATCTTTATGAATATTCTCTCCATTTATCAGATTTGTCATTCCTATGGAGGCCGAACAATGTAAGTTTATCCACACAATGTATTATTAGATATTTGCAAGATCATGTAGTGGTTATTGCTTGTGGAAAAGTTAATGATGTGGCCTTCCTATATCAATTTGATACTTTTTAGGACTCCTAACTGCCTCATCCACTTATTACTCATGCTAATTTTTTGAGAAAATTGTGGCATGAGAGATTTGTCCATCTCAACTTCAAGTACTTGCAATAATTGAACACTCACAATATGGTCAAAAGCCTTCCTAAAGTATCATGCAAAGGTGGTGTTTATCGAGGTTGTGTTCTTAGAAAATGTCACAGAGAAAAGTTTGTAAAAGGAAAGTCTTGTAAAGTCAAAGCTCCACTTATGTTGGTTCATAGTGAGTTGATGTCTTTCCCTAAGACATCCTTTTTTGGAGCCAAGAAAGTGCTCACTTTTACTGATGACTTCTCTCAACGAACTTGGGTGTATTTACTGAAGTATACAAGTGATTTTTTATCACTTTGTTGAGTTCAAAGAATTGGTTGAGAAGCAGTAAGGATTTTTGATTTAATGGACGATGACAAACATTTGAGGTGAATATGGGAACAATGCCTTCATCAAATTTTGTGTTACTCATAGGATCCATTTGCAGAATACACTTCCTTACACACCTCAGAAAAATGGTGTTGCTGAGTGACAAAAATCACATTAAAAGAAATGGAAAATTACATGAATCAAGCCTAGAGTCTAGCCCCATAGTTTTGGATTGAAGTCATCAATTGTGCCAAATATATCCAAAGCCACATTCCTCATCTAGTTGTGAAAAATTTGACATCGAAAGAGGCTTGAACCAATTTTTTGAATGTTTCTCACTTTTGTGTGTATGGTAGTCACGCTAGGACATTCATTCCTTGATGAGAAATGCAATGTGGTGGATACAAAGATTCAATCATGAATTTTTTTTGGCTATAGTGAAGATGTAAAATCCTATTGTTTGTTTAACCCTAGTGCTCATGAATTACTTTATAGGTTAGATATTCAAGTATAAGAACATTCATTGCCTTATGTGCTGACATATTCATCTTCTTCTTTTACAATTTTATTTGCTTCACACTACTCTTCTTTTGACACTAATGAATCTTTAGATGATCCAATGGATGAAAGACCTCTAGTTTCCATGACTTCTCCTCCACCTCCTATTGGTCAAACACTCCCATAATGGTTTAGAAAGACAAGAGAATTAGTGGGCACTTTGGTAGGTGATCCCATTGACACTTGTCGAACTAGATCTGAGAAAACTATTATGGGTCTTGTTACTCATGTTCTAGATTATGAATCTCCTAAAATATTTAATTATGTAGTTGGTAAAATTGAATGTGATGAAGCAATGGTAGCTGAATGTCATTCTTTGTTAAATAATGACATTAGGGACTTAGTTCCTTTTCCAAAGGGAATAAAATTTATGTAGATCAAGTTGGTATATCAAACCAAGTATGCAACAAATGGTTTAGTTGAAAAGTATAAGGAACACATAGTACAAAAATGGTTCTCCCAAGTTAAGGGAGTTGATTTTTTAAAGACCTTTGCACTAGTTGTAAAGATGAATTCCATTTGTCTTGTTCTCTCACTCACTGCATCACACAATTAGAAAGTGGATCAAATGGATGTAAAGTGTGCCTTATTTCATGGATATTTATAGGATTAAATCTACATGGAGTAATCATCAAAGTATATTCAAGATTCTTCACTAGTATGCAAACTTCAAAGATATCCATATGATCTCAAAAAATCCCCTCGGGCTTATATGAGTAGATTGAAATTTTTTTGCTTTACAATGATTTCACCAGATTCCATTCAGACCCCACCGTGTACAAAAAAAATACTGATGGTGAACTCCTTATACTTTTGATCATCATTGGGAGTCATTCCTCTTTGAATAAGGGCATAAAGTCAAGCCTCATTGAGTAGTTTATGATGTCAAACTTGTGCCTTTGTACTACTTCCTTGGTCTTTAGGTATCACAATCTAATAAAGGGATCAAATTTTCATAGCCTAAGTATGCTTTGAATATGATTTGACACTTCAACATGCTTGACTATAATCCAACCCCATCTCCCTTTCAGTTTGGAAATGCTTTGTTTGCCAAGTGTTCTACACCATCTGTTGATGCTACATTGCACATATAATTGGTAGGAAACCTTCTTTATATAACTCATAGTTGGCCAAACATATCCTTTGGCATTGGACTTGTCTCTTGATTCATTAAATATCCACATGAGAGTCATTATCAAGAAAAAAATTACATACTTTGATACATTCTAGGTACGACACACTTTTGCATTGAGTATGCATTTGGGGGATCGACTTAGTGGGATATACATATTCTATTTGGGAAACAAATTTTGATTATTGTAAGTCCACTTTTGGTTATGTATTTTATCTTGGATCCAGTCTCTTCACTTGGTCAAGTAAGAAGCAACATGCTATTACTCTCTTTGACTGAGGTGGAGTATTATGGATCTATCATCACAAGCTAGGAGACTCTTTGGATGCATCCAATTTTGACTAAGTTTAAATTTCCACCAAACCAACCCAGTAATTTTTGGTGTGAAAACCAAAATGTTATCCACACTTAGCGTAGTGTAACACCAACACAATAAACATATTGAGATTCACATGCACTTCATTCGATAGCTCATTTAGGACCATGTAGTCAATTTTTAGTATTGTCACATAGAAGACTAGGTTAAAGACATATTCACCAAACCTCTAGTAAAAACTAAGTACGCGTCTCTCAAAGATATCTTAGGGGTAAATAAAGTTGTCACTAAGGAAGGATTATCTACAGTTCCTCCATCTCGATTGTACATAGGTTCTTGATTAGGTCTTATTGTCAAGACCCATTTTTCTAATATTTTTTTTCTCCCCAAGTTAATATGAAGTGGGGATGCTAGAGTAATAATCTAGTGCTAATCTTAACTTGGGTCTTAACCTAGGTAAGATTAACTTAAGTTAGTTTTACCTATGTTTGGTATTAACTTGTAATTTTAGAGTTAGCATGAACATGTCTAATTTGTAGGTGTGCATATAGTCCGCTTGGTTGGTGTGCACATGCTCACTATTCATTTGGAAACCAATGTTGACATTTAGCACATGGTAGGTACTATTCATTTAGAAACTAGTATGTTTTCACATTTCCAAATGATATATCACTCACCTTCCCTCAACTACCATAAATAGAGGGAAAGGTGTGGGCATTTTAATCAAGTAGAAGAATAAACAAAACTCTAATTATGTAAGTTTGTCTTAGGGGATTGTTACTAGAATCATTCTATCATTATGTCAATTTCCATTTGCACATTTAAATCCATTAATGTATAAGTTAGATTTAGGTCAAGGTGATCTTGAAGAAATTGACACATCTTGTTATCAATTTATACAGACATAACTTTGCGACTTGGTGTAACATCTTAATATAGTTCAATTTTTGTTATAATCAATAAGGTTATTGTGTTGGGGTTTTTACTTGAAAGGGTTTTCCCATGTGATATCATGTGTATATGTGTGTTTGTATTAATATTTGTATGTGTAATGTTAACATATAATATCTTTACTATGTATTAATTTATTGTGTATAGGATTATTCCCAATAGAGGATCTTGTTGATGGTGAAATATTTTATGTTAACGAATCAACTAGTTTGCCTATCATGAAGGTCATGGTGGAATTGTACAAGTTTAATCGTAAGGGACCTATAGGCTGAAAATTTGTCCCATGGTGTCCAATGGGGTATTTTAAATTTTGAGAATGATAAGTTCAATAATAAATTATCATTAAACCTATAATAATTTAGAAATTCAATCAAATAATTCAAATTAACATGTCAAATATGTTATGACTTCTTTCAATATACTTAATCAATATTGAATTAAATTCACAACTGTTATCTATCCTATCCAATAGAATAAAGGCTATATACAAATACAGTTTCTTGAAAGAAATAATCTTTTAATTCTTATTTAATAGGTATTTATATCAAATATATCTTTTATATAGTCTCTTCAATACTAAACTAAACAAAAGGAAAAGAATCCAAAGGAAAGAAAAATCAAATGAACATGGAAACATAAAGTTAACTATGATCAGCATTAATTAACATACAAGTTAAAACATATTATAAGTCAAAAATTTAAACTACACAAGAACTAATGAAAACTATACAAATACTAAACTAATAAAGAGTTAAAAAAAAATAAAGTGTAATATAGGATAACTACATAATACTAATTAATTAGCATAACAAAGACATAAGGATTAAAAGTAAAAAAGATTTGACTCGATATGTAAATAGGAAAATATAAATCTTATTGAGAAATTGTATATTTCCTAATTGATTACAATAATTACTTAAAAAGTAATTACATCATAGAGATAACCAAACAATATGCCATAAGAAGTACAAAGTATTCATCATTATTTGTGCAAAGTACAAAGATATTTTGCACATATGATTGCATGATCCTGCAATCATAAAATGATTAATACTCGATCAACGTCAAATAATTAGTTTATAAATAAAACAATAAACTTTGATATACTTGTGTGAATCAAGCAATTTGCTTCATCGTTAAAGAATATGTTGTTTGGTCTTCCTACAAATGATATTTGATATCAAAGATATATCACAAAAAGAAAGCACAATATGAAACTTGTAATTAAAGAGCTCTTGTACCTATATATTTTATGTCATTTGAAATTCCCTTCAAGTTTCCTTCAAAAAGCTTCCTCTTAGAATTAATTATGATTTCAAACTACAACTAGTTTATAGTTAACTAATTCTTAAAATTAATTAACTTTAATAAAGTCAATTGTTTTATAACTTGATGTTAAATAATAAATTCATAAATTGAACTTATATGTAAATGAGTCTATAAGAACTTATAAGACTTGAGAATAAAATATTGTTTTAAATAAAGACCGATAAATATCTCTAATGGGATGGGGGGACCCACACTTAAATTTAAACAACTTATTTAAACCATAAATACAAGTGGTAATGCAAATGAAATAATCACAATGACTAAATCTAATTAATTTAAACCATTAATTATATTTTAAATCATTTATCCATTTCAACTTTTCAAAAATCATAAATATACCATATCATACCAAACTGCAAAATGCAAATTGTCATATGTCTTTCCAACCACTGTTAGCATAATGTGACATCATGCAAATGACTCTAAAAGACTATCATTTCAAATGCATAGATATTCAAATATATTCAGCTTTGAATAAATATAACCATTCATGCATATTATATTTATGTTTATCTTAAAATTAGAAAAACCTCAGATATAATCATATCAATAGATATAGTTTGAATGCAATCTTGAAATATATAAAGAATTAAATATCGTGTGTTTAAAAACACAAAAAAAAAACAAAAACATATCCATATATATTTAATAAAATATAAACATTGACTTCCAATTGTCATTCCAATTGTTTTGAGCTTGATACCATAATAACCAACATGCAATCAAATGCAAACAATATATTTGTGACAAATTGAACTCAATAATCGAAGTGCAAATATAATTCAAAATTTTTATTTCAAAATGCATATATTTTCAACTATTATTCAAATTCAAAACCAATTAACAAATACACAACCATGTATTATCACTTCTATATATTTTGTGTTCAAAACCCTAGATGGCATGCATATTTATCTTTCAAAATACTAGATATTTGTTCAGGATAAACATAAAATGCATAATTATTATTGTTATCAAAATATCAAACACCTAAAACTTCAAATCAAACTGAGTAAAATGAGGGTTTAGTTACAAACAAATCAATCGTTCCAATAAAATCAACCCACATAAATTTTTGAAAGTTTTCTTGAAACCCTATTTCAGAACAAACTTTATTCAAGCATAAATGAAATTATATGCATTCAGGCTTGAGAAATATTATGCATGCAAATAAATCATATGAATGAAATATAATACATACTATATTCAAATGTTGTTTATAAATTTTTTATTTTGGGTTTCGAGCATCAAAGACCAAGCCACAAACTTAACAAACATTACTAGCCCTTCAAAAAACAACTCAAAAGGTCATCAAATCAAAGAAACATATGCACGCAACCATGTCAAATAAGAGAAGACCAACCATGTGAACAAAATTATTTATTGAAAACCCTCATGCCATGCAACTAGACTGTTGTATTTGTATTCAACATGGTGTTTGTGTCTTCTCCCACTATTATTATGAAATAATATTTTTGTATAGATTTTATGTAATTTGAAACCTCATTCAAAAGACTTAAATGAAAATAAAAATTTGGACCCATATCTCATAATTCCCTTTAATCATAAAATATAGGTTTCTATGCTCAATTATTAAGATTCATTAAGAGATTTCATTCTTTAAATAACCATAAATAGAAAACCATACCTATGGATAATGACTCAAACTATCAACCAAATGCATTGAGACCTTCACACCAAACAAAATTCATGGCTAAATTATTTTTCAACTCGTAATAGGTGCTTAAATCTATCAAAAACTACAAAATAATTGACAATATTAATGGATCAAATGAAATTTATAGAGTATGGCTTCTACAAAAAGCTTATCGAATGATATGGAAAATGAAACATTGATAATTGTTTTCAGCTCAACCCCAAATGCAAATGCCACATTCGATGTGTGTGCAATTCTATGTGTGAGGAATTAATTTCACTGCCCCCTACATTATTTTCCAACTTTGGAAATTTGATGAACATCCCACTAAATTTGGTGAATTTTAAAATTTTTAAACATTCTATGCTGACATTATTACCTTCTACCAACTTTGGAGATGGAACAAATACAACAGTGCATGTTTTGAAATACTGCTATGTTTACCAAGTTTGCTAATTTTACCACCAAATCTATCCACCCTATATTTCCAGACAAGATATCTATGCATTTAATATGATACAATTAAGTGTCAATCAACATTCCCAAAATATATACAAATATCTTCTAATTTAATTTGATGTTTATTGAAAAGGTATTCAACTATATGCAATTCAAACCAAAACTAATGCACCGAATTCAAAACACTATTCAAATAAACACTGATCATATTCTATGAAATTTGAACCATATCACAATGTGATCAAATTTGTATCCGTACATGCCACTAAATCATTAAAAATGATCAATGGCTATATCTTATACATGTAGAGGTTCTTAATTCATTTGAAAGGTATAGTTTAGATCTTAGGGTCAAGTTTTAGGATCTCAATAATGTAAGATTAGAATTAGGATTACGAAAGATTATAAATAGGATAATACATCATAACTAATCAAATTTAAACTAAGACCTAAAAATCAAGTATCAAATGATGTCACAAGATAAACAAAATCAACAATACTTATTGATCTATCCATTCTCAATTCTGCGTTAAAAATTCAAAGGCATTGATTTGTATTGCCAAGAAAAAAGTAGAAGAAAACATTAAAAATTGTCATGTGAAGGTGAGTAACTTGAATCAATTATGGCTTATCATTTGTGACTTATGAAAATTTAAATCACAATTCCTCTGTGAGTCTATCATTGTCACAAGATTATGTTCCTGTATTGAACACTGCATAGATTGAATTTTGTATAAAATGTTATACACACAAACTGATCATTATATTTTTGTAATAATTCTTGTTCAATATTCTACATATTTCTCAAAGATTAAAATGTTGTTCTATCTTAAAATTACTTTAGACATAATCAAATACATCATTAAATTACAGTCAAACAAGTAATATGACAATCAAGAGTTCAAAGTAAGTTAGCCCCCACCATGCAATATTAGATATTATGATACAATAACTACAATATGACAGATTTAGTAATATTTTAAGTTTTTTACTAGGGTAATGAAATTCGTGATAATAGATCATTTATCATGTATATTTCCATGTGGATGAAGACATATTTAGTAGATTGGATCATTGAGTCACTGAAAAATATGGAAGGCTAGACCTCTGTTGCACATTTGTTAGGCATATCGTAGTTTGAAGGTAAGGGAAAGTTTTCCCAAAAGTTTAATAAGGAAATCCCTAAGTGAAGGAATAAATGACTTAGATGAGAGGGAAGAAAGGCTGTATAAGTATAATGAAGGTAGAGAGATGTTGATAACTATCAAGGATCCTAGGAAGAGGGGTGAATCAAGTTAGATGGATGTCGTAAGCAACTGATAAGGATGAGAATGGTACATGATAGGATGTTACATAGAATATACACACTCCAATGATGAAGATGAAGTGCATAAAGATGAATCACTAATTGAATGTGGTCGAGTTGAAGGAGATGCTTGGGATTCACTTGAAGGAGTGGAATGTGCAAGTATTGAAGGAATCTCTATCTTGACCATACCTCAAGCCTATGCTTGTGCATGTGCTAGTTTTTAGGAAGAAAACACTGGTGAAGGTGAAGATTTGGGAAGAATTGGAGAGTTTTTTAGATTCGAGAGTAATAACTTTGTGGTAAATCCAATAATATTATATGCACCATCTAAGATGAGTCTTGGAGTATTGATAGAAGGAATTGGGAATGGGAAGATACGAATTCAAGTCCCATAGGTGAGTGACCTTGGACCAATGGTTAACCATATAATTTTCATGTAGGGAACTATGAATTTAGGAGGAAGGGATCATATATTAATTATTGGGGTAACAACTCATGGATCTAGTGTGTAAGAACACATCCAATAAATAACTTAGTTTAACACCTATTATGAGATGTTGATGAAATTTATAGAGTACACAGGCATAAAACATGCCTTAGAACACTTACATAAATTTGTAATATATTGGAGAGCTAAAGGAGTCATTATGCTAGATATAAAGGCAATCCAGTTTACAATGACACTATTGGATTTTGCTCACTATGAGTATAGTAAGTATGATCCTAGTTAGGTTGTGAAGGAGTTTGGTTAGTTAAAATATACTTTTCTCAATGAGTTTTACATACCCAAGTTTAAGCAATGGAGTAATTATGTGCTCAAGGAGATCAAGCAAGACATTTATGAGAGTACTATACATGACACAAGATTCAAGAGACTAATTTCTAAGCTTTTATATGACATACATCCATAGCAACATGTATAGTATTTTTTATAGGGTTACTACCTCCTTTTACAAGGAAATTGGATATGAAGGTGTTTGGTGATGCACATGACACTCTATAGGTTTCACTATGGATGGAAGTTATAAGAAACTAATATACATGTATAAGTCATTATTTGGAAGGATAAAACTATAATATGGCCATGTAGAAATAGGCTATGAATAGTGTGAAAAAGATCTAAAGAGGGTTGTGATGAATATATTTTGAGATATAAGGCCATAAAAGGAATAATTATATAGGGAGAAAGTTCTGGTAGTCATCATGTGTTGTGAAGTATGCAAGTGGAAACATGAGAAAATAATTTATCAACTCCTCAAATGCATAAATCAAATGAAGGTTACATGTTGGTGCAAGGTTTTAAAAACCAACACATATGACACAATATAATATTGGGTGATTTATGAGATGTGTGAAGCTCTGGATCATGGGATAATACAAGATACCATGGCTCTAACACCAAAAACCCAAGGGTATGCAAGAGGATTTTTTCATAAGGGAAAATATGAAATGGACAAGGTGGAGGTCACTTCAAAGGGACATGTTATAAGTATGGGTCAACATAAAAATATCAAAGGAATTAAAAAAATTCCCTAGTTGTGTGTATTTTGGTGGGGAAAAAAATGTTGAAGCTTGCCTTGATATCTATCAAAAGATATTATAGAGATAAAAAGCATAAAGGGTTCATCAATGAAGGAATGCAAAACATAAAGATAAGTAGGTTCTTAGGCCAAATGAGTAAAATGAAATCTCTAGACTAACGGTGAACATAATCACTCATAGTAGGATAGAGATTTAGGTTAGAAAAAATTTCTATACGACATACAAATAAATTACAATGTAGGCTAGAAGTAGCAGTCATGAACTACCTTGACAGGCCCTTGTAGAAATTGATCCTTGTAAAAGTGGAAATGATTCAAAACATACAAGGAGAGGTGAAAAATTCAAGGGATATAGAACACAAGGGATGCTCAAGATTGAAGATAAACATAATAACTTGCATGGGATAGAGACTCAATTTAGAAAAAATATATATCACAAATGGATAAAGTACAATGCATGTCAGATGTAACAGTTATGAATCCTAACATGCCCTTGTAGGAATTGATCCTAGTAAAAGTGAAGTAGATGATTCAAATATATATAAGGAAAGATTAATAATGCAAGGGATTTGGATTCTAAGATTAAGAAATCCAACAAAAGGGTCCCAACCCTAAGGATTTAGAGGAACTCTTTGATAGTTTATCTCCATTAACTAATGAAGGAGTGTTACCTTTGTTACAGACAGGACTTAAGTATAGTATGGGGGAAACACATGAGAAATTAAAAGAATAGACAAAAGAGATACACATTGAAAATAATAGTGCCTATGATTAAGGGTTGACCATTGATGTGAAGATCAATGATTGGTTTGAAAGCATCATCTTAGTGTATATTGACATAGAGATAAACATCCTTAGTAAGGATGCATGGATAAAAATGAGAAGTCCTAAATTGCATACTTCCAATAATGTGTTGTTTATGGACTAAAAGACTCACATGCAGCCAATTGGATTCTTGCACAGTGTAGAAATGGATAATTATGGGTATAAATTTCACAATTGATGCCATAAAACTGGGTATGAAAGAGTTGTTATTTTATTGGATAATGAACATGGACTTGCATATGTAGATATTTTAGATGTGGATGAAGATATAATCAACATATATAAAAGTAATATACAAGGTAAGGAGTAATTGAATCCACAAGATGATGGTTTATTAAGATAGAAAAGTAGTGTGTCAATGTTGGACACCACTAGCCATCCCTATAAATGATGGGTTCAAGAAGCACATGAGGTCATCGTTTGAAAGTGCACAAGGGTGAAAACTCGATGCAAAAATTTAGTTCCCAATGGGATGATAAAATGTGGCACGTAAAATATAGAAATGAGGTCCACTCATGGTGTGATTAATAAATGGGTTCCACTTGTTACACAAGTTCCCAAGAAGGTTGAAAGTTAGATGGATCAACTTGTATAAGGACTTATGTCCAAGATATCAAAGCTTTTTTTCTAAGGAGAGGGTGTGCCTTCTATAAATTGTCTACATGTTATGTAGTACCACTATGCAATGGTGGGAAACACAAAGGCCTAACCTTATGGATTGATCTAAAGGTAAAGAGGCAACATGCATAAGGTTTAAAAGTAGTAACATGAAGATGTGTGAGCAAGTCTAGATCATAAGAAAATTTATTCTTCTAATTTTTCCATGTGTACATGGTGGTCTTGGGACATGGGCCCATGCATGTCACAATTAAAGTTAAACCCAAAGGAATAAAACTGAGTGGGAAGTCATGAAATAAAACATCACATGTATTTTTGGGTTTCACTCCACAGAGTCTAGTTTAATGGCCCTTTACAGTCGATGTAAGAAGCAATATTTCATAATTATGTATTGATGGAAGATAGAGTCTAAATGATATATAAGGGTGAAGATTATTTACATGGTCAACTATTTTATGAAACTTTAAATACTATTGGATATTTTTAAAGTGATATTGAGATGGATAACATGCAAAATGAGGAGTTGAAAAAAGTAAAAGAGATTTGCTTCGTAAAGGAAGAAAGGGATTCAATAAATGGCATATACCTTGAATGTTGAAACAATCGAGGTGAAGGGAAAGTGGATAATTTGTAGAACAACAAGGATAAGTATTATAGAAAACCTATGCATATAAATGAAGTAAATATTTGAATTGAGTCTGAACCTAAGATAACTACTATAGGTGACTATTGGACTGATGTGGATTTGGCCCATATCATAGAGTTAATTCAGGAATTTCAAGATTTATTTCTAATAAATTACAAAAAAATTAAGGGAGTACACAAATAAATGGAGAAAATAGAGATCAAGTTGTGTGAAGGCGCATAACCCATGAATAAATGACTATATTGCATGAATCCTAATTTATGCACAAAGGTAAAATAAGAAATTAATAAGATGTTCATTGCAAGAGTAATTTATATGATGAAAGAATCAAATTGGGTAAGTCTAATGATGATAAGTATAAAGAAGGATGGATAAATAAGGTTTTGTGTGGATTATCATACACTGAATGAGGCATGCATAATAAATTCATTCCCTACTCCATTTACTTAAGAGGTTTTAGAGGGAGATGCAGGTTGTAAAAAGTTATACATTTAATGATGGGTTTTAAAGTTACTATTTAGTGAAAATTACAAATGAGGATAAAATAAAAACTATGTTTGAAATGCAATGGGGAGCATTTGCATATAATGTGATGCCATTTGGACTAAAGAATGTGTTAGTTGTATATTTGTGACAACATTAAAATATTTTATTCACAAGGTTTTTTGAGTTTATCTTGATGATTGAAAAATGTAAGGAATTGTGAGGGGCCATTATTAAATTCTTCACTTGATGTTTAAATAGTGATAAAAACTCCAAATCTATTTGAAATTAAAAAAGTACATGTTTGCAGTATCATTTGGTACACGTATGGGACATTTTACTTGTAATGATGGAATGTTAGTAAATCCAAAAAATGTAGTTATGATAATAAAAATTTAAGCACCAAATATACAAAGAGACATGCACTCCTTTCTATGACATGTTGGATAGTATTGCATGTTCATCAAGAACTATGTGCAAATTATTAGGCCACTAAAATAACATTTGAGGAAAGATGGTCCTTTTGTGTGGATCAAGAAATAACAACTATCAAGTTCTAAGTATTGAAATATAAGTTCATAAGCTTGTCTATATTACAATTCATAACTGGTAAGACTCCTTTTCACAACATGTGGATATTTCCTAAACAACCGAGGGAGAAAACTTAGAGAGGGAAATTAGACCATCCAATTTATTTAGCAAGTAGGAAGTTGTCCAAAACTAAATGAATTACACTACCATGGATCAAGAAAATTAGAAATGATATATGTGCTTCGTAATTTTAGGAAATATCTTCTCTCTACCACTTTTTTTGTTTTTCATTGACCATGAGGCATTGAAGTACTTAATCAACAAGATTGTGTTCCATGGGAGAATTTTTTGGTGGAGTGTGTTATTTCAAGAGTTATATGGGATAATTTATTGGTGTATTGTGTTATTCAATGCACATGAAATATTGATGACTGTGATTCCATTAATGAAAGGTTGGAGGATATTCCTCCATGTGCATTAGGATAATTTGTCATGGAGTGTCCCTATGTGTGCATGGGAGAATTTCTTGGTGGATTGTGTTTGTATACACATAGAAATACTTGATGACCAAGATAATTTTAATTAAAGGTTGGAAAATATTATGAAATTGGATGAGAAATGATTATTACCTAGATGGAGCCAAGGTTTGCCAAAGCATATATATAAAACATGTGACATAATAAAAACATAAAGAACAAGACTTTGTGCATAGGTGCCAAGGTATTTATATATGATTCTAGATATTCCAACAACTAGGAAACTCCACATCAAGTGGATGGAACCATATATATTCACAATATATTGTAAATTTTTACATACAAATTATGCAAGTTAAAAAATGTATTATTAAAGGGACATTTTAATTGGAGTAGGCTCAAGTCATACTTCGAGGAATTACACATGAGAAAGTCATCATAAAGGCCACTAGCCATGAGAAATTATTAAACCAAAAATATTTCTTAATTTCTATAGTTTTATTGTATTATTTTATCTTTATTTTATTTAATAAGAGAAATTTGATCTAATTTCATAAGTATAGTTGTAAGAACATGTATAAATGTAACTCTATATTTAGCTATTTGAAGTACATGAAGTAATTGTTGGCTTTGTTATGGATTCTACGAGTGGAAGCTACACAAAATTTACTAGAAGACTTAACACATAATTGCAAGTGGGGGAGAAAAGTGAGATAAGATTTAGAAGACTTAGCATATAATTAAAAATGGGGAAGAAAAGTGAGATAAGATTTGAGAACATGTTGAATGTATGTGCATAAGTCAAGTAAAATATAAGTACACAAAATTAATGTGAAAGAGAAGTGTGAAGAAGACAATAAATATTTATGCAAGTTAAATGCATAAATTGAGAAAATAACCACCTATGGAGAAGGAAAAAGAGATTAATTGACATGTATTTAGGAAATTTGACCAAGTATCTAGATACTTATGGAATGTGGGGTAGAGTTACATAGGAGAAGTGGTGCCCTTGGCCCAAGAACACAATGAAAGGAAAAGGTGTAGGTTGCTTTCAAATGAAAGGAGCGCATGAAATTTATTTTATTATGGTAGAGAATGACACTCATGATTGGATGTGTATGAGGGTAGATGATTGCAATTAATGCACCTAATTATATAAAATAACGAAGGGGAATTATAAACAATTATTTTTATTCAAGAGTTTGACTAAAGAGTTCTATAAAACCTAATAGAGTTGAAGTATAATTGCATGTATGGTGTCAGGTAGGGCATTGAATAATGAGTTAGTGAAAAACTATAAAACATCTAAAAGATAGTTTTAGGCAAAGTAATAAGGTGTTAATGCATTTTGAATGGAATTTAATTGTGTTCAATTTCATAAAATAGGTCTTGAAATATGTAGAGGAGGGGATCTACAATGAGTTTGAGTTTAGAGTTGAAGGAGTTTTGTATCCAAAGTGAGTCAAAGGATAAAGTAAAGGATCTTGATAATGGTGAAGTGAAAGGAATAAAAACATGATACCTATGTGGTGTAGTAATAAGTGAGTCCAAAGTTGAGTACAAGTTTGAAGAGTGGGGAGTATGTAGATTAGGTTTAAATCCCAACAAATAAAACAAGGAAGAAACTCACCAAGAATAAGTAGAAGAGGGCTAGGGTGTTGTTTATTACACCAATGATGAAGTATCCTAATACCGTTCCAAACAAAAAACTTTTGGTTTCATTCTTAGGGTCACATGTGATTGAGAATTTAATTCTATGAGGTTAGAGTAGTAAGAGGTATACAAGAAGGAAGTCAAGGCAACTAAGAAGAAGAAATATGGTGAAACCATAGTTAGATAACACCTTGCATATGCTAGGGTATTTAATCTTTATGAAATTCCTTACTTGGGAAATCTAGAAGATTTAGTGAAACTTTTAATATCGTGTATGTATGAAGGGAAGATGTACTTCATACGATAAAAAATGAAGATATCCCTTGTGTGCATCATTAAAATCATGGGGTTGAATAATGAAGGGGTAAATATGTGCAATATAATGAGGAAGACCAAAGAAGTAGATAAGGTCACAAAAGACCTAAACTATAGAAGAGGTGGGTAAGGACAAGTCTACATGGTTAGTTGTGTGTCTGATCAACACAAATTTAATCATGATAGTAGTTTTAGTTTATGAAAAAAAAGGGAAATTTTGTATTTTTAAAAACTATACAATTTTAATTTAGAAATTTCTAATTATTACCTTAAGTGTACTCATCATTCGAGCTAATTTCATATCTCCTAGAATAATTTGAGTTAAAGACTTAAACTTTGCCAAGTGTCTAGTGTGATGTGTCAAAAACATTGTGGAGTTATTTCAGATTTTTTATTGTCATTTTTCAAGATTCAATTGTTTTGCTGAAAAAAATATCTTTCAATGTCATCTTAAAGTTTTTTATTATAAAAGGATGAGTTTTTGGGACAACCCAACATCCTCATAAGCCTTTTTTATTAAAGGCTAGATTGACCATGGAGTAGATGAATGTAATTAATAAAATTACACATCAAGATTTAAATACTCGGTAGCTAAAAATATAGCTTATCTTAATTAAACAGGTTTTGAGGGACATTATTCATGGAAGCACACTAAAACTAAAAAATATTGATGAGGCATTAAAGTTGGTGATAAAATCTCAAAATGTAATGGTCATAATTGGTTTGGGGTTGTCTAATGTATATATGCATCACATAGATATTTTTACGTCTTCCAAGGTAATCTAGGATGGACCTAATAGCTTGTTTGGGTCACAAGCCATTAGTATAAAGATGACTCTAATGCAAATATCGTTTGAAATAAATATGGAGGAAGGTGATATTGTGGCTCAACATATATCTAAGTTTCATTCTTTGTAAAATTAGTTAGTTGAATAAAATCTAAAATAAATGATGATGATGTTAATGTCGTATTGTTAAATAACATGCATACTAGCTATTCCTATATTGTGTTCACATTCACTAAAAATCAATCCAAGTCTAGAAAACATAAACTCTTCCTTGATGGATGAAGATAATCAAGTTAATAGAATTAATATAATCAAATATAAAACTAATTTGCTTGTTTAAAACAATCCTAATATCCCTTCTAGGTTAAGTCATATGGTAACTCAACCTTAAGTATAAGAAAGACATAAATGGACATGTTTTTTTTTTATTAATTCAAGTAATGATGTCATATCTTGATGTATTGAGAACAAAGGACCTGATATAAGAAAAGTTGAAAGACAAGGCATTGATCACTTACAAAAGTGGTGGTTATGCTACAAGTGATGAAGACCCTCCCCACAATAATAGTGAAGAGGAATTTGTTTATTAATACAAATAGTAAATGTAGTCCTATAAATTAAATTCAAAATATATGGTTTTGTAATTAGGATCTCATGATATTCAAGATAAATTTATAAACCTTGCATGTATCTATATTTCTCCAATGATGGATGCAATTATTACTTAATTATAATTTAAAGTTTTACATTAATTTTAGGCCTACTCAAAAATTTATGGGTATTTATGTTGAATATTAGCTTATATCCATTTATCCACTTTACATTCATAGGATTATACTTATTCCTCCCACGCCCTTTTCTATCATATAGTTATGCATCTTAATGCAAAAAATTAATGTTGAAACTACTCTATGACATTCAAATGGATGTCAAATTTAAATTAATCTATTTGTATTGACATCTCACAAGGTTAAACTCATTGCTCCTACCGCTTGTATATCAATGTAGTTACATCTATTGATATAAAATATATAAATAAATTCACATACACACACACATATATTTTATAAATGCTTTTGACTGATGCTATGAATCAGATGGACCATGATTTGGGGTCCAATTCCCCATAATTTAATACACACAACCACAACTGGCCTCAAATCTAACACATTAGTGACACACCTAATGAGATTTGAACTTCATTAGATATATGCACAACCAACCCACCACCATCTCATCAACAACTATATTCAAATATATTATATCTTTCCTCTTTAAAAATACAGAAAAGAATCATGAAGTGACTACAATGGCCCTATGTATATAAGTAAACAACAATGATAATAATATTAATAATATGTAAACATTTTTATTAAATAATCATGCAAATATTTGTTTCTTTACAATGAAAACATTTCACCAAATTTGTTGTAACTTCAATTAGAAACTAATGAAAGAGATACATTTCAAGGTAGTCAGTTGACCATACCATGGATTTGAACCATCAAAAATTCAAAGTAAACAACATCACAGTATGAATAATATTGCAATGTACATTTATTTAAATACAATTACCCACATACATCTCTGTAACTTTGGCCAAATTGATTGTTTACTGTAAAGGCAAACATTGAAAACTAATTTAAGTATATGAAGTTTTGTGAAATAAAGATTTTTTTTTATGAATTTCTTGTTTGAGATGTCATTTTGTTGATAATTTATCAAATAGACCTTTGAAAACTATGTAATGATATCTTTGTATTAAGCTTGTTGTACAACTAATAATAATGGTTGATTGAATAGTGAGAAGTGCCTAATGCATTTAGAGGTCTTTACTGAATCAAAGAATAATCACTTATATATTTTTATGCTTAAACAAAATCCAATCCAAGTCAGTGCTTTCCTTATTTATGAGTTTGTCATCTATATGCTATATGTTTCCCTTAACAAGGAGAAATGCAATGTGCATTGGTGCTTTTGACGAAAGCATTTGAATTTAAGAGGAGATGGCTTCAAAAAATCCTGACCAAGGAAGAAATGACAATATTGTAACCTTATCTTATTATGATGAAAACAAGATTTAAAGTTTAGGACATGAAAACTAGAAGTATTGCATCAAACATATGTAGTTGTAAAAATGAAGACACTTATCTTGTCTTCCTATTGAGAACTAGATGCATATAAGTGTCTGACATGAATTAAAAACATGAAGTAAACAACTCCTTAGATATTTAGGTAATGATACTCTTGGTAGATCATGTTCCCTCTTAATTTAGGTTTTAGTCACTTTTCTCAATTAAAATAGGCATTATACTTTGATATTGTTGCTTCTATTATGCCCAAAATTTAACCACTTAAAAGTCACAAAATTTATTTAAATTTATTTATTATTATTTATTAAAATTTAACATTCATTATAAAAGTCCAGCACTTGAATCCACACAAGATTACAACATTACTTAATATTAATTCAAGTTGTTGTATGCAATGTTTATCTATAACTAATAAATACTCTAGGTTTTGATTTAATATCACTATGGTTGTGTGGATCACCTAGGGTCATAAAAACATTGCACTAGTTTTTAATTAAAGTAGACATAAAGTTTAAATTAAAGTCTAATAAGGAGTGACCATTAAAGTTTAGTTATAAATATTAAATTAAATTTATATAAAAAAATATATTTCCAAGTTACATGAAATACACACACAAAATGATTAATTCATTCAAATGAAAGGCCTAAAATTCAACCTTGACTTTAAAAAGTACTATTCCCTCCAAAATGAGGAATCATTATCTACCCTAAGATCTAATCAGTCTAGGCTTTTGGATTAAATAAACCCTTGAAACCTTTAGTTATTTTTATGGATAAGTACAAAAGTATTTTTTAACTTTTTGATTTGATTTTGGTCTCTTCTTTTATAGGTTGAGGGTACACATGGATTGGAGGAGGCTTTAACAAGTTTAAAGACATATTTTTTTATGAATATACATTTTATTTAACATATATACATGAGTAAGTATGTATATATGTGTGTGGGGGGATATGTATTTATGTGTATATATATATTATTACTTATATTTTTTTATTAAAACATATGTATATAAATTTTATATTTAAAAAAAATAGATGGTGGTGAATTGTGGAGTGGTCACCCCATTTAAGAGGCAACTAACTACCCAATCATCACCTCATTTAAGGGGTAGCTCTCTACCTAATTGTCACCCCTTTAATAAATATAATTGGGACATTGAAGGATCCAACATCGTCGTACCCCACATACAAGTGGGGACAGATGCATCATTCCCTCCTTCCCATTATTGTTTAAAAGGGCTGGTCAATACTTTGGTCAACCCTCCCCCAAATTATCTATATATATATATATATAATTTTAATTTTATTATTATTATATATATTTTAAATGTTGTAATGATACATACATACATATATATCATTTCTAGAAAATAAATTTGAATAAGAAACTTTTACACTTTTACTCTTCATGTTAATTTCTAAACCAAGACATAGAGATAAAGAATTATATCTTGTGTGATTTTATTTTCTAAGTTTCTAAAAGCATGGATTCTATGAAGTTAATATAAGATTTATATTTGGAAAAAAGATTAATATAATTATAGATAAAGCAATATGGTTTCATTGGTTTAATTATCTTTGATGTGTGTAAATTTTATACGATATAAGGGTGAGAGATTTGCAATACATAATAGAGATTGGAGAAAGAATAAATTGATTCTTATACTAAAACATTAATCACCTAATATTCATTTCATTTATCACTCCATAAGATATCCATTTGACATTAAACTAATGTTTTAAGCAACTCTCAGTAAAAGGGATATCAAGAGTTTCCATAACTTCAATATCAATCTATTTGAAACAACACAAGCATTTACATATTTGAGATAAAAGCAGTTTGAGAGGAGATAAAGATAGAAACAATCTCATAACATCCATTTAATGTATTCACACTCTTATTAAATACAAATACTTCCAACACTCCTTCAAAGAACATTTTCAAACCAAACATAAACTAGTAAAGTTGTTTCAAGTTCTCCAAACAACACAAGAGTCGTTAAAATCACATGGATACAAAGTTTTTGTAAGTTTCATAATCACAAGGTCAACCTCTAAGGAGTGAGTTACATTGAAATTTAGCATATTAAAATAAATAAAGAGGCTTAGGCAATTAGAGTCAATCAATATGACATATCTTCATAAGTTTCAAGCTCTAAATGTAAAGGACACGCATCACAAATAGAACAAGCTCTAAAATTATCCAAACATGCTCCAATTATGGTAAAATGAGAGAGTGTTTAACCTCCTATCCAATTAGAATTATCACATGAAACCTCACCGAGTGAGGCCCATGCATAGCCTCCCCCAATCCCAATGGAAAGAAGCATGCCTCTACACATATGCAGGTGGTTCACACTTAATGAAAGGTGAAAGATAAGGGAATGTCAAGAGATACAAAAAAGAGAGTTTTCAAGGTTTACAATTTACACAACATACACATACAAAATAGCACCAAACACATACAAGGAAAGTCATCAAGATAGGGAGGAGTAAAAAGTCACCATGATTTTATACAAATAATTATTTAAGTGACGAGAATGCTTTCCAAGCCATATTCTAAGCATGCTATCCTCTTTAGACCTCCCAACAAATCCTCCTTAGACCTCCCAAAATAAATATCCCTCCTTAGACCTCCAAAAATCTTCTTTAGACCTCCCATTTATTTTGAAAACTCTTGGAGTATAGCATAATCCTCAAGTGTCACCCTAGTGCTCTCCTCCTTATATCTATCATTAACTGTGATGGCATGTATCTAACATCCCTTGCATGTAATCTACCTAAAATGCATATCTAAAATTACAAAAAGGGAAATGGGCCTATGAATTCATGCAATAATAGTCTCATTTCTAAGGTCATCATGGCACTTAATAACCTTGTTTCACTAATCAACCCTAGCTTAGTGGGTCTCGAGCCAATCCATACCCAATATAATAATGTATGAACCCAATATTATGGTATGAAGGTTAAGATTAGTTTTAAAAATTCAATGGTTAAGAACACACCCACTAAAAAAGGAATTTACTACCATCTTGGCCCCAGTATCTAAATCAATCTCTTAACATTAACACTTCTTAAATGCCACCAAACTACATCAATCCAAGGAGGGTGCAATAAAATAATTTGAAGATCTAAAATCAAATAATATTGATATTGAAATCTATTGAATAATACATGTAGTCTTAATTATTGTATATATATGGTGTGCATGTACCACATCACCAATTGTATGCTCTAACATAGATGTATTTTGTCGATAAATGGTAGAGGGTTTAAGTAGACACTCTCATTCATAGTGATCTGAGGACTCATATAAGAAAAATTATCTTCTAGTCTTCCCCCTTCTCATTTGTGTCCTCCAATCCTTCGATACCTTGAACCTAAAGAAATTATAGGCACTTATCAATGGGACTATTGAGTCTATGCCAACCTTGCCTACTATCTAACTGGTCTTCGATCCCTATTTTTTCCATGACCACCCTGCCCTCTATCTCTTTTAAAATTGTGTGGAGGATGGTGTCGGTGTTATTTTTATTAGTGTTAAGAATTCTAATGTGAATTTTGTGGAGGTATAGATGTGAACTGAGGGTGATGGTGACCACCCATAGGTAGAGGTTGGGTGTCTCATGACCTGAAGTCCTGATGAGTTTGGACCTTTCCTTGTAGTTTATCTCTATCCTCCTGAAGTTTGCCCTAATTTTAATCTACAAAATATGCCTTCTCCATAACAACCTCAAGGGTTAGAGGAGAGAGAATAACAACTACCCAACTATATTTGAATTAAGGCCCTTAATGAACTAACTCACTTGATATTTCTCATATTGAATAAAATGCACATGTTATATCAAGTCTAGAAATCGGCTATCATATTAATCCACAATACTAGTACTGTTGGGTTTTTCTATCAACTTTTCCATAGGGTGATGAAGTGTCTAATTCCCAACAAGCTAATACACTAGAATTTCATGCAAGATTGAGCTCTTGCATGCTCACCTGAAGCATGTAACAAGAAACTAGTTCTTGTGGGTCATGTTACATAGTAACACACTTGTCATATAGTCATGCTTGTTTATATATATTAATTACTGACTAAACAAAAAAATAAATACACAATTGTGGACCTTATTTCAATTACATAAACAAACATAATTATGAATATAACTGCCATGAGATTCAAAGTATGTATTATGCAAATTCATATAATGTAGGTTCTATTCATTATAGTCAAATACAAATCACATGTTGCATAATAAGTGTATTGATAACTCAATGTTGAAACTTAACTAACAACTATAGTATATCATTAGAACTAAAGTAACTTCTATGATTTTGCTATTACCATAATCAATCATTACATAATACCAATGTTCAGTAGCTAGACAAATCTCTACACAAGGGTATTTATACTTGGTTTTCCTCGACCAAGTTGTTACATTAATAATGACACTTTTAGTGACTAGTCAATGATCTCTAGTAGACTGAGAGTTGTGGTAGTTGTTCTCTTATTTTTCCCTAAGGACCTAGACCTTTGTGCCCTTATATTCTTTTTTGGTGTTCCATCCTTGTTGCCAAATATCCTCCTTCATGTGGATCGATGCAAAACTCATGTATGATTAAAGTCTATTATGTCCTTGAAAATCACTCCTCAACCATTTCTCACTTCCTTTACATTTTCCTAAGTTTTTCATTGATATACCGAGTCCTTAATTCTTAGGTCCTCCATTTATTTTGCCTCTCCTTTGACTAGGTCTTTTTGTGCTATGGTATTTTGTGCCATTGTCTTTCACACCATGGTCTTCTCATGCCATGTTTGTTCTACGCCATGGTATTCCCATGCCATTCTCATTCTATGCCATAAGCCAAAATACTTAGTCAAAATTAGGGGTCAAACGTCACCCCACACTATGCTCTTAATCTATATTGGACTAAGCACTGATCCTGGCCTCAAAAAAAAATTTAGGGCCAACCTATTAAATTTACTTCACAATGTGACAAGGTGTCGAACAACTTTGTTGTTATTTATTTGATTATTTCTTTCAACTTTTTAATATCCTCGAGTTGATTGGGATACTCATTTGCCTTATTGACCAGTTATTCTATGGATGTGGAAGCAACCTTTTGAACCTCTTCAAGCATGGTGATCTCATTCACAACCTATCCTCAGAGTGCCAAAAAGTTATAATTTATTTTTTGTTGATGCACATTTATTATTTTTCCATAGATTTGACATCCTTAAATGCATTAGCATACTTGATGTGATTTTTTATTAGTAGGGAAGCATCCACTAATTGCTATCACTAAGACTCTTCTGCTTGAATTCGAGCCTCTAATATTTTAATGGGCTATGCTAACTGCTGAAAAATCCCATCCAAGATGGGGATTAGCTCCTTAACCCATAATAAGGTGTGTCTACATACTTCCACTTCTTTGATGAACTGTTTAGCTGCCCATAATGTTTCATTTTTAGGTATAGGTTGATCCTCACACTTCTTCAATAGGATATCCACAAGGGTCTCCAACTTATCAATGGCCTCTCCCTCTAAAGGGACCTCATTTGCCAATGTTGGTTCTTAGACCAGAATAGCCTTACATAAATTCAAAATTTTTAACTATCATTGTTGTGGTGACTTCTAACTAGTGTTTTAATGTGAACACTTCCTCTTCAAGTGTATTTTGAGAAACAACTTCT
Organism: Torreya grandis; assembly: GCA_037957365.1. Lineage (NCBI taxonomy): Eukaryota > Viridiplantae > Streptophyta > Pinopsida > Cupressales > Taxaceae > Torreya > Torreya grandis. The sequence continues at coordinate 4,934,114 of JARHVA010000141.1, forward strand.
TTATTGTACATTTCCACCACCTTGACATGTTTTTGTTTTGTGGTGCACACATCTAAATCTAAAATCACATTCTATCATGTGACTTCAAAGGCCATTTTTAAAAATATAGTGTTATTTTATAAAGGAAAAAGTTGTTGGGAATCAACCCAAATAGGAGTGAGTAGCATCATTGCTTTTGAATCTAAAAATAGCTATCAAGGGGTATTTCAAAATGGCCTTCCTCATTATACATGTACAAGAAAAAGGACATCTAACACCTGGTATCTATAGTGGCATCCTCTAGATGAAATGGGAATATAAATATAGTAACTTGTTAGAAACTCTTGTCTAGTTTTGGGCACGTAAGTTGGTGGTTGTATTGACCATAGGTGGTTGAACTATGGAATTAGTAGACTACTTCCCTTTGAGGGGATCCCTCTTAAGAATCTTGTCATTCATATCTTGTGCCAAAGAAGTGTTATCGATGTCCATGTCACTCAGTTCTTCAGCATGAAAACCATCCTTCTCTTCACCAAGTGGATTTTTAATGTCCAAATGTGCCTCTTCAAGGTTGGTCTCCTCCTCTTGCATCGAGGAGGGTGTTTTTTCTGAGTCTGACTCTTCATGTTATTTGACTAACCCACTGGTTCTTGGTTCCTTCAAATCTTCTTGGTTACCATCCTTAGGCTCTTCTTATTCCAATGGATTGGTTCATGTTGATGACATTGAACCTTCCGATTGTCTTACTAGTGGATCTTGTCTAGGTGAATCCCTTGATGGTGATGCCTTTAGTGGGGATGCCCTTGGTGGTGAAACCCTTAGTGGTGGTGCCTAGGTAGTCTTTAGCCTTTTTGGTGATTTCGATCATGAAATTATGTTGGCATCATGCTCGGTATGCTTCTTCTTGTCAAGTGGTGGCACCAAAGGAAGTTTTTCTCTCTCATGATTTACACTTCTTGAAGCTTTATTCTTAGGTTGCAACATATAAATAAATCATGAATTGACTACTTGACCATGGTTGGGTGAACCTTAATGTCAGTTATGTTGGTCTCATGCTTTTCTTTGTATGGTTTTTGGCCAGGATATCCATACATTTTGTGGAGAGTGTGAATGTCTGAGTCAATTCATTCTACTTCAAGGGTGAGGGGATGTGCATCATATATGTGGTTGATTGAGTTGAAAAAGTAACATGCAGTGAAATCAAAGGGCCTCTTCAACCAAATAGAGAGCTCTCTAGAGGAGTCCATCTTGATACACACCAAATAAAAATGTTGTTTAACATCAAATTTGGCTTGTTCACCAACCTAGATGGGTAAGTCCTTTAGAATGCACCACTCATTTTCAAAGTTTTCCTTCATACCATCATACCATGACTTCATATTGAATTTAAAAGTTAGAGTGATATAACTAGGGAATGTGAACACCTTGTAGCACTCTACAAGGGACTTGTTCTCAGGTAGGTATAACCACTTTAGTTCTCTAGAGGTGTAATCAGATACACCAATTTTATCAAACACCATTAACAAAATAAATACACAACATGGGAACCTATAGTTAGGTGTTTGATGGGTCCTATCTGCATCTATTACAATTTTGTTGGAAAAATACATTGCCCAATTATACTTTAGCCCCTCAATTACCTAATGAGTAATATATAGGTGGGCCATGTCCATCTCCTTTCATCAATCATTGCCACCAACTTTGGTCATAATTATGTTCATTACTACTTGGAGGGCATGGTCTTGTAAGTTCTTAATATACATAACATGGCCTTGCTTTTGGTATTCCAACATTGTGGTGGTATTCTCTATTTCATCTGAGTCCTTCAAATCTAATTCAAGGTCTGTGTTGGATTATTGCAACCCTGACACCTTGTTGATTCTTTTAGATGTAATTTTCGTGTGGTGCCCAACAACATAGATTTAGTCTTCATGGATGCACAAAAGCAAAAATTTTATTGTTTCACTAGTTTTCCAAAATAAGGAGGTTAAAAATTTGGAAGAGCCCTACAAAGTCCAAGGCATTAAAATTTTTCAAATCATAAACCAATTCACTCCTAGTGTTTTGGTGCTTGACTCGGTAATCATTTTGAAGCTTAAACTTGTTTTCAAGTTGGACGTAGTTATAGTCCAAAATGGTACAAGTGGGTATATTTGATACCCAATTCTCCATATGAAACACCATTTCTAGGTACTACATTTCTTGTATTAGCAAAGGTGGAGGTAGAGGCACTTAGGATTTCTTCTTAGTTTGGCATGATATTCATGTTCCTTCACCTTATGCATGCTCACTCTATTCTTCAAGTGTTTCATCCCTGATTAATAATGCTTCTCCACCAACACTTTATTCCTCTTCTTCTAGAATATTTGGTAGTGGCTCACTTAGTTGGGACTTTTTCTTAGGATGCGTCACCATTCATGGAACCTGAAGGTTGAGGTGGGGCCATCCAATATTCCCAAAAGAATACATTTTTACTATGGAAGTGTCTCAGATCTCTTGCTTTGATGCCCATTAATAGCATACATTGACCTTTGTAACTTGTAATCACCAAATTTCCTCTATGTGCTTTCAGTTTAGCTATCTTCCACTTGATCACTTAGACAAGACCCTACTTAATGATCAATAAATGGGGAATCAATACTCTACACTTGTCATAAATCGCATGAACTCAATTTTTCACTCTTTACCTTTGTAAAATCACATTCAAAGTAAAGGTAAAGTTTAGAATGGGCCCCCAAATATCTTTTTATATATTCAAGGGGGTAACTTGTATTTACTACTCCCTCTCTTCAACCATTACTTATTGTAATCAATGCGATTAACAATCTCCTTTCTTTGACTATCACTTCTTGCCATAAATGTGATTAATGGTATTATCATGACATGATGTTGGCACACTTACCATAACTACTATCTCTTTATATTAATGGCATGTCTTGTCCCATGCTTTTATTAGAGTGCATTATAGTTGTAAAACCATTTGCATATTCATACCATGGGTGGAAATCTCTATCCTTAAGCCTCTTTGCTTATGTACACATCCCTATGGACCATTTACCAACACATGTAGCACCCCTTACCCCACACTAAATATGCATCACGGTCCTCAATGAAAACATAAGTACTGAGTTAAAAAAATAAAACAAATAATAGAAAGTGGCATGTAGCTAAGACAATGCTTTATTGAAAACAATAAATCTTAAATTAATAGCATACGCCTTATTGATACAATTGAAACTAAACTTCAAGCAGAGAAATATGGCTGCAGTCAGCTACCATTGTAATGACCAAGAATAAATTAGCCATCCAATATTTTTAAATAACATGCGTTAGTAGGATGAATACTATGAACAACAAAAGGACCATCCTAGTGAACACAAAGCTTCCCAAAGTGGCGCATGAACTTAGAGTCATAGAGTCGAACTTGCATTATTGGGATAAATGTCTTATTTTTATGGTGTCGATCATGCGATGCCTTTTATTTGAATTTCTCCACATATTGACTCCAATGAGTAAAGAAATGTGCTTCATCTAATTTTAACAGGCATACAAATATACTTTCAACAATGATTCATCATCTAATTATCTAATGCATGCAATGTGAAGAGAAGGTACCAAGAATTCAAAGAGAAAAACTACTTTAGTTTCAAACACTAGATTGAAGGGTGTACTTTTGTTAAAGCACTTATAAGTTGTTTGATAAACCTAAAGAACTAAAAACACCCAATCATAATAATGAGTGTATCGAATATTACAAATTTTTTGAAGTGTTGTGCTCAAGATTTTGTTGAATGCTTCAGTAGTGCCATTGGCCTATGATACAGTTTTGTCTTGTGATGGGCAGTCATGAATTTATTGAGTAATATATAGATAGTCTCATTAAGGAAGTGTGTGTTGTGATCACTAGTAACACTTAATAGACAACCAAATCTTGTTCTAATATGTTCCTATATGAAGCATGCAACAATTTCTATAGTACAATCCCTTGTTGGTATAGCCTCAGCCCAACACGTGAGATAATCAGTTATTTTTGTGGATCTAAGAATTTGACTCAAGAGAGGATGGTTAATATGGTGTTAGTTCTAAAATGAAAACAAAATGAAATAAACACAATAATAACATAACATCTCTAGGCCTAGATGCTAGGGAGAGCTTAGTTAACAAAATCAAATGACAAACACAATAATTCCTTCACCTTCTTTGGATGCTTCAAATTCCTTTGTAGTGGTGGCTTGCTCAGCTTGCACTCATGAAGTCCTTGGAAATGGAAGCTTGTCTACCTCCATCTCTCCTTGGCACCTTTGGCTTGTGGCTTGGCTAATTAATTTGGCATGGTAACACTAGTTGAAATGGTTTCTTGAAGATATTTGTGCATTATAACTTTGCACTAAAAATATCTTAGAAATGATGTTCTTGGCCACTCTATTTATAGATTTTTGGATTTGATCAGAATCAACCTCAACCATCCATCTCAATATTGAGATGTGTGGTTGAGGATTAATTCAATTTTTGGAATTAAGTTTGTAATTATCCTCATCATGACATTGGAAGAAGGGGAAATTAAGAGGTATGGAGGGCATCAAGAAAGGCATTGATGAGGTATGGAGGGCCTGAATCCTGATGTTTGTAGTATTTATGGCCTAGGGATGTCTTCCCAAGAAATGAGGTCACTTGATGATGCAAATATTCAATATTCATTTTTAAAAATAAGTTTTCAACAAGTTTCTATGGAATTCTTGATTAGGCTTTGATTTGGGTTAATTATCTCTTAATCATGATTAAGCACTTTGTGCACAAATTACTCAAATTGATTAGAATGCCTTGTTATTGGTCCAAAATTTGACTAGATTGGAATTAGAAGGCAATGTCAAATGCATTGGATATATATTACCATTTAGGATGTTACCAACAACAAATAACAAAGGTATGTGTCTTGTGTAGAAGATTTCATAGGAAAGAACAATCCAAAGCACCCAGGTGCAAAATTGGCATTTTGACTCAGAATGATTTGATCAAGATTAGCTGGCCCACAAATTGCATTGCCCAATTTAGGGATACCCTAGCCAAAATTGGCACTTGAATATGTCAGTTTCATATCATTTAGTATGTTTTAGTATTTTTAGGCCAAATTGTGCATTTTAGATGAAAATCGGCCAAAATCCAAATTAAAAGTTATTGATGGCCAGTTTTAGGTGTCTACATTTTGCCCCTGTTTGGAAAGATATTGCAAACCGTAGGCAAAGCAATGTCTTCTCAAATAATGAGAGATGGCATGTATGCCAAAAATAAGATGGTTGAAGAATAAAGCTCCAAATGGTTTTGGGAAGCCTATGATGATGCCCCCTCGAGGGAGTGGCCATCACATTTGTTGATGGGCGGTCACTCAAAAAGAAACAAGAAGAAAGGTGGAATTAATCTATGGTTGAGATTAATCCAAATAAGAAAATTCTTGCATGCATTGATATAAAAATGATGTTGATTTGCCCAAAAGTGGTTATAATCAAGAATAAAATTCAAGATAATGATTTGCCCATAGTTGGTTATAATCATTAAGCAGACCTGGATTGGCTAAAACTGATGGTGGCCCAGTTAGAGATGATTAGCAAGCATAACTCAAGGATATAACTTGGAATACATATTAAAGAGGAGTGGGTGTAAAGTGATAGATAGAATAATAAGATTGATCATTATAAATGATTCAATTGTACCTACCAATGAGGAGATGCTCGTCTTGATTAGCAATGATACAACTAGAATGGTCATTGGGTTGATTTGATCAAGGGTGGGATGGAAGGGTTTGCCAAGGTACCAAGGAGAAACTTCTACGGCTCCATTGATTGTAGACCTTCTTGAAGCTAAGTTTTGTTGTAGCATGTGATGGTAGGTTTCATGATAGAACACCATGAATACTTGGACAAAATATGTATAAGGACTGACTCCCGATCTAATAAACACTTAAAAATAATGCACCAATGATAAAAACCATGATGACAATGTAGACATATGAATATGGATGGACTCAAGAATAATGTGTGCAAGGAATCACCCAATGCATACATATAGACCGAGTCAAGGCAACAATGCTGAAAGCAAATAAATAGGCAAGCAAGCAAGCAAACAAACAAACAAAAAACTTTAAATAAACAAACAAATAGAAATATTAAAAATAAAAGCACCCTAACAATGACAATGCCCTATTAAGGCAGATCTAGGATAACTGACTAGGCTTAGACAGGATAAATATTTTGAAATGTTATGAATGTTTTAAAAATTTGAGGTATCTTAACTCGATCAAGAATGACAAGATACCTGCTCGCAGAATGGCAAGAGCATTTGGCTTAGGTTGCTCACAAAATAGTGAGAGCATATGGAAAGGGGGACTAAGGTGACCTCAACATAAATTGAGCATGACCCACATAGTCCTAAAATGACCTCAAGTCATAGTAATTCCATCCACACAAAAGGTGGGGAAAAACCAACTAGGTCCCAACAAGTTCTCAAAACGAGCAAATGGCCAATCAAATGAAAATAATGATGGCAAGGTGATGCAGTAATCTGTAGTTGGGTCTTCAAATTCCTCTTCATACCAATCAAGGTCTCGAGTTGGATCATAAGTTATTTCGTGACTTTGTTCCCATGAGTTATTAATATGAGGCGGATATAAATCTATCTCATAAACCATATTAACATCATTGGGCTCTTGACTAAAGCCATGAAAGTTATTTTGTGTGACCATTCTATCATAAGTTAGATTGTAAGTGACTCCACCATAAGTTTAGCTAGACATATCTATGTAAATGATGAAAGCTCTTGAACAAAAAGGCCTAAAGTTACACAAACTCTGAAAAGCTATGTCTAAAGGATAAATGGTTCAAGCTTGGTCTAACTTGGTTGAAGGGGTGGAGTTGTGTCTCCAATATGGTCTAAAAGTGGAGTTGTATCTCCAAAATAATTTGTGTTAAGACTTGGCATAAAACAATGTAACATCAAATGTCTAATGTCAAATGTCATACACACAAAAGGTTAAGTATCTAAATAAAAATTGGCATGTCAAAGGTCTAGGTCAAAGTGTTCCAAATAAGGTCTAAACTATGAAAGGGAAAAGTTGAGTTGTTAGGTCTTTTTTCCAAACGTAGAGTCAAAAGCTAGGCTTAAACAAACAAGCATGATGTGATTTGATTTAATCTAAAAAGTTTGGAAACAACTTTGACATAAACCTGATACATAAAATCAAACATAAACATGATCAATTGGCATAAGGCATAAGACAAAAGGCTCTTTAAAGAAAGATTGTGTTTTCCCAAATAAAGGCACAAATAATGATAAGGATATGCATTAAACAAACAAACCATCAATAGTTTTCAAATTTGGGTAATCGATTAACCAAAGTTATGCAACCCAAAAGAGAAAGATCTGTGTATCACCTCCATGAATTGAGTCCTAAACAAAAATCAATCAATGTTTAGATCCAAAATTAACAAGGTTAATTGAAAACTCAATGTTGAGAACTAGGATTTGACTACATAAATTAGACAATATTGGACAGCATGATGGCACAAGACAACGGTCCAAATGGTGTGCATGACATGGTTTGAAACAAATAGTTTTTGATACAATGGTAAACTAGTTTTAAAATAAATTGAGGAGCCTAATGGCGTAAGCATGCTTGAATGATGTGATCTATGTTATGTTTAAAAGACTTAAAAAGACTCAAAATGTTTTGACATGATTTGTTCAACATAATGCTACCATTTTCAACTCAAATGACACACACACAAACAAGTTTATCAAAAATTTCAAGGCACAAGTGTGGTGTAAAATAGCCAGCATAACTCCTCTTTAGACAAAAGAGTGACATATAGACAAATTGCTTTTGACATGGCTTTATCAAAAAACAAACAAGTTTTAGTTTTAAAAACATAACAAATAAGAAAATGATAAAAATACTCTAAGTATAACGATCCAAATCCTAGCAAGGGTATGGCATGTGGGGTTGACTAAATTATCAAGTTTTGAACCTCTCTAGGGGAATCAATTACACAATGACTTTCACATCAAACAATGCAAAATAAAAGCATGAAAATTAAGTGACTGTGGCATTGGCTAGTTTTAAAAGGGTCTAGTCTTTTTTAAAACCACTAAATCCTATTGTTTGCTCAGTGTAGTGCAATGCCCAAATGTAAATACGTCCCATGTGCAACTCCAAAGGAGTAAGTGAAGTCAGTATCGGGAGATGAAACCCCAGGTCAAAACTTCCCTAAAAAACTTGTGGGAGGTAATGACGTCCCCATCGCAAGCCAAGATGTAATAAAATGAAAGACATAAAAAGAAAGACTTTATGGTCATTTTCAAGGTCACCCAAACTTTAACGAGTTTTTAGAGAGTGATTTAGATGACATTCGTTCTAAGCCATGAACTAGGCTTTGTGAAATAGGAATGATGCTTTTGATTCTAAGGGTTCCATATAGCGGATAAATGGAAGAGCATACATGAAGCATTCCTCCTTTTTCCAAATAAAAATTTGATTAAACAACTATTGCAAAAAAGAATTGACAAGTGTGTTCTATTTTAAGCCCAAAAGGAAGGATTTGGTGGTGTTCATTTGACCCCTTGGTCTTAGTTGTAAACTTTGAAAACATTCACCAGACATCTAAATTCTTTTCTAAACACCAAAACAAGGTTCTTAATTGATTTTTAAGCATGAAAAGGTGATTTAAACATATTTTGAACAAATATCAAGCTTGGTCCTGCAACAAAAATGTTAACATGTCTTTTAGCTTTGAAGCTCTTTTTAGCTTGAAATAATAAACTTTGAAAAAATAGCTCTCAGTTTTATGTTTTGGAAAAACACAGTGACTGACATTAGTTATTACCATCGACATCAATTACTTTGGCTAACAGAGATCTAACCGATGTCGGTTAAGTAGATAATCGATGTCAATATTTTTGCTGACATCGATTACTGTGTAAAACTATGGCAAACAAAAATGATAAAATAAAGTTAGAAAATCAATTTGCAAGAGTTTTAAAGGCTCAAATAAATATTTTAAAGTTGCAAAATGATCTCTTTCATGTGTAGGATGCATCTTGTCCCATGGGGCGTGCCATATGTGGATCTAGGAATTTGACTCAAGAAAGGATGATTAGTATGGTGTTAGTTCTATAAAAAAAATAAAAAATAAACACACTAATAGCATAACATCTCTACGCTTAGACACTTGGAGAGATTAGTTAACAAAAGTAAATGACAAACACAACTAAAAAGAAATGAATGAAAACACAATAATTTCTTCACCTTCCTTGGATGCTCCAAATGCCTTTGTAGTGGTGGCTTGCTTGGCTTGTGCTCATGAAGTTCTTGGAAATGGAAGCTTGTCTACCTCCATCTGTCTTTGGCACTTTTGGCTTATGGATTGGCTTGGCTTGGAATGAATTTGGCATGGTAACACTAGTTGTAATGGTTTCTTGAAGATATTTGTGCATTATAACTTTGCACCAAAAATAGATTAGAAATGATGTTCTTGGCCTCTCTATTTATAGATTTTTGGATTTGATCAGAATCAACCTCAACCATCCATCTCAAGATTGAGATGTGTGGTTAAAGATTAATTCAATTTTTAGAATTAAGTTTATAATTATCCTCATCATGACATTGGAAGAAGGAGAAATTAAGAGGCACGGAGGGCATCATGGAAGGCATTGATGAGGCATGGAGGGCAAGAATCCTGATATTTGTGGCATTTATGGCATAGGGATGTCTTCCTAAGAAACGAGGTCACTTGATGATGCAAATATTCAATATTTCTTTCCAAAAATAAGTTTTCAACAAGTTCCCATAGAATTCTTGATTAGGCCTTGATTTGGGTTAATTAGTTCTTACGCATGATTAAACACTTTTTTGCACAAATTACTCAAATTGATCAGGATGCCTTGTTATTGGTCCAAAATTTGACTGGATTGGAATTAGAAGGCAATGTCAAATGCATTGGATCTGATTCCCATTTAGGATATTACCAACAAAAAATAACAAATGTATGTGTCTTGTGCACTCCAAAGCAATCCAAAGGACTCAGGTGCAAAATTGGCATTGGATCATATTCCCATTTAGGATATTACCAACAAAAAATAACACATGTATGTGTCTTGTGCACTCCAAGAGCAATCCAAAGCAGTCAGGTGCAAAATTGGCATTTTGACTCAGAATGATCTAATCAAAATTAGTTGGCCCATAAATTGCATTGCCCCATTTAGAGATATCCTAGCCAAAATCAGTACTTGAATATGTCAGTTTCACATCATTTAGCATGTTTTAGTGTATTTATGCCAAATTGTGCATTTTGGATGAAAATTGGCCAAAATTTTGATTGGAGGTTATCGATGTCCAGTTTTAGGTGTCTACATTTTGCTCCTATTTGGGAAGATGTTGCAAACCATAGGCAAATAAATGTCTTCTTAAATAATGAGAGATGGCTTGTATACCAAAAAGAATATGGTTGAATAACAAAGCTCTAAATGGTTTTGGAAAGCCTATGATGATGTCCCCTCAAGGGAGTGGCCATCACATTTGTTGATGTGCGGTCCCTCGAAAAGAAATAAGAAGAAAGGTGGAATTAACTTGTGGTTGAGATTAATTTAAATAAGAAAATGATTGCATGCATTGATGTAAAAAAGATGTTGATTTTCCCAAAGGCATTTATAATTAGGAATAAAATTCAAAATAAATATTTGCCCATAGGCGGTTATAATCATTAAGCAGACTTGGATTGGCTAAAATTGATGGTGCCCCAGTTAGAGATGATTATCAAGCATAAATCAAGGATATAACCTAGAATACATATTAAAGAGGAGCAGGTGCAAAGTGATGAAAGAGATGGATAGAAGAATAAGATTGATTATTAGAAATGATTTAGTTGTACCTGCCAATGAGGAGATGCTCGTCCTGATGAGCAATGATACAACTAGAATGGTCATTGGGTTGATTTGATCAAGGGTGTGATGGAAGGATTTACCAAGTTACCAAGGAGAAACTTCTACAACTCCATTGATTGTAGATCTTCTTGAAGCTAAGTTTTGTTGTATCATGTGATGGTAGGCTTCATGATAGAACACCATGAAGACTTGGCCAAAATATGCATAAGGACTAGCCCCTGATCCAATAAAAACTTAAAAATATTGCACCAATGATAAAAACCATGATGATAATGTTGACGTATGAATATGGATGGACTCAAGAATTATGTGTGCAAGGAATCACCCAAGGCATACATGTAGACCAAGTCAAGGCAACAGTGCTGAAAGTAAACAAATAGGAAAGTGAACAAACAAAAAAAACTTGAAATAAATAAACAAATAAAAAGCTTGAAAACAAAAGCAAAAAAAAGCATCCTAACAATGACAATGCCCCAGTAAGACAAATCGAGCATAACTGACTAGGCTTAGATAGGACAAATATTTTTTGATTTTTTAAAATGTTATGAATGTTTTTGGAATTTTGAAGTATCTTAACTCGATCAAGAATAACAAGATACCTACTCACAAAATGGTGAGAGTGTTTGGCTTAGGTTGCTCACAAAACAATGAGAGCATATGGAAAGGGGGACTAAGGTGGCCTCAACATGAATTGAGCATGACCCACATAGTCTCAAAATGACCTCAATTCATAGTAATTCCATCCACATAAAAGGTGGGGGAAAACCAACTAGGTTCCAATAATTTTTCAAATCGAGCAAATGGCCAGTCAAATGAAAATAGTGATGGCAAGGTGATGTAACAATGTATGATAAATAAGTGTTACCCCTAGTTTTTCCATAGGTGATTATAACTAGGATACAATGGCATAGGCCAATGATACTAATTTTCCCATAGGCGGTTATAATTAGAGCAAGACTGGTGAAACACTGATTTTCTCATAGGCGGTTATAATCAGGGTCACATAAACAAACTTAATAGGATGAAAGATAACTTGCCAGATCAACTATCACACTACTTTCATAGACTATCATTGAAACATTGATTGGATTGATTATTGAAACTTGATCATAATCCTCTCACAAAAAGTGCAAGAAGAACCAAAGGAACCAAGATCAAAATAGGATTGGGTAGGATGATTAAAAATAGGCTTTGGTCTAGATATGAATAGAATGATAGATGGTATGGTCTTGCTTAAGATAATGATGGTCTATATATATTGGATTGGTAAGAGGGTTGACCCCAAGAGGTGGGGTGAATGGTTAGGATCTATAACAATGGCAAATGGATATGCAACAATGACAATGGCAATGTGAGAGGATATGGTACATGTTTTTAGCTTGGGTGTGGTTTTTGCTTCTATTATTCCTATTGATGGGGAGATGTGCATCCTAATCAATAAATGATACAAATATAATACTTGATCATGTTAATTGATAGCCCACACCTCATTAGAATAACTGCTCTATTAAGAATGGATGACAAATTTGGTTGCTGAGAATGCTTTTGTGATTTTTGTTGGTTATTGATTTTGATTCTTTCATGTATCAAGACAAGGTATCTTTGTAGCCTCTACAAAGGAAAGTGCGACCATGGATGGTAAATAGGGATAAATAATGGATGGTAGGTTTGATTGTGAAATGAAATGGCATATGACAATGGAATATATAATGGTGGGGAAACAAATGAAGATCAAGACTTTCAGTCATACATAATGTTGTTGATGCCAGATTCAACATAATTTTGGTTGTGGCAGGGTTGAAGACTTGTTCTCTCGATAGGACCATGATTTTTTTTGTTGTTTGGGCCTAAGAGTAGCTACCATCTGATTAGGCTATAGATAGGAAGATATTTTGATTTGATCTTTAATTTTGTCTTCATCAAGCAATGAAGAACTTTTGTGCTCAGCTATTGATTTCTCAAAGAGGTTTTTACCAATAAATTTGTCTTGATTGTCCCGTAGTACCTCTGAGAAGGTTTCACTAAGGAATGTGGACTTTTGAATTTGATTGTCTTCTAGCACTTTCAAAAAAAATTCACTAGAAGATGTTGATTTATGACTTTGAGTGTCCCCTAACACCTTCAAAAAAGTTTCACTAGGAGAGTGTTCTTTTGCTACATGAATGTTGTCTTGGCCTCGTTGCTCTTCTTCAACCGCTATGTCACCATGGATGCAATTCAACAAAGTGTGATTCTATCGATCCTAATCGACACTTGTTGGAGATATAATGTCAATGATATGGCTATTTTGGTTAATGATAATGATGTATGGAATGGTAATGAAATTGGGAGAGGCTGCACAATCCTCGTAGAAGATACCAGGATAACTTGTATTGAAGCTGAAGTACACATCTTCAAAAACTATAGAATGATCACAAATGTATTCAAACTGATCTACAAGGCATGCATAACCAATGCTGTAATAGTCATGAACATGTTTTGTATTTGAATTTGATTCTAACTTAAGGGACTTTGAATCTAATGTTGAGATTGATGTTGATTCAGATTCAAATTTTGATGCTAAATTTGATGTCAATCCAATAGTAAAATCTGACTCTAACTCTGATTCTTTATTTGATGGGTACTCTGTTACAATGATGTCTTGTTAAATATTTGGTTTTGGATAAGTAATGGCCTGTAATGGCATAATGGGCTCCACAAAGACTGGTTTATCAAAGTGAGTCTCTTTTACAATGGGAAAAAGGTCAAGAGACAACTCCTCAAAAATTGGCTTGTCAATAGGAGGCTCTTGAAAAATAAGTATATGGTCGAGGTAATGATTTTCCCAAAAGTGGTTATAATCATTAAGAAGTGACTCAATAAATATTGGATTGTTAGAGTGTGACTCCTCAACAAATGGTATAGGATCAATAGGCAATTTATCATAGGTTGACTTATCACAAATGGTTGATGTAATAGAAACATCTTGGATTGGTTGGTTCTCTTGGCCTTGACTTCTAATGAGTTGAAAAATATCAGTTGTAAACACATCTTGGTCTTCAAATTATTGGATGGATTGAAGTTTGGATGGGATTGGTATTAGATGAGGAATGACTTGTGGTTAGATAATGGTAGGGCCTTGGGGAACATGATTGCTTGCATAAGCCAATGGACAAAGTCCTAAGATGATAATGATAGGGCATTGTGGGGCTTGATTGCTTGCACAAGTTAAAGGACTAGGTCCTGGAATGATGAATGGGTGTTGTGGAGCTTGATTGCTCACACAAACCAAAGGATGAGGTCCTGGTATAGAAATGGTTGGGTATCATGGAGCTTGGTTGCTTGTAAAAACTAAAGGATGAGGTCTTGGTATGGGAATGGTGTGATATTGTGGTCTTGGAATAGAAATGGTATGATGTGGTGGAGCTTGATTACTTTCACAAGCTAAAGTATCCAAGTCTTCCTCATAAACCATATCATCCTAGTCATGAGTTGGCTCACAAACTGGTTCTTGACTGTATTTCATGTAGTTATTATTTTAAAGAGGGTACAGATCCATATCCCAAACAATATTATCTATAGTTGGGTCTTCAAATTCCTCCTCACAAGCCTCTTCATAAAAATCATGGTCTCGAGTTGGATCGTAAGTTGTTTCGTGACTTTGTTCCCATGAATGATTAATATGAGGTGGATAGAAATCTATCTCACAAACCATATTAACATCATTGGGGTCTTGACTAAGGCCATAAAAGTCATTTTGTGCAGCCATTCTATCATAAGTTGGATTGTAAGTGATTCCACCATAAGTGTAGCTAGACATATTTTTGTAAATGATGAAAGCTCCAGAACAAAAAGGCTTAAAGTTCCACGAACTCTAAAAAACTATGTCTAAAGGACAAATGGTTCAAGCTTGTTCTAACTTGGTCGAAGGGGTGGATTTGTGTCTCCAATATGGTCTAAAAATGGAGCTATATCTCCAAAATGATTTATGTTAAGACTTGGCATAAACAAATCTAACATCAAATGTCTAATGTCAAATGTCATATTTACAAAAGGTCAAGTGTTTGAATAAAAATTGGTATGTCAAAGGTCTAGGTCAAAGTGTTCCAAACAAGGTTTAAACTAAGAAAGAGAAAAGTTGATTTTCTAAGTCTTTTGTCCAAATATAGAGTCAAAATCTAGGCTCACACAAACAAGCATAATGTGATTTGATTTAATCTAACAAGTTTGGAAATAACTTTGACATAACCCTGACACATAAAATCAAACATAAACATGATCAGTTGGCATAAGGCATAAGACAAAAAGCTCTTTGAAAAAAGACTATGTTTTCCCAAATAAAGGCATAAATAATGATGAAGATAGGCATTAAACAAACAAACCATCAATAGTTTTTAAATTTGGGTAATTGATTAACCAAAGTTATGCAACCCAAAAGAGAAAGATCTGTGTATCAGCTCCACAACTTGAGGTCTAAACAGAAATCAATCAATTTTTAGATCCAAACTTAACAAGGTTAATCAAAAACTCAATGAACTAGAATTTAACTAAATAAATTAGACAATATTGGATAGCATGATGACACAAGATAATGATCCAAATGGTATGCATGACATGGTTTGAAACAAATAGTTTTTGATACAATGGTAAACTAGTTGTAAAATAAATTGAACAGCCTAATAGCGTAAGCATGCTCGAATGATGTGATCTATGTTATGTTTCAAAGAATTAAAAAGACTCAAAATGTTTTGACATGATTTGGTCAACATAACGCTACCATCTACAACTCAAATGACACACACACAAACAAATTTAACAAAAATTTCAAGGCACAAGTGTGATGCAAAAATATTAGCATAACGCCTCTTTAGACAAAAGAGTGACATATAGACAAATTGGTTTTGACATGGTTTTATGAAACAAAAAACAAGTTTTAGTCTCAAAAACATACCAAATGAGAAAATGATCAAAATACTCTAAGTATAACCATCCAAATCCTAGCAAGGGTATGGCATGTGGGGTTGACTAAACTATCAAGTTTTGAACGTCTCTAGGAGAATCAATTACACAATGACTTTCACATCAAACAATGCAAAATAAAAGCATGAAAATTGGGTGACCGTGGCATTGGCTAGTTTTAAAAAGGTCTAGTCCTTTTTACAACCACTACATCCTATTGTTCGCTCAGTGTAGTGGAATGTCTAAATGTAAATATGTCCTATGTGCAACTCCAAAGGAGTAAGTGAAGTCAATGCTGGGAGATGAAACCTCGGGTCAAAGATTCCCTAAACAACTCATGGAAGGTAATGAGGACTCCCTCAGAAGCCAAGATACAATGAAATGAAAGACAAAAAGAAAGACTTTAGGGTCATTTTCAAGGTCACCCAAACTTTAATGAGTTTTTGAGGAGTGCTTTAGATGATATTATTTTTTAAGCCTTGAACTAAGCTTTGTGTAATAGGAATGACACTTTTGATTCCAAGGTTTCCCTATAGGGGAAAAATGGAAGAGCATACATGCAACATTCCTCTTTTTTCCAAACAAAAATTTGATTAAACAACTATTGAAAATAAGAATTGACAAGTGTGTTCCATTTTAAGCCCAAAATGAAATATTTGGTGGTGTTCATTTAACCCCTTAGTCTTAGTTGCAAACTTTGAAAACATTCAAAAAACATCTAAATTCTTTGCTAAACACCAAAACAAGGTTCTTAATTGATTTTTAAGCATGCAAAGGTGATTTAAACATGTTTTGAACAAATATCAAGCTTGGTCCTGCAACAAAAATTTTAGCATGTCTTTTAGCTTTGAAGCTCTTTTTAGCTTGAAACAATAAACTTTGAAAAAATAGATATCAAGTTTGTGTTTTTGGAAAAACACAGTGACCAACTTCAGTTATTACCATCGACATCAATTACTTTGGCTAACAAAGATCTAACTGATTTTGGTTAAGAAGATAACTGATGTCGACATTTTTCTCGACATCGATTACTGTGTAAAAATTGTGGCAAACAAAAATGAAAAAATAAAGTTAAAAAATCAATTTGCAAGAGTTTTAAAGGCTTAAATAAATATTTTAGAGTTGTAAAATGATCTCTTTCATGTGTAGGATGCATCTTGTCCCACTGGGCATGCCATATGTGGATCTAGAAATTTGACTCAAGAGAGGATGGTTAGTATGGTGTTAGTTCTAAAATGAAAACAAAATGAAATAAAAACACTAATAGCATAACATCTCTAGGCCTAGACACTAGGGAGAGCTTAGTTAACAAAAGAAAATGACAAACACAACTAAAAACCAAGGAATGAAAACACAATAATTCCTTCACCTTCTTTGGATGCTCTAATTGCTTTTGTAACAATGGCTTTCTCAGCTTGTGCTCATGAAGTCCTTGGCAATGGAAGCTTGTCTACCTCCATCTCTCCTTGGCACCTTTGGCTTGTGGCTTGACTTGGCTTGGAATCAATTTGGCATGGTAACACTAGTTTCAATGGTTTCTTGAAGATATTTGTGCATTATAACTTTTCACCAAAATAGCTTAGAAATGATGTTCTTGGCCTCTCTATTTATAGATTTTTGGATTTGATCATAATCAACATCAACCATCCATCTCAAGATTGAGATGTATGGTTGAGGATTAATTCAATTTTTGAAATTAAGTTTGTAATTATCCTCATCATGACATTAGAGGAAGGGTAAATTAAGAGGCATGGAGGGCATCATGGAAGGCATTGATGAGGCATGGAGGGCATGAATCCTGATATTTGTGGCATTTATGGCCTATGGATGTCTTCCCAAGAAATGAGATCACTTGATGATGCAGATATTCAATATTCATTTCCAAATATAAGTTTTCAAGAAGTTTCCATGGAATTCTTGATTAGGCCTTGATTTAGGTTAATTATCTCTTAAGCATGATTAAGCACTTTATACACAAATTACTCTAATTGATCAGAATGCCTTGTTATTGGTCCAAAATTTGATTGGATTGGAATTGGAAGGCAATGTCAGATGCATTGGATCTGTATTCCCATTTAGGATGTTACCAATAATAAATAACAAAGGTACGTGTCTTGTGTACAATATTTGATGGGAAAGAGAAATCCAAAGCACCCAGGTGCAAAATTAGCATTTTGACTAAGAATTATTTGATCAAAGTTAGTTGGTCCACAAATTGCATTGCCCCATTTAGGGATACCCTGGCCAAAATCAACACTTGAATATGTTAGGTTCACATCATTTACAATGTTTTAGTGTTTTTAGGCCAAATTGTGCATTTTGGATGGAAATTGGCCAAAAGCTTGATTGGAGGTTATCGATGGCCAATTTTAGGTGTCTACAATTGTGATGATATAATGAGAAGCTATATGTCATCCTGATAGGTTGATGGGGCTAACAAAATCAATGGCCCATTTATCAAATGGTTCTTATGACATAATAGGATGTAATGGAATGGCATCTTGGCGATTTAGTTTCCCCATGCACTATCAAATATCACATTATTTGACATTTAATTTGGCATCTTAGAAAAGCATAGGCCACCATAGATCAACTAGAAAAACTTTGACTGTAGTAGCCTCACCAACATAGTGTTTGATAGAAATTCCTTCATGAACTTCATAGAGTACTTTATTATGCTCATGTTTCATGACACAACATCAAAGGATTTCATCTCATCCAAGCTTGTAGAGGTCCCCTCCAATGGGATGGAATGGTATGATGTGGATGGCTAGTTGCTTCTTAGCCTACAGACTCAAATGCTATGGAGCTATACCAATAG
This sequence comes from Torreya grandis, assembly GCA_037957365.1. NCBI lineage: Eukaryota > Viridiplantae > Streptophyta > Pinopsida > Cupressales > Taxaceae > Torreya > Torreya grandis. The sequence continues at coordinate 4,952,781 of JARHVA010000141.1, forward strand.
TTAACAAAGCTTCTATATCTTCTAATTCCTTAGTATCACATGAAACGTGAAATAACTATACATTAGGTATGTCATCCTCAATGGCTTGCACTAGATTATTGGAATCAATTCTGTAGAGATGGTTAGGACCATAATTGGTCTTACTTGGTTTGACCATGATAGAGAATTAGAATTCTTGAAATAACACAATCTAGTGGTAGATGCAATCATGTAACATAGGTTTATTTACTAGATATTTCAAGGCTTCATGGTCTATATAGAACATAAAAAGAGTCACCAACAAATACTATCAAAGCTTTTGTAAAGCATAAACCATGGAAAGTGTTTCATGCTCCATTATGGTATAATTTATCTCAGCTGGAGTAAGCTTTATACTTTCAAATTAGATGGTGTGATCAAGGTGACCCTCCCTAGGCTGTGTAAGTATCACACTGACATACATTACATAAGCATCAACATACACATGAAATGGTTTAGTCTAATTAGGTAACTAGAGAATCAGTACAGTGATGAGCTTGTCTTTGAAGTCTTCAAAATCCTCTTAGTACGAGTGGGTCCAAATGTAGTGTTCATTATGTTTCAAGAGTTCCTCTAATGGAAAGGCAATCCTTGCATAACCTCAGATAAATTTTTGATAATACCTAGTATGACCTAGAAAGGCATGAACTGTGCATTTGAATATTGGCACTAGCAGATAGAAGATTATGACAACCTTGACAGGGTCCACTAGAAGTCCTCCTTCTTGGCATATAATGTGACCAAGGAGAACATCGAATGATATAGAAAAATGACATTTATTTAAATTAAGTGAAATTTTAAGAACTTGGAAATGCTCAAGCATAAACATTAGATTAAAATAATGGTCTTTCACTAGGCCATATACTATCCAATCATCCAAATAAACCTGAAGGAATTTATAGGGATGAAGTCTTTAAAGGCCTCAATAGCTATTTGGGAGAATTCAGTGGGTGAATTTTTAACCCAAATGGTATGATGATATATACAAAAGACCTCCACTCAGTAGCAAATGCAGTCTTAGTTTGATCCTCCTAAGCAATCTAGACCTGATGGTAATCAAAAAATCCATCTATGAAAGTGTAAATTTCACACCTCATGACACCTTCAACGATTTATTCAGTGAAAGGCAATGGAAAAGGATCAGTAATGCAAGATGTGTTAAGTATTCGATAATCAACACAAATTCTAGTGTGCCCATATTTATTTATGATTATTACCATGGGGTTGACCCAATCAAACTCATCAATTGGATTTATAACTCTAGCGTATAACATATTATCAATTTCCTCTTTCACCTGTGCACATAAATTTGGATTCATTTTATACGACTACTTCCTAACTAAGAGAGCACCTTCAACTAGTTTGATATGCATTTTGCCTAAGGACAAATGAACACCTATCATTTCATTATAATTCCTTGGTAAAACATCTTATAACTCTTTTATAAACTCAAATACTTTAGAAATATCAATATCAAACTAATAATTACCCATAATAACTATCTTTGGTGCTTCTTTTGTGCCAATGTTACGTTGGATGGTTTGAAGAGGTTTTGAGTATGGGTGGTCTATATCAGGACCAACATCACAAATATATCAATCACCATAGTATATGGGGACATCCAAATTATTTGTCAATGGTTTAAGTGGTTCAATCCCTTCACCTTCATCAACATGAAACACTAGTTTTTGCTTTCATTTACAAATTTCTTCATGGTGTACCTAATGGAGGATAAGTTCTAGTTTGGGGGAAGATTAATTAGTTGGATCATTAAAAATGACCAATATTTCTTTTGGTACACCATGTATATGTTGTATCTAATCCTCGATGGGACTGGGGTCACCAACAACTACTTGATGCATTGCTTATAGTGTGAAGTACAAGTCCATCCATAGGGAAGAATAAGACAATGTCGAGACCATGTTATTTTTTAACAAATGCCTTAAATGGGTACCTAAATGTAATTCCCTATGAACATACCATGATTTGGCCCAAGTGTGTAAAGTTCCATAAAATGCATGTACCCACAGGGACTTTGGAAAAAAAGATTCTTCAGCCAACCACATTGTTTCACAAGCTTCTAGGTGTGGTTTTAGTGCTCAAACTCCACTATAGTTGATTATACCCCAAATGCAGTTGTCATGATGAAATTGGTGATGTAAGGTAGAGTGTACTTGGTCCCAATGAAGGAGATTCTCATTATGAGTTCATCATCATCTTGTAGTCATGTCATCAAAAAGATGAACTAGTGAATGCATACGATCAATATTAGATTCATAAAAGGCTTTGAGTCATTGGATGAAGTCACATATTTCTATTTTCCCATGAAACCATGGAGCTTCATCAAGCCTTTAGAGTGGTTATCCAAAATTGGTTCTTGCATGACTTATCTGATAAGAAGACATCTATGGTGCTTGTGGTACTGGTGTGGAATTATTCACAACTGCCAATGGTACCACACACTCTTTCAGTAAGGTTGTAGTCACCTTGGGCCCAATAATTACAAGCATTACTTGTAGTATTAGAAAGGGATTGTGTGTTCATCCATCATAGGATTCCATTAGGAGTAGGATCATGATTCTCACCATCTATAGCTATGATATTGTAGATATGATTAATATCCTCATCCATGCTAATAGGTTCTACATATAGGGGGCCATGTACTTGATCCAATAGTATGATGACTCATTGATCAACATTTTCAAAATCGGTATATCATTGTTTGAAGCTTAAATCAACATTGGTTGCATAAAACCAAGGATGACCCAATAGGATTGGAAAATAATTAGCTTCAACCAATTCTATAACTTCAAAGTCAACCTTGAAAGGTACCCCAAGGATATCAATAATTGTATTTTTAAGAATGGCAATTGGTAGAGCACATGTTTTATTAGCCATAAAAATGTGAGTTGATGGTTGTAACATTGGGCTAGCCATTTTTTTTCATGCATCATTTGTGAGGACATCGACCTCAGTGTTAGTGTTGACTATAATGTCTCGAATGACCCATCCATCAATGGTAGCATTCACCAGTATTTCCTTGTCCTCTTGAGGGTTAGGAGGAACAAGAGTATTCTGTTATCGAGCATGGTTTAATAGATGATATTAAATTGGCCTTGGTACCTAATGTTTAAGCCAATTACTCAATTATGGGACATCTTCTAACAGGTGCTTACAAAGTTCTTAAAAGTCATCCTGTGCTACGTTTAGAGGTTTAATATATTTTTTCATATCAACACATTGGGTAGCTTCTCGATCCTTAAGGAATTGAATTTCCCCTTGTAATTATCATACCAAGGTCATATTATCCTAGAGCACATCTTATTTTTACTGAGCATTAGGATAATCCATTTCATGAGGCTCTTTATGTTGTATCTTCTTAATGGGTGGAATAGATGTAGACTGGGACTGTCCTTTGTTGTGTGTGGTGATATTAAAATGTTGAGCCATTGGAGTGATAAAGCATGGTCACCAGTGGGGTTTCTCAATGCATATAATAATAACACCTTTTTTATTTCTTTCTTTTGTGATGGCTATGTACAAATCAGGACATTCCTCCAATCAATGCTCCTTTTCACAAAAAGCACATGTTGGATAAACTGGATAGTCTTATTGATAGTGATCTAGAGACCCACACTTATAACACATTTGTGGTGGAATATTCCCACCTCCTCATCCCTATCCTTAGCCTCATCCATGATATCCACCATTATCATGATTATTTGAGATAAAGGTTTGACGTGTATCATCAAGCATGTACCTCATGTATATCACTAATTAAGAAACAATCATTTGTGGCATGGGTATATGCATTGCATATCTTGTAGTAATCAAACACTTTAGAATGTGTATCCCATTATAATAGAGGATAAGAGCAGACATCATGCTCTTCATGGTAAATTTCATAAGACTACTTTAGTACAGTGTAAATGTTCTTTTGAGGATAATTTCTTCGATTATGACCCTCAAACTCACAACCAGTACACCAAAGACCACTACGAGTGTCATGAACATTATTTTTAATGAATGTTTCTAACTATGATGCCATTGAAGCTATTTGAGCTTCCATAAAAGGATTGATTTTAATGTCAATGCTACCAACAACTTCAACACATAGGGTAACTTCTAGGGCCTTGTGTGGGTTGTTAAAGGTTATTTGCGACAACATTCATCTAATGGGAAGTAACAAGCCTCTCATGAACCATTAGGCATGTTGAGAAACATTAATCTTTAATGAGAGCTTAGACAAGAGTATTTTGAATCATGCATCGTACTCATGTACACATTCAGTTAGCTCTTATTTTATATCCTTTAGCACAACAATAATTTATTGATCAAATTTTAAAATATAAAACTCTTGAATAAATGTTGTCTTGAGTTGGTCATAGTCAATTAATGCTTGTTGAGGGTCATACTTCCTATACCACTTGTGTGCTCTTTCTAGAAATGTGGTTGTAAATTATGTTGATTTTCACTTAGAAGAAGTTATACCATGCACCCTTCATATGAGTTCACACTTATAAACATGTTCCATGACAGTTTTCATGCCTAAGTATTTAGGTAAATGAAGCATCATTTCATAATACATAATTGGTAGTTGAGGTAATTGTAATGGTGGCTGTTGTAAACTCCCAAGACCTGTTCTTAGGTCCTCCTACTTCACCTCCTAGTCTACCTCTCACACCTCTAACATTAACACCTGAGATGTTAGGCATCGTATCAAGTTGATTTATAATTCTTTGAATAGTTCTCTACCCACTATTGATGTCAGGTCCACCAGACATACCAAGTTGGGCAATGTAATTACTTTGAAGAGGAAAATAAAGTTTCAATTCACTATGAGTTAAAACTTGCTCAGTAATAGGTTATCTTACGTAGTCAGTCTATGAATTTACACTGTCTTTATCCCAATTATGTATAATTTAATCATCTAACTCAAAAGTATGAACTTTCACTATGGTTTGGGAACTAGGTTGGTTTAAATCAGGTTCTTGAGTCTCCATTATCTGGGTATTTTCTCTTGTATATGATAAAGATGGCATTGGTCATAGTCTGAAAGATGATGAGTGTTCCTTCTACTCTTTCACTTCCCTATAGATCCTAATAAAAATTATTGAGTCTTCCCATCCCCTTCCTTCTCCACTTACACTTATAACCCTTTACCAAAATTCATCATATTTTACACTTTCATAAATCTCACTGACTAGCTTCCATTTTGAACCAACAATCCTTCACCAACATCCCTGCATTCCCCTCCTAACTATGTTTCTCATGCAAGGATAGGTTTATCCCTCCATAGGTAGAGTTTCAAGCCCAAAATCAATAAATAACTTCTTTACTTCTAGTTGAAAATGTCTAATATACTAACCATGTGGTTTTCAAAGGAATTGGAACTTTGTTTCTTCAAGACAAGAGTATGTATTTACAACATACTCCAAGATATATTTATTCAACACCCCTCTTCACCAAATATTAACAAGTCATGTTTAGTGTTCCCAAATGTGCTAAATCTCTCTGATGCTCTATCATCCAAGCTAGCCTCCTCCCAAAATTTTGTGACTGGTCTTGAGCATACGTTGAGAGTCAAGCATGCAAATGAATAGCGACTTTGACAAATAAAGTTTCATATAAAGAGTTATATAGATGTTTTTCAACCCATGCACATGAAGAAACTCTTGATTCAAGATAGGGAATTCAAAAAATTATCCTTGACCTTAGTAAGCCATTGTTCAATATTATCAAGTGATAATCGCTTGAGCATTTTCCATTACTATGTAAAAAGTGCTACAGGTCCTAATAATGGAACCAAAATGTTGGGTTTTTTTATAAACTTTTCCCTAGGGTGCTAAAGTGTCTAGTTCCCAAAAATCTAACACGTTGGCATTTCACATAAGACTAAGCTCTTGCATGCTCACCTAAAACATGTAGCAAGAAACTGGTTCCCATAGGTTATGTTACGTAGTAACACACTTGTCATAATTGATGCTTATTCATATATATATTAATTACTGACTAAATATAAAAATAAATACATAGTTTTGGACCTTAGTTCAATTACATAAACACACACGATTATGAAGATAACTTCCATAAGATTCAAAGTATGTATTATTTAAGTTCACATAATGTAGGTTCTATTCATTATATTCAAATACGAACCACATATTACATAATAAATATACTGATAAATCAATGTTATAACTTAACTAACAACTATAGTATATCATCAGAACTAAAGTAACTTCTATGATTTCTCTATAACACAATCAATCATTACATAATACCAATGTCTAGTAGCTAGACAAATCTCTACACAAGTGTATTTATACTTGGTTTTCCTTAACCGAGTTGTTACATTAATAATGACACTTCTAGTGACTAGCCAATAGTCTCTAGTAGATCGAGAGTCATGGCAATCATTTACTTATTTTTCCCTAAGGACTTGGGCCTTTGCACCCCTATATTCTCATTCGATGTTGGATCCTTATTGCCAAATGTCCTCCTTCGTGTGGGCCGGTGTAAAAGTCATGTATGATTGAAGTCTATTCCATCCTTGAGAATCATTCCTCAATTGTTTCCTACTTTTTTCATGCTTCCCAAGTCTTTCATTGATATACTAAGTCTTTTATTCTTGGGTCCTCCATTTTTTATGCCTCTCCTTTGACTGGGTCTTCTCACACTATGGTATTTTATGCTTTTATCTTCCACACCATGGTCTTCTCATGCCATAGTCTTCTCAATCCATGCTTGCTCTATGCCATAAGACAAAATATTTAGTCAAAATTAGGGGTGCAATAAGTAATATGTTGTATATTATGTAACTCTTCAATCTGCTTATTCATGAAATATTTCGACAAGTAGTATCTTTGAAACCACTCCTAAAAAATCTCCCAAGTGACAGAATATTTATCCAGATGGAGCTTTATTTCCTTGTTCCTCCTCCAAAATGACAGTATATCCCTGATAATTAGGATGGTAAAACATGTCTTAACATTAGTCTCATAAGCTTATTGAAGGATCAAAGCTCATACTATAGTATTCAAAAAAAGAATGATTACCAAAATAGGCATGGGAGAATCACATATCAAGGAATTAACTACCAATCAAACCCTAATATCATGGATTTATATATGCAACTCAACTCATGATTATAAATGCATTACTCATACTACATGTACACACTAAGGATATTTTATAACATTCTCCCTCCTAGCGTGAACATGAGAGAAAAGAATCACACTCTTCAAAAGCTTCTCTCTAAAAATATTTCTTAGACTAGGTACAATTCCATCAAGTTATCTCTTAACTTTAATGAAAGTGCAATTCCTGAGTCAAATTCTTGAGTAGTTCTTAGAGCTCTATCCTTGAACTATCAAATTCACAATCTCCCAAACCATCTATTTAACAATACATGTTGAGTTTACATTGATCTTATTCTACCCTCAAAAAATTAGTTTCTTATACAATATGATTTTTTCAAACATGTTAACATGATCAACAATTATTCAGCACACCACACAAAATAAATATGCCACTACTTCACAATGCAAACTCATCATTAGTGGTCAATAAAAGGACATTGAATGTCCTCCAACCCACTTTTACCTCCATCCTCCAATTTGCCATTGCTTATTTAGTATATGCATTCTTCATCATTACTATATGCACTCATCAAATCTTCCTCAATGATTGGTTCTTTCTTAATGACCATATTAGCTTCATTTGATTTTTCCTTCAACTTTCCTTTGAGAATATCATTAGGTCAAACTTTAAAATTCCAAGATGTGTGTCTATTTTTTCTTGTAGTAAAAACATCTAATTTCTTTTTTATCTATTTTTATGATTATTTATTGAAGATAACACACTTTCCTCTTCTGCATCTTTTGTCTTCACCATTTTTTCTTTAAATAGGAGAGCTAAGAGCATATCTTCTAGAGATTGAGATGACATATGACCAAGAATAAAAAAACATTGAATTATTTGGAAGATAAACTATTTAACAATATGGCTTTCGCATCCTCATCCTCAATTGAAGTTTTGACTTGTGCTAGTTGTCTAATGAGAGATATCTGATCATTAATGTGACTAGACATTATAACTCCATCACTCATTTTAAATTTGAAAATTACAATTTCAGAGAAAATTTTGCATTAATTACTTTAGCACCAAAATTTGTATTCATATGTTCCCAAATTTTTGTGGATGGGTATTTAACCCTAATTTGGATAAAAGGTTATCCTACTTTGGTAGATATGGTTAAGGATATATAAATGATAAGGCATAAGGGTGAATATCATATCTATAGTAAGCTGATTAATATGCTAAACTTAGATGTACTATATGTTGAATTTATAAAATTGAGATAGGCTATTAATGGAAAGTACAACCATGCTTGATATATAAATGACAAAAAAAAGAGTAATTATCTATTTATGATGATAATATAGTGTTAAATCTAGTATAGGTAAGAAGCAGGTATGAAGATAGTTATGAAACACTCGTCAGATTTTGGATCTAGTGCCTTTATCTCTCTAGATACTTGTGTCAGTTTGGGACACTTACGTCAATGCTAGTGTCTAGATTTAATGCCAGTGTCATGTACATAATATGTGATCAAATAGGATGCAACTACCTATATGATTATAAATTTGGCTTTGCCTTCGCTCTAGTGCATTCAAATCTAGGTCATGGATTATCACTCCTAGTGAAATGGGAAAACACTAGCTTTATATATTCAATGTGACCTTGGGTAAAAATGGGTTAATGGGCATACGATGTCGAGTTGACCCATAATGACCCTGATATCAAAGGGAGATACCTACATAGCCAATACTCTATAAAAGGGCCTCATATTTATGCAGCTATCCACTATGTGTTAGATTATGAGTGAATCATATAGTGTGTGTAAAACAAGTCCAATAGTGACCTAACTTGTAACTTAGAAAATATGAGCTTATGACTACTCCTTTAATACTTTAGACATGTAGTTAGGTTGTTCCTTTGATTGATATTAGAATAGGGGAGAATAGCAAAGCATTTGGTAACTTGCATGTTTCTTGAGTGTTTATTGAGTGCTCTTTTGGTCTAATTGCTAAGTGAAGAATGAATCAGGGTTGATATTATATTTATACCAATCCTATCGAGAGATAACTAATATTAAAACACTTAGGTTGATCATTTTAATATGTTTATATTAAAATGATCAACCTAAGTGTTACAATAACCTATTTTATTTATTGGTGGTTTCTCTTCACCATATTGGGGTTGAATCCAAGGTCTTTAGATAGAGCAGATGCACTAGTTGAGTGATCACACAAGCCAATCAAGTGCACAACACAATGTGTCTGAAAGAAAATGAAATCGATACAAGAATAATACAAACGAGGTTAGAGCCAAAACCAAAACTTCCATTAATAAAGCTCACAAATGTGATAAGTACAAATAGAAAAGTGTTGAGTAACTCCTCCACAAAAGGTGGTCAGTAGACCCCCAAAATAGAATATTAACTCCTCCATAAAAGGTGGTTAATAGGGCCAAGAATAGAGGAGTAACTCCCATACCCAAAATAGTCGGTCAAAGGAGCTATTTCCTAGTCACCTTGTCAACTTACATGCATAAGCAAGATTCTCCATGAAAGTATCAAAACTCCAAGTGGGAGAAAAATCTCATAATAAATAAATATGGAAAAAGAATAAAACCCCTACTCTAACACCTCCCCATAAGCATAGTTTAGGTGGGCACTGTAAAAAATGGGTCCCAACAATTAGGTCTGATGAGTTACCCATGTACAAAGCAATATCTTATAAAGTAGATAAAATTAGAAAACCCATAGGAAACACCCCCCCCCCCCCCCAAAATAAAAAAATAAAAAAATGAGAGACATAAAATAAAAGGCTAGAAACCCCCCTGAAGATGATGTTTAATTATCCCAAACCTCAAGAAGAGCCCGCCTCTATGAAAGTTTTGGTGAAGATGTTTGAAATATACTCTATCATCTGGAAATATCTCAGATCAATAATTTCCCCATGAATGATCTCTCTGATGAAATGCATGTGAATCTATATGTGTTTGGTCTATTGAAACTGGACTAGATTCCTACAAATCTGAATGGTACTCTAGTTGCCACAGTAGATGATTGTAGGTCGTCTAAATAAAATACTGAACTCTATGAGAATTCCCTAAATCTAGATGGAATCGGTGGTGGCATTAACAACCCCCATTTAATTTTCCTTAGTAGATGATAAATTAATATCATTTAGATTCTTGCTTGACCAACTAATCAAACATGAACTAATGGATAAATTGTAACTTGAAGTAGACTTGTAATTTTGAATATTGCCAGCCCAATTTGAGCTAGTATAGCCAATCAATTCGATGTCAATGCTAGATATTTAATGAATCATGAATATAAGTGTGCCCTAAATTTTTTAAGTTCCTTTTAGCTACTTTCTAATGAAGCTCATATATTTCCTACATGAATCTGGATACTAGGCCCACTATATACGATATGTCAAGTCTGGTATGTGTCAAGTAGATAAGGTTGCCCACAAGTTTTCAATACAAGGTAGCATTGACAAAAGATGAATTAAAATCTAAATTAATCTTAAATCTAGATAGAAAAGGAGTCAGAGTTGGCTTACAATCAACCATGTGAAACCAATCAAGTAGATCGAGAACATACTTAAGTTGTGTGAGAGTAATCCTTGAGTCAGATTGAGAAATTTGCATCACAAGGAATTAATGTAACAATCCCAAGTTTGTCATGGAAAATATGTCCTAAAGAGATAATTTCATCACTGTAATGGATGAATAAGAGCTACCAATGATCAAAATATCATCAACATTAAGAACCAGAATCAAGAGCAAATCATCTTTCCCTAAGAGATAGATGTTTGATTTGAATGGCATCTAATGAATCTTGATAAAAGAAGAAAGGAATACATCTTGGTGTACCAATACCGATGGGCTTATTTGAGGCCATAAATTGATTTCTAGAGTTTGCATATAAAATAATAATCCTCAAGAAGCCTTAGAGGTTGCTCCATGTAAATATCCTCCTCAAGATCACCATGAAGAAAGACACTCTTCACATCCATCTAACGAACATCCTAATGATTGGTTGAGACAATAATAAGTGATTCTAATTGATTTCATCTCAGTAATTGGTGTAAATGTCTCTATGTAGTCAATGTTAGGCACCCGTGAGAAACCCTTGGAAACCAACCGTGCCTTGAACTTATCAATAGACCCATCTGTTGCATATTTAGTCTAATATATCCATCTACATCAAACTATCTTTCTTCCCTTAGGAAGAAGTGTCAAATCCCAAGTATGATTCTTGATTAATGAGTTATACTCCTCATGCATGGTAGAATCCCACTCAGAAATACTTGATGTCTCTAAAAAATTCTATGGATCTAAGGCAGAGCCATAAAAAGTATGTGTCCCACTTTGAAAGTTAGAATGTGTCTGCCTATCATCTGAAGGATCCCCAACCTATGTACCTATGATTTTTAGTGTATATCTAGCCCAAAGAGGACCATAATTGGATGAGTCAGGAAGTGAAATATCTTCTTCCAAAGTGTGGCTAGATGTGGATGAAGATGAATCCCCATCACTACTCTTATTATTATAATTGGAAGAGGTGTCCATCTCTAAAATGTACTCAAGATTATTTGAATCATTTGAACCGAATCTAAGTGGGTCCAATGAAGTGGGATAAGGGTTGAGTCTATGGGAATCTCTTGAAATTGAACACTTATCTCAATAAACATATCATGTATGGTTAGATGAAGAAGGTAGTACCCATTGACACCATTTAGATAACCTATAAAGATGCAAGGCTTACTCTGAGGTTCTATGGCCTTGTGTTTTTTCTTTAGAGTGTGTGCCATAGCTAGAGATATAAAAACCCTAAACTACTCAACTATAAGTTTCCTATTGTGACAAGCTTCAAAAGGAGTTATACCTTCAAATCTTAGTGAGGAACCTTATTCTAAATATAACAAACATAATTTATTACATCAGCCCAATATTGTGGTTCAGGTGACTTAGTGTGAATCACACAATTAGCCATCTTTTTAAAGGGTCAGTTCTTTTGTTCTGCCACACCATTCTATTGAGGCCTTTATGGAACTATGTGTTGTAGATCAATCCCCTCTACTATGCAAAATTGCTCAAACCTGTTATTGACATACTCACCCTCATTATCAGTTAAAAGAACCTTGATGCATTTCTCTTGTTACTCTGCAAGAACCTTAAAGTCTTAAAATTTGTCACAAACTTTGAATTTCTTCCTCAGGAAGTGAACCCATGTGTATTTTGAGAAGTCATCAATGAAGGTAAGGAATACTTAGCCCTTGTGAAAGATACATAGGGAAAAGGCCAAGATACATCAGTGTGTACTAACTCTAATGCCTATGAATCCCTCCAAGCTTTACCTTTGTCAAATTTCTCTTCAAGATGTTTTCCAAAGGTGAAACCCTCTTAAATCCCCTTAGATAAATAGAATCAAGGTAAGCTTGTGACCATGTCATTATTGTTGAATTATTCTAGGTAGTGATAGTTGAGGTGGCCAAACCACTCATGATAAATTTTTCTAACTCCATCTAAATGAGTCAGTAATGTAGTCAGAGAATAATAAATTGAAAAATATGAGAAGGTATATAACCTAGCTTGGTGATCTATCATTCCCATTACCACCATGGAATCATTGTGAAACTCTCTAGTTGTGACTAAATCTAGTGAAAACTCTACCCTCATGCCCTTATTCATGTGAATGATTTGGCACATTGATAAGATATTAATTTAAAGTGATGGATCACTTAGAACATTATTGAATGTTCCTCCATCCATTTCAATAGACCCTTTCTCTGCAACTTATACTAAATTGTCATCACCCAAAGGGATAAAAGACATGTTACAAGGCTCTAAGGAAGAAAATTCAACCTATGAAGAAATCGTGTGGTGGAAACACCTGAGTCAATAACCCATAAAGAGGTTAGAGCTGCAACTACTACAAGAGTCTTGCCTTTTCTTTCTCTTTACCTTTGCCTTTTGCCTTAGAAGAATCTTAGGTTAATGAATTCTACTTGATAGACTTAAGAACACCTATGTTATTTTTATCTAGAAGATGAGTTAGGTTATCTATTTGTTTCTTCATGCGCTTGTGTTCATCATGCCCATTTTTCTTGTAATAGGCACACTTAACCTTCTCTTTCTTAGGTTTATCATTGAAAGAGGAGGTTTTAGTGGTTGTTTTGGTAGAGTTGATTCTTTCTTCTTCTCTTGATCCTTATTCTTCTTTTGATTCTCTTTGTTTGAAGTCTTTTCTTTCTCATTCCCAATAATTAAGGTTTGAGGTTTTGTGGACTTTAATGTGCCCATCTGTATGAACTTGTCTTACTCCCAATTTAATTTGGAAACAAAGGTATCTAAAGAGGGCATTTTTCATGTAGTGCCTATAATACTTTTAATGGCATGGAATGTATAGACAAATACTAAGTAGTCAAGACCTATATTAGAGAATATAAAAATAATAATTTGGTCATATTTATTCTCTCTTCCACATTATTTCAACTGTAATCTCAAAGACTTGAACTTAGTGAATAAATCCTGAATGGTGTCAAAGTTATTAGGACTTAGGTTGATAGGCTCATTTTTAAGTCTGTGACCTCTTATCACATCTATCTTCCCAAAAAGTTTTTCCAATATGGTTCATACTTCATTGGGATATTTAAAAAGTTCTAAGTGAAAGAGAAGATTAGGAGACACAAAAAGACATAAAAACCCATAGGCTTCATCACAATAGTTGTACCACTTAACTTTTTTTATTTTAGACTAGGTTTAGTTTCATTACCTATTGTGATACAATGTAAATCCTTGCATCTTAATATAATTTTCAATTTATTTTTCCATTCATATTATTTAAATGGAATTAGTGGATTAATTGAACTTGAATCCATTAGTACAAAAATAAAGTTGAAGTAGTGTCAGTTAAAGATGTTGCAAAAATGAAAGTGCAAGTAAAATAGAAAGAGTGACACAATAAGCACAATACACCTCCCTGAACTATGAAATGGTAATCCCCCCTTAATGTTTTAAACATAGCATGATCAAAATACGTCGGGCACAATTGAGATGCATCTAGAGAAACCAATGCAAATGTTAAAAATATGTGATTTATACGGGGATGTCAAGCTCAATTGATAATGAATCCAAAATAAGTACACACAATAAGCAAACAATAAAGACCAAGTATTATTTTGAATGTAATGGGCTTTAGCCACCTACCAAACTAGACCTCACCCTTTGATCTTCGAAGAGTGAAAATATGAAGAGTTTTTAAATAATAACTTCCTATCTTTTTAAAAAATGCTCACAATATATTATTTTTATACTAAAAACAATCAAAAATGTTCTTGAACGATAATAGCAACCCCCTAATATTATATTATTTTGTAAAAAAACAATATAAGGTTATTCCCTCCAACTTTACAAAGTTGAATTTTAAAAAATTCCTTTATTTTAAAAAAGGAAACTGCCTTCACAATTTAATACTTTCTAAGACAATAAGATATTTCAAACTTTTTTTATCATTAAAAAGTGTTATCCATAAAGGTAGTTTTATTTTCAAATTCCATCCAAAAATAAAAACCACTAATATATTCAAGGGTGGTATTAAAAACCACTTGCATGAAAAATATAGTCATTTTCTAACAAGGAGAGCTTAACAATTCAACGGTCAGCTAAGGAAAGAAATGAGTGACATCCTAATGAGGTCGAGATGCATTTAGTCTAATTCATTGATAGCATAAACTAGGTAGGGTGAACTAGGTTGTGTTTCCTTTATTCAAACTTCATGGCTTTGTCAATGATGATGGGTCATTTGAGAGTGATGAGGAGCTACCAGGAAAGGAACTTCAAGGATGTGACATGAGCCTTCAAAAATTGTGAGCTTTTTCACCAATGCCATGAATGACCAAGGAAAACCACTATTTCTACATGGAATAGGCTATAAAGGAGGGTGATGGGCCTAAGGAGGTGAAGGTGAGGGTTGGGATTTGTGAGTCAATAGAAATCCATGAACAGAGGTAATATCAACTTGGTGTTGGTGTCACCCAAAGGAGATAGGTGAATTGGAGTGAGAATAATGGTAGAAAAAATAACAAAAAATAATTAGATTTCATTTTAAACCTTAGTCGGGTTTAAGAAAGCTATATACCATCAGAGTGGAGCCTACAATAAGGTGAGTTATCTATGATAAAAATTGGGCTTCCTCTTCATATGCTAATGTGATGAAACTAAGTCTCCTTTATACTACAGAAACAAAATGCCTCCATCAAATATGAATACTCCAACAATAGAAAAAAAATCTCTGCAAGTTTTTTTGATCGTTTTGGGTGACCGGCCTAAGGTTTTTTAGATCAAGAAAAACCTTGATTTTTTTCAAACCCTCTAAAAAATTGCCTCAAAATGTATGCAAATAATCTCAAGATTTGAAAAAATAGATTAACAATAATACAAACCTAGACACACTATTACTGGGGTGGCTCTGATACCATATTAGGGCAGAATCCAAGGTCTCTGAATAGAGAGAATGCACCTATCGATTGATCACACAAGCCAAGTTAATGTACAACATAATGTATCTAAAAACAAATGAAACCATTATGAGAATAATGCAAAGAGATTAGATCCAAAACCAAAAATTTCATTAACAAAGCTCACAAATGTGAGAAGTATAAATAGGAGAGTGTTGAGTAATTCCTCCACAAAAGGTGGTCAATAGATCCCTAGAATAGAATAATAACTCCTCCACAAAAGGTGGTTAATAGGGATAAGAATAGAGAAGTAACTCCCATACCTAGAATAGCCAATCAAGGGAGTTACTTCCTAGTCACCCGATCAACCTATACACATAAGCAAGCTTCTCCATGAAAGTAGGAAAACTCTAAGTGAGGCAAAAAAGCCATAATAAATAAATATGGAAAAAAAGAAAACCCTTACTCTAACATACCAGTTAATATTCACCATAAATTATTGTTCATTTGTTGTATATAAATTTTGACTTTCCAAGTATGAAAATTGCAACCAGTGAATTTTTATAATTGAATGCCCATATTAGGAACCAAACAAAACAAAGACTCAGGACATCAATTTCTACTTAAAATGTATTTGTACAATCAAAATATGACACTAATCTAACAATAATCTTAGTATTCACCTAAACTAGACTTACAAATTTTAATCTTCTGACACATTTTATGACATAACACTGATTTATTATATTAATAACTTAAACAAACTAAAAAACTCCTCATGGCTCTTTATTGGTCACTTTTTTCAATGTAAAACTACTATTTCAATTACTATAATCACTTTAAACATTTTTGGTTTTTTTTCTCTTTCTAAAATTTGTAGAATACTTTAAATTTATAATTTTAGATAAAAATTGAGGGATATATCATCATTGTAATGACCCTGTGTAAAACTATTATATAAAAAAACATATTTCTTCTTTTACTGCACCTTTCTTATTTCTTGGCGATATTTTCTCCTAGTCTATATTTTTTATAACAAAAAAAATGCAAACAAATAAGAGGAACCTCACATTTTATTTGGATGTCTTCCTCTACTTCAAACACTAACTGAATGTGCGCCTAAAAATTAATCAAATCATACTTCTCTCTAACTCTTACAGGGCCCTCATGGATTATTAATTACTTTATGATTAAATATATAAGCATGAGAACATCACATATCAAGGAATTAACTACCAATCAACCCCTAATATTATGGAGTTAATTAGGCAACTCAACTCATAATTACACATGCATTACTCACACTACATATACACACTAACACTTATTTAGGATATTTCCTGACACATGTAAGCTGAAACAACTATCCAAACTCAAAATTCAAGTATTTGTGGTAGAACCATCCACTTCTCCATGAAATTAGGTGTTGAAGCCTAAACAAATCATAAACAATACTTTTTATGTCACCCCTTGGTGGATGACACTCCTTATGCCTCTCTCTCTATGTGGTTAAGGGAATCTCTCTTCCAGCTACTAGAAAGGACTATGTGACCTCTCTCTATGCTGAGAAATATCATATAATAGGGTTGGGGAGTGTCTCTAAGGATCCTCTCTAGTTATGGGAAACCTATCATGTGGTACCCTCATCATATGTTATAAGGCATGTAAAATATGTGGCCTAAAGTCCACTAGAGGTGGGTGGTTGTTTTAGTGGTGTGTCATCTATACCCACTATTCGAATTGCATGTTTTCCATTATAAATTTTCATCATGCATGGGCACATGAAGGAGATAAAAAAATTGCATAAGGAGGGGTCAAACAAATTATCTACCCAGAGTTATTTTTATTGAACCTGGGCTCTAATACCAAAATGTCTTTCCAAAAATTAACCACTTAAAAGTCATGTAATTCACGTAAATAATTTTTGGTTATATTATTTATTTAAGTTTAACACTCATTATAAAACTTCAGCACGTAAATTTGCATAAAGTCACAAGGTCACTTAATATTGATTCAACTAGGTGTATGTTAGGACCCTTCATCCTCACCATTGTTTGCACTTTCTTTCATTAATAATAGGCTATGGACACATTTACTTTGTAAAATTTCCCTTGAGCCCATTGTAATAATCCCATGTTCATGTGGAGTAGTATTTAGATAGTGTTGAATTAGTATAAATAAAAGTCTAGACTATTTAGAAATCATTCATAAATTATATTAAATTGAGCTTGCTCAGAGGTTGCCCCTTCGAAGAGGCCATTGATAATTGTAATGTAATTTTGTTTTCATTTTAATACAATCAATAAGTTTCTATTTATTTTCTAATTAAATTTAGCATATTTTTAGTCTAGTTCTAATCTATTTTAGGAATGATCATATCATTTAGTATCAAAGTACTTTCTAGGGCTGGTTTTTTTTAACAGTTTCAGTAAGTTAGGGCTATTTAATTTTGTCCACTATATGCTCTCACCACATCCTTATGGGATCTTGGTGATCATAAAGTGGCAACAAAGTGGTGGTACTAAGATTTCACCCTCAAATGTCATTGCTATGATCCAAGTTTTAAAGCCAATCATCACTACAAGCCACATTTTATAATTTATTCATGTGCATTGACATGTATATATGTAGACTCCCCAAAACACCATGTATGCATCATATGTTCCTATTATAATGTTTTTAGTAGGTATCTATGTATTTGGTGGTGTATTGTGTCTTTAAAATCAAGCTCCAGTAAGGAATTTCAATTGTAATTTTTATAAGCTATAAATTTTGATCCGATTTTGGTCATACGGCTAACCAATTGCATTGTAATTTTTTATTATAAGCCCCAAATTTTGATCTCGTTTTGGCCATCCTATCAACCGATCACATTTTAATTATAATAAGAATAATAAAAATAAAAATAAAAATAAAAATCAATTCCCATATGATGAATACACTAATTTGATTTTCTCACAACACTGATCATTTTTAAGGTTATTTTAAAATTTTCAAAAAAAATCCAAATTTTCCATACAAAAAAATATTTTCACCTGCAGTCTAAACAACATTTTTTTCACCTATGTGTAAATTGCACCATTGTGATCATCTTGATAAACCCATAAATTTAACATATAATTTTACTCAACTTTTTCTAGAACATCCAAACCCTTTGGTAGATGGTTGTTACTCATTTCGGGACCCACACCATGGCACATGACATTGTTGAACTCTAGACTGAATTTGAATCCCAATTATTTGAATTGCATAATACATCCTCAACCTTAGTGATGAAAATCAAGAAATTTTAACTAATGGGCATCATCAATATGATGGTAGTTTTTCTCCAGATACCACTACTTAGTCCACAACCATATTTTTTAAAATTTGATTGCACTGAACCCATCAGCTAGATTTACCATGCCAAAAAAAAATTTAGCTTGCACTATGAAGGAATAAAAGGTACCTATTGCTTCATTCTAATTAGAGAAGGAAGTTTTCTAGTGGAACCAATGGTACTGTAAGTCAAATATAGAGACAAATTAGGTTTCTTTTTCTATGTTCTTTCTAGTACCCTTTGGGCCTAATGCTTACATTGATTTCATACATGTCTTGACTAAACTTCATCAAACTAGCACAATTCAAGAATATCAAAAAGAGTTTTAAAAACTTTCCAATTTGATTAAAGGCCTTTCTAATGATTTCTTCAAAATTTGTTTGATCATCAACAGACTCAATGATGTGTTTCTCACTGAGGTTAAAATGTTCCAACCTCACACCATGATGAAAGATTCAAGGTTAGCCAAGCTCCAAAATAAAAAATCACATCGCAAAATCACATTTAAATTGGGTACCATCCAATACATATTTGTCCTAATGCCCTAACATACAACCACCTCTCAAGGTACCCATCAAACATCTCACTGAGGTTGAAATATGTGTATGTCATGATAAGGGGTTATGCTACAATTATGATGACAAATGGGCTAGGGGCCACAAATGCATCAAACAAAATTTTATTTGATAGATGTTGATTCCACACATTATATAAATGCATGGGAGGAAACCTCAGATTCCCATGTGTATGAGTCAAATTAGGAACTTGATTATTCAAGGCCCTCATATTCACATCCAAAACTTTCCATGCATGCCTTGGCATGGCTAACCACTCCAAAAATAATGTGTATAAAAGGGTTTGTCAAGAAAAACCCCCTTTTAATTATCATTGATTCCAACAACACTCATAACTTCATCGACCCTCAAATAGCTAAGCAAGTGGATTGTTTTGTGTACCCTTATTCTAATTTTGAGGTGATGATTTCTAATGGTGGAACATTACCCTGAAAGGACAAGTGTCACAATGTTCACATTTTTTTGGGAGACTATAACCTGCAGACTAACATGTTAACTTTGTCTTTGGGTAGATGTGATGTTGTTCTAGGTGCATATTGGCTACAAACTTTTGGACCTATTCTTTGGGTATTTTTTGAGTTATGGATACAATTCTTTGAGAATGGACACCAATATACACTAAAAGGCCTTCTTCTTAGATCCACTCATATCATCAGTTCTCATCACATGGAGAAACTTCTCAAAATGTTTCACATAGAATAATTTCTCAACTCTTTTCTCTTCACATTGGTCCCCAAACTAATTCTTGCCAACCATCAAAATTGTAAAATATTTTGGTCAAGCATGCAAAAAAAATTTAGGAACCAATTGGATTGTCGCCTCATTACCTTGAAGACCATCACATGTAAATTTTTTTAGGTAGTTCACCACCTAACATTTGGCCATATCGCTACCATGTTCTTTAAAATATTGAGATTGAGAATATGGTTTAGGATATCCTATAAGTAAAAGTCATTTGACCCAACACTAACCCATATTCCTCTCCAGTCTTACTTGTTCATAAAAAAATGGCTCTTAGCAGCTCTACATTGATTTATGAGAATTGAACAAGCTGACGATAAATTTCTCATTCCATAATAGATGAGCTCCTAGATGAATTCCATGGTGTCACATTTTTCTCCAAGTTAGATATGTGCTTTGGCTTCACCAAATCTACATACATGAAGCAAACATTCCCAAAACAACCTTTCACCCACATGATTATTGCTATGAGTTCCTTGTCATGACATTCAGTCTTACCAATGCCCCTTCCACATTCCAAGGCTTAATGAATAAATTATTTTTCCCCTTGTTGTGAAAGTTCATTTTAGTCTTCTTTGATGACATCCTCACCTACATCTGAACTTAGGAGGATCACCTCAACCATCTTGACACTGCCTTGAAAATGATTGCTAAGAACCCCTAACATTCCAAACATTCTAAATGTTATTTTGGTAAACCATAGGTCTACTACCTTAGACATTTTGTATTATCTACTAATTTTCATTTTGACTCTGCTATAATTTAATCTATGATAAATAGCTAAAATTGAGGACACTCAAAAGTCTACATGGATTTATTAGCATGTTAGGGTACTACCAAATTTTTTTAAGGATTATAAAAAAATTGGTGCCCCACTGATGAATATGCTCAAAAATACTATTTTATATGGTTGAAAACATATGAAGAAGCATTTTCTCACCTAAAACAAGTATTGTACACCGCACTAGTATTGGCCACACTTGATTTCTTCAAGCTATTTTTTGTTTAATATGATGCCTATGGCACAAGAATTGGTGTTGTGTTCATGCATGATGGTCATCCCATTGCCTTCACTAATAGGGTCCTTGTTGAGTGTAATTTGGCATGATTCACCTATGACAAGGAGATGATGGATATCCTCCATTCAATCAATAAATGTTGTCCATACTTGGTAAGCTAATAATTTTACATCAAATCAACCATAAAAGCCTCAAATATTTTTTATAGTAATGAGTCTCTTCCCCAAATCAGAAAAAATGGGTTTCTAAACTCATGGGGTATGATTATGAGATCACATACAAAAAGGAAAGTAAAACTTGGTGATTGATGTTATCTCTCACCAGTTTTAAGAACATGTAGGACTATATGTTGTATCTATTTCCATTTACACATGGTTGCATGATATTTAATAGGAGTGGCATCATGACAACCCCACCCAAAAATTCATTTTCCAACTCTTTGTTGATTATGCTATTAAACCTCACTATGCTTGGGATGGCTAAACATTATGATATAGATGTCACCTTGTATTGGTCACAAGCTCCAAGTTCAAATAGACTATTTTTAAAGAGTTATGTGCCTCCCTTTATTTAGGTCATTTACGTTTTTTGAAAACCTATGAGCATGTTTGTTGTAATTTATTTTGGGCTAAGTTCAAGTATGATATCAATATGTTTGTTGTAAAATGTGATATATGGCAATGCCACAAAGGAGAAATAGTCACATCACCTGGTTTACTCTAGCCACTACCCATTACAAAGCATCTTTGGATTGACATTTTGATGGATTTGATCAAGGGCCTTCCCAAATTAGGAGGCAAATATGTCATTCTCATGGTGGTGGATCGTCTCTTTAAATATGTTCATTTTTTTGTTATCTAATCCACTCCTACACTTGTTCAACCATAGCCCAGACATTTATTGATCAAATCTTTTATCTTCAGGGCATTCTTACCTCCATTATATTAGATTGTGACTCATTGTTCACAAGTCATTTATGGTAGGAACTCTTCAAACACCTCAGCACACATCTAAAAATGAGTTTGGAATACCATCCACAAACCGATTGCCATATATAAATTATTAATAGATGTCTCAAAAAATCTCTGTTATTTTACCACAAAGAAAAAACATCAATGGGTAAAATGGTTACCACTTACCAAAAGGTAGTACAACACCTCCTACCACATAATGACCAAGCTCACCCCATATGAATTTGTCTATGGTCAAAATCTACCATCTCTTCTCTCATATATACTAGGTAGCTCTTAGGTGTAGGATATGGATACTACTCTCAACACACATGACAATAAGCATAAAATCACATGAAGCAGTAGCCAGACTAACATTGCACTAAATAATATTTTCAACCTAGAGATATGGTTTTCCTTCACCTAACACCTTATAAACATTCATCTCTAAAGCTGAAAGGTTGCCAAAAACTACCTCATAAATTCTATGGGCCTATAAAATTCTCCAGTAGATTAGCTCAATCACTTACATTGCACTAAAAAATATTTTCAACCTAGATATATGGTTTTCCTTCACCTAAAACCTTAAAAAAATTCATCTCTAAAGCTGAAAGGTTGCCAAAAACTAGCTCATAAATTCTATGGGCCTATAAAATTCTCCAGTAGATTAGCTCAATCACTTACATGTTGAAACTTTTAGTGTGCACCCTATTTTTATGTCTCTTACTTAAATCAAGTCCCTAGATATAATGTCACCACCCAGATAGAGTTTCCATAACTTTATGTAGAAGTGTATTTCTTTTTTATAACCTATAGCTCTACTAGATATACGCTCTCATAAGATCCACAATCAGGTCATTTCTTAAGTTTTAGTACAACGGTAAGGGATACAACCTGAATATGCTAGTAGTTACTTCACCTTCAGCTTTGAGGGCAAAGATTTTAAGGGTGAGGGCATGTTATGACCCTTCATCATAACCATCACTTTTACTTTCTTTCCTTAATAAAAGGTTATGGACACATACTTTATAAGTTGTTCCTTTATCCCATTGTAATAATCCCACATCAATGTGGAGTAATAGTTAACTAGTTTTAAATGAGTATAAATAAAAGTATAAACTAGTGAGAAATCATCCATGAATTATATTAAATTGAGCTTGCTCAAAGGAGGTTTCCCATTCAAAGAGGCCAATGATAATTGTAATGCAATTATGTTTTCTGATTTATCTTTTTCAGGATTATGGAATGTAACCCATAAAGAGCCGAGTAATAAATCAGGGAATAAAAAACTATATTATCAATAGCCATTGATTTGCAAAATAATTGATTTATTTGAATATTCTATAAATAGTAATGAATTAGTAAAGGTGTACTTAACTATAAAATATGACTGAGACAGATAAGTGGTGGGCAGGGAAGTGATGCAAGAGTAGTGTAGAGTGTCTTTAATAGAGAATAGGTATCATAACCCTCTTCGTATAATAACATGGCCATCTTTTCCAATATTAGTATGTTATTGACCTTTTGTGTTATGATAATGACCCTGTACAGATAAAGCAGTGAAATTATGGATAGACCTTCACTTTATTTCATGAAGCTTATGCATGTATGATAGAGACATGGATCATCTTTAATTCTATACTTTGATTGATTTCATTATGAAACCTTAATCCTCTATGCTTATTAGGATTTTGATGAACACAAGTGGAATAAGAGTGGCATTAGTATGGTAAGTTGGGTGTGACCTCAACACCCCATGTGTTGAGCATTGCCTACATACTAATACCTTGAAAAGGGATCAATCTCAATGCAGTTCTCCTAATATAAGTTCTGGTGAAAGTGAGAGTGATGATAGTATGACTGAGTATGAATGCCAATTTGAATTATTTGAGTGTGAATTGAGATTGAAAACCGAGTTAAAATTGAGCTCTGGGTTGTGGATGGATGTATGCAAAAATAGGGGTAAATAGGGATCAATAACCTTAATTTGCATAATTAGTTCTGATCTTGTTTATGAGAATTTCCATTTATCTAATAAATGAATGAAAGTGGTCTTTATAAAGTGTTTTGATGCCTTTTAATAAATGAAATGAGTCTAAACCAACCTTAAGATGCTTGGAAAAGTGGAAAGACATATTTTAGGAGAAAGGGAAGCTAAGGATCAATATCTCTACCCTTTTTGCCAATAGTGCACTATGCTATAGACCAATGGGTCATTCTATTAACTAGGTGTCTAACATATGTGGAAAAGGATTAGGGATGCCTATGTGATGGCTCAATGTGGATCTTATTATATTTGGGTATGGGCTAGATGCGCATAAAAGCTAGAAAAGGATCAAAAGAAACCTTAAGGTAGGTTTAGGGCTAAGCTAAGGATATGTTGGTCTAAAGTGGAATTAAACGCATTAAAATCGAATTTTATATGACAACATTTACCTCCCTTTATTATATAAGTGTAAAAAGGTGAAGTGAGTAAGAAAAAGTAAATATTTACGTACCTAGACTTACCTATGAGGTAAATCCTGTGAATATGGGTTTGATTCTATGAACTATGCTTCGCTGCTTGTACTAAAAATGAAACATACATGAATCATTCCTTAATAAAAATCAAAAGCAAAGATAAAACTGAGTCAAGAGATGCAAGAGAGAGGAAAGGAATGAATACACCTCATTAGGTATGCAAACCAATACAAAAACCTAGTAAAATATTGTGTATGCATGTAGATGGTGATCAAATGGTGAATAACTTGGACTTGTTTGATGGATTTCTAAATCCCCATGTGGGTGGCTCAAGAACTCAATACGGCCTTGACTCTATCATTGTCCACCCCTATTCAGTGGATCATAATCTATGAATAACTTGGATTTGATTGATGACTTGTCCAACCCTCTTATTCAGGTGGCTCAAGAACTCAAGTAGGTTATGACTCCGTCATTTCCCACTCATGTGTAGTAAAATAAGTTGAAACTAAAATTGTGTGGTGTCATGAAGCTGTAAAAGATGGCTTTGGGCCACTCAGGAATTTTGAAATGTAAAATGACTTAGGAACTTTGAAATGTAAAATGGCTCAAGAACCACTCGGGAATGCAAACTGCTATAGATGGAATGAGGCATTAATCTAGTGTAATCTTGGTGTAAAATTTGTGCATATGGTGTCTGAAGTATACAAATTGGAGAATGACATGGGTTTCCATTTCATCTAAGAAAACTGGTGCAAAACTGAGCATATGGAAATAAGGTGTCATGCACATGCCCCATATTTTAATATTTATACATATGGATTCTAAATTGAGTCATAGTAATATGTGTTTGTGCATTTATGAAACTAAAATGGTAGTGATCATGCCATGCACGATTCCCCCAATCTAAGCAAACCTATGTAATTTTATGTGAAAATTAAGTATATATTGAGCATATCTGATAATTTATGATTGATACTATGCAAATCTAAACTATACCTAATGTACCTTTCTGATTATTCCATAATTTTATGTTTTTGAGGCTACTGGACAATAGCATAGTGGGTGGACTATAGTGAAATATACTCCTATTAGTGTACTACATTATTGTCTAAAAGTATTATTTTTTATAAAAACTAAGATTGATTTGTGTATGACTATATTTTCCTAAGTCTGAGCTCTATAACCTATGTCTATATACTAAAAACTATGTTTTGAGTGCATTAGGATAGCCTGATCTCTATGATAAAACTCTATGAATGCCCCCTCTTTTGAGGGGATTTGTTGAACTTTTGCAATAACTATCCTTAAAATAAAATATATGCATCATGTGAGTTAGACTAAAAATATATGATATCTGCATGATAAACCAATATAATGTGTATACATGACATCATAATGTAAAAGAGATGGAGAATAAATTAGCGATGTATGATGTATGTTAGATCTAACATTCACAAGGTTGTTAAGATATGTATAACAATGTAAGCATGCATATGAATAAAAAATCTAAACATAATCTAAGTAAACTACTTGGGGGTATGTGTCATGATGTTCATCAAGAAACCCAAGGAGGAAGGGGATATGCATGAGGTCTCTCAGGGCATCACAAATTGGATGTGAAAGTAACAAGAAAGAGACAAGTTTATGGCCATGATGAATACATGAAATCATACATAAAAACACATGAGGCATGTAAAGTAGGCCAAGTGGCCATAATACAAGGGACATAGGCACATATCACTAAATCTAAGAAAACTAACACATACAAAGACATGTTCAAATGTCCACATACATAAAAGAGCACACAAGTTTAGCTTAGAGCCACATGGAAGGACATGTTCAAATGTATACACACATAAATCAAAGAGCATACACAAGGACATGGGCACATTTCCAAATCATAAAATTAATGAAAGGCTATTGGCATATTTAAATTACTTGAGTAGATTGTAGAAGCGAAGAGACACAATCAAATCTAGACTAGTAAAGCTAGAAATAAAAATATGCATAATCATGTGGTATGAATCTATATAAGATAAAAGATGTACATAATATAAGTCTAAATTAATATTAGTTATAAAAAAATAATGTAGTATATGATGATCAATATCAAGATATAATCAATGCTAAATTTGTGATATGGATCATAGAAATATATAACCTAGGAAATTGGAAGCCGTGTGCATGATGTCCCCAGTGGGCTAATATATCAATGTTGAATCGATGTATATGTGTATGTTCCCTTGATGGGTGGATAGAAGAATATTTGGATTTATGTATAGGACCAAAGTCCTATAGTAATCTGTGAACACTCAGAGGAAGAAGTGAATCATGTATGTATGATAAAACTAACTATACTAACATAGATAGCATATGTAGTACTTGTCAAATAGAAGGGATGTAAACATGGAAATGTATACAATCTAAAATCTATATTTTCTAAGTAATATTTTTTTATTTTTGAACATATAATTTTTTTGTGTTTTTTGAGTATAAACTATGTACAAGCAACATGAAAATGAAAAAATGTATAAGTAAATTGAAATAATTAAACTATGTACAAGTAATACTAGAAATAAATGAGATTATGTATAAATGAAATGTAGTGACTCTATATATCTAAGAACACATCCAGAGGATGTGGATCATCAAATGGTGGATCTAATGGGAGGTCATTTAATTTAAGATACTAAATCTACCCAAACTCAAATAATCCATCATCATTGTGATCATCATACCATTATGTATGTACAAGTATAGCCCTATCCTTGGCATTAGTCTAGATTTTATGCATTTAAATAGCATGTTACTCTACTTTGTAAGAAACCTCCTATGTGGTCTTAGGGTAGACCACATTGGATTGTTGTATGTTTGTTTGAAATATATGGTTTTCATTTGGGCCATCATGTAAAATTTGAGTTGTGTGTCCATCATAACTGAAAGTCAGACATCTGTCTGTCTGATCGACTATGGCATCTATTGCCTATAATCATGTACTGCCAAGTGTAACCTGTATGTGAGTGCCTATGCTCATGATAAAAAGTAGTGTGTTTTAGGGACAAATGATGTTATTAGTTTGATATGTCCTAAAGAATCCTGATAATCCATAGCATGTTGTAGCTCAATTTCCTAATGCCCTATGTGTTGTAAAAATGCCAAAGTACAAGTGTTGGGATCAGAATCCTCATTTATAAAAATATTAGGGATGTATTAGTCCTTGATGAAATCTCAGATAGTCAATGGATCATTCCTCAAATGTATAGGCTAGTAAAGAGTTTGTTGTGGTTCTTGTACTAGTAGAGTGGAGGCTATGTAATCTAGATAGTACCCTAAGATTTGAGTTTATTCATTTTTTTGTTGTAATGCTAAGCATGTATTTGTATCATGTCCAGTAATCTTGTGAAAAGACAAAAGGGTTTATCATCTTATTATGAAAATTTACTAACAGATCTATGGTGAACTATGGGTAATGCCATCAATCCTCTATCAAGTAATATATGTAAGATCAGTTGTGGTCTATTCTGTGTATTGCCTACCTAAATCTAGATAACTAGGTCAATATCCATAGATGTAACCATATGTACTGAGTGTGTATGAGAATTTTCCTATAACTATAAGTGAGTGTTTGAGCCTATATATGTGGTATTGTGAATTAGTGGTGATGCCTATGTATAGAAAGGCATGAGTGCCTTAGAATTATCTATGTACTCTTTAGGTCCTACTAGTGTGAAGCTCAATCCACATAAATAATCATTAATATTCATGGGCGTTTTATTATCCTCTGTGGTGGTTTGGTAATTTGTATATGAGTTTTTTATGTATATTTCCTCTGACTTACAAGTATTGGTAACTATGTTTTGATAATCTCCTCATCCACCATGGGTGGGGATAACTATGTTGTAGGAGGGTTATTCTCCATCAAGGGTGAAGATAATTATGATGTAGAAGGATCTAGAATGAGTGTGGGAATAGTGGTGCTAGATTCCTTGATCTCATATGTATGCATATATTCTATATGAATGATATGAGGTAGGGACTCTATGAGAACATGAGGTGTATCATTTGAATATATACTCAAGGTATTAGGATCAATGACTCTATAATATCTGAATGGTTGGTTATCATTTGGATAAGTGTATAATTATCCATCATGTAAAAACTTGAGAAATATGTGCAAGGTAGAGAATATTACCTCCATGCCATATACCAAGGTATCTTGAGTAATAAATTGTAATGAAAATGCTTAAGCATTACCTAAAAATGTGTGGATAGGGTTTTTGGTCTGATCGTGATATCCAAAGTAATAGAACCCAATGCCTATTAGGGAATGTCATTAACACTCGAGAGTTCTTATATGTCTTCTGACTGGATGCTATATCAACCCCCATAGTCTATAAAAATGTGAGGTTACATATGTTAAGCCCTAAACCACTATCAATTATAAATCATTTAATAGCGGTGGTTTTAATTTGTGCCTAAATGAAGAGAGGTAGATTCAGATTGATAATTGTCTATGAGAGAAAATCCTCATTTCCAAAAGATATAACATCCTCAATGTGTTTTATAGTGTTCATGACATATGAAAAATAAGTTGGCTCTATATCATGAGGCAAATATTTATGATTGAGTGTTTGAAAAATAATATCTTCCAATATGGTTACCTTTTGAAGTAATTCTAATATAGAAATCTTGGTTGGTGTATTTCTCAACTAATCAAAAATATCATATGCTCTATGTTGATACCTAGGTCATGTTGTATTTTATTAGGGATGAGGAGGGATCATGGGATTATGTTATTCCTATATAGATTGAGGAGGCTTATGATTTTATCTAGTAATAACTTGAACCATGGGATCTAATATTTGTTGAGGGTGAGTAGTAGAGGTGAGATGCGAGTGAAGGTAGTCAATTGGTCTAGGTGGAGGAGGAACAAAAAGAGTCATCTAAGCTCTCTG
Source organism: Torreya grandis (assembly GCA_037957365.1). Lineage (NCBI taxonomy): Eukaryota > Viridiplantae > Streptophyta > Pinopsida > Cupressales > Taxaceae > Torreya > Torreya grandis. Next base: position 4,982,363 of record JARHVA010000141.1, read on the forward strand.
TCATCAAGTATTAACTAGAGGTAACTCAAAATTGGTCATGTAATAATGCTCTTTATATAAGAGGGGATCAAAATGAGGTGGACTAATATATGAAATAAGTTGAGTTCTAACATGATCCATGAGAGGAGTGACATACATGTGCATCATTCTACAAATGATGAGTAATAATCATGTAAGACAAACCACAAGACTTTATACCAAAAAGTATTAAATGGATTTCATCATGATGATCATGAGGAAAAGGGGAATGACAATAAGGATTTAAAAATTGAGCAAATTCTGTAAATAAGGGGAACTATTGGCCATTTTGGCCCACATACCAAATTTTTTCCCAAGAGTGACAAGGTGGACACTCAAGCAAAAGTGACAAGTTCAAACAACTTCAGGTTTCCAAAGGATCACTACTTAAAAAAGTTTATAAATAATCATCAATTGAAACCCTGAAGCAAGTAGGAAGGCTTGGAAAGCCCGATTTGGTCTGGGCAGTGCAAATCAAGTTTTTGAAGGTGCACTACTTATTTTACTTTATAAGTAGCAAGTAATGATAAATCTGAAGCAAATAAGTAGTGGGGCTTGGAAATATTGATTTGGTCTTGGATAGTGTATTTTGGGTTCTCTTTCATATAAGTCTTCGAGTTCTCTAAGGGACAAGTCTTATCCAAGGGTCATTTCTGAAAGGAGGTCTAAACATAAATTCTAAGGGGCTTTACATAAATTTTGAAGGGCACCAACATGCAGTAAGGGAAAAAGACAAAAAAATACCCAAGAAAATGGTCCCAAAGTAAAAGTCCAAAGGAGTTGTGGAAGAAAAGTTTGAGGGATAGGTGCAAGGAAAAATCCATGAAAATAAGCCATCTCAAAATTAATTGGGTTCTATTTCATATAAGTCTTCAAGTTCTCTAAGGGACAAGTCTTATCCAAGGGTCATTTCTGAAAGAAGGAGGTCTAGACATAAACTCTAAGGGGATTTACATAAATTTTGAAGGGCACCAACATGCAGTAAGGGAAAAAGACAAAAAAAAACCCAAGAACATGGTCCCAAAGTAAAAGTCCAAAGGAGTTGTGGAAGAAAAGTTTGAGGGATAGTTGCAAGGAAAAATCCATGGAAATAAGCCATCTCGAAATTAAGCCAAGTATGAAAAGCCCAAAGGAATGATTAATATGGAAAGTTTTGAAAGGAAATTTATATAAAATAGTCTGGGGCAAAATAGACCAACGAAAATAGAAAGGCCCAGGAACATCAAGGTCAATGGTAAGTGAATCTAAAGGGCCAATAAGTTAAGGAAAAGTGGCATAAGTGCATCTAGCGATATCATTAGATCAACAAATAACAAGGACTTCTCCTTTTGACTCTGGCATGAAAAGTGGTCAAACAAAGATTGGGCACATCTAGGTGGAGCAACGAATATACAAAGACCAATCGAGATAGTCCAAGTTGTAATAAAGAACATACCAATATTAAATGCAAAGATCAAAAAAATTAAACTTGGTAGGGACATGCAGCTACCACTGGTATGGCTTGTTCAATTCCAAATAGGAGAATTGATTGCATGAGGAACTCGAGGAAATGGATGGCAATTCTGGATGGTTCATCTAATGGTCAAAGTAGTTGTATGCTTTAAATTCAAAGAGATCAAGTAGAATAAGCGTTAGTGTTGGTCATCGATGACTTTCTCTCTCCCTTCTCTCCATGAAAATCTCTTCCTCTTCTCTCTCCCCCTTTCTATATATCTCATGTCTTCCATTTTGTAAAGGGTTCCCAATTTTTAGAGTTTTTGTCATCTTGTTGGGAGATGGATGCCCATTGAGATGTTTACAAAAGCATGCTCCTTCGACCAGGTTAAACCTTGTCAAATCATTGTAAGAACTACCTCTTGAATGTAATGAGACTTTATTTCTTTGCTTATTTCCTATCTTCAGTTAGTTCTTTAGTATGCTTGTTGTTTGGTGGATTTGTGATTGTGCTTATTCCTAGTTCATTATCCTATTGCTTGCCTCTTTGAAGTTTTTTTAAGTTTTCCAGGTTTGGATTAGATTTTTGATTGAACCTTTTTCAGCATGTGTTAGCTTGATCCTAAGATCTTGCAAGCCCAAGTCACCTCATGGCTGATCTAGTATGGGTTCAAGTGTAGATGAGTGTCCATTTAAATTTGGTGCATCTCCTGGTTAGCCTTTTTAGGATCCCTTTTCCCTCTTTCTAACCCTTTTCCCCATGAAATTTCATTTCAACATTAGTTTTAGGTGATCCACCAAGAGGAGCTAGCCTCTTTAAAAATCTTATAGGCTCAACCTCACCATAGGAAACCCACATCCTGAGGTTGTTCCCATGTTTATAGCTAGAAGTGGGAGAGCCTGAAAAACTCTCCCACAAGGGTGAAATTTCATGATATAACAAGAACCATAATGGTGAATGATGAGCCCCATAAATGTCATGTTATTGTATCCATCTATTGTGCTCATCCTTCTTGTTTAACATGCTTTTGAACAACTTTCCATATAATTCCTACTTTAATCCATATAGTATTATGTTTTCAAACTCTTTTGAATAATTAAAATTATGTATTGAAATTAAAAATATGATGGTTTTTTATTGCTTTAGGATACTTTTTATATGAATGTGTTTTGAAGATGTTTTGAAGAAATAGGTATATATCATGGAGCATCCTACAATACACAGACCATCATGCAACCACTGCGCAGCCAAAGTCATGGATAATTTTTTTTAATTCGCTTCTAACCAACTCATAGGAATGACTCTAACCTCCATGGATCTTAATAAAGAAGTGATTTAAGAAATAAAAAACCTTGTTTGTCCTGTAGTAAATCTGCAAGATTCACATGAAGGGCGTCTTTAGTGAAAAAAACCAATTTTGATTATTCCAATTTGAATGTATCTTAGAATAGAATGTATATATTATTTTGTATAAAAAAACTCCTCTGTGATATATAAATACATAGTAACAAAGTTGAGATATATATAGCAAATATTATATGTTGAATAGAGATTTTCAGAAGTACATTATGTTAAGTAATTGTGGTTGTAAATTCATGCAGCAATTTATTGTTGCACTTTTGATTAATATGAGTAAGCAATTTTGATTTCAAGATAGTATTGTAAGAGGAAGGGTTGAAACTGGATTTGGAAGGAGAAAGGTCCCCCTTTGGAAGGCTACAACAACAATCCAACCCATCTAGTTAGTTAAGCATGTTATTTGATTTCCTCAAGCATTGTGTATTTCATTTCTAAATTGTGTGATTTGCATTCTTGTTTAAGATTTATTTTAGGAAGCTTCCCATGCATAAGCATTTATTTTAATGTACTTTGTTTATGTTTCATTTCAAGAAGTTCATTTACTGAGTGTGCAATTATAGTGATGTCAAATTAGAGATTGAGTGTGCACATATAGTGATGTCTTCCTATCAAGTCTACATCCCTAGGTTGACATTTAAATGAGGTAGAAGGTAAAGATTCATGATTGCTCTATTAATTGTGACCAAGAGAAGTATATCTAATTATGAATTATCTCTAGTCATTTTTGGCACCGTTGTCAGGGAAGGGTGTCACACACTTGTAATATTCACTCTTGATAGTAATTATTTCTGGATGTTTATTATTTTTACAAAGTTTATTGTTTTTTAGATCAAAGATTTCCTGATTTCTAGTTTAAAAATTCCCTTTTTTCAATTAGGATAGAGTAAATTTTCAAAAAAACCCATATTACTAACCCTGTGCAGGTAGGGTGGGCAAAAAGTTTAAAAAAAAAGTGGTTGATGTATGTAAAGTGAAGGGGACTATATAGGAAGATTTTTATAAGAATCATCAAATAATGCTAGAAGATCCAAAATACATCTTGAAGCAACTGAGGAACATGAAGGAATTCCTGAAGATCACTCATATTTGTCAATAGAAGATGTTGAGAAAAAAGAATTTTTCGCTAGACTAGAAACACAAACTAGAGATCTTGAAGAGGTTCATACCCCTAGAAGAGACCCACATGCACCACCTCTAAGAATTCCCACCTTATCACCTCATATTAAGTAATCTAAAGTTTTCTTCCCTTTGTCGCCCAAATTTCTTACTAAGGAGGCATTCAAAGCTATTCTTTCCCCTAGAAGAAACATTGGGCCAATATAATCATCCAATTTAAAAAGACTCTTTGCTGAGACACTAGCAAAATATTCTAAAACCTTCACACCATCCCTATTGTATATGAAGCCATACATTCCTAAGGAAAAAGATAAAGTCTCCATCTTCTACACCCCAAGAAATCAAAGAATTGATAAGAATTTTGAGTATTGGGTAATAACAACCTCCCATTTGTGAACACAAAGAGTATTCATGGGGGATCACCAGGAAGAAAACACTACTAATGAGTATGTTACTTTTGAATTTATTATCCTTACTCCTGATGGGAATGCACCCATGAAGAATATCCCTCACTCTGCCCTCCTTACCTTTATAGGAAAATCGTATGAGGATCCAGATATATTTCTTTTTGATTTTGACATCTTATGCCATAACTATGATGATAATCAAGATGCTCAGAAACTCAAACTATTTCCTGCAACACTTAGATGGTTCATGGGACTTGGAAAGGATGTCATTTCTACTTGGGAAGAAATTAAATAGAAGTTTTTAATGAAATATCAAGATTATTGTAGGGGCATAAACTTCATGAGAGGTGACATTTTTCAAATGACACAAGCTAATAACAAGTCACTGGTGGAGTATATGGAAAGATTTTTGTTCATCTTAAAAAAATTCAAATAGAACATAATAGAAAAGGAATCAGTCAAGATGATATTATTAAAATGAATTAGAGATGATTGTTTGGAAGCACTAGATCTAATGTCTGGTGGTAATGTTTCTACACTATCATTTGATGAATTAACAATTTTATGTATGAACTACTCTAGATCAATCATGAACAAAAGTAGGGGCATAACCCTTTCTACAACATCTATTTTAGGACTGTCTAAAGGTGAAGTTTGTAGCCTACTCCAAGACATGAAGTAGGACATCATCAATCACCTAGTTAATCAGCTTGATACATTACATACATAGAGAAAGCAAGAAGAAACCAATAAAGCCTTAGTTGCTTATTTTCTTTGAATTCAGAAAGAAGAAGGGGGATTGCACATGTCATTCTATGAAGGCTCCGGTAGCCAGTATCACCGATAAAAATCCTAAGATATTAGAGTTGCATGTCATATGAGAAGATCAAAAGCAAGTATTTTTCATGGCTCAATGAAAATCATGGGTATAAAGACCAAGTATGCCATCAAACTTTATGTTTGTAAATTCTCAAATAATCCTCAATATGGTTCTTGGATGAATATACCCAATCCAAATTGGTCCCAAATAAATTGGCAGCTTCCCCAAAATTAGTTATGGATGTAACAGAATGGACAACCTCAATAGGGATAATTCCAAAACCAATAATGGTTATATCCCTCTAATCCATGGCAACAACAATGGAGAGGAAATCAAGGCTTTCCCCAGCAAATGTAACCACCACAACAATAGGCCATAATTTCAAACACTTATTAGCCCATTTGAACCACTCAATTAACTACCCAACCCATCCCCAATCTTACAAATAACTCAATTTAATGGATACAATCCACTAAAATAATGCAATATCCAACATACACTTTGGTTATTAATCAAGTTTAACTTCGCTCAAGTCTTGTTCTTCCACAACCCACCTCACCCATAATCAAAAAACACTTTGAACCAATTCCACTCCATACTAATCCACAACCACCCATATCCAACCCTAAGCTAAGTCCATAAAAAAATAAAAAATAAATTGATAATCCTCCTTTTCTATAGAGATTGAGCATATCACGTCCTGAACAAGAGCTGAAATTCAATATCTTAGGATAACTCAAGAATGTGTGTGTCAAAATCCCACTCTTTCAACTAATAAAGGATGTTCTTATCTAAAATAAAGTTGTTTGAGAGTTATGTTTGCAAAATTTGGGAAGAAAGAAGTATCCTAAAACAGTCCAGGTCATTAGCCAATTAGCAAATATTATGTTGGGAAACATAGTTCCCCTAAAATATTCTGATCTGAAAAGTCCTATAGTTAATGTTAGCATCTATGGCCAACCTATTTCCAATACTTTAATTGACTTAGGTGTAGCCATTAATGTGATGACCATAGAGACCATGGAGCACCTAAAGCTTACCACTCTCCGTCCAACACCTACCATCCTTTAGAAGGCTGACAGATCAACTATTAAGCCTGAAGGAATTGTTGAGGACCTTGTTATCACTATGGATTCTTGGAAATATCTAGTAAACTTTATTATCCTATAATCAAAGATCAATTTGGTGGGTTATCTTCTCATCCTTGGTTGGCCATGGTTGGCTACCATCGATGCCTTTATTGGCTACAGGTTAGGAAAAATGCTAATTTCTAGTGAAAATGACACCAAGAAATTGGTGTTGTATCCACCATCTAAGCCTTGTCTGAATGATGGACCAATCCCTTGGATTGATGACCTTGAATAAGTTGTCTCTTTATATACTCTTTGAATAATTTGCTAGAGTCTAGCTTTGCAAGCCTAAGAAGAAGACATTATCTTTACTGATATCTTGTAAAACACCTATTGATAAGATCCTGTAGAAACCAACCTATTGGAATGTAGACCATACCCTCTTCATAATACCTTTCCTAAGAATGATTTTGTTGAAATTCCAAGAGACATTTATAAATTCTATCAATTACTTCCCCATCAATGCAGTTATGCTCCTTTAATCGCCAATGTAGAGACCATGCTTTCTTTAACAAAGCAAGTAGACATCCTACCAAACAAATCTCTCAACATCAACACTTCCTTAAGACCCCAACAAGAAAATTAGTTACTTACAATGCTAAGAAGGCACACAATAACATTTTCCTAAGATTATCATGACATGAAAAGAATACCTCCATATTTATGCATGCATCACATTTACATTAAAGAAGAATACAAACCTATTCACAAAGTGCAAAGACGAATGAATCTTGTAGTCAAAGACATTGTCAAAACTAAGTTTCAAAAAATCTTTGATGCAAGATTTGTTTATCCTATCTCAGACAATCAATGGGTCTCTCCCCTAGTCATTATCCCTAAGAAAAGAGGCAAATAGTGTATTTTTGTTGACTACAAAAAATTGAATGTTGCTATGATGAAAGATCACTTTCTCCTTCCATTTATTGATCAAGTATTGGATACGTTAGCTAGAAAGAAGTACTTTTATTTATTATATGGCTATAGTGGTTATAATCAAATATAAATTTCTCCACAAGACCAAGACAAAACCACTTTTACTTGCCCTTGGGGAACCTATGCCTATGTCATCTTGCCATTTGGTCTTTGCAATGTCCCAGTTACTTTTAAATGGGTTGTGTTGAGCATATTTTTTTATCTCTCCCATGACTATGTTAAAATCTTCATGGATGATTTTTTTGTCTATGGGTAGATATTTGAAGAAATGTTGACCAACCTGGAGAAAGTTTTTCAACATTGTCAAGACCATCAATTATCTCTAAGCAATGAAAAGTGTTACATGCTTATGACTGAAGGGATTGTGTTAGGACATCACATATCCCCTACTGAAATTAACATTGACCCAACAAAGATAAGTATCATCAAGGAGATACCCACACCAAAGAAGTAAAAAGATGTTAAAATTTTTTTAGGACATGTTGGTTATTATAGATGACTCATCAAAAAATTTAGTAAAATTTCCACCCCATTATTTGGATTGCTTACTAAAGATATTGAATTTACATGGACTAATGATTATCAAACTGCCTTTTAGTAAATTAAAGACCTACTCGTAAAAACTCTTGTTTTGATAGGGATTGATTAAAAGAAGCCTTTTCACATTCATATAGATGCATCTGACACCACTCTAGGAGTTGTCCTTGGCCAAAAAGATGAATCTATGAGTTATGTAATTTATTTTATCAGTAAGAATATTCAAGGGGTTGAACTAAACTACACTGTAATAGGGAAATAATTTATCACTATCATCTATGCCATCAATAAATTTTGACACTACAGTATAGGTTACCAGGTATTCATCCACACTGATCATGCAATAATAAGGTATTTAATGAACAAACCTATTGCAATAGGTAGGATAATTCATTAGTTACTTTTATTGTAAGAATTTGATATTATCATTATGGATAGACCTAGTAAAGATAATGATGAGCACAATCCTATCATTGATGAATCTTTTTCTGATAAACATTTATTTGTTGTAATAATTCAATCTCCTTGGTTAATAAATATTGCTAACTATCTTGCTACATGATCACTACCACAACATTCTCACCTAGGGATAAACAACACCTAATCCAAAAGGGTAGACATTTTTCCTAGATTTTAGGATATCTCTTTATCACTAGACCAGCTTCAATTATGAAAAGATGTATCTGATGAGATGAAGCTTATGACATTCTTAGAGCCTACCATGATGAGCCATATGGGGTCATTTTGATGCCAAATGGACTGCTATGAAAGTACTCACTGTTGGATATTATTGGCCTTCTTTGCATAAGGATTATATGATGTACACCCATATATGTGATCAATATCAGCATATGGTAAATCCCACTCACTCTGATAAAATTCCATTATAGCCACAAATAATTTTGAAACCCTTTGACAAATGGGAACTAGATTTTGTAGGTCCCGTTGATCCTAACTCTAACAATAATAAATACATACTGGTGTGCATTGATTATGTCACCAAATGGGTAAAGGTCAAAGCCTTAACCCATGCTAAAGATGAAAAGGTATTTGAGTTCCTCTATAAATAGATATTCACCTATTATGGAGTACCAAGATAAATAGTCACAGACTAAGGCCCACAATTCACATCAGACCTCACAGATGCCTTGGTAAAAGAATATAAAATCAAAAATAAGAAGTCTACCCCTTATCATCTTCAGTCAAATGGTCAGGTGGAAGTGACAAACCATGAATTGGAAAATATTCTCACTAAGACTATCAGCTTACATAGAAAATATTGGTCAACTCATTTTCTAGAAGCATTTTAGGCTTATAGAATCACCTAGAAAACCATAACTGGTTTCACTCCATATGAACTAGTTTATGGTAAAAAGTATGTTCTACCCATTGAGTTTGAACATAAGACATCAAAGAAAACACTTGATTTTGCGTTAGATCTTTCTCAAGCTCAACAAGATAGGATCATGCAGTTGAATGCACCTGATGAATTAAGAAATAAAACAATTCATCATACTGAAATAGTGCAAAGACAACATGTAGGATGGTATGACAGGAACATCAAGACTAAAATTTTTTAATTAGGAGACTGGGCACTCATTTTTTACTCTAAATACAAGTATCATAAATTAAAATTTTAGTTTAGATGGCTTGGGCCTTATGAGATTGAATAATTTTTTGATAATGGAGCTATAAATCTCACAACCATTGACTCTGTTTGATTTCAACTACTTGTTAATGGACATAGGCTCAAGTTGTAAAAGAAACCATTTTATAAGGAAACTCTCACTTACAAAAATCTTGAAGAACAACATTTATCTCTTTTTCATGAATTAAATCAACCTATTCCTACAGCCAAAGGGTATTTCTGTCAATCCTTCTCCAATATTTTTCAAGAGTAATAAATATTCATGTAGCCAAGAACAAGTCATTCTCAATGGCTTGGTTCAGGATGAATAAAATCATACCCTCTATATTCTTGTGGTTTTAGTTGAGTTTATACTAGAAAATTTATTAAAAAAATCAAAAAATTCAGCAATGAAAACCTTCGGACGTTGTTGATGGATGTTGTCTCAAAAAACTAGGTCACTGGCTGATCAACATTCATTAAAAGAGAGAGAGAGAGAAAAGGCACTAAGATAATAAAAATATTTTGTTTTCCCTTACTTTTACTTGAAAATTCATTATGTTAGAGTAGAAATACATTTTCCCTTGCTACAAGATAGAAAACTTGTCACTACAGGTGAAAAACTTGCTGCTATAGGATAAAACTTATGGCTACAAGATAAAACTTATTGTTATAGGACACGTATCTTGATATAAAATGTCTTCCTACATTCCATCCTAAATCAAGAAATTTCTCTCACTCAAATGCTAGCATATGCCACAATCACCACTTCACATCATCATTTTCATATTTATGAAAGGTATTTCTATAGGTAATACAATAATTATTATATGTTTATTTCTTGTCATACATTTTAATTATTTATAAAGATGATGAGACTTAATGTTATAAATGCACCATTGTATCCTCTCTTTATCATGCCCACTTATCATCTCCATCATTATTGATGTGACCATTGACACAATTGCTATTGCCACCACTTATTCTTTCCATGAGTGTTTTTTACATGTCGGCCTTTACCCCTCGAGGATAAGTGATAGATTAAGTTGGGGGGGATATTTTTCATTAATTTAAAAGGATTATTTTACCTCTTAATACAAAAGTTACAAATCATTCTACCATTTCCCAAAACCCTTATTGCAAGTACCCAAACCTACAACGCACATAATATGGGATGAGATTTATTGAAACATGAACCACTAGATATTACCCCCTTAACCAATAGCCCATAAATCTTGGCCTTGTTTCAACAAATAGGATGGTTGTATTATTTTGAAAAAATACAGTCCATATATGAAGGAATTGTAGAGGAATTTTCTAGTACATTTCATAATAGTTTGGCCATGATAAAAGGGATGGAAGTAAAGCTAACAAAAATAGCCATCAATAGAGTGACTGGACTACCTAAAATAGGAGAGGAATGGTAAGACAAATATGATGTTGAGGCTGAGAGACAAAGGTTTAACAAAGTAAATAAATGATTAAAAACTTCAAAGTAGGGCACCACAAGGTTGTCTCTCCCAGTAAAATGGGCTAAGGCTACTGAGTTTATCTCCAAATATTTTATCTACAAAGGAAGGTATTTGATGTTTGCATGACATACACTCAAGTTCATGAATCATTTGTGGCACATAGTGGAGATAAACATTCCCAAATTTTATTTTCATATGATCACCAAGATGTCAAAATATTTTTTAAAAGGTAATTCTAAAGCTCTCTCCCACCATTGTCTCATCCAATTACTTGTTAAAGACTGTTTGTAAAGAACTAGACCCAACATCAGTTGGGAGGAATTTCTCTAAATACCAAGAAATAAAGAGAGTGACAGAGAAGAAAATGAAGAGAGTGATTGAGAAGGAAATGAATTAGAATAAGAATTGGAGGTTAAAGAACAAAAATTAGAAGAAACCCTCCCTGTAAAATCACAAGAACCTGCAATAAAAATCCTTCTTGCAGCCACATAAGAACCTGTGGAAGAAGGTATTTTTGTAGCAACACAAAAACCTGCAATAAGATATGAGAGAGAAAAATAGGAAACTGATTCTTCAGCCTGATTTTGATGAGTCTGAGAAGGAATTCCCATCTTCCTCTAAAAATACCAAAGTAACTCCCACTCCTCATAGATATCATAGATTAAGGAGAAATATGAGAACTAAACCTTTTTCTATTATTCAAATAAATTAAGAATCTAGGGAAGAACAGACTGCTAGTAGAAATGAATCTATTAAGATTGAAATAGATAGGGAAGAATGTTCTCTAGTATTCCATTAGAAAGAAGTAGGATAATTTGAGCATAGTTTTGAAGAATTCCATGAGGAGACAATTGAGCAGAGTCTTGAAGAAATGTAAGAAGGAGAAGACCAAGTTGAACATAGTCTTGAAGAAATACAAAAAGGAGAAGAACAAGTAGAGCACAATCTTGAAGAAATGCATGAGGAAGAAGAAGTGGAACATAATTTTGAATAATTGTATGTGGAACCAGTACAAAAAGAAGTAGAACAAGAGTTGCATGAGGAACTTGTTAGAACAACCTGTTGCAATGCAAGTAGAATGTTCCACTCTTGAAAAAGCCTTGTAAGAAATTGAGAAATGAAGTAGCTACAAAATCAATCTGGTGGAGGTTTGAAGGCACTTACTATAGAAAATTGTCAGCTATAGCACTTAATTGAGGTCATTCTATAGCTAACATCCCACAACCTTCTATAGAGGTCAATCAGCAAGAGGAACCTAATGTTACCCTTGAGGTCAAGTATCACTCCTATTTTACAATATCTTTTGAACTATTGAATTAGATGGATAATCAATTTGAATCTTTGAAGGAACTGAGGAAAGAAAATAGGAAATTGAAAGAGGAAGATAATTTTAATGAAGAGAGCATCACCAAATTGAAATAGAGAGTTGAGGACATGGCTAGTATAACACAAGAACTCCTTGATTGCAGACCTCTTATAAAATTTTATTCAATTTATCTTGAAGATAAATGGCATAAGTTTAGGTTTATGAGAATTTATTGTGATATGCCCCTTGAATTTATTGATCCCCTTTCCTTCTTTTCCATTTATAAAGTAAGTTTGAAAGAAGAATAAGCACAATTGTACGAGTTCTATCTGCACAATTATGTTAATCCATATGATAGAGAATGGAATCCCAATCTATATGTTGGAGATATCCAATTACAAGCATTTTCATCATATTTGTTAAATAAATAGAAAAGAGGAAGAAAAATAGTAGAATACAAGACAAACGAAGATGAAATCTAGTTACTTATCAGGGGTGAAACAATGGCACCTGATGTTATATTAGCAAAATGGAATAATATCATGTTAAAGAAAGAAGTTAGAACTTGGTTTGGACAGAAATGTGATGAGGTTCAAGATTTTTATTTAAGGTTGAGATATTTTGTTGGTCCTTTAGCCAAAGAGTCCTGTATCAAACACTGGAATGAGCTCACTACTACATAGAAGAAGAGGGATCCCTATTCCCCTTTTAATTTAAATGCAACATTCAATAGGGCCATAAAATACATTCTTATTGTAGGTGACATGGGATCATAATTATGGAACCTAAAGTTCCAACCACCCCTATTATGGTATCTTGTTCTAGACCGACAAGACAAAATCCTGGTGGACAAAGCCCAAAAAACCAAAAGTTGACAAATATTTGAGCAAAGGTAGGGTTTTTACACTCACCTTGCCAAGGGAGTTGTAGAACCCATGGATTTTAGAGTTTTTTATGCACTAGGAATGAATAATTATGGTGCTTGAGGTCAAAAAAGACTTAATTTAGGGGGTGTGATGATCCCCATAAATGTCATGTTATTATGTCCATCCAGTATGTTCATCCTACTTGTTTACCATGCTTTTGAACACCTTTTCATATAATTCCCTACTTTCATAATCCATATAGCATTATGTTTTCAAACTCTTTTGAATAGTTAAAATTATGTATTGAAATTAAATATATGATGGTTGTTTATTGCTTTAGGATACTTTTTCTATGAATGTGTTTTGAAGAAATAAGTATATAACATAGAGCATCCTGCAGCAAAAGGAATCTAATTACATAGACCATCTTGTAGCCACTACTTGACCAAAGTTGTGGATAAATAGATTTTGATGCTATTCTAACCGACTCATAAGAATGACTTTAACCTTCATGGAGCCCAATAAGGAAGTGGTTGAAGAACAAAATAGTCTTGTTTGTCATATAGCAAAGCCTCAAGATTCACATGAAGGATGTCTTTAATGAAAAGGACCAATTTTGGTTATTCCAATTCAAATATATCTTAGAATAGAATGTATATATTGTTTTGCATAAAACAATCTCCTCTATGGTATATAAATACGTAACATCAGAGTTGAGAGATATATAGAAAATAATATATGTTGATTAAAGATTGTCAGAAGTACATTGTGTTAAGAAATTATGGTTGTAACTTCATGCAGTAATTTGTTGTTGCACTTTTGATTAATATGAGTAAGTAATTCTAAGTTCAAAATGGTATTATAAGAGTAAGGGTTGAATTTGGAGTTGTAATGAGGAAGGGCCCCCTTTGGAAGGCTACAATAACAATCCAACCCATCTAGTTAGTTAAGCATGTTATTTGATTTCCTTAAGCATTGGGTTTTTCATTTATGAATTGTGTGATTTGCATTCTTTTTGTAAGATTTGTTTTAGGAAGCTTCCCATGCATAAGCATTTATTTTAATGTACTTTTTTATTTTTCATTTCAAGCATTTCATTTAATGTACTTCAATATCTTAGATACAATTAGCAGAATGTCAAATTAGATATTTAGTGTGCAAATATAGTGACATCATCTTATCAATTCTATGTCCCTAGGTTGACATTTAAATGAGATATAAGGTACATATACATGATTACTCTCCTTGTTAATTTTGATCAAGAGAAGTATATCTGATTGTGAATCAGCTATTAGTCAATGCACTAGGATTGTGAGCAATATGTTCAAAGTAAGTCAGGTTCAACAAATGATTTATTTTTTTAGGATTATGGAATGTAAACCTAAGGTTGATAAAGAGTTGAGTAATAAATTAGGGAATAAAATCCTATAGTATCAATAACCATTGATTTGTACAATAATTGATTTATTTAAATATTCTATAAATAACAATGAATTAGTAAAGGTGTACTTAGCTAGAAAACATGATTGAGACGGATAAGTGGTGGGTAGGGAAGTGATGCAGGAGTAGTGCAGAGTGTTATCAGTAGATAACATGTGTCATAAACCCTCTTTAAATAATATCATTTCACTCTTTTTTAATAGTGTACTGCATTATTAACCTTATGTGTTGTGATAATACCCTATGTAAATGAAGCAGTGAAATTTTGAATAGACCTTCATTCTATGTTGGGAAGCTTATGCTTGTATAATTGAGACTTGGATCATTATTTGTTATGTGTTTTGACTAATTTCACTATAAAACACTAAGCATTCATGCGTGTTAGGGTTTTGATGAACACAAGTGGAAGAATAGTGGCATTATTAGGCTAGGTTGGGTGTGACCTCAACACCCCATGTGATTAGTGTTTCCTACATACTAATACCTACAAATGGGATCAAGCCCGATGTATTTATCATAATCTAAGTGCTAGTTCAAGTGATAATTATGATAGTATACCTAATTATGAATGATAATTTGAATGTTTTGAGTGTGAATTGATACCAGAAACCTAGGTAAAACTAAGCTTTAGGTTGTTGTAGATGGATGTATGTAGATAGGGGTAAATAGGGATCAATAACCTTAATTTTCATAACTATTTTTGAGCTTATTCATAAGAATTTCCATTTATCTGATAAATGAATGAGAGTGATATTTATATAGTGTTTTGATGTTTATTGAGAAATGAAATGAGTCTAGGCCAACCCTAACATGATTTGAGAAGTGGAAATATATCTGTTAGGAGGAAGAGAAGCTAAGGGTTAATATCATTACCCCCTTTGCCAATAGTGCACTACACTATAGACCAATGGGTTGTGATATTGTCTAAGTTTCTAACACATGCGAAAAAAGATTGGGGATGCCTATGTGATGGTTCAATGTGGCTCTTGGTATATATGGACATGGGCTAGATGTGCATAAAAATTGGAAAAGGATCAAAAGAGGCCCTAAGATAGGTTTAGGTATAATCTAAAGATAAGGTGGTCTCAAGTGACCCTTATTACATTAAAATGATATTTTATATGACTACACTTTCATTTTAATATAATCATTCAATTGATGCTTATTTTATGATTAAATTTAGCATATTTTTAGTCTAATTCTTATATGTTTTAGGAAGGATCATATCGGTATGTAATATTTATCTGTTATAATATAAACTTTAGGTTTTAATTTACTTTCACTATGGTTGTGTGGGTCACCTAGGGTCATAAAATTATTACTCTAGTTTTTCATTAAAGTATAGTTAAAATTTGAATAAATGTCTAATAGAGAGTAGCCATTAAAGTTTAGTTAGAAATATTAAATCAAATTTATATAAAATGTCTCATTTTTAAGTTATATGGAGTGCACACATAAAGTGATTAAAATACTTAAATAAAAAGATTTAAAAGTCAACATTGAGTTTTAAAAGTATTGATCCATTCAAGATGAAGAATCATTATCCACCCTATGAAATAATCTAGGCCTTTATATTAAAGAAACCCTATAAAACCCTAATTATTCTTATGGGTGAGTACAAACTTTTTGATTTCATTTTGGTCTCTTATTTTTCAAGTTGAGGCTACATAAGGATTGGAGGAGGCTTTTGACAAGTTTAAAGGCATATAAATTTTTCATGTATCTATGTTTTATTAGACATATACACATTGAATATGAGTATGATGTGGGTTTTATGCATAATAGGGAATCTTATGAGGTAGCCTCTAACATTTTAGGATCATTGAAATAATATTCACTCTAAGGCATTATTTGTAGGGTATTGGGTTTTAAAAACAACCTGGTGGAGGAATAGTGATGAGTGGAGAAGTTGTTTACCTCAGATGGTTCAGATATGAAATAAGTCTATATTTATTTGAGACTAATGGATGGGTGAAAATAATCTAAAATGGGTAGGACTAAGAAACTCAAATAATAAAGGAAGGGTAAAGCATAAAATATGGTCTAAGTCAGAGTTAGATGAAACCTTTCTAAATTAGATATTGCAATATAGGCTGGATAAGTATTTAGATAACTAATGATTAATTAAAGTTACTATTAGCACACAAAATATACAAAAATAGTTAAGAGTCTAATATAGCTATAAACAATAAATTTTAATGCTCATAGCCAAATGTTGTTATGTTTGTAAGACTGCAATAACACATCTACAAAGGGAGATTATGATTATTAAACATAAAGCATTCAAATTAGCTACTGAAAAATATGAATAACTACATAAAATAACACTTCTACACAACCCAAAGACTAAAATATGAGAAGAATGGAACTTCTTTGATGAATCAAAGGTTTGGAGAAGAACATAAAATTGCACATTTAGACAAACTTGTAGAACAAACCATAGATTTTTTTTTTTAATCTTGATAGCCAAAATAATTATATTCACTTTAGAATCAATAGGATACAAATATATATCGCTTGGGGAGGGGTTTCTTCATACTCCAAGAAATGTCTAATTTTTCAATTTCCAATTACAAAATTCATGCAAAGTATGCATGTGTAGGATATAAATAAAATAACCAACCAAAATTGCACAATTACAATATAAATACACATACTCAAAATAGAATGGAGATATGAATCTCTCTTTTAATAAAGTACATACAAACATGTATATTTATATTTAAATATGGTGCCATCTTATCACTACCTGAATAAGAAGGAGGTTGCATGCTTATTGTAGTGACTAAAGTAGTTTGAAACTTGGCATGTGGAGAACTAGTTGAAGTAACAACTGACAGTGATGGGATAATATTTGCCACTTGAGAAGCACTAGTGGGCTTATTTAAATCCTACATCATTGTATTAACTATCACATTTGGTTATGTACCTAAAGGTGTGCTCTATGTGGTGAAAGGAACTTGAGCAATAACCTTAAGTTGTTCATATAAGGCATAGACAGTGTCAAATTAAGCATTGATAATATCTATATTGAGCATGGATGGCTTGAATATTATTGTAACCTCGTCTATTAGTATCCTATGTTCAATTTTTGAATCTCTAAATATAATTATAAGGGCCTCTACCTTGGTCACTATATCTTTATCAAAATCAATCAATTGTATAATTTATTCATTAGTTTGATACATAGTGCCTTCAACCTCAGCTTTGAAGCTCTCTGTATCTGCCTTAAGTAACCCATCAAAATTAGGATTATTCACTAGGTACTCTATAGGAGTTATCACATTGGTGACTCTCATATATCTCAAGATCTCAATTTTCTCTCTTTCTTGATTTGTGAATTATAATACCAAGGCTTTTACCTGTTGGTGCTAATTATAGGCATTGTCTCTCTTGGGGATCACATAATTCAAGTCCCATATAACCTCTTATATAGTCATGAGGTTCAAGTGATTGTAGGCACTAATTTTCATATAGGATAGCAAGAAATTGAGCCTCTTTTCTAATTCTTTTAGCTAATTCCAAAAGGTTAAGACCTTTCCCCATTGAGGCTGAGATTCACCCCTGAAAGTTATTAAATTGTTCAGAATGTCATATAATTTAATTGTCACACTATAAACATTATCTATTATCTCTCTTTGGGCTTGAATGATTTGTCTATGTAGTAGCCTTTGCCTGGCTTACTCCTAGATTCTATACATTTCTTTCATTACCTCCCTATTGTATCCATAAAAGAATAAAAGTCTTTTACATACTTGTTAGGGTCATTTGGGTTCTTTTTCTACTTCTTTGAAAAAAGAAATAAATTATCCCTTTTCTCCAATATTACTTCTTCTTATTTCCTATCTATTAATTTTCTCTACCTGAATCTATGTATAGTGCCACTTTTATTTCAAAATGTGTAATTATCATTGGTCACTCTATAAGGACCAAGCCCATCTTTTAATTTTTACTCTCTTGAGACTCCTTGACCTAGGTAGGGATAATTAATTATCCTTGTTCCTCAGGTTGATTAGTCTGTGTAGAGGTGGTAGGTGTCAAAAACACTAGAGAAAGCATTGAAGCACTTATTTGAATTGGCACTTGAATAGGAAGTTGAATAACCCTTCTCCATCTTGAGATGTCCCTCTAGGGTGTGGTTTCCACCACATATTTGGTTTGTCCTAGAGTCTTTAAAATTATCATTATGGATGACTTGGTTTGCTTAGATTGAGGAGTGGTTATATCCAACTAGGTAGAGGGTCTAGGTGGTGCTCAGGGATTAAAAATAGACATAGAGACTAAGTCCTTAAACTGTCCCTTTTTAATGTCATGTGGTTTGAGCATTATTGAGGTAGTGGCTGAAGGAATTAAAGGATCAAAAGAATCAGAGGTTTGTGGCCCATTTTTCTCAATACGAGAATGGTCATATAATGACTAAGTTTCTGAACAAATTTATATAATGATTCAAACAAGGAAACGGATGTAATAACTAAACTAGTGGATGACACATTGACCATGTGAGTATCTATACTTGTAATAGAAGAAGTGAGGGAAGACACTACCTCATTCAAAGCTTGTCTTTATTCTTTAGTAAAAATATCTTTATTCTACCTATCAGCTAGTGTCTCTACTAGAGTGGATGATATTTTATTAGTAGCTTTAGGGGAGGAACTTGGAGCTGTAGGCACTAGAGTAAGAGCTTATTTCAACATAGATTCAACATCTAACTCTAGTGTCTTATATTCCTCTAATAATTTAGTGGATGTTTCTTCTTAATTAGATTATACATCTATTATCTCAATTCATTCTACCCCTTCACCCTCTCTTAATATCTCAGTATCTCCAGATTTAATTTCTTCTTCTTCATCTATGTTCTCAAAAAAAATTGTTTCTTCTTTAGTTTTTATGTCTTCTCTAGACACCCACTCTTCTTTAGTCTTCCATTCTCCTTCTTCATCACTATCCAACACCTAAATAGGCTCCATTTATTTTTATTTTCCATTTAGTTCCTCCTTTTCCTCATTTGGTTCCTCATATCGAGGTCCCCCTTTAGTAAATGGACTTGCAATATGTCTTTATTTTAGTTACACATTTGTAGGAGATACATGAAGAGTCCTAGGTTTTATCTTATATGTTACAATGGGTGGCTAGGTAGAAATAGGGCCTTGCCCTAAAATGGATGGGATGGGAGATGAAGGAGCTTTAGAAATTTGAGGTGAAGTGGGAATGGAATAAGTGATAGGGGGTGGAGGAATTCAAACTGTAGAAGGAAGGCTAACAAAATAACTCTAAAAAAATGTAAGAAGACTTGAATGTTGAATTGTGGTTAACGGAGGCAAGGGTGTCAGAGAAATTATTATTCTTTGTCTACTTGTAGGGGGTGAAGTCTTTGTAATTAATATGGGGAAATGAATTTTAGCTATTGGTTGAGGAATTGGGAGTCACTTGAGAATTTTCTTCGTGATTTTGGGATCTATCTACCCTTGAGAGGCACCTTCCTATGATAATTCAACTTTTACTTTTTATGGAGAGGAAGGATGACCATGCTCTACTGATAATTGCGCCTAAGGTTAGGGCCATTGATGGATTGTAGTTTTATTTTCTTCCTATACAATCTTATTTTTCCACTATCTAGTGATTGAAGGGTCATATTAGACTGCCAGGGCTGCTACCATTAACATTGTATACTGGTTCATGTGAATGTATACCTCTAAATCATCTACAACATTAATGCAACTCTAGTCATGTTCAAAACTCCTATTTTCATAAGTAATGTGGAATATCTTCTTTCTAATGTCATTGAGGTGTTGCCTCACTCTTTTTTTGGTATCCCAATCATGATATTGTGTTTGATTTAAACCATAGTGGGCCTTGATCTTACCAATTGAATTGAGGTGCCTCCTTAGTGAGTATTAAATTTGGTCAAAGCTTAGAGGGGTATTGTGATAATACTCTTGGTGCTTGGAACTAATATCCTTATCTACATTTATATATATATATATATGAAAATATATCTATTTATCTGCTATTATATCAAGAACAAAATGAGGTAAATTTAGAGGATGGGCCTTGGTTCCCTCAATCTTGATTACAATGCAGTCAAGATAGTACTAATATTCTCCCGTATTCACAATGATTATCTTTATGTTGTTATAAATCCTTAGCATTAAGTGACCATATTGTTATAAATCTTTATGTTGTTATACTACTGGGTATATCTTGTTTACAATATTCTTTATTTCTCTTTTAAATAAGTAGACATGTAGTAGTGAAAAGTCATCACAGACCCTATTTTCACATATTCTATAGATGGCTCATAGGGTTGTCCATAGGTTGTGTGAATTGTTCTCATAATTACATTAACTACATAAGAAATCATTTAAAAATTGCCATCAGATGGCCTTTCATTAACTTTGAACATCTATTCCCTGAGCTAGACACTGATAACCTCCCCAATTGTCATGAGTTTTTCAGAAGTCAGAATGATGTCTAGTAAGGGCACCCACTCCTCGTGTACATAAGTGATGATAAAAAAATCCTACAACTTGTTCATCAAGGCCATGGTCATTCTAATACTTGACCTGAATTTGATTATGGGAACCAAGGAAATAGCTCATCAAATATTCAATTTGTTGCCTTTATCTAGCAGCTACTTGAGCTTACCTTCAATTGTGTTATGGTCCAACCAATCATTATATGTGACCTAGTTATAATTTATTTTAGGCACTAGTAAGCATAAATAATTTTTAAAAGATTACCCAAAAATATAGACTACCACATTCTTGTGAAGCTTAAAGTGCAAGAAATCTCGAGTAATAGTGTCATTAAGAAATAAATCTCAAATTAAGTCTATACATGGCATTATGTTATGCCCTTAACCTTTGGCATATCTAGGGATATGTGTGGCTGACTTGTGGCTTACATACCTCTTTTATATTTTAGTTACATTTCTCTATGTTCTTAATCAAGTCGGCCTATGGAATAACCATGGCTAAGTAGACTATATATAGGAGGTAGTGGTTAGTCTTTGATCATCATATTAAGTATTTTGCTCTTATTACATTGTTGTGGAGGTTGCCTCTTCAAAGTGGCTCTTCTATATTATCTAGTATTTTGCTCTACTATCAATTATTGATGTGTGACCTCTTATCTTTGATTATTTTGTGTGAGATATAATTATTCTATATGAATATCCAAGTAATTTCCTTAAAATTGGTATCAAAGCTTCAATTTAGGCAAGTTTCCTATGATGTTTATTTTTTGAATCTAGCAAGGCACGATTTCTACAAGCGAAAGGAGAGAAAAACGTAAATTTCAATCTGAGAAGATTAATTTTTTATGTCAATGTAGTATTATTAAAAATGCTTTTTTGAAAAAAAATATTAAAAAAAATAATTATTTGGGTCTTCCTCCTCTTAACACTAACAACTCTAATCCTAGTGTGAAACTTATGTTACCAAAAGTGGACATGTATAAGTTTGATGGTAAGGATCCTCTCACTTAAATTAGCCAAATTGAGAATTTATTTGATCTACACCAAACTCCTAGTTCTCAAAAGGTGATAGTGGCATCTTTGTATTTGGAACCTAAGCAGTTCATTTGGTATCGTTGGTTGTGTGCTTAAAAGAAAAATATTGGTGCTCTTGTTATATGGTTTGTTTTCATTGATGATTTCTTGGCTCATTATCAGAATAATGTCTCTAGGAACTACTTTATCCAGTTAGCCAGACTACATCAAATAGGAACTATGAAGGATTATATTCATCAATTTCAAAATCTATCCTTAAGCGGTGAAAGACATCACTGAAGCAAATTTGATTGATATTTTTATAGGTGGACTCAAATAAGCATCCTATTAGAGGTTTGGATTTTAATCCATCATCTATATCAAAATCTATCCTAAGGGCATGTATGGTAAAATAAATAGATATGATCAAATGGAAAACTTTCATTATTGGTCATGATCACACCTTTCCAGCACCATCATTTCCTCAACCCATGAGATTGACACCTCAATAAAATGAGGATAAGCGATCCAAAAAGTTGTGTTATGGGTGTAATATCAAATGGATCAAAGGACATCGTTATGCTAAAAATAAGTTGTTTTACATCAAAAGTGCCAATGAGGATGCAGATGATGAGGAGGCAATTGGTGAGGATGAAAAAATACCCAAGGATGAATCTAAAGACTCTCAGCCTACAATTTCCTATCATGCCTTTTTAGGTAT
Organism: Torreya grandis; assembly: GCA_037957365.1. Classification (NCBI taxonomy): domain Eukaryota; kingdom Viridiplantae; phylum Streptophyta; class Pinopsida; order Cupressales; family Taxaceae; genus Torreya; species Torreya grandis. The sequence continues at coordinate 5,005,039 of JARHVA010000141.1, forward strand.
TAGTACTCCCCAAATTCTTAAGGTGTTGGTTTTTCTTAAGAAATAGCTCACTATTTTGATTGATTTTGGGAGTACACATAACTTCATTAATAGAAGTTGTTTGCTTATTTCAACTATTTCATTTATCATACTATAGAATTTTAGGTAATGATTGTAGATGGTGGTACTATCAGCTATTCAAAAAAATACCATAGTATTAATTTGGCCATGGGAGACTACCTATTAGATTCTTTTATGTTTGTTATTCCCATAGATGAAGCTGACATTATTTTAAGAGTATAGTGGCTCACCATTTTGGGCACACTTGAGATGAATTTTTAAGAATTATTCATGCACTTTCATTCTAAGGGAAGGACATTTGAGCTAAAAGTATTAAGGGATAAATATTCACAAATTGTTATCTCCCATCAAATGACCAAGATTCTCTGAAAGGGTGTTAAAGGATTTGTGGCTCACTTGTTTTCCATTGAAGTCCAGCCAACTCATCTATCTACACCTCCTGATCTACAACAAGTGATTAACACCCATTCTATTATTTTTGGTGACATGTCATAAGGAATTCCACCCAGACACATGCATAATCATTCCATAAAACTTATTCTTGGTAGTACACCACTCAACATTAGGACATACAGGTATCCCTACACCAAAAAAAGTGAAATTAAAAAGATGGTATAGGATATGTTAGACACAAGAATCATTTACCACAACCAAAGTGAATGTTCTTCACTAGTTGTCATGGTGAGAAAGAAAGATGACACTTGCAGGATGTGCCCCAACTATAGAGAGCTCAACAAGTACACTATCAAAGATAAGTTTCCTATTTCTATCATTGATGATTTGCTAGATGAATTGAATGGTACTCTTTATTTTACCAAGTTAGATATGCATTCTAGGTATCATCAAATCTGGATCCATGATGAAGACATACTCAAAACAACTTTAAAAACTCATGAGGGCCATTATAAGTTTATGGTTATTCCTTTTGGTCTAAAAAATGCACCATCTACCTTTCAAATTTTGATGAATACTATTTTTAGGTTATTTTTGAGGAAATTTGTTCTGATGTTTTTTTATGATATCCTCATTTACAATAAAAATTGGGAAGACCATTTGTAACATGTGAAACAAGTACTCTCAATTCTAGAACAACATCAGTTGTATGCCAAACCTTTCAAATGTACTTTTGGAGCTCATGAGGTTGAGTATTTGGGTCATATGGTTTCACATGAAGGAGTGCAAGTGGATCTTAAAAAAATCCAAGCAATGGTGGACTGGTCAGTTCTTAAGACACTCAAGAAACTAAGGGGATTTATGGGGCTAATTGGTTACTATCATAAATTTTTCAAAAATTATGGTAGCATTGTAGCCCCACACACCTCTTTGTTAAAGAAAGACTCCTTCTAGTGGACTGATATAGCTACTAGGGCGTTTGAACAATTGAAATTGGCTATGTGCACCACTCCAGTGTTAGTCACTCTTGATTTTTCTAAGATTTTTGTGGTTGAATTGATGTATTTGGATATGATATGGGTGTTGTGATCATGAAAGAAGGTCGATCATTTGTATTTTAAAGTTGCCAATTGAAGGGTAAAAATTAGCTCAAACCCATATATGAGAAGGAAATGATGGCCATTTTGCATGTAGTTAAACAATGGAGACCTTATTTGATGGATCATCACTTTTTAGTAAAGACTGATCATAATAGCCTCAAATATTTTTTGGAACAAGTGTTGTCACCAGAAGAACAACAAAAATGGGTAACTAATATGTTAGGCTATTATTTTGAAATAGTCTATAAGAAAGGCAAGTAAAATATGGTGGCAGATGCATTATCTATGAGGAATGAATTCGTTGAGGCATTGTTATGTGCCATGACCATTTGGCAATCAGATTGGCTAGAGGAAGCAAGATCAGAATTAAAAAATGATAGTGCTACCCATGATTTGATTTAGAATTTTTAGTAGGGTCTGGGTGGATTTGAAAAATTCACATGGAAGGGTAATTCATTATGGTATAAAGATAAATTATACCTATGTAATAATTCTCTTTTCAAACAAAAAATCCTTCAAGAACTTCATGTAACTCCACTTGGGGGTCATTTGAGAGTTTTGAAAACCTATCATAGAATCAAGCAAGATTTTTTTTCGGAAGGACTCAAAGCGGATGTCCAAAAATATGTGTTTTAGTGTATGATATGTCAATAAAATAAAGGTGAAACCATCAAAACCCTAGGTATTTTTTATCCTTTATCCACCCCTAGCCAATGTTGGGAAGAGGTATCTATGGATTTCATTATAGGATTATCGATATCCGATGGTCAAAATGTTATCATGGTTATTATGGATCGTCTCAGTAAGTATGCTCACTTTTGTTCTTTATTACATCCCTTTGTTATGAGTACAATAGCTTCTAATTTTCTCAATACAATTTAGAAATTGCATGGTACTCCTAAGATCATTGTCAGTGATAGAGATCCCATTTTCACTAGTAATTTTTGGACTAAATTATTTGCATGTTTGGGTACCAAGTTGGCTCATAGCTCATCCTATTATCCTTAGTCAAATGGATAAATTGATGTAGTCAACAAATGTTTGGAAGGATGTCTCTTTTTTTAATGATAAACATGATAAATAGGTTCATTAGTTGCCACTTGTTGAATGGTGGTATAATACTTTTGTTAATGGTTCTTTCAAAATGTCTCTTTTTGGGACCTTGTATGGATACCACCCTCCATCCATCACTTCAACCTTTAAGGTCCATCCTAAGGTTCATGCAGTTGAGGAACATAATCACCATCAATAGGAGGTCCTTGCAAGTTTGCATGAAAATTTAGCCATGGCCCAAAATCGCATGAAATAGTAGGTAGATGAACACATGAGTGAGAGGCATTTTGACATTGGTGATTGGGTCTTTGTTTGCTTGCATCCATATAAGCAGATGTCCTTGAAATAATATTAAAAGGATAATAATTTGTCCCCTAAGTATTATGGACCTTATTTGATCTTGTAGAAAATTGGTATGTGGCCTACAAGTTAGAGTTTCCTTCATCCACTCGCATACATCCAATATGTCATGTATCATGCCTAAATAAAGTCATCGGACATAGAGTTGATACTCAAAATGAGTTACCAGAATTGGATTAGGAAGGGAGAGTTATTATTGATCTTGAGGTAATCCTTTAAATATGCACTAAGTAGCTGTAGTCTAGAGTAATTAGGGAGTACCTAATCAAATGAAACAATCAGCCATGTGAAGATGCCACCTGTGAGGATGAATCCTTTGTGCAACATCTAGAGTTGATTCAACATTGAGGATAATGTTGTTTTGAATCAAAGAGGCATGTTATGCCCTTAAACTTTGGTGTATCTAGGGATATGTGTGGCCAACTTATGGCTTACATACCTATTTTATACTCTTGTTACATTTCTTTATGTTCTTAGTTAGGTCAGCCTATGGAATAAACATGGCTAAGTAGACTATATATAGGAGGTAGTGGTTAGTCTTTGATCATCATATTAAGTATTTTACTCTTATTTCATTGTTCTGTAGGTTGCCCCCTCGAAGTGGCTCTTCTATATTATCCAATATTGTGTTATGTTGTTAATTATTGTTGTGTGACCTCCTATCTTTGATTATTCTATACGATATATAATTATTCTATGCAAACATCTAGGTAATTTCCTTACACATTACCTCATATTTTTTTATTGTGTTATGCAATCCCATTATTTTGATTAGTAATAGATCATCTATGTATCTTCTCATGTCCTCATCCAACTAGTCTTGGGTTGAACATGGTTCGATGTTGTCTATTTCATCTTAAAAACTAGAGTAATGAGGGAATGGTAATAACCCTATGTCAAAGACTATGTCTAAGTATTCAATTACTCCTATGATAGAATATTGAGAGGGAGGAAATTTTGTTACTCGAGAAGAGGAAGCCATTGTTACAATATAAAATTTATGGTAAGCTAATTGAGTTGATTCTCAAACATAATAGCAGGAAAATTAGGGGTTTTGATAACTTGGTGGCTCAAATTCACAGTTTATAGCTCATTTATTAATGGTGAAGTGATTTGATGTTTTCAATGTTTTGTCTATATTGATTAAATTTTGAGACTTGAATTCCCATTTCATGTGAAGTTAATACAACAATGGATTTTAACTCTATTTCTTGTTTTGATTTTAAATTTAGGAGTCAACTTTGGCATGTGTTTTTTTCTATGTGGTAGCTTTCCATTCATCATGAATGCTTAGTCATGTTTGTTATCCAAGTATCTATTTCTTATATATTTAGCCTTTACCTGGTTATCAAATCTTGCATTTGTGTTTCAACCATACATCTCCAAAATTGTGACACTTAGTTTGATCTTGCTTACGTAGGGATCTTTAGTTTTTTGTAATTCTACTTTGTATGCTTGGTGGGCTATAAATTAATGATATTTTCCACTTGGCATGATCTTGGGCTTTAAGACTCTTCAAAATTTAAGCTGTGTACTTCTAGTGAGTGTCATGTGCATGGGATGGTGCCACATGAAGCAATCTTAGGGCTTCAGGGTTTATAAAACTCTGACATTACACTTTTAAATGATAAACTTTGGGCTTTGAAGAAGATGACACATGGATGACTCTTAGCTCTCTAGAGACTGTTTTATTTTCCTCTTATACCTTTATCTTGATGAGTCCTAGGGGTCTTGAGATGGAAACACATTGATGGTCATAGGGAGTCTAAAGAAAAAAAAGACTAGAAATGTACCTTTAATTGATAGGGTCCAAGTGAATGAGATTATGTCACCCATCATGATCTTGGCTACTCGAGAACTTTGAATGTATTTAACCTACCTTGATCTTTTAGGGTATTGATTTGACAAGATTGCACCAAGTGGCATGATCTTAGGGTTTTGGGAACTCAAAAGACTTAGAATTATCATGAAGACTAGTTGAGTCCTGAGTTAACAATATTTTACCACATGGATGGCTCACACTAACCTGGGGACTTAGAATGTGTTGAAATATAAAAGTCACAAGTGAACAAGATGTTTCCACTTGGAATTATCTAGGGAATCTGGATGTTTGGAGGGACTTAGAGTATTTATGCTATATAATTGTGATCAACTATGAATAAATAGAATGTTGATAGATGTCATGATCTGGGGAACTTGATAAAAAATTGAAGCTTGGGAACAAAATGTTGCACATAAAATCCTAAGTACACTAAATCATTTTCATTAGTCGCGTTGGTCCATTAAATCAAAACCCAACTTTGAACAAGCATTTGAAGTAGAACAAAGGATTTAAGGTGGTAAATAAATCATGAATGATGCTCATGCTCTAATTTTATTTCTTTTAGAACTCTATAAAGTAAATTAGACTTTGAAAACAAACCTAGGATTATGTATATTAGATCAATATTATAATTTTTAAGGTTGATATAGACTCTAAATGAAGACTCTTAACAATAATGGGTCCCTATTTGAATTTTGAAAATGGGGTGTATTGGGGTACAACAAATGATGACTCACTAGGGGTCTTGAGTATTTGAGAACCTAGAATCTCAGTTTATGTATCATAATAGAACTTTAGTCCTTATAGGAAAAGAAAAAATAGACTAGTCATCTGAAAGAGACTCCAAATTCCTCATTAAACATATTAACCATTTTCATTCATAGGATCCATGTGTGATTTTGTATAATTTATTTACCTCTTATTATCAGAGTTTTGACATAGATATGGATATATATTATAGGTTCTATTTTGATATCTAATTTTTATAAATAATAATAGATGAAACCTAGGTATTGCTTTCTTGCTAGTTAGGTGTCCATAACCCTGATAGAGATACCTTTGATTCCACTCTAAACATTACTCTATTTTCATCCATGCATCTATAACACTGATAGAGATTACTTGAAACACCCTTATTTCATAAGTTTGTATGATTTTTTTGAAGAATATAGATGGAAGAAGGGTTGGGAACCATCATAAGTTGGGTGTATGTAAAATAAAACCTATTTTTATCAACACATCCCTGTCAACTTATATCCATCTAAATTTTTATTCTCCCTTATCTAGGTTTTAGCATGAAATAGTGCAGTTGATCTTTGAAAATGAAAATCTTTCTAATTTTTTTATGAATTATCAGAGTAGTTTTTAAAGACATAGTGAACCTATTCAATCTAGATAAAAACTTGAATTCAGTTATAACACATACCTTAATCTGAGAGTTCTCAAAATACTACCATAATAAATATTGGTGAATTCCCAATATGTACTTTCTGAGTCATCCCCTTTATTTTGGTATGTCTTTCATGATTCTATCATAATTAATTAATTGGATTATTTTGTAGTTTTAAGAAAACTAATCTAGAAAAATAAAAAAACTAACTACAAAAGCAAATACTGAAAACAAAAAACTATTCTAGGACAATAGGAAATATATCCAAGGAAACTAATGATAGTAAACAATAAATCTACTCTAGAAAATAAGAAATATAATCTACTCTTAGTTCTATGTTTGATAGTAAACAATAAATCTACTCTAGAAAATAAGAAATATAATCTACTCTTAATTCACAGTCATTCATAAGTATCCCCAGTTGGAACAACCATGAAATAATGTTTCAAAAACTATCCATTGACTAAAAAAGTGAAGTCATTCATTACCTTGGAGGTCCTCTAAATGAAAAGCATTTTTACCTAGGATTTTAGACATTTAGTATGGCCCAATTTATAAAGGAGTGAACCTATCATGTTGCCCTTTCTTTCATGTGCCTTGTCCCATAAGAACACTAATTCTAAAATCTTGAAAGCCTTGACTTTAGATCTTTTATCAAACCATATTTTAATAATGTCTTAGTTCTTGCTAAAGTTATGTAGTGCTTCAGTTTGTGTATCTTCCATTTAAACTACATTGAGTAATCTGGAATGGATTCTTTCATCTTCTCTCATGTACTCTTGTATGAATTGATATGTTGGTAATTTAAAGGTGACAGGAAAGACTAGTTGCTTCCCATATATAGGAAAGGTGAATCCTTAAGGGCTTGCATATTCCTTGTTTTGTTTTTCCATAGTGCATATTTTAATAACATATGTCATTCTCTAGGTTTGTCTTGTGATAATTTTTTTGATGGCATCAATCATGTTTTTATTGAACTCAGCAACTCCATTCCTTTATAGATAATTTTTTGATAAAAACATGATTATAATCTAGTCATTATGGGCCCATTCTATAGATTCATCTAATTAAAATGTTGGAACATTGTCCCAGACCAATGAAATTGGGGTCCCAAACTTGGTGAGCATATTTTCTTCTATAAATTTGATCATATCTTGGGCCTTATAATTCGTGATAGACATAACCTCTATCCATATGATACAAGAATCAGTGTCTATTAGTAAAAATTTACATCATGATGAAGAGTTTTGATTGATCTCTCCAATGAAGTCAATACCCCCTTGATCAAAATGGCATCCCTCAATGACTGGTTATAGGGGCATGTGGCATGCACCTCTTGTTTCCTAAATACATGACATTCATGGCATGTCCTAACATGATTATAAGCATATTTTAAAATTATATGCCAATAGTATCCCATTATCAATATTTTATGAGTTGTTGCATTGATAGAAGGATGTTCACTACATATTTTATGATGTAGATTGTCTAGGATATCTATAGTTTCTTCTCTTAAAACACACCTCAAGTAGATGCTTTCATATTTTTTTCTATACAAGACTCCCTTCTTTATCATGTAATGAATTTATTTGAGCATGGGGGATCACCTTTGTTCTCTTTTCAACTCAAAAGGATGTGTACCTATAAGTAAGTAGTGAATGATGTGGGTATACTAGTCACCACTAGTTGTAGACATCCAGTTCTGGCCATAATGGACCAGACTTTAGATTGATTCCTACCAACAATTACAAATTAATCTTAGGAATTAATAAATGTTCCAAATTTAGGCACACATCATTCATCAAAGCTTAGAATCATGTTGAGGTATCCCTATTTGGGATATTAGCCTATATGCAACAATAACCTCTCATGAATTCATCCCAAATCACTTTGCGGTATAACAACTGTCAATTTGGCCTATGGACCCATTAAGCAAGGCCCTTGATCAAATCTTTAAAGATAAAAAATGCTAATCAAAACTAGAATATCACACCATAATGCTTATAATTCCAATAATCACACCCCAATCCACCAATGCATATTCTTGTTGGTTCCCTAACCAAACCAACATTCCATGAAAACCATGCCTCCATTATACCCCAGTCAAGGTAAACCACTTTTGACCACTCAACCCCAACCTTAGGCTAATGTTCCTTCTAGTTTCTTGGCATAAGAACTATAGTAAATGAAGGATGTAATTCTTACCATTCAAGCAGGGAAATAGACCAAGAAGTTCAAAATAGATGATGTGTGTTCCTACCCATTTAACATGGAGTATCTTTAGATATCATTTCTTTCAAGGTACAAACCACCAGAATTTGACAAATAAAAGGGTAAAGGATACCCTAAGGTCCATGTGATATAATTATTTTTTGCTTGACAGCCTACGGCTTATAGTGACATCTACCTCCTCTTATTGTTTCCTCAGAGTATATCAGGATAGTTTTGGAGTGGTTCTCGAAATTACCAAAAAACTATGTGTCTGATTTTGATGACCTTTCAGACAAGTTTGTGCAGCATTTCTCCTACAATCTCAAACATGAGATTTCATTGGTAGATTTGATTCAATCTAAATAGAAAGCTGATGAAATATTTGAAAGCTATCTACAATGATGGAGAGAACTTGCTAGTCATTTCACCCATAGCCTACTAGATAAATAATTGGCCACTATGTTCATTAAAAATTTGCATAGTGAGATATCCTATCACCTAGAGCTATAGTGTGCACACACTTTTAAAGAGATCATCGACAAATCTTTGCTTATAAAAAATTTATTTATGAACAAAGGGATTATCAATATCACCTCATTGAATCAAAATTAGAACCATAACTAATGAATAAGCTAAAATCAAAACCAAAACTAAGTCCAAGTGCAAGTATTAGGACTAGCCTAGGCCAATAATTTTTAAAAATCTAATCAATTCAATCACAACAAAAATGTTGTTGGAAATGGATTAATCGAGTTGCATTATGTCCAAATGGTGCAAATACCATCTACTCAGCCAACACTAAACATGCACCTTACCCCTCATCAACAACCTCTTCAATAAGTGCAACCTTTGCAACAACCTAGACCAGCTCAATAAACACAATAACCATTACCTTTGAAAACCCCTCCTTGAAGGAGAAATGTTCCTACTCATCGATTCTTTAGCGACATTGGAGAACCTATTGAAGCTATGTTTTTCAAGTTATCCATCACTAACATGATGAGTTGGCCCATATCAAAGCACTGCCCTGAGGGTATTCCTTATCTAGATTGGTATCAAGAGAATGAGTTCTATGAATACCATCATGTTCATGGACATAATCTACATTATTGTGTGCAAATCAAGCACTTCATTAAAAATATGTTGAAAAATAGGGAGATTATATTGGATAATAGAGCCTCTACATCTAATCAGAACCTAAGTATCTATCAAAACCCTTTCCTACAATATAAAAATAACAACCAACAGTAACAAAAATAAAATCCAAAATAACAACAATAATAGTACCGACTATAGACACCTAAATCTAGCCACCAATGACTTCCAACTAGGATTTTGACTAATTTCTACCTAAAATGCATAATTTGGCCTAAAAACACTAAAATGCATTAAAAGATTTGAATCTGACATATTCAAGTGTCGATTTTGGCTAGAGTATCATAAAATCAGGTAATGCAATTTATGGGCCAGCTAACTTTGATCAGATCATTTCGATTTAAAATGCCAATTTTGCACCTAGTTGCTCTGGATTGATCTTTTCTATCAAATTTATTATATGATATGTATGCCTTTGTTATTTGGTGTTGGTAACTTCCTAAATGGGAATATGGTTCCAACGCATTTGACATTAACTTCCAATTTCAATCTAGTCAAATTTTAGACCAATAACAAGCCATTCTGATCAATTTGAGTAATTTGTGCACAAAGTGTTTAATCATGCTTAAGAGATAATTAAACCAAATTAGAGCCTAATTAATAATTCCATGGAAACTTGTTGAATATTTGTTTTTAGAAATGAATATTTAATATCTGCATCATCAGGGGATGTCATTTCTTGGTAAGACATTCTAGGCCATAAATGCCACAAATATCAGGATTCATGCCTCCCATGCCTCATCAGTGCCCTCCATACCTCTTAATTGATCCTTTATCCCAAATATTGATGAGCCTATTTATGGATTTTAATTACATAATTGGATTAATCCTTAGCCACACATCTCAATCTTGAGATGGATAGTTTAGGTTGATTCTAACCATTTTCCAAAATCTATAAATAGAGAGGCCATGAACATCATTTCCAAGCTATTTTGGTGCAAAGTTATAATGCACAAATAATTCCAAAAGTGATTGCAATTAGTGTTACCATGCCAAATTGATTCCAAGCCAAGCCAATTCCATAAGGTGCTAAGGAGAAGAGGAAATAGCCAAGCCTCCTTTGATGAAGACTTCATGAGCACAAACCAAGCAAGCCACTATAACAAGTATTTTGGAGCATCCAAGGAAGGTAAAAGAAGGTTTCTTTTGCATTTTAGTTGTGTGTTTTATTCATATTTATTAATTAATCTCTCCTAAGTGTCTAGGCCTAGAGATGTTATGCTAGTTAGTGTGTTTCTTTCATTTTATTTTTATTTTGAAACTAACACAATACCATCCATCCTCTCTTGAGTCAAATTCCTAGTTCACATAATGGCATGATCGGTTAGACCCAATGCATCCCACACATGAATAAGATCATTATGAAACTTTAAAATCTTCATTTGGATCATTAAAACTTTTGTAATTTGATTTTCTAACTTTATTTTGTCATTTTTTTTGTCACGGGTTTACACAATAACCGTTGTCGATTGAATAAACCATCAACGAACCGTTGTCGATTAAGTATAACCATCATCGGTTATGTTAGTAAAATTGATATTAGTCTGCATAACCATCATTGATTAGTAAAACCATCATCGATGTACATAAATGTTACCATCACTGGTTAGTAAAACCATCGACGGTCACTATGTTGTTTCTACACAAACCTGAGAGCTCATTTTTCTAAGTTGGTTATTTCATCTTCAAAAGTGATTCTAAGCTAAACATCTTGCTAATATTTTTTTAATAGGTTTTACTTGAAAAATCATCAAAGCATGCTTAAATAGATCCTTTTAAACTTCTTTAGGGTGTTTTAAAATGAATCAAACTTTTATTTTGGTGCTTAAAGGAAAATCATTTAGGGTGTTATTGCTTAAATCTTGTAGTTAGCTTTCAAAGTTACAAATTAAGACCAAGGGGTTAAATGAACACCACGACATCTTTTGTTTGGGATTAAAATTAAACACACTTGTCAATTTTTGTTTTCAATAGTTGTTTAATTAGAACTTGTTTGGAAAAAAGAGGGTTTATGCATGTATGATCTTCCATTTGTCCCCTTTAGAGAACCCTTGGAATCAAAAGCATCATCCTTATTGAAAAATTCATATCCAAGGCTTAGAAATAATGTCATTTAAAGCACTCCTTGAAAACTTGTCAAAGTTTGGGTGACCTTGAAAATGACCCTAAAGTCTTTCTCTTATGTCTTTTATTTCATTGCACCTTAGCTTGTGAAGGGGACATCATTAACTCTTACAAGTTCTTTAGGAAAGCTTTGACCCAGGGTTTCATCTCCTAGAATTGACTTCACTTACTCCTTCTGAGTTGCACATGGGATGTATCTACATTTGGACATCACACTACACTTAACGAACAACATGATGTAGTGGTTACAAAAATGATTAGACCTTTTTGCAACTAGCTAATGCCATGGTCACCCAATTTATGTGCTTGTCTTTTACATCATTTGACGTGAAATTCATTATGCAATTGATTCCCCTAGAAACATTCGAAAGATTTTTAGTTTAGTCAACCCCACATTGCGATACCCTTGCTAGGATTTGGATTATTATACTTAGAGTATTTTGGTCATTTTTATTTGGTATGTTTTGAGACTAAAACTTATTTATTTGTTCATAATCCATGTCAAAATCAATTTATTTATACGTCACTCTTTTGTCTAAAGAGGCATTATAATGGTCATTTTACACCACATTTATGCCTTGAAATTTTAAAAAAAACTTGTTTCTGTGTGTCATTTGAGTTGCAAAGGGTAGTGTTATGCTACCAAAATCATATCAAACCATTTTTATTTTGAGTCTTTGAAACATAACATTGATCACATGATTTGAGCATGCTTACGTCATTAGGCTAATCCATTTATTTCAAGACTTATATTTACCCTTTGCATCAAAAATCATTGTTTCTAACCATGTCATGTATACCATTTGGACCTTTATCTTGTCCCATCATGCTATCCAATCTTGTCTAGCTTGTATGGTCAAATCCTAGTTTTCAATGTTGAGTTTTCAATTACCCTTGTCAAGTTTGGATTCAAACGTTGATTGATTTATATTTAGGCCTTAATTTATGAGTTTGATACATATATCTTTCTCTTTTGGGTTGCATAACTTCAGTTAATCGATTACCCAAAATTGAAAACTATTGATGGTTTGTTTGTTCAATGCTTATCCTCATCATTATTTGTGCCTTTATTTGGAAAAACATAGTCTTTCTTCAAAGATTATTTTGTCTTATGCCTTATACCAATTTATCATGTTTATGTTTGATTCTGTGTGTAAGGTCTATATCAAAGTTGTTTCCAATCTTGTTAGATTAAATCAAATCACATCAGCCTTTGTTTCAAGTCTAGTTTTTGACATTGTTTGGCCAAAATTCCTAGCATATGCTTGTTTGTTTGAGGCTATCTTTTGACTCCACATTTAGACAAAATACCTAATAACTCAACTTTTCCCTTTCCTAGTTTAGACCTTATTCGAAACACTTTGACCTAGACCTTTAGCATGCTTGTTTTTATTCAGATGCTTGACCTTTTGTGCGTATGACATTTGACATCAGACATTTGGTGTTAGATTGTTTTATGCCAAGTCTTATCACAAGTCATTTTGAAGATACATCTCCACTTTCAAACCATATTGGAGATACAGCTCCACTTTTAGACCATATTGGAGATACAGCTCCACCCCTTTGACCAAGTTAGACCAAGTTTGAACCATTTATCTATTGGACAGTTTTTTAGAGTTTATAGAACTCTAAGCCTTTTTGTTTTAGAACTTTCATCATTTATGTAGATATGTCTAGCTACACTTATGGTGGATTCACGTAAAATCCAACTTATGATAGAATGGACACACAAAATCTCACTAGGAACCCCTATAGAGAAAGATTTTCTAAGGAGTTTTATTATTCTCCCTACAAAACTCCATATAGGGAACATAATCAAAATCCACAAAATCCAAATTGAGACCTTGATTGGCATAAAGACATGTATGAGGAGGACTTTGAAGACCCAACTATAGATAATGTTATTTGGGATACGGATCCATAACCTCTTTCCAATAATTGATACATAGAACATAGTCACGAACTAGCTTATAAGCCAACTCATGACTGGGATGATATGGTTTATGAAGAAGACTTGGATGCTTTGGCTTATGCAAGAAATCAAGTTCTATGTTGTCCTTTTTTATCTAATTATTGACTACCCCTAATCCTCCTTTGGATTATATAAGCTATCAAGATCTATAATATCTAAGGAATACCATTAGCATTCATAGACCTAGTCCTTTGGCTTGTGCAAGCAATCAGGCTCCACAATGCCCCTTCATCATTCCAAGACTTAGTCCTTTGGCTTGTGCAAGCAATAAAGCCCCACAACACCCTATCATTACCATTTTGTGACTTCATCCTTTGGCTCATGTGATCAATCATGTTCCCCAATGCACTACCATTATCTAACCACAAGCCATTCCTCATTCAGAACCAAACCCATCCAAGCCTCAACCGATCAATCTTTCAAAGACCAAGCTATGTTCAAAACTAGTATTTTTTAACTCATTGGAAACCAAAGCCAAGACAACTAACCAATCCAAGATGTTTTTATTGAACTAACCACTTATGATAAGTCAACATGTGATGAATCACCTATTAATCTTATACAAGTTGTTGAGGAGTCTCACACTGATGAGCCAGTCTTTATCAAGTCACTTCTTAATGATAATAACCACCTTTAGGCAAATCATTACCTTGAACATGTGTTTATTTATCAAGAGCCTCTTATTGATAGGTCAATATCTGAGGAGTTGTCTCTTGACCTTTTTCCCATCCTAGAGGAGTCCCACTCTGATAAACCATTTTTTATGGAGCCCATTATACAATTAGAGGTTGTTATTTGTCTAACACCCAACATTCAACAAGACATCATTGTAACAGAGTACCCATCAGATGAAGAATCAACATTAGAGTTAGATTTTATTCTTGAATCAACATCATATTTACCATCAAATTCTAAATCAACATCAGTCTCAACATCAGATTTAGAGTCCCTTGAGTTAGAATTAGATTCAAAAGAAGAATATATTCATGGTTGTTACAACATTGGTTACACGTGCCTTGAAAATCAATTTAAATACATTTGTGATCTTTCTATGGTTTTTGAGGATGAGTACTTCAGCTTCGACATAAGTTATCCTAGTATCTTCTATGAGAATTATGTAGCCTCTCCCCATTCCATTACCATTCCACAGGCCATTATCATCAACCAAAATAGCCATATCATTGACATTCCATCTCCCACAAGTGTCAATTGGGAGTGATAGAATCACACTTTGTTGAATTGCATCCATGGTGACATATCAGTTGAAAAATAGCAAGAAGGCCAAGACCACATTCATATAGTAGAAGAACACTCTCCTAGTGAAACCTTTTTGGAGGTATTAGGGGACAATGAAAGTCAGAACTGAACATCTTCTACTAAAACTTTTTTGGAAGCACTAGAAGACAATCAAAATCAATAGTCAACATTCCTTAGGGAAACCTTCTCGAAGGCGCTACAAGATAATCAAGACAACTTCATTGGTGAAAACCTCTTTTAGGCACTAATAGCTAAGCACAAAAGTTATTTACTACTTGATGAAGACAAAATAAAAGATCAATTCAAAATAGCTTCCAATCTACAACCTAATTAGATGGTAGTTACTCTCAAGATCAAACCAAAAACAAAATTGATGGTCCTATCAAGAGAACAATTATTTAATCCTACCACAACCAAAGTTATGTTGAATATGGCATCATAAACAATACGTGTAACTAAACGTTATGATCTTCATTTATTTCCTAATCATTCCACACTCCATTATCATCTACCATTCTATTTCATAATCAAACCTACCATCCATTATTTATCCTTTTTAATTATCCATGGTTGCACTTTCCTTTGTAAAGGCTACAAAGATATCTTGTCTTGATGCTTGAAGGAATCAAATTTAATGACCAATGAAGATCACAGAAGCATTCTCAACATCTAAATCTACAAGCAGTTATTGATAAAAATAGTTATGTAGATGAGGTGCGGTATAGTAATTAACATGGTCTAGTATTCTATTTGTATGATTCATTTATTAGGATGTGCATCTCCATCTCAACAGGAAAAATAGAATCATATGCCATTTACCACACCTAGGCCAAAAAAATGAACAATACCATTTCATTACCATGCCATTGCCATTGTTACAAATGCCTATTTGCCATTATTGTAGATCCCAACCATTCACCCCACCACTTGGGGTAAACCCTCTTACCATTTTATCCAATTTATCAAAACCATCATTATCCTAAGCAACACCATACCATCCTATCATTCCATTTCTGTCTAGACCAGACCCTATTTTTAGTCATCCTACCCAATCCTATTTTGATCTTGGTTCATTTGGTTCTTCCCACACATTTTATGGGGATATTTTGATCAAGTTTCAAAAATCAATCAAATATGTGTTTACAATGACAGTCTATGAAAGTAGTGTGATAGTTGATCTGGCAAGATATCTTTCATTTTCCATCCTGTATCAAGCTTGTTTATGTGAGCCTGATTATAACTGCCTATGGGCAAATAAGTGTTTCACCAATATTACTATTAATTATAACTATCTATGGGAAAATTAGTATCATTGACCTATGCTATTGTATCCTAGTTATAACCACCTATGGGAAAATTAGGGTAAACACTTATTTATCATGCATTATCACATCACCTTGCCAGTACTATTTTCATTTGACTGGCCATTTGTCAGATTTGAGAACTTGTTGGGACCTAGTTGGTTTTTTCTTGCCTTTTATGTGGATGGAATTACTATGACTTGAGGTCATTTTAGGACTATGCGCGTCATGCTCAATTCATGTTGAGGTTACCTCAGTCCCCCTTTCCATACGCCCTCACCATTTTATGAGCAACCTAAGCCAAACACTCTCACCATTTTGTGAGTAGGTATCTTTTCATTCTCTAACAAGTTAAGATACCTCAGAATTCCAAAAACATTCATAATATCTCACAATTCCAAAAACATTCATAATATTTCAAAATCCAAAAATATCTATCCTATTTAAGTCTAGTCAGTTATCCTTGATTCACCTTATTGGGGCATTATCATTATTAGGATGCTTTCTTTTGATTTTGTTTTCAAGCTTTTTGTTTGGTTTTTTATTTCAGGTTGTTTCTTTGTTTGTTTTTCTATTTGTTTGATTGTTTATTCACTTGCCTATTTGTTTACTTTCAACACTATTGCCTCGACTCAGTTTATATGCATTCATGGGTGATTCCTTGAGCACATTATTCTTGAGTCTATCCATATTCATACATCAATATTATTATCATAGTCTTTATCATTAGTGTATTGTTTTTGAGTGTTTATTGGATCAGGAGTCAGTCCTTATGCATATTTTGTGATAGTCTTCAAGGTTATCTATCATGAAGCTTACCATCACATGCTACAATAAAAATTAGCTTTAAGAAGGTCTATAATCAATGGAGCTACAAAAATTTCTCCTTGGCACCTTGGCAAATCTTCCCATCCCACCCTTGATCAAATCAACCCATTAACCATTTTAGTTGTGTCATTGCTAATCAAGACGAACATCTCCTCATTTTTAGGTACAACTAAATCATTCACATTGATCAATCTTATCTTCTATTCATCTATTTCATCACTTTTCACCCACTCATATTTAATCTATATTATAGGTTATATCCTTGAGTTATGCTTACTAATCATCCCTAACTAGGGAACCATCACTTTTACCTAATCCAGGTCCACTTAATGATTATAACCCTCTATGGTAAAATCATTATTTTGACTTTTATTCCTAATTATAACCATCTTTGGGCAAATCATCATCCTTTTTACATCAATGCATGCAAGCATTTTCTTATTTAGACTAATCTCAACCATGGGTTAATTCCACGTTTCTTCTTGTTTCTTTTCAGGGGACCGCCCATCAACAAATGTGACGACCACTCCCTCAAGGGGGCATCATCATAGGATTCTCAAAACCATTTGGAGATTTGTTCTTCAACCATCATCTTCTTGGCATACATGCCTTTTCTCATTATTTGAGAAGATATTACTTTGCCTACAGTTTACAACATCTTCTTAAATAGGGGCAAACTGTAGACACCTAAATCTAGCCACCAATGACCTCCAACCAGATTTTGACTAATTTTCACCTAAAATGCACAATTTGGCCTAAAACACTAAAATGCATTAAAATATTTGAATCTAATATATTCAAGTGTCAATTTTGGCTAGAGTATCATAAAATGGGGCAATGCAATTTATGATCCAGCTAACTTTGATCAGATCATTTCGAGTTAAAATGCTAATTTTGCACCTAGGTGCTCTAGATTGCTCTTTTCTATAAAATTTCTTATACGAGATGCATGCCTTTGTTATTTGGTTTTGGTAACATCTTAAATGGTAATATGGTTCCAATGTATCTAACATTAAATTCCAATTCCAATCTAGTCAAATTTTAGACCAATAATAGGGCATTCTGATCAATTTGAGTAATTTGTGCACAAAGTGCTTAATCATGCTTAAGAGATAATTAAACCAAATTAGATATTAATTAAAAATTCTATGGAAACTTTTTGAATACTTTTTTTTATAAATAAATATTAAATATCTGCATCATCAAGTGACCTCATTTCTTGGGAAGACATCCCTAGGCCATAAATGCCACAAATATCAAGATTCATGCCTCCCATGCCTCATCAATGCCCTCTATGCCTATTAATTGCTCCTTTATCCCAAATATTGATGAACCTATTTATGGATTTTAATTACATAATTGGATTAATCCTTAGCCACACATCTCAATATTGAGATGGACAATTCAAGTTGATTCTAGCCATTTTCCAAAATCTATAAATAAAGAGGCCATGAACATCATTTCTAAGTTATTTTGGTGTAAAGTTATAATGCATAAATAATTATAAAAACTATTAAAATTAGTTTTACCATGCCAAATTGATTCTAAGCCAAGCCAAAGCTACAAGGTGCCAAGGAGAAAAGGATATAGCAAAGCCTCCTTTGATGAAGACCTCATGAGCACAAACCGAGCAAGCCACTACAACAAGAATTTTAGAGCATTAAAAGAAGGTCAAATAAGGTTTATTTTGAATTTTAGTTGTGTGTTTTATTCATGTTTATTAACTAAGCTCTCCTTAGTATCTAGGCCTAGAGATGTTATGCTAGTTAGTGTGTTTCTTTTATTTTGTTTTCATTTTGAAACTAACATGATACTAACCATCCTCTCTTGAGTCAAATTCCTAGTCACACCAACAACTATGACAACAATAAAAATACCATTTGCAATAACAACAACATCAAATGATTGAAAATAACCAAGTCTAGAATGATTCCAATTCCCAATAGACTTACCACATAATGCACATGACTACAATAAATTTGTAGGTCATATTGTGGGAGGTCATGTTTCCATCATCACCATTTATCCAAGACCAAGTGCTAACCGAATAGGACCATTACTAAATGATTCCAATCAACCCATATATTCCAACGATCCTTCCTTGACATGGGATTTCATATAGGCACATCAATAAGTATGGATTACTACTTTTGGACCTTATACTAATAACTCGTCATTGCTCCATGACCACATACAAATGCACTAGTAACCTAGACTCATCATATTTGGCCCCTTGCCACCATTATTTTCTAGAAATAATGGCCTATATCTAATCTTGATTGTGCAATCACAACTCAATAGTCAAAGATTACCATTATCAACCCATAACTTCCTACCACCAAACCCACCGTTCTGGCTAGGAACAAGCCATATACTATTGTAAAGGACAAGATATTCAACATTATGGAATAACTTCAGAAGATGCCATCACAAATCTCCATTTTAGATCTATTGTGAACATCAACTATCCATAATAACATCTTGATAGAGTTCTTAAGCCAATCCCAAGTTCTAAACAACATAAGCCCAGATAAATTCCAAGCTTTGGTCAGAGATATATCCCCAAGCTAATAGTTAACATTTGACTAAAGCGATATGTCATCCCTAAGCCCTCTCTATAATAATCCATTTTACATTAAATTTTTCATAGTGTGGCATAAAGTGAAATGTGTCCTCATAGATAAGGGGTCAAGCCTGAATATTATGTTTATTAAGCTCATCAAGCATCTCAGATACACAACAAGCAATTTCTAGCTAGAAACAATCACCATCAAGGCCTATGACAATGAAGTGCAAAAATCACAAGGCACCATAAACTTTTTAGTTATCATTGGAGCCTTGACCCATGATATACTTTTCCATTTTTTAGACCTTGACCTATCTTATAATTTACTCTTGGTTAGAACTTAGATACATGAAATTCATGCAATTCCTTCAACATTGCATCAATTTCTTAAGTTATCTCATTCTGGCATGAAGGTCACCATTAATGGAAATGTATAGCCCTATGAATATTGCAAAAAGTTAAGTACAAAAGTTACAATTACAAAAGTTAAGTACAAAAGTTACAATTACCACTTTGGCCTAGATCTAATTCCCAAAAAGGATAAAGTAAAATAAATCCTTATTAATTTACTAGAGACCAATTGTATATACCCAGATAGCCTTGATTCATCTTTCCATATGCCACCTCCTAAATTGTATAATCATTTTACCATCTTTGCTAATAGCCCATGAGAGTATTTGACTCATGACACATTTCACATTGCTAAGCTTCCATAGAACCCGAAGTCCTATGGAAGTCCTAAAGCTAAGCCTCTTTTCATGTAATGGAAATGAAAAGGAAAGGGCAAAATTCATAGTCTACCTCATATCATTTTCACACTAACCAAGAATAGGACCCACTTGAAAATAGTGAAACCTGGTTATACAATGACAAACTGGCTGATTATTAAAAAAATGTCAAATACCCATTCCTAACTAGATCATAGAGAATTAAGCTTACAATGGAGGAGGCCTCAAACCAAATCAATAGGGAACTCTTGAGGCAATCTATATAACATGGTATAAAAGAACCTACGGTCTTAAATTTAAACCATCTGGGGGTGACCCCACATATCTTATTCATGTTCTAACATTGATGACTAGTGACAATGATGTTGGTAGTGAAGAAAAGTCCAATCACAACATTTACGAAGACTTTGCCAATAACAATTTGTTTGACACCCATGCCAATTATGCCCTTACCCTAGTAAGCCGACACAATCTGCTTCCTCTATATCACCCTCAACGTATAGTCTAGATTCAGTAAGAATTTATAGTGCTTGTAGATGAGTTTGAGAATGATGAGGCCTTTTACAATTTACTAGGTCTAAGAGACAATGTTCCATTGGGAGACCATAAATAAGGGTTCTCAATCAAACTGGATCTTTCAACCTATTTTGGAGAATGGGTGAAAACCCTTAACCACAAGTAAATAAATAAAACATTGAAGTCCCAAAGTGAAAACCTCTTTGAGTCACTTTTGTACTAGGTTAAAAGTAAAGAGAAATTCCAATCTTCTAGTGAAAACCTATTTTAGGCACTATTAGATGGGAGTGTTCATCTTTCCTTAAACATAGCTCAGGAGACCACCAATGACGAACTTGCTTTTGGGTCCTAATTTAGTTCTAAAGAGTAGCATGTCATTGGCATAATTATCCATGAGTTTCCAATAATGTTTGTCACATGGCCATCCCTACCATTGGAAGATTTTGATTTGTTTTATTTAGGAGAACTCGAAGAGCCAGTCTAAATAGAGGACTTTATCATTGTAGGCCAATTCAAATCATTACCAACCATTATGGAAGGTGTTTCGACTCTCCTTTTGGAAGACACTATAGAAGTCCATATCAGGACTCTAGATGGCTCAAAATGGATCAAATTAGGTGCATCCTCCATTAAGGAGGAATGTGAAATCTTTACAACCCTTCTAAGGGAATTTTTTGATATATTTGATTGGACCTACTCAGACATGTCAAGTTTGGACCCTGCATTTATTTTACACCACTTTGTTATATATCTTGATGCCAAAATGGTGAAGAAATTATGTAATATGCATCCTCGCATTATTATATTAATAAATAAAGAATTGGGAAAACTCTTAGAAGCAAGATGTATTTGACTGATTGACTATTTAAAGTGGATATTGAATGTTGTGTTCGTTATTAAGAAGCCAAAAGGAATCATAATCTATAATAATTTTAAATATATAAACAAGGCCTACCCCAAGGATGACTTTCCTCTGACAAACATTGACATGATAGTTGACTCCATAATGGGGTATGAAATGTTTTCACTAATAGATGGATTTTTAGGATACAACCAGATCCAGATTGCACCAGAATACCAACATAAGAAAATATTCACCACTCCATGGGGAATGCTTTATATTCAAGTTATGTCATTTGATCTCAATAATTTTGAGCACACATACCAAAGATCCATGACCATCATATTTCATGATATAATGAATGATATTGTTGAAGACTATGTCGATGACATACTAGGTAAATTAAAGACCCATGTTGATCATCCAATTGCACTATAAAAGATATTTGAGAAACTACAAGAATATAAGATCAAACCCAATCCTAAGAAGTGTGTTTTTGGTGTTACTTCAAGAAAATTACTAGGATTCATAGTCTCTCATAAGGGCATGGAAGTTGATCCTACCAAAGTACAAGCCATTACTGAGATACCACCAACTTCTAATTTGAAGTAGCTCTATAGTTTGTAAGGCAAGATCCATTCTATCAAACACTTTACACACCTATTTACACAGTTGTCCGATAAATGCCATCTATTTACACACCTATTGAAGAAGGGTGTCACATTTCAATGGGATGATGAATGTCATAAATATTTTCAACACCTAAAATAATATCTTGCCAATCCACCTATTCTATTATCACCTCTACTAGAAAAACAATTCCTATTGTATCTATCTGCCACAAACAAAGCCCTAAGAACACTTCTAGCTCAACATGATGATAATGGAAAAGAATATGTCGTGCACTATTTAAGTCGTACACTAGTCATGTATAAACATAATTATACATCCATTGAAAAATATTATTTAGATATGGTCTTTATAGCACAAAAACTATGGAATTACATGTTAAACAATAAGACCATGGTTATTTCCAAATTAGATCCGCTCAAGTATCTACTATCCAAACCATCTTTACAAGGCCACATGGCCAAATGGATCATGCTTCTGAGCGAGTTTGAGATAAAATGCATTAACTAAAACACTATAAAGGGACAAGTTCTTACAGATCAATTTATAGAAGATCCCTTTATAGATATCAAACCACTAAATTTTCAATTCTTAGACAAGTCTATTATGACCATCATTGAAACACCTCCTGAGGAGTAGCACTAGAGGCTATATTTTGATGGATCGTTCACATCACATGGATTGGGGGTAGGACTACTATTTATTACACCATAGGGGATCTTATCCCTTAATCATTCCAAATTAGATTTCCTTGTACTAACAACATGTTTGAATATGAAGCACTCATTGTATGGCTTCATCAAGTAGTACAATGGAATATTCAACATCTCAAGGTTTATAGTGATTCTCAGTTAATCATAAATCAAGTTACAAACCATTTTCAAACCAAAGATGATAAGTTGGTACCATACAAGGCAATGGTTGACACTCTTAAATAGTAGATTACTGACATATAGTTTAAACACATACCAAGGGCCAGTAACAGGACAATGGACACAATGACCACCATTATATCTTTGATTTGTCACATAGACAAGGCAAAATAGTATTAATTCCTCATTGAAAATCTTCTAGCACTAGCTCATGAACCTTCAACCATCATAACGATCTATGATATTATTGGTCCTAGTTCTATATATTATTCAAACCTCTTTACCTACCTCCATGACCATATTATGCCACCAGACCTATCACAAAAATAACTAAAGGCCTTTACCCACCAAGTCGCATGTTATACCTTACTTAGCCCAACCCTTCAATGTTGCAGATTTGATGGAACTCTTATTCATTATTTAACCTTGATAGAATCAACATTGGCATTATGACAAGTTCATGGAGTATGTGGATCCCATACCAATAGGGCCATCCACACCAAAAAGATCTTATGTATTGGGTATTATTAGTCAATTGTGGATGTAGATGTAGTTGCATATGTCAAAAAGTGCAAAAAATGTCAAATGCATGCCAATCTGATTCATACACCATATAAAACTCTAAAATCAATGCTTACACCATGGTCATTTGCTACATGGGGACTTTATATTATTAGGAAGATTAATCTAACCTCATTTGATGGCCATAAACACATCCTTACTACTACCAAATATATCACTAGGTGGGTTGAAGTTATACCCCTCACATGATTGAGAAACAAATTTTCAAGTTTATCTTTAATCATCTCTTTTACCACTATTGTATCCCATCTGACATTGTCTCTGATAATGGTGGATCATTCAAAAACAAGGATGTCAAAACACTATGTGTTGAGTGCAACATTACTCAACATTTTTTTACAGCATATTACTAACAAGGTAATGGCCAAACTGAAGCATCCAACAAAACCATTGTCAACATCCTTAAAATTATTATCAATGATGTTGGTCATGATTGGCACCTCCAGATTTTATGCACCCTTTGGCCATACTGCACTAATTATCATACCCCAATGCGAGGGACTCCATATTCCCTATTTTATGAAACTGAATCCATTCTTCCCATTGAGGTCAAGTTACCTTCTCTATGCATCTCATTAAAACATGTTCTAGATGATGATGATTATTGAGTTGCTCACCTGTAAGAGCTAGATTTATTTGATGAAAAATGCATGGTCATTGTCAATAACTTTCAAGCATACCAGAATTGACTTTATGTCCACTATATTCGACACATCAAACACAAAAATTTTGAACTTGGAGATCTTATTCTCAAAGAAAACCAATAGAATACCATGTCCAAGAAGAATCACAAGGGTAAATTCAAACCCAAGTGGATAGGCCCATATAACATTGTTGCAAATTATGGATCTAGAGCATACAGGCTCACTACATCAGATGGAGATGAACTTGATGATCTAATGAACATTATACACCTCAAGCATTACTTCACTTAAGAAACCTAAATTATTGTCTATGAGGCATATTTTCATTGTACCATATTATGTTCTTCCTTATACCATTCTACCATACCTTTCCTATCAACCAAAGTTATTTTTTCCCTCCCTACCCAACCCCTTTGACCTTGGTTTTATTCTATTAGTTCTTCGGGTACCTTCAGCAAGGGGATTCAGATCAAGTTTTAGCAGTTGGTTTAGTATTATAGTAGAGGCCATATTTTGGACCAGTATGATAGTGGTTTAGTAGTTGCATTTTCTATTTCTTGTTTTATTTCATTTTGAGTGCTACTAATTATAATTGCCTTTGGGTAAATCAGAGTCCCATTGTTATGTTACTAATTATAACCACTTATGTAAAAATTAGTATCATTAATCTATGCCTTTTAATCCTAATTATAATCACCTATGTGAAACTTAGGAACAACACCTTTATCATGCCTTAAAGTCCCACCTTGTCATTATTATGCTATATTGTTCCATTATCTGATTTGCCTACTTTTTGCACTTACTTCTACCTAGTCAGATTCCTCCAATATAAGGCATAACTATAGTGACTTAAAGGCCTATTTAGACTATGCAGGTAGTGCTCAAGTCATTTTTAGGTTAGTTTACTCACCCTTTTTCCATATTCTTATCATTTTATGAGAAATTTCAAGTTTGAACGCTCTCATCGATTTATGAGTTGGACCATTTAGCATCTCATCATCCTCGATTGAGTTGAGATGCTCAAAAAATTACCAAAACATTTGTAAATATCTTCAAAAATCCTTAAAAACACCAAATAGATGACTTCTTTGCCTTACGAAACCACTTATCTTTTAGTTTTCCCATCCTTACTAGCCTACTATCCCATGCCCTCACCATTTTGCTAGACCATTCTCATATTCCTTTATCTCATGCATCATGTTTTCTTTATCATCATTTTCTTCTATCCCATATCCTAAGAGAACTACATTTAGCCTATATTTTAGGTTGGGATTTGCATCCATGAAACTATGTAGGTAATGTCCACTTGCCTATTGCATCTGGATTTAGCTCAGCTTACCTTCCTTTTCTTTTATTCCCCCCCATTCTATTTGTTTGTTTCATTATTTCCTATAACCTTAGGGTAATGCTCTCCATCATATTTGTTCTTTGTTTTCACTAATATTTTGATTAACCATTATTTGTATTTGTTTCCTTTTATTTTCATTCATTTGTTTTCTATTATCTTTCTTTTATATTTCTCAGTGTTTTATCTTTTTGTTTGTCTATTTGCTTACATGTTTGTTTGCTTTCATTGTTGTGCCTTGACTTAGTATACCTACGTTCATTGGGTGATTCCTTGCACACTATACTTAAGTTCATCCATTTTCATACATCAACATTATCATCATGGTTTTTTATCATTGATGTATTATTTTTTATTGTTTATTGGATCATGTGTTAGTCTTTTTGCATATTTTAGCTAAGTTTTCATGGTGTTCTATCATGATGCATACTGTCTTGTACTACATCAAAAATTAGCTCGATAAATATTACAAGTAATGTAACCATGGTACTTATCCTTTGCATGTAAAAAATTCTCTAATCTATTCCCCTCAAATTCCCAAATTAAAATTAATTCAATCATAAAAAATCCTTGCTAGTTAGTCCATGCCTCTCCATACTATCAGATTGCCGAAATTCATCTTTATCCTCTATACCAACTTACTCTTACTCTGTGAGTATCGATTCAAATGATAATCCCCCTATCTTCATTTACCATATTACTTCCATCATTCTGCCAATGATTCTATCTGCCTTTAGGTAGATTATTGTGTATCATCCCACCTGTAAAGCCAATGATTATAACCACCTTTAGGAAACCATTGTCTTTTGATTTATCTAGAGGTTAATGATTATAACTACCTTTGGGAAAATCATTATCTTTATTTTGCCCAACTGAGGCACATGTTCATTATGATAATGCTTATAACTGCCTTTGAGCAAACCATTATCTCTATCTACCCAAATAGGGCTTATTTTTAGCATGCCAATGAATATAATTATCTATGGGCAAATCATTGTTTTCCCTTTTAATGATTATAATAGCCTTTAGTCAAATCATTCTCTTGTTACCCTTATCCTTTGGCTGATGATTATAACCACTTGTGGGAAAATCATTATCTTTTTATCCTACTATACCAATGATTATAACTACCTTTGGGAAAATCATCTTTTTAATCTACCCAATCAGGGTAGCTCACCATGCCACTAATTATAACTACTTATGGGAAAATCAATCTTTTCCAACCCCTTTTTACCTTTTGGTCCCATCATTTTCTTTTTTTCAAGGTACCGATCGTCGACCTTCTCTATCAACCACTCCCTCAAGGGGGCATTTGGAGCTCATCCATTATCATTGGAGCATTAGGCATATAGGACCTTTTCATTATTTGAGAGGATGTTACTATTATTATAAATTTTAATTCCTTCCCAAATAGGGTCAAATTGTAGATGTCCAATTTTTTCCACAACTAGATTTTGATCAAACTTCAGATTGATTCCTACCAACCATTGCAAATTAGGTCTAGGAATCACTGAATTCTCAAATTTGGCTGCGCATCTCATCAAAATTTAAAATAATGTTAAGGCATCCCTATTTGGGATACTAGCCCATATGTAATAATAACCTCTCATGGATTCATCCCTAATCACCTTACGACATAACAATTGTCAATTTGGCATATGGACCCATTAAGCGGGGCACTTGATCAAATCTAGAAAGAGCAAAATTATTAATGAAAATGAATTATCTAATTAAACAAGATTAAATGCTTAGTTGAATTATCCATTTGTAATTAATGAATATCTAAAAATAGAAATTCTAAAATTCAAAATATCAAGCCTTTTCATCATTGCCTTTATGATTTGTTAAGCTCTTCTAAAATATATTAAAATATCTAATTTAGGAGCCATTTCTAGTAATTGAAAATCATAATTACATAACAACTATTAACTCAATTAGAGTTAGTCTCAACTCACCTAGGGTTAGTTTGAATCCATTCCATGTTTAAACTCAACTTTAACTCACCTTGGATGAGAGTTAATTCTTGAGGCTATAAATACAAGGACATACCCCTTTATTTCAAAGCTTAGATATTGTAGAGTTATTATGTAAGGTTTTCTCCATAAGCCTCATACAAGTAATGTTACCATGCCTAAATCTTAATCCAAGTAATTAAATCTAAGGTTCCAAGGAAAGGTGAAGCCAAAAAATCTTCATTGTCAAATGTTTCTTAATGTTCAAGCTGAGCAAGCCATTTAGAGCTCCAAAGAAGGTTAAAGAGTGTGTTCTTTTATGTTTTAGTTGTGCTTTCATATGTAGTTTTGTTACCTATGATCTCCCTAGTGTCTAGTGTTAGTGTGTACTTTTAAGTTTTATTTCTTAAACTAATACAAGACTGACCTACCCTTTACGTATTCCTTGTCCACACTAGCTACCTGCATTCCATTGATTTATGTAATATAAATGCATGTATATATTTCTATCATGAATTGGATGATTCCTTGGACATGTACCATCTTTGTTGGTTTGATTTCAGTAATAAATTATTATAGTTTTGTCATCCATTTACCTCTCCTCTCTCCTGATTCATTTTGGATAGGCATGAGCTTGATGTCCTAATCTAAAACAATGGCATGTCTTAGTCCTAAAAATGTAGGGCTTGATTTTTTTAAATTTTTGATCAGTGCATACATTTATTTATTTATCATTGAACACTTCAACTCTACCTCTTTCAAATTAGTACTCATGAAGGCAATTGGGTGTTCATTATCATCTACCTTTTGGGTGAGTGTTGTTGTTATAGCGTGTTCTGAAGCAAATGAATAAAGAAAAAAATATTTTGTGAAATTAGGACTGATAAAAATTGGGCTTTGAGAAATGGAAGTTTTGATATCCTAAAAAACCTTTTTATCTTTAGTTTTCCATTCTATTTTGGTATCCTACTTCAACATGGCATTCAGTGACTTAACAATCTTTGTAAATCCATAAATAAATTTTCTCGTGAAGTTTATCTTGCTAAAGAAAGACTTCAATTCTTTCTTCTTGTTAGGAGGAGTTATCTTTGAAATGGCCTAGATTCATTCTTGATTGATGGAAATCCCATTCTTGATAATGACATGGCCTAATAGTTTTGCTTCAGTTACTCCAAAGATGATCTTCTTGGAATTCATTGATACTCCATATCTTCTATAACTATCGAATACCTTATGTAGATGATATGCATGATCAATTTTGTTCTTTAAAAATATTATGAGGTCATCCATGTAGATGATGATGCAATTTATAACAAGTCCTTAAAAATCATAGTCCATGACACATTGTAAGGTTGTTCTTATATTAATTAGGCCAAAATGCATCTTTTTATATGCACAATTACCCCATTTAGTAGTGAAAGTTGTCTTCATTCTATCTTCTAATTCCATCAGCACCTAATTTTTGCCTAAAAATCCATCTAGGAAAGACATCATTCCAAACTCATTTACCATCTGAATCACCTCATCCAAGGATGGTAAAGGATAGTTATCATTTTTTGATGTTTTGTTTAGGTTCTTGAAGTCGACACATAGCATGATTTATCCATTATTTTTCCTAGCGGGCACTAGGTTAGTGACACAAGTGGAATCCCTGATTAGAAACATAATCTTAACATCCAGTAACATCTAAAATTATGTTTGAATGAGGGACTCTAAAATTGGAATTAATAGCCTATGGAAATATCTAGAGGGCTTGTGTTTTGGTTTCAAAAGTATGGTGTGTGTGATGACCCTAGGATCAAATATTTTTAGATCTTCATTTGTCCATACTATTGTGTCTTTGTATTCAATGAGTATACCATTCAATTTTTGTTTCTCACTTTCAGTGCAACTCATGCCAATATTAACATACTGAGGATGTTCATTAGTTCCCAAATTCTCTTTAGTGAAATCTAATTCACTTGATTTGGATTGTTTCTGCTTTTGAGCTTTCAGATCCATGTCAAAAGCTCACTCCAATGAGACCATTCCCATGGTTATATGATTATATTTCAATTATAAGATGTATTATTCTCCCAAGTCTTCTATATTCATAGGCTTGACATCTTTTTAATCTATTATTTGAGATTTAAAATCTCCAGAGTTGCTTATAAACTATGTGATCTATTGGTCATCATCAAACACCTAGAAGTTCTCCACATTATCTAGGACAAAATGGCAAGGAACCAGCTCGACATGAAAAATTTGCATGTTAGAGTCCTTGAGTGGTGATAATTTAATAGCTAATGTTGCTAGTGAATCTAACATTTAATTCTTCTTCTCTTAGAATAGTTTTGATGTTGAACACTTCAAAGGATTCAATCAGATCCCATGCTTTGTGTTTATACTTCTTTAAGTAAACTTGCATTGATATTTATTTCTAATCTAGTTGATGACTCATTTTGAATAACCAAATATTTGTAATTGTTTGGCATTGTGTTTTAGTGAAAATTGTAAGCATAGAATCATAGCTTCATATTTAGCTCAATTATTGGTGGACATGAATTACAGCCTATATGCGGCTAGATACTATTTTCTGTATGGGTCGACTAAAGCTATGCCAATGCCATAATCTTGCTTCGATTTGGCACCATCAAAATATAGATTCCATAACTATGAAGGACATGAAAATCATGTTCATGAAATGGATGCTTTGTAGTAAACATGTAAACATGAAGATGCAAAGTCAACCTTTTGATTCTTGGCATTGTACTCGGTAATTAGGTACTTCATTTTTGGTTCTTCATCCACTCATATTTGATTAGATACTCATTTTCATAGCAACCACACATGTGATAAGTCTTTTTCCATTTAACCATTTAGTGCCTTTGACCAATCATGACTTAGAAACTAACCATAAGCTTCAAGAACACCAATGACTAGAATGTATATATATTATTGTATGTGTGGCTTAGAGGCCAATTGTATGTGTATATTTTTTAGCTCCTCAATACATGGTAATAAATATTTTTCAAGTTTTAGGACCATTCTTTTGGATTTTTTAAGGGTCAAACCTAATTTCTTGCATACAACTATAGGCATCACATTTGTTGAGGCAATTGGGTCAACTAGACAATTATGCATATTCTTACGGAACATTCTGATGATTAGCAGAAAAGGTGGTACCTCATGTTTATCCTTGTAAATAACCACCTTAATGTGAGTAGCCTTTGATTTGTCAATGGATGGCATCCTAGTCAAAACCTTGAACAACAATTCTCTTTGCTCAATAATCTGAGCTTGCTCATGAAGACTGATTTTTTCCTTAATCTTCTTCATATCTTCAACTATATTGTATCCTCCTTTCCTTTGTGGTGTTGTACTTTGTTGTTGATCATTCCCTATTGTGGGAGGTAGATTATTGTTTGCCTTAAGATTTGGAGGAGTATTATTATTATTATTTAGAGGTGTCAAAGTGGTAACAAGCTATTTATTCCTCAAGTTATAGTTGTTTCTTTATAAATATTGAAAGGCATGGATTTCATCTGTATTGTCTTCAAGTTCATTTTCCTCCACTAGAAATGGGAAGTTGTATGTTTTAAATTCCATTATTATGTTTGAAGGACTTGGAATAGCGAAAGAAGATGGCTTTACTTGATTTTCAAATATTATTATCTATCTATTTCCTTCTGAAAGATCTCAATAGTAATGCAGAACTCTATGTAGTCCAACTCACTATACTAAGTTGTATTGTGTACTTAGCACCAATTAGGTAGTGTTGCTTCCAATACATATATTTCAGACATCTTGTTAGGTGATTGTTGTTCTATTTTATTTCTGGATCTATTAAAAGGTTTTTTATACCTTTGAGATTTAAAATTCTTATTGATATTTTGCACCATGGTGTTTTTCACTCACTTATGCATGCTTAAGAACTCATTGCTTAGCTTCAACACTATTCATTGGATAAAATATAATTATGTTTTTTTAGAATTAAATTGGCACCTTAGGTGGTAGCAGTATTAACTGGTATCAAAGACTAGTTATGATTTTTTGATTAGGTGTAGACACCATATTATTCAAAAAATTGAGGTGTTGGTTGGGTAGAGCATGGGCCAAAGGCAATTGCATATACACTTGGTTCTAATTTTGAAACACTATATTATGATTAGAATTTAAAATAGGATTGAGGGCTGGAAAATTAGGACTGATATTTTGTGGATCCAAATATTGTAACTAAGGATTCAACTGCTTGTCAATATTAATAGCTTCAATATAGTCTAATGACAGTGAGATAATATTTGGTGTTTTGCGAAGAAAGATTTTTGTCATAGAATCCAAGTCATTTTTATATATTTCAAGGCTTAATGATTCATTGGGATTATAATCACTATCAACTCAGCTATACATCTTTTAGAATCTTGTGTTAAAGGTTTTAATTGGTCCATTATGCTCTCTCCTCATGCTTTCAAAGTGTTGTTATGACACTTGGGCTAGTGACTTATCCAAATTATGCCAAAAAGGTCTCTTGCCACTAGTTCCAAGATGTAATTAAATCTTCTAAAATATTGAGAAATAAGTTATAAGCACCATATTTCAAGGTAAATTATAAGAGTCTACATGACACATCCTCATGGGTTACATTTATTATCTCTAAATCAGTCTTGAAAGCCTTTATGTGTTCTTCATCAGTCCTACCTCTCAAAAGATAAAAAATAGGAAGATACTTTTCAAGTTTTATAGGCAAATCATGCACATCCTCAAGAAAAACAATAGCAAAACTAGATAACCAAGCTAAGGCCATCTTACACAGAGGAATCTGACCTCTTTTAATTAGGGAATATGATTGATTCTAGAGCCCCTTTAATATGCCTCTATCTTACCTAACTTTTATATGGATCTGTAAGGGTGGGAATAATAGGTCAGGGTGGACCTTGTTAGTCTTTTGAATGTATCAAGTGCAACTCAAGTGATCTTTCAAAGAAACAAAAAGGTGACCCTCCTTATATCACCAATTAAATTTCTATTAATGTGGGTTTTATGCACACTAGGTAATCTTACAAGGTAGCCTCTAACATTTTAAGATCAATGAAAAAATTCACTCCAAGGCACAAGTTGTAGGGTATTGAGTTTTGTAAACAACTTGGTCATGGAATAAGAGTGAGTAGAGTAATTATTTACCTTAGATGGTTTAGATATGATGTAAGTATAGACCTACTTGAGATGAATGGATGGGTGAAACTAACCTAAAGTGGGTAGGACCAAGAAACTCAAAAAAAATAAGGGTAGAGTAGAAAAGAATGTTTGTGAGTTAGGTTCAAGTGAAACCCTTTTAAACTAGATCTTGTGCTATGGGTTAGATAAGTAGTCAGAGAACTAATCCTTGCTGCAAGTTACAATTAGCACACAAAATATACAAACATAGATATGATTCCAAGGGAAATAGACACAATAAACTTTAATACTCATAATTAAATGTTATTGCATTTGTAAGACTATAATAACACATATTCAAAGGGAGATTATGATTATTAAACATACAACATTCAAATTAGCTAATGCCCAATATGAATAAGTGCATGAAATAATAGTTCTACATAACCCAAAGACTAAAATACCATAATAATGAAACTGCTTCAATGAATCATAGGTTTGGATAAGAACAGAAAATTACAAATGTAGACAACTTGTAGAAAAATCCATATAATTTTATTTATTTATCTTGATAGACAAAACAATTCTCCTACTTTTAGAATTGAGAGGATAAAAATATATATAGCTTGGGGATGGGTTTCCTCATCCTCCAAGAAATTTCTAATTTTAGAATTTCCAATTACATAATTCATGCAAAGTATGCATGTGCAAGATATAAATAAAATAGCCAGCCAAAATTGGATAATTATAATATAAATATGCATATGCTTAAAATAGAATGGAGATTTGAATCTCTCTTACAATAAATCACATGCAAATATGTATATTTATATTTAAATATGGTGTCATCTTGGCACTACTCAAAGAAGGAGGTTGCATTTTTGTCATAGTGATTGAAGAAATTTGAATCCTAGCATGTGAAAAACTAGCAGAAGCAACAACTGATACTGACAAGGTAATAGTTATTACTTGAGAAGCACTAGTGGGCATAGTAAAAGTTTTCACCATTGTATAAATTATCACCTTTGTTTGATTACCTTAATGTGCTCTTTGTGGTGGTAGTAGCTTGCTCAATAGCCTTAAGTTGTTTATATAAGGCATATATGGTGTCAAATTTAGCATTGATAATACTAAAATTGAGCATGGATGTCTTGAATATTCATGGAATATCACTCATTAGTCTTATGTGCTCAATTTTTGAATCTATAAATCCATTTCTAAGGGCCTCTACCTAGGTCAACTTATTTTTAGCAAAATTAATCAATTGTAGAATTTCTTCACTAGTTTGACGCATAGTGCCTTCAACCTTAGCTTTGAAGTTTTTTGCAACTGCCTTAAGTAACCCCTCAAAATTGGGCATGTTCACCAATTTCCCTATAGGGGTTATCACATTGATGACTCTCATATCTATCAAGATCTCAATTGATTCTATTTCTTTAATTATAAATTATGCTACAAAGGCTTTTACCTATTGGTGCCAATTATAGGCATAGTCTTTTCTATAGATCACATAATTCAAAGTCTAGATAGCCCCTTAGGTAGTCATGAGGTTCAGGTGATTTTAAGCACTATTTATGGCATGGATACCAATAAATTTATCCTCTTTTCCAATTATTTTAGTTGATTACAAAAGGTTAAGACCTTTCCCCATTGAGGTTAAGATTCACCCTTGGAAGTTCTTATAGTGTTTAGAATGTCATATAATTTATTTACCATGCTCTGAGCATTATCTATTATCTCTCTCATGGCTTGAATTATATGGATCTATAGTATCCTTTGCATTTTTTGCTCCTAGATTATATAC
This sequence comes from Torreya grandis, assembly GCA_037957365.1. Taxonomy (NCBI): domain Eukaryota; kingdom Viridiplantae; phylum Streptophyta; class Pinopsida; order Cupressales; family Taxaceae; genus Torreya; species Torreya grandis. Next base: position 5,039,678 of record JARHVA010000141.1, read on the forward strand.
ATTTATTTCATTTCCTCCCCTATTGTATTGATAAAATAACAAAAGTTTTCTAAATAATCTTCAGGGTCATTGGGGTTCTTTTTCTGCTTCTTTGCCAAAGGAAATAAATTCTCCCTTTGATCAAATATTACTTCTTCCCCTCTCTTGTATATTGTATTTCTCTTCCTAACCCTTTGTATAGTGTCACTTTTATTTTAAAAATGTGTGCTTATTGTTGGTAACTCTATAAGAACCAAGGCCATCACGTCATTTTTCCTCTCTTGAGACTCCTTGACCCAAGTAAGGATAATGAGTTATCCTTGCTTCGTAGGTTGACTAGTTTGTGCAAAGGTGGTAGGTGGAAAAAATCAAAGAGGAATTATTCAAGCACTTATTTTAATTGTCACTTGAATAAGTAGTTAAATAACCCTACCCCATCCTGAGATGTCCCTCTGGGATGTGGTTTCCACCAGATATCTGGTCTATCCTAGTGTCTTTAAAATTGTCATTATGGATGAATTGGTTTGAGGTGACTAAGGGATGGTTATATCTAACTAGGTAGAAGGTATAGGTGGTGTTTGGGGATTAAAAATAGACAAAAAAAACTAAGTATTCAAAATGAACATTCTTTTTAAGGTCATGGGGTTTGACCATTATTGAGGTAGTGGCTAAAGTTATTAAAGAATCAAAGGCTTGTGGCCCAATTTGCTCAATATGAGCATGGGCATGTAATGACTTAGTTTCTAAATAATATTTTTGTAATGATTCAAATGTGAAAATGGATGTATCAAATAAACTATTGGATGACACATTGACTATGTGAGTATCTATAATTTTAATGGAAAAAGTGAGGGAAGACATTGCCTTATTTAAAGCTTGCATTTCTTCTTCAGTAAGAATATCTTTATTCTACCTAACAGTGGGTGTCTCTACTGGATTGGATGATATTGTAGTAGTAGCTTCAAGGGAGGAACTTGGAGATATAGGTGCTAGAGTAGGAGCTTCTTTCAACACATATTCAACATCTAACTCTAGTGTCTTAACTTCCTTTAGTAATTTAGTGGATGTTGAATCATTCTTTTTCTTTTCCACTTCTTCATTAGCTTCTACATCTATTATCTCAATTTGTTCTACCTCTTCACCCTCTTCTAATATCTTAGTATCCAAATTTCATTTCTTCTTATTCATTTGTGTCCTTAGAAAATTATGTTTCTTCTTCAGGTTTTGTGTCTTCTCTAGACACCCACTCTTATTCAATCTGCCATTCTCCTTCTTTATCACTATCCAACACCTAGCTAAGCTCCATTTCTTTTCATTTTATTTTTGGTTCCTCATTTTCCTCATATGATTCCTCGTATATAGGGGCCCCTTTGGTAAATAGACTTTTAATAGGTCTTTCTTCTATTTTCACATTTGGAGGAGATACACAAGGAGTCCTAGGTTTCCTTTTGTAGGTTACAATGAATGGCTGGGTACAAATAGTGCCTTTTCCTAAAATGGATGGTATGGGAGATGAAATGGATTCAACAAATGGAGGTGAAGTGAGAATGGAAGAAGTGGTAGGGGTGGAGGAGCTAAAACTATAGATGGAAGGGTAACAAAATAACTCTATAAAAATGTAAGAAGACTTACATGTTGAATTGTGGTTAATGGAGGCAAGGGTGTTAGAGAAATTATTGTTGATTATCCACCTATAGGGTGTGAAGTCCTTGTGGTTATTTTAAGGAACTACACTATAATTATTGGCTAAGGGGATGGGATCACTTTGAGAATGTTCTTCCTAATATGGGGATCTATCTCCCTTTGAGAGGCACCTTCCTCTAACAATCTCACTTCTACTTGTTGTGTAGAGGAAGGATGACCATGCTCTAGTGATAATTGAACCTGATGTTAGGGTCATTGATGGCTTATATACTTATCTAATTCCTCAATAATCTTATTTGAATAATCTCTAGTGATTTAAGGGTTGTATTGTATTTCCTTGGCTATTACCATTCACATTTTATGTTGGTTCATGAAAATGTAGACCTCTAAATCATCTACAGCATTGATGAAAATTTGGTCATGTTAAAAACTCTTATCCATAAGGAATATGGATTCCATTCTTTTTAATTTCATTGAGGTATTACCTCACTCTATTTATGGGATCCCAATCATGATATTGTGTTTAATTTAAACCATAGTGGGCCCTAATCTTACCAATTAAATTGAGGTGCCATCTCAATGAGTATTGCATTTGGTCAATGTTGAGAGGGGTCTTGTGATAGTACCCTTGGTCCTTGGCATTAATATCCTCATCTACACTATTATATATTTGAAAATATATCTCCTACTTTGGTACTTTGTTAGTAATGAAAAGAGGTAAATTCAGAGGAGGGGCCTTAGTTTTCTCTATCCTAATTATAGTGCAGTCAAGATAGTACCAATAGTCTCATATATTTTCAATGCTTCTCCTTATGTTGTCATAAATCTTAGGCATGAAGCACCCATAAATGTCCTAGTAGACTATTAGGTATATCTCTTCTACAATATTCTTTAATTCCCTTATCAATCTATATACATGGACTAGGGAAAAGTCATCATAGACCCTGTTCACATATTCCACAGATGCTTCCCAAGGTTGTCTATAGGTTGTGTGCATTGTTCCCATAATTGGATCTACTACATAAGACATCATGTAAAGAATTCCATCAGATGGCCTTTCATCAACTTTGAACATTTATGCCTTGTGAAAAACATAGATAACCCCCCCAAGTGTCATAATTTTATCAAAGTTCAAAATGATGTCTAGAAAGGACACCCATACCTCATGTATGCAAGTGATTTTATAAAATCCATATCGCCTATTCAATAATACCATGGCTATTTCAATACCTAGCTTGAATGTGGTTATGGGAATTGAGGAAACAACTCCTTGAATATTCAATTTCTTTGCCTTTCTCTAGCCACTACTTGAGCTTACCTTCAACTATGTTATGGTCCAACCAAAAATTGGTTGTAACTTGATTATAAGTTATTTCAGGCACTAGTAGTCATGAATATTTTTCAAAGGCCTTCCAAAAATATAGGCTACCAAATTCCTGTTAAGTCTAAAGTTCAAGTAATCTCCAATAATAATGTCATTAAGAAATAAATATTGAAGTAAGTCTATACATGGCATCAACTCAGACTTCATTGTCACATTGTGTAACTCCATTTTTTTGACTGGTAACAGATAATCTATGTATCTTCTCCTGTCCTCATCCAACTAGTACTAGGTTGAATATGGTTTGATGTTGTCTATCTCATCTCAAAAATCAGATAATGAGGGAATGGTAATACCCCTCCATTAAATACTATGTCCAATTATTCAGTTCCTCCTTTGATAGAATATTGAGAGGGAGGCTAGTTCATTGCTCTAGACTAGGAAACCATTATTACACTGTAAAATTTATGGTAAGCTAACCAAGCTAATTCTCAAACTCACTAGTAGGAAAAATAGGGATTTTGATAACTTGGTGGATCGAATTCATAGTTTGCAGCTCATTAATTAATGGCAAAGTGATTTGATGTTCTCAATATTTTTCCTATATTGCTTAAATGTTGAGATTTGAATGCCCAATTTGTGTGAAGTTAACGCAAACAAATTTTAACTCTATTTCCTATTTTAATTTGAAATTTGTGAGTCAACTTTGATGAGTGTCTTTTTCCATGCAATAGTTTTCCATTCATCATGAATATTTAGTCATATTATCTATCCAAGTGTTCATTTATCATGTATTTAACTTTTGTCAAGCTTTCAAATCTTGTATTTGTGTTTCGGCCATGCATCTTTGCTATTATGGCATTTGTTTCAATATCACTTACTTAGGGGCCTTTATTTTTTTGTAATTTTACTTTGTATGCTTGACGAGCTATAAATTAATGAGATTTCACTACTTGGCATGATCTTGGGGCTCTAAGACTCCTCAAAATTTAATATGTGTACTTATCCTAGTGAGTGTCGTGCGTATGGGATGTTTCCATGTGGAGTAATCTCAGGGCTCTAGGATTCACTAAAATATAAAATTACACTTTTGAATGATAAGCTTTGGGTTTCTCAGAAGATGATACATGGATGGCTCTAAGCTCTCCAAAGACTAATTTATTTTGATCTTATACCTTCTTCTTGATAATTCCTGATGGTTTTGAGATGGTGACACATGGATGGTCCTCAGGAGTCTAGAGAAATAGAAACTAGAAATGTACCTTTAACTAATAGGGTCTAAGTGAAAGAGATTATGCAATTATCATGATCTTGACTACTCGAGAACTTTGAATGTGTTTAACCTACCTTGATCTTCTAGGGTATTGAGTCAACGAAATTGCACCAAGTAGCATGATCTCAGGGTTCTAAGAACTCAAAAGACTTAAAATTCTCATAAGGATTGGTTGAGTCCCAAATTAATAATATTTTAACATGTGGAGAGCTCACACTAACTCAAGGACTTAGAATGTGTTGAAAGATGAAAGTTATGAGTGAACGACATGCTTCCATATGGAATTATCTAGGGAATCAGGATGCTCAGAGGGACTTAGATTATTTATATTGTATAACTAAGATTATTTGGGAGTAAATGGAATGTCAACAGATATCATGATATAGGGAACTTGATAAAAACTTGAAGCTTGAGAACAAGATGTTGCACATTAAAGCTTAAGTACACTAAAATGTTTTCATTAGTTATGTTGGTCTATTAAAACAAAACCAAACTTTGAACAAGCATTCAAAATATAATAAAGGATCGAAGATGGTAAATAAATCATGAATGGGCCCCAAGCTCTGATTTTATTTATATTATATCTTTATAAAGTGAATTAGACTTCAAAAACAACCTCAGGTTTATGTATATTAGATTAATATTAGAATTCCTAAAGTTGATATGGACAAGAAACGAAGACTCCTAAAAATAAAGGATCACTATTTGAATTTTGAAATTGGGGTGTGTTGATTGGCAACAAGTGTGTGTGTGTGTGTAAGAATATAATATATATATATATATATATATTTTGGTTTTTACATATTTACATATGTGTAAATATATATACATATGTATATATCATTAATTCAAAATATGATTTTTTAATATATATATATATATATAAACACACCCACACACAAATATTTTTATATTAAAGAAACAATTACAAGTTTTTAGAGAATGGTGGACTGTGCAGTAATTATCCATGTAGTTCTCCCTTAGGGAACATGCATAATCAAATGCACGATATGCTATATTGACTTTCAATTAGGCCCTTCTTTGATCAAGTATAAAATGTCTAGATATGATGGTTGAGTAGTATGTAGAGTATTGAGTTATATTATTGATTGATTTTATGTAATTATGTGCCAAAATAGTTTGTGCTAGATTTAAAATGCCTTGTGAGGATATTTATATAAAAGAAACTTTGATTTGAATACAAGACCTTTTTCTTTGGCCAAAAATCTGTAAAAGAGGGTTTAAAACATAAGAGATGGCTCAAGAAAGGGTTAGGGCTCAAACATGGGAGAAAATGCCCATCAGACACTAGAGCCATCTTGAAAATGATAACAGTGTCCTAAGGATTAAAATAGAGCTAAAACCAAGCAACATAGGCTACAGGCCCCTGTGACTAGGAGAAGATGACTTAGTATCACTATGAGTTATACAAATAGGGAAAATAAGACATAAGATAGATCAAAAGACTCAAAATGACCATGTGAACAAGGATTGTATTCATGATTAAGACCTTCATGTGTAAGAGCAACAAAAGTCACAGTACTTATGGTTGTTTAACCAAATTAGGGTGTTTATATTTTCCCCCATTTTATTCCTATAATGCAATGAAATGAAAGTATTAGAGTAAAATAAAAATAAGTATGTGTACTTGTACTTACCTGCATGGATGTGTTTTGGACTTGGCCCACTTCTTGGGTAGAGATGTGGATAGGATTTGGAGTGAAATATGTGAAGAGGAACTCCATGATGTGGATGTCCTTTGTAGTGAATCTGAGTGATGCATTGAATCATGAGAAACAAAAACCTTATTTTTCCCCCCACTCTGATATATGTATTAAATATGAGTATGTAAATTGAATGTGTGAAGAAACAAATATCACTTGCCCCCACTCTAATATCTAAACTAAATTTGGGTATGTAAATTGAATGTGTGGATAAATAAGTTTCACTTTCCACCACTCTAATATCTAAACTAAATCTGGGTATGTAAATTGGGTTTGGTGGAATGCTATGGATCAACCACTGTAGACGGTCTTGTGACCCAAACTGGTGAAAACCTGGTGGTGATATTAAATGTAACCTAATAATCTAAAAATAGAGATCAAATACTTGTGTTATGCATCATGCCCCCTAATCATGTTATCTAATTAATATAGTTATATATTTGAATACCTATATATCATAGTGAACCTATATATCTGAGTCAAAATTGTATACCTACATGGTTGTATTTAAATAAACCTATGTGTTTGAATAGTTTTATCTAAATAAATTATATATCTATGTGAAGATATGAATCTAAATATCTATGTAGACCTGTGTGTCTAAATAGTTATATATGAGTAGACATGTGTATCTATGTGAACTTGTGAATCTGAATATATATGTAGACCTATGTGTCTAAATAGTTGTATCTAAGTAGATCTGTGTAGACTTGTGTGTCTAAATTTGTATTTGATTAGACTATATATGTGTGTGCCTAGATATCTATGTACCTCTGTGTCTGAATATCTAGATATATGTGTAGACCTATGTGTTTGAATCTGTATCTAAGTAAATTATATATCTATGTGAACTTATGAACCTGAACCTCTATATATCTGAAGTAATATATGTGTATTTGCCCCCCTTTTGGTGAGAAAGTAGATGATGTGGTGAGGGTATCTAACCAAAAGTGGTAATGATCAATTGTACTCATGTTAAGTAGCAGATGTGATGTTTTGAGTTTGAATAGTTTATTTATTGTGATGGAGTTTGATTGTTGAAATTGGTAAGTTGATAAATATTTTTTCTATATTGAGTAATTATGGTAATATATTTTTTGTCATTTTGTAGAGTTAAATTTGATTAGGAGATTGGTTTAACCAATATATGGCATGACACATTGATGTCAAGTCCCACGTGCAAGAAAGAGTTTAGAAATTGGAGCTACGATTCTCAATTATTGCACTGGCAATAAATTGGTATTATGGTGAAATTGGTGCATAAGGTCAACCTTAATAAGGTTGAATTTTAATAAATGTGACTTAAATAGGTTATTTGATTGGTTTTTTAATTCATATGGAGCATTTGAGTTGAGAGAAATTATTTTTCTAAGTTATATAAATATGTTGAGGAAATGAGAAGCCAATTTGAACTACTACGAGGAGGTGGAGGCACAGATATAGGCTAAGGAGGAGGTTACCTTAGTAAGGAACCCATACTATTTCTTGTTATCTTTTGTAATGCATTCTTTACTATTTTTATTGGAAATCAACTATTTTAGGGCCTATTTTTCAAATTTGGCACTACTATCCTTGTTTGGGTGATATTTTCTAGGACCTAGTGCTAGTGTCCAGGATGTGGCACTATTGTCTAGTGTTATTATCTTGTATGCATCACTAATGTCTAGTAGGCCAAGTTGTAATGATGATTACTATTAACTGATTTTTCATGTATGTTTTTATCTATTGGTTTTGATTTTGCATTGTTGATGCCTGATTTGGTTTTAATTTTGTAGGTTGATGTTTGTATGAGGGTGTTTTAAACTTTACAGATGATGGAGACCCTATGGGGTCTACTGCTAGTATATGTTGAGATGGATTTTACTCTATAAGATGTGTACAGGATCCTATGACTACTTATTCCTAGATAGAGATTCATACTATAGGAGGAGACAGGTGCTCAAGATATGCAATAGGCTTTTAGGTATTTCTCTATTATGGTTGTAGGGAATCATTGCATAGGAAGCCATAAAGATATACTATAGCTAATTATTGTTACTACCAAGGTTCCATGACTATAAAATTTATTATCCATTTTGATAGCTTCATTGGTGGTTGTAGATAGGAATGAGATGTCAATCTCTTATAGGATACATGAGATAGTGCAGGATATATAGTAGCATGGTATTGTGTATTCGTGGGGCTGGGTGATGCTAGCCAACCTATACAAGGACTTATACTATTTCATGTAGGAGATGAGTGGCAGAGGGATTGGATCATATACTTTGTTACATTATTAGGCATATGAGCACATAGTGGTCAGTAGCCTAGTGTTGCCTTTATGATATGGTTAGGCTCATCCATAGGTATTCACAGAGAGGTGGACACGGATGGGTTACATGCCTAAGAGGAACATGATGTAGTGTCGGCATGTGTTAGATAGTTTTATAACTAGGGATATTATTTGGAGGCCCTATAAGGGCTACGAGGGATGGCCTGAGGATGGTACTCAACTTAGGCAGATTTGAGTGAGCTACTAATTGCATGACCATTGGGTCAATGTGTATGAATGGTTGTAGTATGAGTGGGTTACATGATTGTTTGGTGTAGTTTAAGATGTGCCCCTAGCACTAGTGGTATGGTTGAGGAGTTCTTGGGCTCTTGTGAGGCTAGGTAGTAGACCAAACCATCTATTATTGAGTTAGCTTGAATTCCTTTGATAAAGTGGGATCTTGAGATTGATAGACTAGATTGTAGATGATGTGGGAATGACTGATGCCTATATAACCTAGTGGAGAGATCATAGATGGTCACCTCTATTTCTGGGAGGTGGGATTAATGCAGAGGATGTACAGGAGGTGAAGCCCCTTAGGGATGTTGATGATAAGTTGTTATAGTGTGTTTGTATATTTTGTGTAATTATTTACTCTTTTATTTGATTAGGAATCCAATGTATTTCATGTGTATATACAAGTTCAAGTGATGATGAGTATTGGGAGACTACCATCAAGTTGGTGCTTCATGTAATGATACAGTATATACTTTATGATGTCATAGAGGATGGATTTGTAGAAAGGGCCATCAATGTCATCAGTGTACATACCTATTTATTTGACTGAGTTGTAATATCTACTACAACATATAAATGAGTAGTTGTTGATAGAGATGTATCATGCACAGAGTTGCATAGGTAGACCATGCTCACACCTAATGATCTAGGTGGGGTTAATAGTCAGATAGTGGATGACTACATACATATTTAGTGAGTGCATGTAGAGAATATGGCTAAGATAGGTATGTATCATGAGAGAGAGAGTAAAAATAGTCATCAATCCATGTCATGGAGGGAGAGTGGATCTTCTAGTTCTAGCATGGATATGTATGAGAGTGAGAGTGAGGGAGTTGGTCCTAGTGGCCATGTTCGCATTATTGAGTGAAGGACTATACTTATATTGAAACTATATTTTGAGTTATATTTATGAATGTTCTTTATTTATATTAACACTATGTATATCGGTAACTAAATCTAGTTATATTATGTATGTTGATATGTGTTTAATTGGTTTGATTGTTTTAAATGGTGGTATTAGTATATGGTATTTGTTGAAGTATAGTTAATGAATTTTTTATTTGTTTATAAATGTTTGGGTATATGTGTAGTGGATTAGGATTTGTTATTTATTGGTATAGGTTTTACAGTTATTCTATAAGATTTCTATGTGAGATCATGTGATTATAGTATGCCCTATCAAAACTGGGATGGCATGGAGAACTAATAACCATACTACTCATGTTGTGTTGATGTATAAAGAGACTCTAAAATGGAAACTACATAGGATACACTATTGGTGGCTAGATGCGCTAACTCTATAGCAAAGATCTTGATTGGTTGGTGTGTTGAAACTATATTATGAGATTTGTGATCTCTGTAAAATATTTTGATCAGTATACAAACTAAAGTTGTTCTCTAAACTTTGTGATTATTTCCAAATAGCTTGATAGGTATTTGAACTAAAGTTGTGCTTTGAGCTTCGTAGTTATTTCCATATATCTTGATTGGTGTTTGAACTAATGTTGTGCTGTGATTTCTATAGTTATTTTCATATATCTTTATTGGTGTACAAACTAAAGTTATGATTTGATTTATGTAGTTGTTTCTATATATCTTTATTGGTGTATGAATGGAATTTGTGTTCTGATCTTTATCAACTAGCTGCCATCTCTATTAAAGTTATGGTAGATGATATTTCTCATAACTAGATGTTCTAGAAACCACATGTTTCATACAATGAGTAACTAATGGCTCCTCAAAAATAACATCTTGGAATAACTCTATTGTAGAGGAGTGTGATCTAGGAGAGTGTGGAGACATAGATATTGGTGCCCCCTATGTAAATGTTATAATGCCCTAATTGACATATTGGTCAATGCAGGCTCAAAGTACGTAATAATGATCATCTGAATGTCTATTTATCTTTTGAAAATTGTAATATGGATTATTTGGTACCCTATGTAAATAATGTGATGAATGATGATTAGTAGGAGGAAATGTGATCATCTCCTTGTCTAATAATGTAAGCAAGATGTCATAAGGCTTATGCCTCTCTAAAAATTGTATAACCCCTCTGTGTGTATCCTATGTTTTGCTCACTATAAGAGGTGTTCTATGAAGTGGCTCTTTGCCCTTATTGAGTATCTTTATCAGTTGTTTCTATTCCACTATTTTCTTAATTCTAAGTGGAGTAGGCTCATGTACCATGTTAGATGATTGAGGATCTAAGAGACCTACATCCAAATCTACCTCTGAATGTGTAACTACTAGTCCTAATTATGCCTTTAATGTTATAGTTGCATACATAGATGTCAAAATGATTTTGATGTATGATATAGTAATTTATCCTTAAATAAGCCTCTAGCAAATATGTATTGTACCTCTAAATCTATCAGTTGATAAATCAAATGATGCAAACATGTTTTGAATATTAAAATATATTCAGATGTTGGCTCTATCTCACCCTGGTGTAATGAAGGTAACCTCTCATGTGTGAATTGAGGTCCTTTATTCTCTATGTAGTGTCTGAGAACTCTTCATATGTATGTAGTGACTCCTAAGGGATTATATGTTAGAACCAATTTAGTGCTTCCCCATCTAGGGATTTTGGAAATAATTATATTATAGTCAGCGTATTAGTAACATGTGCCATGGCTTTCTCATAATTTTGAAGGTGAAATTATGGATCCCCATGCCCATCAAATATAGGTAACATTGGTATCAAAAAATTGTGTGGCAACCTTGTAGTGGAGATTCTGTGTGGAATAGGGTTACCATGGATAACATTGGCATTGATCCAAGATTTGTATGATTTTTTCTCCAAAGTGATATGGTGTACTTGTTGTTGTAAAGCACCTATTATAACATGGAATTTCAAAGTTTTTCAGGCTCTCTCACTTCCAGATATAAGCATGGGAACAACCTCAGGACGTGTGTGTCTTATGGTGAGGTTGAGCCTCTAGGATTTTTAAAGAGGTAGTTCCTCTTGGTGGATCACCTAAAACTAATGCTAAAATGAAACTTCATGGGGAAAAGGATTAGAAGGGAAATAAGGGATCCTAAGAGGGCTAAACAGATAATGTACTAGAAATAAATGGACACTCATATATGCTTCAACTCATACTAGATCAATCATGAAGTGACTTAAGCTTGCACGATCTCAGGGTCAAGCTAACACACAATGGAAGAGGTTTCATCATAACATTAATCTAGACCTTTAAAACTTGAAAATACTTCAAAGAGGCAAATAATAGGCTAATGGAGTAGGAATAAATGCATTCACAACCCCACCAAGAAATAAGCATACTAAAGCACTAATTGAAGATAGGAAATAGGCAAGGAAATCAAGTCTCATTACATTCAAGAGGTAGTTCGTACAATAATTCGATAGGGTTTAGCCTGGTCGAAGAAGCACACTTTTATAAATGTCTTAATGGGCATCCATCTCCCAGGAAGATGATAAAAACTCTAAAACTAGGAACCATTAAAATGGTAAATCATGAGATATATATAGAAAATGGAAGAGGGAGAAAAAGGGTTGCATGAGAAAAAGGGAAGAGGGAAAAAGTTGTTGAGTCATTAAGGATTGGGACTACTACTATCATCCTCCTTTAAACATGAGATGCGTCACCCAAGATCACTACCAAATCTCCTCAAGCCATTCTTTCATTCAAGTCCCTTCCTTTTAAACTGATAGGGCCATATCGCAAATAGCTACATGTTCCCACTTAGCATGAGTAATTTGTCCTTGCATTTAAAACTTGATGTGTTTTTTACTGCAATCTAGACTATCCCAGTTGGTCTTTGCATGTTCATTGCTCCACCTAGATGTGTCTAATCTTTGTTTGACCACTTTGCATGTCGTAGATGAAAGGAAAAATATTTGTTATCTATTGATCTACTGAGCTTGTTGGATGTGCTTGTGCCACTTGTCCTTGACTGATTGGCCCTTTAGATTCACTGACCAATGACCTTGATGTTCCATGACCGTTTGCTTTTCATGGACTATTTTCCATAATTTTCCTTTTAAAACTATCAATTTTATTCATTCCTTCAAGCTTTTGACTCCTTGCAACTTACTTCTTTCTTCCTTACTTTAGGGTTTCCACTACTTATGAATTATAAAATAATTTAAGTCTTTCACCTCAAAAAACCTGAAGACTTGCCTCTTGAAGAACCCATGAACCACCACCCAAGACCAGCTCAGATTCGTCATGTCCCTTTACTTATTTTGGGTTTTTGACTATTTTCAACTTACTTCACCTTTTAAGCAAAGCAACCCCACAAACCCAAAGTTTTATTGCTAAGAGAACCCGAAAAGCACTAGCCAAGACCAAATCGGGCTTCTCAAATGGCACTACTTACTTTGGATATTACTTAGAACTTATAAAGTGAAATAAGTTGTGCACCTTTACAAACCCAAAGTCTTCCTACTTGACAAACCTAAAGTCTTCTGAGAGAAAGCTCAAAGTATTTTACTTGTTAAAGCCCAAAGCCTTTTCCTTCCAAGAACCTAAAGTTGTCCGTTGTCTTCTCTTAGAAGCTCAAAGTTGTTCTGAACTTGTTGCTTTTGCTTGAATGTCCATTTCTCACACTAAGGCAAAATTTTGCTATGTGGTTCAAAAATGGCCAACAACACCCATAGCATGCATCAAGTAAATTAATAGTTGTGAAGGTATATTATCATCATCAAGGGGTTCATTTTAAGCTTGAATTTTGTTATTTATCTTAGCCATTGGTGTATTGTATTGAAAACCTTTTTCATGGAAGGTTGGGTTTCTCTTTGTAACCTTTGGATGTGTGATAGTTGGGACCTAGTTAGAGGGAAATGAGCTATCACCCTCATTTAGGTTAGTTTGAGAAACAAGTTCTACTGTAATAAGGGGGGTTGAGGGAGATTCATTAGTATCTCTTACATTTTTAGGTTGTAAAGAAGTATCACATGCTAATTGAATATAAGGTACTTTATTTTCAAGTAAATGTAAATTATAAACATAATAATAAGTGTGTGTGTGTGTGTGTGTGTGTGTGTTTTTACATGTGACCTAGTATTTATTTGAATAAGATAAATAGGTGAGGTAGGAGGATAACTAGAATGTGTAGATTCTATGTCCTCTTAATCATAATCACAATGTTTAATTCAATATATAAGTAAGAGTAAAAGAAGTATCATCCACATGCTCATTAAGAGAGAGAGAGAGAGTAGGAGAATATTTTAACTTTTTACTATTGTGCAATGTGTCATCATGTGTAGGTGTAATGCAATGCATTTTTTCTCTAGTTATATGTGGAATGCAAGAATGGTTAACAATTTCAATTTTAGAGTCAAGTGTATAATAAGTAGCAATCATGTTTTCTTTTTGCATATTATGACATGTAGGAGAAAATTTAGAGACATTTTCATTATCAATTTGTTGTAAAGAATCATTGCATTGAGCTTGGAATGTAAAAAAAGGTGATAAAATAATTTCATCTACCTTAGATTGTGAATTGCTAAAAAGTGTAATATCATTGGTACATGCTTTTTTGAATTTAATTGAGAAGGGTAAAGAAGATGCATTCTTCTTATATACCTTACTTGAATCATGCAAAAGTGGATTTCGTGTATTGCACTTATATTGATTTAATTTGAATAATGAGGTAGCACAAGTAGTTGAAAATCTAGGATCACATTGGAACAAATCACTACCAACAAGAGGCTCTTTTGGAATTATATTTTTAGTTTGATTTTGAGGTGTAAGATAAGAGTGAGAGGAAAGAGAAGATGGTGTATCTAATATATCATCATTTACATTTTCATTGTCATGCTCATAATAATCCTCATATCCATCATTATAACAATAGTCATCATCATCATTATAAATGAAGTCATTATTATGCTCTAATGTATAATATTGAAAAAAATTCCATTCACTATTTTAAATTATAAGAGAAATTCAAAAATTCATCAATTAGGTGAGAGGTAAAAGACTTATTAGATGCCATTTTAAACTTGCCAAAGAAGATAATGTAAACAATGAATAGAAAACACACAAGAGATATAATGCAATATAACATAAGTGTATGTGCAATCAAGAAATTTTAAATCAATTGTGTAATAGAAACTAGGATTGTAAGTGAAACCCTAATTGTTAACATTTGGATGTATAGGGACCTAGTATGTGGATATAGCGTATTGAATTAGGGTTATTTTTCAAAAAATTAAATTACATAAAAAAATGAAACCCTAATATAGGATTGATTAAATGATCTAGGTTATGCCAAAAAATTAGAAAAATAGAAGTTTGTAACCCTAATTTAGTGCACAAAAATTTGGAGAAGGTAACCCTAAGCAAAACTAGGGTTTTAAGCAATATTCGAAGTAAGTCAAGTTCACCAAATATTTTAACCTTTTAGGATTTAAGTTGATCTAAACCCTATATTATTAAAGGGCTAAGTATGATGCTAATCTGGAATGAAAACTATAAGTTATTGATTTAATTGACCTTTCTTAAAATAGCAAGGGAGAAGAGAAAAAGTACTTATCAAGAAGTAAATAGGTTTTTTTGTGAATCAAGGAACTGAAATAGGTTGGAGAAACAAGTAGACACCTTCCATTTTTTTACTATTATTTAAATATGGTCTTGGATAGTACCACCAATTTAAATATAGTAGTGTCATGTGGTGTTATTTTCCAATTATGGTGCCAATTTCCCTCCTATAGGAACTATCTGAAACTTTCAAGGAAGCTGTAGGAGGTTCTATAATACCTGTAGTGGTTCTATGTCATTTAAAGGCTCGCATGTGTCACTATTTTAGTTGAATATCTTCCAAAACCCTAATGAATATCTACACACATAAAATAATAACCAGGTCAAATGCAAGAAGGAAGGAAAAAATTAGGTTGTGGGATATTACGATTGTGTAGAGCAGAATCCCTATTGTCCTAGCCACTACCTACATTAACCCCAATGCTAGGGATCTCATATCACATGTAGTTCTCCCTTAGGTAAAGTACATAACCAACTTGCACAGTATGCTAGAATGGATTTTGCTTAGGCCCTTATTTGATCAAGCATGTAATATCTAGATGTGATGGCTAGTAGTATGTAGACTATTAAGTTGTACTATTGATTGATTTTATGTAATTATGTGCCAAAATAGTAAGTGCAAGATGTAAAATGCCTTGTGAAGCTATATATACATAAGAAAATTTGATTTGAATATTATACCTTATTCATTGGTTGATAAGTTGTAAAAAGAGATTAAAAACACAATAGAAGTCTCAAGACAGGGTTAGGAATCAAACACGGGAGAAAATCTCATCAAACACTAGAGCCATAGTTAGACACTAGTGCCAAGTGGTGCTTCTATCCTGAAAATGGTGCTAATGTCATAACGCTTAAAACAGAGCTAAAACTAAAAAAGACTGGCTAGAGGCACCTCTAAATGAGATAATGTGATTTAGGACCACTAGGGGTGCTACAAATAGGGAAAATAAGACATAAGAAAGATCAAACGACTCAAAATGACCATGAAAACAAGGATTATATTCATCACTAATACCTTCATGTGAAAGAGAAACAAAGGACATAGTACTTGTGGTTGTTTGATCAAATTAAAGTGTTTATATATATATATATATATATATATATATATATATATATATATATATATATATATATATATATATATATATATATATATATGTATATGTATATGTATATGTATATGTATATGTATATGTATATGTATATATATGTATGTATGTATGTATGTATACATATACATACATAATTATAGAATATAAATTCGAATGAGTAACTTTTACTCTTCATTTTGATTTCTAAAGAAATACATGGAGATAAGGCATTATACCGTATGCCTGATTTTATTTTCTAAGATTCCAAAAGCATGTATTGTGTGAAGTTGATATAGCATCTCTATTTGTAAATAATAGTAATCTAATTTTAAATGAAGTAATATGGTTTCACAAGGTTAAAAGTATCCTTCATTTGTGTATCTATTATGTGAGATAAGGGAGAGAGATTTGTAATACATATTAAGAATTAAATAAAAGATAATTTGATTTTGATACCAAAATACTTATTACCCAATATCCATTTTATTTATCATTCTATAAGCAATCCATTTGATGTTAAACTAATATTTTAATCAATTCTTAATAGAAAGTATAACAAGAATTTCTATAACTTCAAAATATCAATCTATTTTAAACAACATGAGCATTTGGATATTTGAGATAAATAAATTTTAGAGAAGGAAATGAAGATTAAAAAAACTTGTGCAACATCCATTTTATTTATTCACACTCCTATTGAATAAAAATACTTCCAACATTCCTTCAACTAATATTTTCAAACCAAACATAAACTATTAAAGTTGCTTCAAGTTCTCAAGACAACACAAGAGTCTTTAAAATCACATAACTACAATGTTTTTACAAGTTATATAATCACAAACTCAACCTCCAAAAAGTGAGTGACATTGTAATTTAGCATATGACAACAAATAAAAGGCTTAACAAGACAAATACATAATCAAGTAGATTCAATCAAGAAGACATATCTTCATAAAATCCAAGATCCAAATTTAAATGAACTCCAACACAAATAGAATAAATGCCACAATACTCCAAATATGGCCAAGTGAGGCCCATGTATAACCTCCACAAAAACTAAGGGAAAGAGGGTTAAAATTTGATGAAATGTGAAGGATAATTGTATGTCAAGAGATTTTTAAAAATAGAGTATCCAAGGTCTACAATTTACAAAACACACACACAAAAAGAACACTAAATAAGCATAAGGAAAGTTACCAAGACAATCCTAAAAAGGAGTAGAGGGGCACCTTGCTTTTATACAAATAATTATTTAAGTGTGAAGAAGAGTTACCAAGACATGTAAATAGATTCATTTCAAGCATGATATCCTCCTTGGACCTCCCAAAAAATCCTATTTAGATCTCCCAAAACAAATATCCCTCCTTAGACCCCCTAAAATGCTCCTTATACTCCTATTTATTTAATAGAGTGATTTTTCAATATTTTGAAAGGTTACACTACTCTTGAGCAAGGTTTTTTAATGAAGAACAAAGGAAAGAGAGGGATTTATCTACAATCCAAGAGTAAGTGCTCACAACTCCCTCACTTTCTAAATTACAAGCACATATTCCAACCTCAAATGGGTAGCATAGTGGTGATTAAATAACCCCTAACCACCATAACTCAAACAACAACAAAAATGAAGCAATATGTTTAAAATAAAAGGAGACAAAAACTAATAAATAACACAAATAATCATAAAGTCTCTTTTATTTATAAATAAATCCTACTAATTGTAAAACATACAAAGAATAAATACTTGTTTCTCTTTTCAATAAAAATGAAGGTTCAACAAGAATATAAGAGAGATGAAATCATTTAAAATATAAGATAAAAGAGAAAAACTAACAAAGAGGCTACCTTAACCTTAAAATATCCTATTAAAAACTTCCTTCCTAAGTTCTTCCAACATAATCTCTCCCCAAAAATCCAAATTTTATAACCTCCAAACAGGGTATATATATAAAGTAACTAAAATCCAAACACCAATAAGAGGGTGAAATATGGCCATCTTCATCCTAAGTATGCAGCTACCCTCCTTAAATTTTTATCCAAACTCTTACAAAACTCATCAATATGTTTTACACACCCTTATGGGTGTTTCTTACACAAGTCTATGAAACATACATCATTTTGTACAAAATGTAAGTTTACTTATGGTAAGAATTTATAGGCTATAAATGAGAGCCTTATATGACTAAAACATGGTGAAAATATTTCAAAATCCCATCTACCCAATGGATATAAGTATGAGATCAAAACATGACTTGTAGGACAAGGTTTAATTGTACAATACAATAGATAAGGAGTGGGTAGAAGAGAATTTTTTGGTTTTTACTTTAGGAATGGGTTTGTGGGTCAACCCAAACCCCACACATTAGTTAATTAACATCACAATAGGTTAGGGTAGTCTTAAGGTAATTGATTTAAAAGAGGAATAAATCCAAAACACCACAATTTTTTTAACAAGTATAAAATCCAAAAGAATATAAAACTATAAATTTAACAATTTGTAAATAATAAAAAATAAGGGTAAAGGTTCTGGAGGGGTTTATGTGTGAATATGATTTATAGAGGTAAGTTTGATTCCCACATACTCCCACCTTTTCCCCTTGTACCTTGCACACTTAATGTGAACATTAAATATGTCCATGAAAATAAACAAATATCTATAAAATGAACAATATGAAACATGTTCACAATAATGACATCTAAGAATTCATCATAAGAATAAATCACATACACTATCTTAGTTAGTCCAAATATAGATATCTCTTAATGTTTCAAAACATTTTCACTATATTATACAATATCAATAACAAATAAACATGGTATATCTACTCAAAGTAATGTTATAAGTAACCATACACATGTACAAATAAAAAACTAATGATCAATGTCTAGAATGATCATCAAAATATATAATACAGTCATTTTTACCTCCCATATAATATATTTCATGTTCAATGGGTACTAAAAATGTATCAAAACATATAACATAAAGTGATATCATAATGGGGTATCACATTCCCCTCCCTTGGAAGTCACTGAAAGAGGTGGGAATATCAGGCCTATAGTGGTGTTGAATCCTCCTAAGTAGTTGTTAACTCATCATATATGTCTCACTAAACAATAACCTAATCCAACTCACAACTTCTAAGGCCCAACATTCGATGCACCAAAATATGTATGGACTCCAAGATCAATTGTTTGTTTCCCTTGACCTGGAAAGCCATCCAATCTAATGGAGTCTGGTGTAGGAATGTTTTCACTCTCACCAAGGAGACAAATTTCTAGTTGATATTTTTTAGGAAAAGCATTTTATAAAACAATGACAAGGGAGAAATATCCATAATTTTGATTATGAAATAAAGGGGTGGTAATCAAAGTGTTATGGAAAACTTTCTCTAAACTATTAGAATATATTTGTACATCGAGTATTTTATGTCACATACCAATGTTCTCTATATTTGGTTTTATAGCACCACATGTCATAAAAATTTAACAATAAAGTTATCTAATACTACAATCTTAAGAATACAAGACTCTATATATAATATATTTGGAGAATATATAATAAAAATAAGCATCATAAATCTTAAGTGGAAATAATTTAATTTATAATTTTAATTTAGAAAATAATATTTTATACTATGGAGTGGAATTGATTTATAATTTAAATTTAAAAAATAATATTTATACCATGGGGAATTTTCGAAGAACCACACAAAATTTTCAAAGATTATATAAATTTTATTTGGTATCTTTTGTTATTTTTTAACCTTAAAACATTCATTTTAATAACATTGGAAGACATCACTCATTAATTGTAAATCAAAGCATCTTGGACGACCTATATGGTAATATTTTTATTTATATAAACAAAATCAAATAATTTATTGTCTATAATATCTCCCCTTATTAGAGTATACCCAATAAAAAAAGAAGTAAATGCAGTTTTTTTAATCACCCATATAAAACAAAAAGTCCAAGTTAGCTCAATTCTAAGGATGTATGAGCATACAACTAGTTTATTTCATGTTATACTTGAACAAAATAGACTAGGTTATTTCTCTTTTATTTCAACTATCATTAAAACAAAAAAAACTATAAGATGAAGATCATCATTAACCATGCATGAAAATTAAATTTTGCACTATCATATCCATTGATCCCAAAACCTAAATTATAGGGGAATTATGAGACACCATTTTGATAGCACTTTCTGTTATATGTTTTTCTATCTTTTTGAGTATTTGTTGGACATGTAATTAATATGAGAGGCACAAAGTACCTGTACTGTATATTTTGATTATCATTCTAGCCATTGATCAATATTTTTTATATATGTGTATATGGGTACTTAACATGTTACTTTGAGTAGATATATCATCTTTATATGTTATTGATATTAGATTGTATTTTGATTATGTTTTGAGACTTTTATAAATATTTATATTTAAACTAACCAAGATAGTGTATGTGATTTAATTTTGTGATGAGTTATTATATGTTGTTATGATGAACATGTTTCATATCATTCATTTTCTAGATATTTGTTATTTTCTATAGACATATTTAATATTTGTATTTAGTGTGTAGGATACAAAGAGCTATAGATGGGAATAAAAAAGAATAAAATATGCCTCTACAAATCATATGTACACCCAAATGCCTTCTAAACCTTTACCTTTATATTTTTATTATTTATATTTTACTAATTTTATAGTTTTATATTATTTTATATTTTTTAAAAATTTGTGGTGTTTTAGGTTAATCATATTTTAAATCAATTATCTTAAGACTATCCTAACCCATTTTGAAGTTAATTAACCAATATGTAGGGTTTCGGTTGGCCCAAAAACCTATTCTTAAAATACAAACCCGAAATTTCTCTTCCATCCACTTTTTACCTAGTGTATTAAACAAGTGAACTTTACCATATAAGTACTTTTTTGAGCCCATACCTATACCCATTGGGTAGGTGAATTTTTGAAAGAATTTTGACCACTTTTTATCATATAAGATCCTCATTTGTGTCCTATAAATTCTTACCATATGTAAACTTATTTTTTGTACAAAATGATGTATGTGTCATACTTTGTAAGAAACATCATGCCAGTGTGTAAAAAATATTGATAAGTTTTGTAAGAGGTTGGATACAAATTTAAGGAGTGTGGTTTCATCCTTGGAATAAGGATGGCCACATGTCACCCTTACATTGGTGTTTGAACTTAGTTGCTTTTTTATATATAAATCTTTATTTAACCTGTTTAGGGGTTATGAAATTTAAAATTTTGGGAAGTAATTATGATGCAGGGACATCCTATAAGGACCCCAAAAATGATCCATTTTTGTCTTAAGTTAGTCTAATAGGTGTCTTATAGGTGTTATAGGTCATAATTAGTCCATTTGTGAAGTCTAGAGAGTTCAAAGGTGCATAGAATTTGAATTATTGTTTTTCTTGCCAAAAACATTATTTGAATATTTAAATGTTGTCAAGCCTTGTCAAAGGACCTTTATGCATTTGAGAAGAAGGCAAGATGTAACAAACATGTTTAGGGGTTTATGACACTATATCAGTTCCACTAAATGTTCCAATTCTATTGTTATGTTCTAGGTATTTCATATTATGTGAACATCAAGATAAAAAGATATGTAGCAAGAGACCTTTAAATGGGACAGATTAAAAGAAGTATATATGCACCATTTTAGGAGGGAATAGAGTTAGTTTTTGGTTTTTTAATCATTTTTTTGGAATGTATTAGAGGAGATGAATAGATGATGTTTGTAAAGTTTTTTTAGGAAGTAATTTGTGATGTTTCATGACCTCTGTTGAATGATGAATGAATGTAAATAAACCCTATTTTGAGGTCATTATTGCTATTATTATATGCATGTGTTTTGTTTGAGAAAGAATGAAGTTTCAATTATTTCCAAGTATGTTTAAATTATAATTAATGTTTGAGAGAATACTCAAAATATTAGACAAAGGAGATACCCCTATTTTTGAAGAGTTAAGATTTAGGCCCCTGTTCTATTATTGTCTGGTTTTCTATTACAGACTGTGTTCTCAAGGTTGATAACCAGTTAGACTGAGATATTTTATTCAAACTTTTCTTGAAATATTGTTTGAATGTGTTTATGGTTGTGTTTTCAAGGAATATCAATAAATACATTTGGTGTTTAGTCATACTAATACACAGACCCCTATCTTGTGGGAGTTTCTTTGTTTGCAAACTGTATCTATTAAGATGATTAATAATGGTGTATTTAAAGTTGGATGATATTATATCAATAGTGATTCATTTCAAAGAAATTTATTGAGGATTGAACGTGTCTAAGCTTATAGTTTTCAATAAGAAATAAGGAGATTCATGGTTAAAAGACTAGTTTCATAAACCCTGTTTAGAGATTACGGTTATAAACCCCCTATTTTGGTGGAATTGCACTATTGGTGGGTTGTTTATTTAGTTTATATAATTTATGGACCATGAATCCATCTAATAACCACTACATTACATTATGGAGAGTTCATTTATCATGTTTATAAATATATGTATGTCTTTCTTACACAGCTTTGTGTTAACTTGTTGCTACATGAATGCAGGTCGTAACGTATGCATGCACGGGTAGAAGTGGATAGAGTTTAACTATAGTCTTACAAACTTGTCGTAGTGGTTGGATGAGGTGCATGAAGGTTCAAACTAAGTTTAAACATCAATCACAAGCTATCGATGATCTTTTCAAGTGAGAAAGACAAGTATATGTTCTCGGGTCTTCTCAAGGTTTGCATGATATTGTTGAGTTCATACTAAGATCCAATAATATATTATTGTGTGTTGTTATTCATCATTTTATACATAAACATCATTTAAAGTTGTAACAGGGATGTAAAGGCATCTGAGTAATGATTCTGAGAGATGCATGGAGAAGTATCAAGTTTTATGATATATTAACAAAGTGTGAAATCTTTTGGAATAATTATATTTTCAAAAAATCTTTATATATTCTATAAACTATAACTATATATACAGTGAGACTATATCTTTGTGAAAAGACTAAGTTGAGGTGTTAGGGTTGGTTTTCAAGGAAAGTTAAAGTGAAGAGGTAAAATTAGTGCTTAATAACCTTGGACATGATAGAAAACTATTGCTAGAGGGCACATAATTATATGGAAGTGAATTTGTGCTTATAGAAAGTTATGAATTAAACTTTCACAACTAAAAGATTAGAATGATAAATTATGAACAAATAATTTGACCACAAGAATCATGGAATCCATATTGAATCCTTAAACCATTGCTAAGGGAGTGGATTTAGAAATAAGATAATAGATTGCGAGTTTTGATGTATGCTCTACATCATTTTGGTATCAGATCAGGAAAGAGTCTTAGTGGATTGTAGGAAATATTTAACATCATATGTTTTGAAGTGCAGTGTAGGATAGAGAACCAAGAGCAGTGTTTCATGGAGAGAGTCAGCCAGGAAGATGGTTTGGTCAAGCACATGGTAGACCAGGTAACACAATTGATTGCCCCATTGGTCATGAGGATGGAGGCTATTGAGGATGCTCTCAAGGAAAGAGAACAAAGAGCAATGATAGAGGAAGATGAAGGACATAACAGGCAACAAGGTCAAGTACTACCTTTGTAGCTAAGGATGAGTGAGAAAGGAAATGAAGAGGTGGTTCAAGAGAGACCATAAGTGCATGCAATAAAATTTCAAGATGGCATGGGAGTACAACACCATGCATGGTATATTAGACCATTTGTAGATGATAGATTGAGAAGATAAGAAGGTCCTATGAGACATGGACTAAGACAAATATTGCAGGGACAATGTTGGCATTATCATAAAGAGGGACATAGAGCTATATAGTGTCCATTGAGTATGAGAAGAAGTATGCAACAATAGATTACAAGAGAGGTGAATGAGGAAATAAGACATAAAAGGAATGAGTCTTTACTAATGAGGAGAATCTTATTGTAGCAGAGGAATCAATTCAAAGAACTAGCCCAATGGAGAAGCTTATTCAAAAGTAGATGCAAAGCAAGAGGTAAGGTATGTAATTTGGTAATTGATGGAGGAATCACTAATAATAATGTGTCTTTAGAGATGGTGTAAAAGTTGGGCTTGAATAGGATGCCACATCCATAACCATACAAGGTTTCATGGGTTCAGAAGGGACATCAGCTCCTGACAAGTGAGCAAAGTTAGGTTGAATTTGAGATAGGAGGATATAGAGATAAAGTGTTATGTGATATCATGCCTATAGATGTTTATCATTTGTTGTTCGGGAGACCATGGAAATTTCATACGCATGCAATTCATGATGGACAAGCAAACACTTATACCATCAAGAAACATGGAGAGGTACATATAATTGTCCCATTGAAGGGTGAAGAAGATAGAACAGATGAAAGGATAATGATGATGGCAACAAGGCACTATTAGAGTAAGGCCATTGAAATATTGGGTTTGGTCAAATCACCAAAGGAAGAAAATAAGGTAAGATGTCTTGAGTTGGTTGATATGCAACATTGTGAGTCCATAAAGACGGACATGAGAGATAATGGACAAAAAGGCAAAGTGGTAGCAAGTAGTCTTCAAAAGAAAGAAGACATGGCACCTATGAGAGTTCTCAAGCAAGAAGATAGCCAAAACAAGAAGGGAAACCAAGCTAATGGGAAAGAAGACAACAAAATAGTGATGGAGATTGTAGCTAAGATGGATGAGTAGTGATTTTGGAAAGACATCAAGAAAGTTAAGAAGATGGCAATTGCAATGTACAATGAGGTAGTCCAAGAGAGAGTCGTGAAGGCTCCAAATTTTTTTATAATGAGTTGATTGTTGATCTAAATGCAAGTAAAGAGCAGGCAACCAAAGAAGAAATACAAGAAGATAAGGTCAATGATTTGGGCAATATGCATTAGGCCCATGAACAAGATAATTATGGAGTGATAAATCTAAGAGATGAGATAGTGAAAAGGAGCATATAGCCCATGCATACGTAGGAGATGGAGAGTAATCATGATGTTGATGAACATTAGTAAATCAAGAGTGTTCATAAGTATGAGGCATGTAAATAACAAGATGTTGTGCATGAAATGAAGTGGGTAGCACAAGAAGCATGGATGAATAAATAAGAGTACTACTTACATAAGTGGTTGATGATGGAGATGAGGAAAATATGAATCATTTTACAAAGGAGGAAGAGTGGTATACACCTATAAAGCAAGAAGAAGATGGTAGCAGTTGTGTTTTGCTTAATAATGTTATTTCATGTGCAGGTATACCATTCAAGGAGTTGAAGCAAAGGAGGCCTAGATGTGTGTCCCAAGAACATGTTCACCTCTATGAGAGGCAAGTAGAAGTAGATACATTATATGAGGATCTTCATTATAGGTAGATAGAATCATACACCAAGTCTATCAACAAAATCCTATGGCAACATTTTTTTTTAGCTTGGTATTATGATGCAGGGGCATCCTATAATGACCCCAAAAATGATCAATTTTTTTCTTAAGTTAGTCTAACAGGTGTCCTATAGGTGTTACAGGTCATAAGTAGTCCATTTGTGAATTCTAGAGAGTCCAAAGGTGCATAGAATTTGAATTATTATTTTTCCTGCCAAAATCATTATTTGAATATTTGAACATTATCAAGCCTTGTCAAAGGACTTTTATGCATTTGAAAAGAAGTCAAGATGTAACAAACATGTTTAAGGGTTTATGACACTATAGTAGTTCCACTAGATATTCACTAGTCTATTGTTATGTTCTAGGTATTTCATATTGTGTGAACATCGAGACAAAAAGCTATGTAACAAGAGACCTTTTGGTGGGACAGATTAGAAGAAGTAGTTATGCACCATTTTAGGAGGGGAGGGAATAGAGTTAATTTTTGGTTTTTTAATCATTTTCTTGGAATGTATTCAAGGAGATGAATAGAGGATGTTTTTAAAGTTTTTGTATGAAGGAAGTTGTGATGTTTTGTGATCTCTGTTGAATGATGAATGAATATAAACAGACCCTGTTTTGAGGTCATTATTGCTATTGTTGTTTGCATGTGTTTTGTTTGAGAAAGAATGAAGTTGAAAATATTTCTAAGTATGTTTAAAGGATAATTCATGTTTTATATAATAGTTCAAGGATTAGAGAAAGGATATACCCTTGTTTTTGAAGAGTCAGTATTGAGGCCCTTATTTTATTGTTGTTTGGTTTTCTATTACACACTATGTTCTCAAGGTTGATAACCAATTAGACTAAGATATTTTATGCAAAAGGTTCTTAAAATATTGTTTGAATGTGTTTATGGCTTTTTTTGCAAGTAATATCAATAAATACATCTGGTGTTTAGTCATATTAATACACAGACCCCTATCTTGTGGGAGTTTTTCTGTTTGTAAATTATGTCTATTAAGATGATTAATACTAGTGTATTCAAATTTGGATGATATTATAGAAATAGTGATTAATTTTTAGATAACTTGATTGAGGACTGAATGTGTTTGAACTTATAGTTTTCAATAATCAAGAAGGAGATTCTTGTTTAAAATACTGGTTGCATAGACCCTGTGTAGAGATTGCAATTACAAACCCCCTATTTTCATGGAATTGCACTATTGGTAGGTTGTTTATTTAGTTTATATAATTAATGGACCATGAATCCATCTAATCACTAATACTTTACATTTTGGTGAGTTTATTTATCATGTTTATAAACATATTTACATCATTCTTTCATAGCTTTGTGTATTTTTGTTGTTATAGGAACGTAGGTCGTAACATATGCATACACAAGCAGAAGTGGACAGAGTTCAATAGAGTCTTACAAACATATCAAAGTGGTTGGATGGGATTCATAAAGGTTCAAACTAAGTCTAAACATATATCACAATTTGTCGATGATTCTTTTTGAGTGAGAAAGAACAAGTATATGTTCTCGAGTCTTCTCAAGTTTGCATGATATCGTTGAGTTCGTAACAAGATCCATTAATCTATTGTTGTGTGTTGGTATTCATCATGTTATACCTGAACATGGTTTAAAGTTTTAAAAGGGATGTAAATGCATCTGAGTAATGATTTTAAGAGATGTGTGGAGAAGTATCAAGTCTTATGCTATATTAACAAAGTGTGAAATCTTTTGGAATAGTTACATTTTCAAACAATATTTATATATTATGTAAACTGTAACTATATATACAATGAGACTATATCTTTGTGAAAATACTGAGTTGAGGTGTTAGGGTTACTTTTCAAGGAAAGGAAAAGTGAAGAGGTAAGATTAGTGCTTAATAACCTTGGACAGGATAAAAAACTATTGTTAGAGGGCACAAAATTGTATGGAAGTGAATTTGTGCTTATAAAAAGTTGTGAATTAATTTTTCATAATTAAAAGAATGGAATGATCAATTATGAATAAATGTTTTGACCACAAGAATCATGTAATGCATACTAAATCCATAAACCGTTGCTAAGGGAGTGGATTTGGAAATAAGGCAATAGAGTGAGAGTTTTGGTGTATGTTTTGCATCAGATTATCTTGGAATAATTTATGAGGGAAGTTTTCAATAAGAGACTTGAAGGTTAAGGTAGATTCTTTGTTAGTTTCTCTCTTTTATTTTATATTTTAAATATTTATATCTCTCTTATAATATTATTCAACCTTCTTTTTTATTGAAAAGATAAACATATATTTTTTGTTTGTATGTTTTGTAACTAGTAGGATTAATGTGTAAAAAAGGATGATTTTAAAAAGTTTTGTGTTATTTCTTACTTTTGGTCTCCTTAATCTTGTAATCCTATTACTTATTTTTTGTTGTTTCTTGAGTTATTGGGGTTATGGGTTGTTTAATCACCACTACACCACCTGTTTGGGGTTGGAATATGTGTTTGTAACTTGGGGAGTAAGGGAGTTTGATGGTCTTTCGAAACATAGAGGGTGCATTTATGTGCCCAATGTTGGGGGTCTAAAAGACTTGATATTTTTAGAAGTTCATTAAGTTCCTTATTCAACACATCCTAGGGTAAAGAAGATACACTCAAAGCTTAGGAATTTGTACCATTGGCCCATATTTTGACGTGATATTTCAAAATTTATGGCATGATAACTTGAATGTTAGGGGGTTAAGGTAGAGCATGAACATCTAGTAGGCCTTTTGTACCCATATAATATTATATAATGGAAATGGGACACCATCTCTATGGATTTTATTGTGAGTCTACCTCTCTCTTCCTATCACCATGACATTATCATGGTGACAATGGATAAATTGAACAAGGTGGCCCTCTTCTCACTGAAAAAGAGCTCTTATAATGCCACAACTATGGCAAGAGTGTTCATAGATGGTAGTGTTTGATTGCATGGGATTCCATGGAATATTATTTCATAAAGAGACCTTGTATGTACTTATTAGTTATGTACCACACTTAAGAGGGAATTTGGCACCCAAATCACCTTTGACACATCATATTAGAGGACATGTTATGTATGTACATAATGGTTCAACAATCATGTTGGGAGGATTACATCTACTTGGTTGATTTTACCTATAATAACATCTATCATAATTATTTTAAGATGGATCCATATGAGGCTTTCTACTTCAAACCATTGAGAACTCTTCTAAAATAGGATAGAATTGAGGATAGGATTATGATTGGTCTAGCTATGTTTTTGTTAGTGTATGGAGCTAAAAGCTTCAACTGTTTGCAGACACAAGAAGAGGATGCTGAAGAATCAGAGGAACCAGCATCGGCAGTATAACTGACATCGGTCACAGACAGTGGAGAAGGAAATCAGCGACGGCAGGAGGTCGGTCGACATCGGTAGCACCAAGCAAGCAGGGACCGTCATCGGTCGCCTGTGTATTTCCAGAACTACTGTTGACGAACAGTCAATTAAGTGAAGCGAGTGTTTGCATGTCAAATGACTAATTATAGTCACGAGCTATGTGTCTAATTATTGTAGTTAGATTTCTATTTTTGTAAGCATGGGATCCTATTTAAAGACCCATGAGGCATGTATTGTAATTATCAAGAAGGCAAGTAAAAGCATTGAAGCAAGCAAGGTCAAGGAGATCTACAGGTGTAAGGTCAAGGAGATCAGCTGAAGCATTCAAGGAGGGATAGCAACTCAGGTTGTAGAGTTGGTTTGTGTTGAGCAAGAGAGAGAGGGAAGAAGGTCTTGAGGTGTGGCAAGCCTTTGAGGTGGAGGAAGAAGTGGCATCTTCCTTATTGTATTTTATTCTAGTAATATTTAATACAAGAGTGTGTATTGTCTCTCAAATTCTTTGATGTCTCAAGTTTCTAATTACTTTATCATTCTGGTATAATTCCATGTTTAATTGCTTATAAGAAAGTAATCAATTGTGCTTCCGTTGGATAAGGGGTCTCCTAACAGTTGGTATCAGAGCATATTGATTGTTGTAGGTTCTCCTGACAAGTGGTATCAGAGCTACGATTTGCAAGAAGCAGGTTATTGTTTTTGATTACAGGTCATTCACAGGGTTTTTTGATTAAGTGGGAGTTTAGCAATGGCAGAAGAAAGTAAGCTACGAATGGAGAAGTTTAACGGCAAGAATTATCAACATTGGAGGATGCAGATTGAGGACTATCTGTATCAGAAGGATTTGTACTTATCATTGGGTGGGGTTGCATGCAAGCCCACAGATATGAAGGATGAAGAATGGAGTGTTCTTGATCAAAAGGCTCTCGGTTCCATAAGGTTGAGCCTTGCATCGTCTGTGATTTCCAACTTATCACAGTGCAAGACAACGGAAGAGTTGATAAAGTCCTTGGCAAATTTATACGAAAAGCCCTCGGATTTTAATAAGGTATATCTTATGAAGTAGCTTTTTACTTTGCAAATGTAGGAAGGTGGATCGGTACATACTCATCTCAGTGATTTCCAAGGTTTGGTAAACCAACTAGCTTCAGTCAATATTATTTTTGATGATGAGGTAAAGGCTCTCTTGATTTTATGTTCTTTGCCTGAAAGTTGGGACAGTTTGGTTATGGCAGTAAGTAATTCTGCATCTGCTTCCAAAATCTTAAAAGTTGATGATGTTGTGAGTGTGATCTTGAATGAAGAAATACGTAGGAGAAGCACAGGTGAATCATCAGGGAATGTTCTAAGTGCAGAAAGTAGGGGAAGGCAAAGGGAGAAGGTTGAGCAAGGGAAATCAAGGTCGGGAAGGAGATCCGAGTCCAAAGGTATTACCTGCTAGTTTTGTGGAAAGAAAGGACATACAAAGGAGTGTTGGTTGAGAGATAAAGAGAATCAAGATGCAGGTACTGAAGAAGCAAAGGATGCAAATATTGTGGTACAGGATGCTCTCATACTTTCTTTGGATAGTCAGGTAGGATCATGGATTTTAGATTCTGGTTCATCTTTTCATGCATCCCCAAACAGAGATTCGTTTCATGAGTATGAACAGGGAGACTTTGGAGTGCTCTATTTAGGAGATGGTATGCCTTGTCAGATAGTTGGCAAAGGGAAATTGCAGCTGAGATTGCAGATTGACAACACATGGGTGTTGAAAGAGGTCATGCATGTTCCAATTCTGAAGTAGAGTCTAATTTCTGTAGGAAGGTTAGGAGATGAGGGATGCACAATAACCCTCACAGCGGACTCTTGGAAGGTTACCAAGGGAGCACTTGTTCTAGCAAGAGGTAAGAAAGTAGATACTCTTTATCTGTCTACTTGTATTACTGATTCTACTTCTGGTGTAGATTCGAAGATGTGGTCTAATAGGCTTGGTCACATGAATAAGAAGGGAATGGGTGTTCTTGAATCAAAAGGTATGTGTTCAAATTCAGAAAGCATAGATAGAGTTCATTGCAGAAGAAGGAAATTTGATGCTTTTGACAGGAATAAAGAAGCCTTAGTGTTTATGGAGGAGATGAAAGACAGAGATCAGTCACAGGGGCTGAATAAATATGAGCAAGGAAGCATGGACAGAGGTTTGATCCAAGAAGAGCTCGCGGATGAAAATTTCATCACTTACAGGAACACACAGACGCCAATGTCAGTTACATGGAACCGACGTTGGTCAGCCAGATACTGACATCGGTCATGTGCAGACCAGCAGGGTCGGTAGGACGGGCAAGAGAAGTCTGACGTTGGCCACAAGGATCGACGTCGACAGGGGGGACGTCGGCGTCGGCCAGGGAAATGACGTTAGCAGTCAGGGTCAGTGTAGGGAACCGACATCGATCGGGAGTAGACTGGGAGATGGTTGATATTGGTCACTGAAACGGATGTTGGGTGGATCATTAAGTCTCAAACACCCATATGGAGGTCAAAAAAGGTATGTGAACCTCATATTCATTGTTCACCTTCTTTATATTGCTTACTGATAGTCATGAACTAGGAAGATGGAAGAAGCAATGCAGGTAAAATCCAAAAATAGTGGGAGCTTGGCATGGATGAGGAGTGTGAGTCCTTGGAGTAGAGCCAAACAGGTATTTGTTGGTAGAGTTGTCAGCTGAAAGGAAGCACTGGATGGAGGGATGGATTCCCGTTTTAGAGAAGAGAGTGGATGGACACATGAGACAGAAAGCTATGGTATATGGTCTTGAGTAAGCTGCAGAACAATGGAGGTTTGACCATTGTATTTTATCTTTACCAGGTTAGATAATATTAGCTACATTATCCTATTACTGTATTGTGTTACTTGTTGCAGGGTTTCATATACAGGGAGTTTTCTGAGCTAAGGGTAGATTTGGTTCAGAAGTATGTCATGAAGAATTTGGGAGCAGCAAAATTCTTTTGGCATAAGTGACAGGTTGAGCATCACAGGTTTCAGTGGTGGTTGGTCTTCAAGAGTGACTTTGAAGAGGGATACAGAGCCTAAGGAACAAAATAGATGGTGTACAGGTACAGGTACAGTAGCAGCTGTTTATCTCCAAGTGGGAGATTGTTAGTGTGTGGAGCTAAAAGCTTCAACTGTTTGCAAACACAAGAAGAGGATGTTGAAGAATCAGAGGAACCGGCGTCGGCAGTATAACTGACGTCGGTCACAGACAGTGGAGAAGGAAATCGGCGATGGCAGGAGGTCGACCAACGTCGGCAGCACCAGGCAAGCAAGGACCGTCGTCGGTCCCCTGTGTATTTCTAGAACTGCTGTTGACGAACAGTCAGTTAAGTGAAGCAAGTGTTTGCATGTCAAATGACTAATTATAGTCATGAGCTGCGTGTCTAATTATTGTAGTTAGATTTCTATTTTTGTAAGCATGGGATCCTATTTAAAGACCCATGAGGCATGTATTGTAATTATCAAGAAGGCAAGTAAAAGCATTGAAGCAAGCAAGGTCAAGGAGATCTACAGGTGTAAGGTCAAGGAGATCAGCTGAAGCATTCAAGGAGGGATAGCAACTCAGGTTGTAGAGTTGGTTTGTGTTGAGAAAGAGAGAGAGGGAAGAAGGTCTTGAGGTGTGGCAAGCCTTTGAGGTGGAGGAAGAAGTGGCATCTTCCTTATTGTATTTTCTTCTAGTAATATTTAATACAAGAGTGTGTATTGTCTCTCAAATTCTTTGTTGTCTCAGTTACTTTATCATTCTGGTATAATTCCGTGTTTAATTTCTTATAAGAAAGTAATCAATTGTGCTTCCGTTGGATAAGGGGTCTCCTAACAGTTGGTATCAGAGCATATTGATTGTTGTAGGTTCTCCTGACAGTTTCAAGACATGGAACACCAAGTAGTCCTCATTCGATATCGTCTGTAGGAGATAAATGATAGAAAAAATAAATGTGTTGATGCAAAGAGTATAAATAAACATTTTTATATTAGAGATAAAGTCTTTTATCAAGTGTGACCAAATAAGAGCCTGATTTATTAAGGAAAAGCCTCTTCGCTCGTAACTCATTTTGTTGTTCCCTTTAAGATCTTGGATATAGTTGGACTAGTTGCTTACTACTTAGTCTTTCCACCTAGCCTATCTCAAGCCCATGATTTTTTTCATGTTTCAATTTTGAGGAGATGTGTTCAAGATATTTATAAGATTATTATAAGAATAAATCTATGTATTAAAAGGTGAAATCTAGTTAAATGGAAAACTACGGCTACATTTATATATATATAGAGAGAGAGAGAGAGAGTTAATAAGTGGGTATTGTAGACATATAAATTTGGTATTAGACACATTTTAATGTCATATTTTTACTTATCCTTTACATACATGACTTGTGTGTACACATTAAACTCTTGCTCACATTTTCTCCTAGCCATTCACCTATATATGAGCTTAGCCTTCCTGATTTTTCGTCAATCATATACAGGATCTCCTTAATTTATGTCTAAATAATTTATCATCCTAAACATAATGTTGTCATATCTCAGGTCATTATTTCCTCCTTTCTGGACAATTTTTAAAACATTCAAATAGTGCAACTGATAATAGCATCAGCCTTCATGGGTAGTGTCTATGCACTCCTTAATGAATATCTTTCTAATTAAACCCCTTCTCTTAGGTCATCCCATACATTTTGCATGGTATTTATCAATGGAATTTACCCAAATAGTATTAAATATACACATCAAGCCTAAAGATATTCCTATCTAGATCTCACTTGATGATCACTTGGAAAATTACTTGCACATTGAGGAATACATCTACACATCCTTGAGGAATTATCCTAAAGCTTATAAATCTAAAAACCCCTCAAAGTAATAGTCCTTAGGACAAGTTTGAGAACCTAAAGTAATGTTAAAGTTTCATATTGTCAAGTGTCAAAATTAAAATAGGTTGAATACATTTTAGTGGATCACTAATAAGCACAAATCCCCATAGGTGAGATAATTTTATGTAATTTAAACCATTTTTTAAGCATTAGAACATAGAAAACACTTAATCACTTAGTAGGGTGTGGTTGGGGTTGTGCAACCCATTTATCAAGCCCCTCTTTATATGCCAAGCAAGTGTCAAAAGTAGAGATAGGGTTTCAAGCTAAAAGGAAGACAAATCTAAATTTGTGTATAGGACTAAGGATAGTAAATTGTATAGGAAACATTTTGACAAGCATGTGCAATAACCTAAGGTAGAATAAACTAAAAAAACACATAATACATTCCAATAGATAACAAGTGAATCTAGTCTTCGCAGGTGTCTCAGCATTACTTGTAACATCCTAGCATATTTTGATAGTCATTCACCTAAGTGAAGTGACTACATATCCATTTTAAGATGTATTGAGTGATTATGCATAGATAAGGATCAACACAAACACATGAACAAGATAAGCAAGATATTCTCTTTTTATTTCTATAAATATGAAGTTTAATATCAATTCACTCATTACATTCAGATAAGTGTAATTAATGTCATATCTTATACAATCTAAATATTCAATAGTTTAGCATATTTAAATCACTAAATACATGATAAGTTAAAACATTCTAGTGAACTTGACCTTTCTTTCATGTGTATAAAATCCTAGGTTTCCCTTAGGGTTTCATCCTTCCTTCTTAATGTTTCATGTCTCTACATTATGGTTTTAGATCTAATTTCAAAATTCCCCTTAGACTCTAAGAAAATATGATGTTTTTTTCTTCTGCATTGGGATTTCATGCTTACTTTCCTATTATGGCTACCCCTATTAGGGTTGTGGTTTGTCCCCACACATGTTTGGTTAATATCTAACTCAAACTGACTTTAATTTTGAAAATCTCGTAGGTTTTTCTTAGATGTATTGATTGGATCAAAAACCTATTTTTATCCCCTAAAATTCTATATGATTTTTTTAGCATTAAGGTTTTTATATTTTTTTATTAAATTTGATCTAGATGGAAAAAGATATATCTATTTTTAAATCAAATAATGGATTTAGTTTATCTACTGGTATTTATTAAAAACATTTTTTTCCTCAAAATCCCGTATACTTTTATTGGGATGGTTGGTTCTTTATTTGGCGCATTGTATCATGGCTATAATGGATATACGTAGTTTATATTTTCTAATTCAAGTTATAATTATCATAACTACATATTGCTTTCTTGCAATATGTAATGTGTTTCAAAATCATGCATTTGAATGGGTCAAATTTATGTGAAATAAAATTAATTAAACATGATAAATTCTTAACTCTCATTTATAATACATATTGTATGAATGTGGAATTGAAAATACTCCTATGTGTGACTCCTTTCATTCATCATCAAGATTGTAATAGCTATAATACCTCCCATATTATTTTCCTAATGACTATAATAGATATGTAGGTCCATGTTATCATATTTACAAGAGGTAGGGTGTGTCTTCCTAAAGAATATTATATGAATATAGAATCAATAAGGCCTAGGATTTGTGATTATAAAGCCACATCTTCCCAACCTATGAGCATTAGTGTGCCTAATATGATTATCTATGATAAAATGATTACTATGAGGAAGTCCATATATTTTTATAGAAGGAAATACAAACTTTATCTCTAACTATCAAATCATTTGAGGACAAGATTACACGTCAAGAATCCTCGGCACGTTAATGTAAATTACATATCTGGTTCTCCATCTAGAACCTATGTATCACAAAATATTTCATCTCAAGTATGGGTTAAGAATAAAAAACAATATACAACTAATGGATCAAGAAATTCAAATGAGATTAATAAGTTTCGAGGTGAAACTCTAGGAAATATATTTTGACACAAGTTGATCACTTTGCCTCTTATGCATCTTATAAAGATATTCAAATATTATTGTGATTATCATATAATTCATGGACATTATACAAATAAATGTTGGGATTTGAAAATTAGAATAAAATATATTATCAATAGTTATAACCGTACATTGGATACACATTTTAAAGCACCACCAGATTCAAGCACACCTTTTGCACTTGAACAACGTATGAAAACAATGGTCCCATATTCCAAGGTCGGGTTATATAAGTAACAATTACATAAACAACAGTTATCAGAAGAAAATTTATCAAAAAAAGAGTGGCATAAAAGGCGATTTGACCAAAAAATATGTATCTAAAAATATATAGGTTTCTAAGAAAGAAGTTCAAAATCAATATGTACCTAAAAAGACTAATATTATAAGCATGGTGCTAATGGGGTAACTGTAAAGCATTCTTCATTTATATATCCTTTAACAATTAGCCCTCACATTGATGAAAAGTAGTGCATTAATGTCATGATTGATGATGTTCATGAAATCAATGTATGTAGTAAGACACTTCTCAAATATCTTAGACATGACATTGAACACTTGGATGAGACTACTTCAACCGAGCTATGCATTGGATCCATCAAGTTGCCTATCACTCTTGATCTCAAAATTAACTACGTTATATTCCACATTAGTCATAATTTAAATCCATAAAATGTTGAACTAGGAAGATCATGGATAAGATTAATGGGTGAAACACTTGATATGAATCATGACTATATTACATTTGACAATGGAGGTGGGATTGTTTCTATTTCAAGAGAGGAAACATCTTTAGAGAAAGAAAATAAAGTGAATACAATTTCTAAAATTATTGCTCCAAGAATGATAATCATAGCTAAGGTGCATGATATTGAGGATGATAATAAATCTGAAGAGTAGAAAAGAGATATGTTGGATGGTGGATCTTGATCTTATTATAATGCCCAGTTCTTGATAGGGGGTGTCGGGGGGGGTGGAATTCCCCCACTATGGTCACTGTGGTTGGGGGAAACACCCCTGAAGCAAAATTTTATTAAAAATACATTGTAAAATATTATAATTTCGTAGTAAATCTAGACCGTTCACTATTAGATCACAGATATAACAGTAAAAATGATATTTGTGCATTTTTCCCCTAATATGTAACCCTCCTTTGATATGAGTGAATTGAATATGGTAGTGGATGTATTGCAAGTTTTTTCCCTTCATTTGTTGGATTGAATAATAAGAAGGATTGGCTATTTCTATGTGGACGAAACCCATATTGGGTGAACCACATTAAATTTGTGTCTCTATTGTGTTGTGTTTTTTGCATTTTATTTCTATCTTTAATTCATTAATATTGCTCTGTGTTCTATATTCCTAACAAGACAATAAACAAATTCTAAAAACTAGTGTGATTGGCTCTACGTATTCTACAATATATAATGAATGTGATATAAATGGGAGTAATATATATATATATATATATATATATATATATATATATATATATATATATATATATATATATATATATATATATATATATATATTCAAATACTATCATGGGATAAATAACACCACATGCATAATCTCAATCACGTGTAACACAAGTGTATAATGCAAATGCAAGTTCACATATAAGTCTAGCATATCAATATCCATAGAATAAGTGTGCTCGTGAGCTAGAGATATTAAATAAGCATAAGGTAAAATGAGAAGATGACACATATCATATACATGGTTGGTCAAATGATTCCATGCTATTCAACTATTCTTATTGTGATGAGATTATTGGTTAGCATAAACAAATTAAAAAATATGAAAAAAGGTTTGAAAATACTAGAAATAAAAAATCATAACCTATGCATGACAAGTATTACTAGTTTACTAGTTCCTTTATTATTTATCATATACATGGTAGAATATATATTTATTTTGATATGCACACACATTTATTGGTATACATGAGTGGGATGTAGGACATACAAGTTATATATGACATGGGCATTTAGATGTGAGACATTCCTACACTTGGGGGATACCCTTCCTACCTTAAGAACATGCTTACATTGGGGGAATTTTGATACATGTATACAAGTTAAATATTTATATGACCATTCCATTTATCATATTGAGTTATTTAGACTAATTACACATGACTAGCTCTTGCATATACTATTTAGAGTGATGTGTTATTTATAGTGTACTTTACTATATGTGATAATGACATGGACTGATTGTGTAGATTAGCTTTGTTTATTATACTAATGTTTACTTTTGAAGACTATTACATGGTGTGATCCTTGATTGTGTATCATATTGTGTGATGATCAATGTGCAAGACATTAGGTGTTACATTGTGTGACCATTGTGTGTTACATGGTGTGCCTTCATGGGTGACTATTGATGATTCTTACATTGAATGATATCTTGTGTGTTTCTATGAGTGAATTAATTATGTATTATCATGCCATGCATAATTTGTGTTGGGATCCTCTATTCCATGTCACGGCCATATTTTCTATGTTGGGTTACAGTCATATCATGTATTGAGTGCTTGTGTGCCTTATGATCATGATATTATGTGTATATGTGTGTATGTATTTACATTATTGTTGATATTTTCATTCCATTATTCATATCACACATTCTTCTCCTTATGAGTGATGCCATGATTCATATCATGCATATTATATGTGGCTTATTATTGAGTGTCTATATCTATGATGATTATTAGTATGTTGACTCTTATTACATGCATAATTGATATATCAACTTGACATGACATTTTTATGCCTTGGGATACAGTTTCATATATGATTTGACAATCTAATCTTTTTATGATGAAATAATCTAATCATGTCAGCATATGCTTTAAATGCTTACATCTTTTATACATAACATGATGCATATAACTCCATTATTTTAAGATGAGTGATTCATAGGGTACATATCTCACCTCAAAAGGGAGGTATACAAAGAGGGCTAGTCTTACATATTCAAGCCTTGATAAATAAATAATTTAGATATTGGACTAGATTATGTGATACAAATTCACACATATTAAACAGATTGGCATAGATTGGGATAGGATTGGTATAGATTTGGGTTATATGTGAGGCATATGTGAGATATTATATAGGCTTATGAGTGACAAGCCATAGATTATATGATATTATGGGACAAGTTATATGACTTAGAATGGACAAGTTATCAGATTGGGTAGATTAAGTGATGGATTATGTCATTCCATATTACAAACTGGAACAGATGGATCAAATTTGGTAGCATAAACATTATTCATGCAAACACTTTTTTGATATATTCTATTTATATGATGGTAATGAAGGTAAATACGTAAGTGATTCAGAGTTATTAAACTTACATACAAGCCAATTTTAGGGCTTCATCTTTTACATATGAGTTTGCTTCAAGACTCCACTTTTATATACAAAACATATTTATGGGTTCCATCAAAAGAATGAGGGTTGAGGTAACTATATTTTCAACCCACGATTTTAACAATGGCATCTCCTTATGGAATTTTCACCCTATTTTTTAATGACTTTAGAGAGAAGTTTCTTTTGTATACCCATAAGTGTATTCATTCCTTGCTCTTTCAATTTAAAATGCTTCAATAAGCCAGAGTATTTTAGATATTAGATCATGAGTGGGCATTGATTTATGCATGTTTCATTACAAGTTTTTCATGGAATAAATTGGACATTCAAGGCATACCTAAAGACAAAAATATGTTTACACTCAGGTACTAAATTTATTACTTCATATTTTTAATCTAGCATTTTCAATACTATAATAAAAGGAGGAAGTTTTTAGACACATAAATTTGGTGTTAGACACTTGAAAATGTTAGTTTTGACCTATACTTGACATAAATAACTTATGTGTACACATTGGACTCTTACTCACATTCTTTCATATCCATTCATCTATCTATGACATGGCCTTCCTAGTTTTCCATCTATTATATACAATATCTCCCTAGTATGTATCTAAATAGTTTATCATCCTAAATATATTATTAATATATCCTAGGTCATTGTTTCCTCTATCTTTAATAGTTTTGTAAACAGTCACATGATACCAAGTACCAATGAGTTTGTCTTCATTACTAGCATCTGGGCACTCCTTAATGACTATCCTCTAAGTTTAAACCTTTCCCTTGGGTCAGCCCACACGGTTCACAAGTCGATTATGGAAGGAAATTACCTAAATACTCTTTTATATATACACAATAAAGGCTATTCATATCTAGCTCTCACTTGAGGATCACTTAGAAAACTATTTGCATATTTATGAATACACTTGCACATCCTTAAGGAACTATCTTAAAGCATCCACATATAAAATCCACTCAAAATAATTGTTCTTAAACTAGGTCTAAACACCTAAATCAATGTCAAAGTTGTATATTATCAAGTGTCAAGATCCAAATAGGTTGCATACATTCTAGTGGATCACTTTTAAGCATACATCCACATAGGTAGGAGAACTACATGTCATTTGAGCCATATTTAGATTATTGGAATGTAGGTAACATTTAACCACATAGTAAGGCCTATTGGGGTTTGTCCAACCCATATTTATAACCTATTTTTATAGGCCAATCAAGTGTTGAAAGTGGAACTCTGGTTTCAAGTTGAAGGTAAGACAAATCTAAATTTGCATATAAGAATAGGGTTAGGAAATTATATAGTAAACATACTGATAGGCAACCATAACAAATTGTGGTAGAATAGACATGCAAAAATACATAAGATATTTTCAACATGTAGTAAATGAATTCAATTACCATATGCATCTAAGCATTATCCAAAGCATCCTAGTAAATTCTGATAGCCATTCCCCTTAGCTAAGTGACCACATATCCATTTCAAGATGTAATAAGTGGTTGTTCATAGGTTGGGATCATAACATAATAGTGACAAGATGATTATTTTATCATCTTATTATTTGCATTTAATAGTAATCTCAATATCATTATACTCTTTACATTCATATCTATGTAATTTATGCCATATATTATACAACCTAAATATTTAATAGATTAGATCATTTGGACCACTAAATCCATTAAATTTTTTAAAAATGTACAAAGGTCATTTAAATAAATAGAGATTAAAGAAAAGACAACCCAAAATCTAGTAATGATTTAGGCAAAAAAATAATATAATAACCTAAACCTATCAATGATTTGGGTAAGAATCCATCACAAGAGATAAATGAGACTAGAGTTAATTATTGATCCTTTCTTTATTCATCCACTTCATCAAGGTAGTTGGGTAGATATATAATTTCATTATGAATGCAGAGCCATTCATGGATATGGTATTTGATACTTGTTAAATCCTCAACCATGGTGATGATGGTATTATTTATAGTATAAATTTTGCTTATGTTGAGATGAACCACAATCAAAATCTGTGTGGAGCTTGGATTTTTTTAAATTGTTCTCATTGTGATTTTGAATGCAGACGATATTATTATTGGTAACCTTTAGAAGATTTTAATATGCATTAAAATATTCCTACATTCTAGTGATATACTCAAACATTTCCTTATGATTCTTTCTAATAATATTACTTTGATTAAGCATAATATTGCTAATGTTTTCTAGGATATTTGTTAAGCTTGACCAAGATGGTTGTTGTGTCGAATACCTTATGTCATTTATTTTAAACTATTGAGAGTCTCAATCCATACTCAGACCATCTATTTGTATCAAGATTTGAAGTTTCAACATGTTCCCAATGGTTTTAGGTTTGGAATCCATTGGAAGGCTCATCTTGCTTAATGGTGTTGAGTTTTATAACTGGGCTTCCTTCCTAAAAGCTTTATTTTCTCTTGATGTGCATGTTACTTTCTAAGTTTGTGTTTTCGGTTCATGTCCATGCATGGAGTTTGGAATATCATGAGAATGTTTGGATATGTGTGTGATGAATTTTATCCCATGTTGAAACATTGTATATAAACTTCATTCTCCTTCATTGTGAATTTACTCATCTTTAGAATGAAAATAAATTGTGGTGGCCATTACAGACCTCAACCTCCATGGAATCATAGGAACATTCATTATGGATATGGCTATAGGGAGGGTAATAGTTATATTTCACATAGTGATTAGTCCTTACCGTACGAGTATGTTGCCTCATTTTCCATGTCATGTCATATATTTATTGAGAGCTAACATGGATGCCATAAGAGTGAACGTGAGAGTTTTTAGTAGTACCATGGTCATGTTTGGAGTTAGTTTTGTTATTTTCAAACTTTACCTATCACTTAGGATGGTTTTTGTACTATTGAGAGTTAAAAAGGTAAGGTTCAAGAGTAGAAATAAAATAACTAATATTGTCAAGGCCATGAAGTCTGAGATAAATGAAAAAGTAGATGAGCGATGTGAAAACATGGCTGGAAAATCAATGCACCACTAGCTAGGATAATTGAACAAAGAAAGGAATAAAAAGAGATGAATAATGAGAAGTATGGGTAAGGGAGAAGAAGTTTTAAAGGTTGAGAGGAGGGGCATAGATAAATAAGATGGGTGAAGAGGGGAGAGACTGGGGATGGAAAGGAAATAACCCAAAAAAGGAAAAGAAGTTGAGCGAAAATCAAAACA
Organism: Torreya grandis; assembly: GCA_037957365.1. Classification (NCBI taxonomy): domain Eukaryota; kingdom Viridiplantae; phylum Streptophyta; class Pinopsida; order Cupressales; family Taxaceae; genus Torreya; species Torreya grandis. Next base: position 5,082,040 of record JARHVA010000141.1, read on the forward strand.
AGATGCATATAAGAGGAGAGGAATGGTAGGTGCAAAATGGAAAATTGGAAATGAGGTAAAAAACATAGAGACAAGAGAAAATATTAGTTCCCTAAGTAAAAATCAAGAAAAATCCAAGTCCAAGATAAAGATAAAAACAACTAGAAAAAGGAGGAATTTGGCAAGAGCATAGGAATAGAAAGAGCGAAACAAAATTTAAAGGAAGTAGAGAAAGGATAATACTTGTCCCAAAATAAAAATACATTAGATAAAAATAAGAAAAGGGGAGAGAAAATAAAAACATAATTAAATGCCACCAAGCTAAGTTCCAAGAAGATGTGGTATATTAGGAGTTTAAGCATTCTTTAAAGATAATATCTCTTAATTATTGAAATTCATGGTTACATATTATGCCATGCATATTTCCCATGACATAATGAGTATGTAAGCTTAGGCTAAGGTTTTCAATCCAATTTTAAATGTTGTTACATTCCTAATAGTCATGAGTAATCTTGGAGTTGTTGAATCTTTCAATTAGATTTGAACCTTCCTCCATTAGACTTTGAATCCTCCAATTTTGATTTTTTTGGTAAGCAACCATGTTGATAAATAAAAGTGAATCCCATTCTATAATTAAGTTTTTGATGCCATTTTATATGGAAAGACAAAGACCCAGGATGACACCTTTAGCTTTCATAATGTTTTTGGAGTTAATTCCCATATAAAAGGCTTTATAAGCCACCACTTCACCTTTGTTAGCTTTGATGAGATATTTAACTCTTGATTCCCCATGATTGTGCTTTAACACCCCATCAAAGTTCAAATTTTACCATCCTTGAGTTGGAGGGACCCACCTAATGTTGTTTCTTCTACTATTTTTAGTGTTATTGTTGGTGGGCCCCAATTTATCAAAGTTTATCCTGAGCATGGGATAATTACAGAGAATACTTAATTCATTCAAATTGGCTTCTTTATTTTTTGAATTTTTCTATAATTGATAGAACATTAAACATGCATCTCTCGATCTCCTTCCATAATTGATCTTGTTGTTTTTGAGTTCAAATTTATTCAAAAAATCATAAATTAACATTTAAGCTAAAATAGTGCACTTATGACCACCCTTCTTACACACTTAACTCGTGCCTTATTCTAGGGCCTTTTGACCACTTTCCTTCACTTTTTGCACAAATGACCCATTCTTGTAAGAAAACCAATGACACCATAATGTCCCTATTCCTCATGAAAAATATTTCAGGTTCACACATGAACTATTCATGATACCCATATCAATTGTTTGTGTTCTTTGGACAATAATGCCCTAATATGATAACAACACACTGCTCTCTTGTCTAGATCCACCACTCTTGTCCTCCTAACAAATAATGGCTGATTTCCAAAATTTAAATCAAGAAAGGGTTGGCCTACAAGTTTATCAAACCCAATTTGAATGAATTCCAAAAATACCACTATAAATCCACATTTCAAACCATTTTACACACAAGAGGGTTCCACACTAAAAAGCACAAAAAATTTTAATTGTGCAATGAGATAAAATTCCCTATTTCTCCCAATTCTATATACATACAACCCTAATAAACTTGAGCTAAAGTCTAAATATAATTCCAACGTGAATCACTTAATCATTCTAAGATTGCACAAGCATTTAGCATTTTTCACTAGTATTTCACACACACCATAACATGGGAGAACTACATGGAGTTTGATCCCTTTTCAGAGCATTGGTATGTAGGCAACGTTCAAAACATGGGGTGTTGAGGTCAGGAACAAATTTAACCACTAACTCTTTTTTACTCCATGATTGCATTTATCTTCTTGGTCTATTAAGTTAGGGTTTAAAGTGGAGGAGAAGTCACACAATGGTTTTCACATTAGATCAAAAGCTTCTACATAGTCCAAGGAATAAACAATCGAAGGTGAATCTACCCCCAAAAATTTACATCTCTACAACCTGACAGACATCGGTGCTCCCTAGGGATAATAGTACACTGCTATACTATCTAGTTACACTGCTCATGCCCAAAAGCTATAACAATTCCTATTTCAAGTCCATACTCAGTTAACATAGTCTTCCTGTCAGTTTCAGATCTAGAAATAATTTGCATCTTAGTTTTCCAGCTAAGTTTATATTCTCTTTTGTACTTTCCATATTTAGTATATTTTCAAATTTAGTAATCTTTAAATCAGATTGTGTCATTTATATCTATAGTATTTTGATTTTGTACTACAAATTATCTAATTAGGGCCTAACATCTCCTAGTTTCCCAAATTTGATAAAACAAGGTGATACTCTTAGTCTAATAGTCTTTCACTTTATGACCTCGTTGGTTTTTACTTTCTCTATTGACTATAATGAGTTTTGTGTCCAATTGCAGAGGTTATTCAATGAGCCAAATTTCCTCCCAGAAATATGTAGTAGCATCCTTTTAAAATTTTCTAAAGAGCCCTTTTAGAAGAATTTTCATGGCTTCCTTGATGATATTCCATATTTTGGAACCTATTGGAAGGTTTTTAGAAATAAAAATTCTTTTTAAACTCTTGTTGTCCAAATACTTTCCTTTTAACATGCTAATCTAGTGTTTAGAAGTGCTACTGCTTGTTATCCATACCATTTTTGCAACAAGTGCCAAATTGAACTTTTTGAATTTCCTTATGTCGACTCCTTCATAGTTATATGGTTTGGAAATAGTATCCCAAGAGAGGAATGGGAATTTGAAATTTTACTTTGTACCTTGATATAAAAAGGTTCTAATAGTTTTTATCAATTTTAGAAGTGATTATTGATGGTCCATTATGTTTATTTAGTTGCACCCATAAAATAGAAATGACATGGGATATTTGCTAAATGTGGGACTGCTTTTAGAAAGGAACCTCTAGAGTTAGCTAGTCTTGTTTCCTATTAAAATATTACTCTACTCTAAATTGCCTACTTAAAATGGAAATCTAAAGGGAGAATGGGTGAGATAAATGCATGAAATTATACATGGTGATGAACTAGAATATAAAATGGGAGGATACACATATGTATATGAATATAATGTTACTTTTATGTAAGAAGGGAAGTGAACACAAAAAAAAATGTGAAGGGCAAGACAAAAATAAAATGTGTTCATAGGGTTATGGAAGCAAGATAAAAGCTAAGGAGTAGACAAAAAATAACTACAATATAATTACCAATTGTAAGTAAATATGCATAATCACATCCATTCCATGAGGGTCTGAGATATTCATACATATAAAATAATAAGGGCTCAAATTTGAATTCAAAAATTTAGTGGACTCAAAATTCTAGGAAGATCATCATTTTGCTCAAATGAGCAAATTTAAATATATAGAAGAAGAATGGAGGATATAAGAGGGGAAATCATTGAAATATGGTTTTCTACTATCATAATTAAATGAAAAATCATAATTTTCCCTTGATATAACTTTTAATGGCTTAATAAATATATATTTAGATTTACTCATGTTATCCATACTTCTATGTGTATGTGCCCTGTTATTCTCTGATTTTTTAATCCACTTGCATACATTTAAAACTAAGATAAATTTTTTTTTTTTTTTTAAATTTTTAACTTCATGGTGGACTCCCTTACTCTTGAATCTTTTATTTTGGATCCATGGCCTTAAAAAAAACACAGGCAATATTTTAAAATAAAAGAAGTCACTTAAATCCCTTGTGAATTTTTTTGGTAATGCACAAGCTCAAGTATTTCAATAATGGGAGAAGCCCATTATTTAAATTTAAATCTAAATATATCACATTTAAACTTAGTGAATTATTTGAAGCTTCAACCTACCATTTTTTATCATAAAAACACATTCAATTAAAGATTGAGCCTGGGTACAAGAATTTTGATAGTAATACCTGGGGGGTAGTCATGAGAGAAAGCCAATAGATGGGGATAACTTGGAGAATATGTTTAATGAGACTGATTCTACCTATGGAGGAGACAAGGTTGCACTTACAATGACTTAGCTTATGAGTAATACTATTAATTATAATATTCTACATTTACTTTTTTCCTATACCTTTGTAAAGAGGAAAACCAAGGTAGGAGTTTGGGAGAGTAAATTTTCAATGCCCAATATTATACAAAGAAAATTTTGAATCTCAAGTCAAACACCAAGAAATATTACCTTATATTTAATTATGTTAATGGACTATCTAGAGGTTATTTTTTAGTTGTTGAGCATGTCTCTAATTTTTATGATTTATAGGAAGAGCGGGTGTGCAAAGAAGATGGTATCGTACACAAAATTTAAGTGAGTTGTCCATTTCCATTCAATGTGGCTTGAATAACTTTGATGTTGTTTCTAATTTTGACAGCCTCAATGCATCTTCCAAGAGTTTTAGCCATGAGGATGAAGAGATGAGGAAAAATATGGTCTCCTTTTCAAAGAGCTTTTACCGAATAAAAATACCTTTAGGCATGCCATTGATCAAGATGGAGAACTTGGGGGTAGTGTAACAATTTTTGATCCACATTCTTCATTCATTACCAAATTCAAATATTTGTAAGACACCATCTATAAATGACCAATTAAATCCATCATAGGCTTTGGAGATGTCCAATTTGATAATCATTCCTATTATTTTGCTAACATCAAGAGAGTGGATGATTTCATGGATAATGAAAATTCCATCAGTGATTTGTCATCCTCTCACATAGTTGCTTTATTCCTCAAAGATAAGTTTAGGAAGGAGCAGTAGAATCATATTAGAAATAACTTTGAAAATGATTTGATAGATGATATTTTACAATAAAATGAGATAAAAGTCATTAGAGGATATGGAATCAGATTTATTAAGAATAATTACTAGGAAAGTGTTGTTTCATGCTTTGAGCATGGCCTGAGAATATTTGGGTTATGGTCCAAAAAATGCTAGAATAAAAGAGTAGGGAAACCATATGGTTTTGGTTATTTGTCTCCATCCATTCTAAAGAGATATTCTTTGAATCTGTTAGAGAGATATCCACTATGAGGTTTTCATTATCAAAACAAGTGACAAGATATGGTATGTGATTGAAGAAGATTTATTGATCTTTCTACATGTCAAGGTGTTCTTGCTTAAGAATATTTTTCTAGTAGTTTACCATATGCTTTTTGATTTCCTGAGAAATTTTTATAATATTACCCTTGTTGGTTTCCAAATATTTGATATGGTTGGGTTACCTTATGATATTACAAGAGTGATGGAAGAACTTGGTATTTTTGTCTTCTTTAGGGAAACATCTAACCCTTGATTTTGTTTTCGAATAAATTTTGACTAGTTTTATGCTACTTTATCTTCTTTTTTAAGGAAGTCATTGGAATTAAGGCCTTGTATTTTGAGGCTTTATACGATCACAATTCTATATTCCCAATCTTTTTTTTCTTGGAATAAGTTTTGGAAGGAGTTAATGTTCCACTTATTTGAAGTGGCTTTGAGGTTCTTGATATTCTATGAGAAGTGATACATTTTGGTGCCATACATGTTGTTAGAAGCATTCTATTTTTGGGTTCCCAATTCATCAAATTATAGGCGTTCCATCCACATTTTTTCAAATCTAAAAGGATATCTGATTGGTTGGATATATTTTTCTATGCATAGGTTAGTTGACCAATGGTCTAATCCAACAATGTTTAAGACCTATATAGAAATAAGATATTTGTTTTACATCTAATTCTTTGGGGTAAGAAACTTGTCAAGTCTTTTGTGGATGAGGTCCTTACTTTTCCTATGATGATTTAAAGTGAACCAACCTTTATTGGGTTTGATGTCCCAAAGTTAAAATCTATCCACAAATTTGTTTAAATTGGGGTTGTCAATGTCCCCAAATTTTTCCCCTTTCTTCTTCGAGGAACCAATTATGGTGTTGAAATATCCTCCAATAATCCATGTAGAGTTCAGGTTTGAGCTGAGTTTGTAAGTAATTTATTGTTACGAGCACATTATTTAGTAAAATGTTTTTTCTATTATTTAAAACAAGAGAAAATAAGTTAGCCAACATTTTAATTAAAGCTTTCATATTAAAAAAGAATCCATGGGAGACCAAAAACATAATTTTAATAATCAAAAGAATGTAAGCGCAAGCTAAATTCAAAAGAAAGCTTTCACAATAAAACATGAATAACATGGGCAGATTTATTGAGCCACTATAAGAGAAAAGAAGCTACATCAAGAAAAGCTCAACAACATGGGAAAAAATAAAACTTTACCATTAATTCCTCTTCTACTTTTATATGTGAGTAAAAAATATTTATGGTTTCTTCCTCCTCCTCTTCCCTATATATTTATTGCACTCATTTTGAGCAAAGGGATTGATTTTATAGACTTGTTAAGTCCTTGTATTTTTTAGAATTCAAATCTAAGCCTCTATTATTTAATTGTGTGAGATTATTTTGAACCTTCTTATTGAAATAGAATGTAATTAGTGCATATTTTTAACAATATATGATAGTGTATGTGTCTCTTATTTGTCTTCCCATTAGCTCTTGTTTTGTTGTTATAACTCCATGCCCATATTTGAGTTACAGCTTACCTCTTGCACTTTGTTTCTTTATTTATTGTTCAATTCCTTTCTTGCATAGTAATAGCTCTAATTTTCATTATAGTATATCACCATTTTATTTCATGTTTCTCTCTTCCCTTCTCCTCTATAATATTTCCATTCATGCACTTATTTTAGGTAAACTAACACTAAATTAGGAAATAGAACCAACTGGCTCTAGAGGTTCTCTATAAGGAGCAATGCTATGCTAAGAAGAGATCTTATGTTATGTTTGAATATTAGGTTGCATATATCAAACATTTCAAAGTATTAACAATGAATTTTAAATGAATACTCATGGTCAGACAATTGAGGCCTACTGCAATCAATTGTGTTCATTATTTATTATTATTTTTATAAATATTTGTTACTACTCTCCTCTTTATTTCCAAGATGTGTAAATAATATAAATGTATTATTTATTTGAAACTATCATCTACACATTATTTTTCATAAGCCTATCTTATAAGGTGTGCATCTCTACAATTTATGTGGTTGTCTTCCCTTTGCATCTTGGCACACGTGCCTTTGTTGATACTAGAAACTAGGATGCCACATGGTTATAAATGGTGGAGGGGATTCAATCCCTTTGAATCCCTCCTAGTATATGTATAGTTAGGTGTTAGACCATGCTTATACAAAAAAAATTAAATTTCCAAATGAGGGACCCTTTTGTAGTTTGATATTGTACAAAATTAGAAACATTCATGACTTCCAGTATTATACATATAAGTATTCTTATGTTTAGTTGGAAATATATATATATATATTACATCTTTTTTAACATGAGTTATTCACTTAGGTTAATTTTTTTTAATCTTTCTAGACACAATTTCAAATGAATGTCCACCAAACCAATAAGTGTACATGTTTATATTGCTCACAAAATAGAGATAACATAAATGCAACTCGATAGCTCTGCTATCAAGAATAGAAGGATGATATAAATATACATAGTAAGGAAAGATGTTATGTTTTGAATGCATTATGTACCTTTAATTCACTTGATAATTCTAACCTCTCCATAATATCATGTATATGTGGACACTTTCAAAACAATTGCTCTAGTGAACAGATATATTCTCAACATCTTTATACTCCATATGAGTCACAGGTGATTATCTATTCATTGTTTATTATTCTTTAGTTATTATTTTTATAAATAATTGTCAATGTTTTCCTTTTAATTTCCAACATGTGTAGTATTATACTTTACACTTTATATTGCATGGACCTATCTAATAAGGTGCACATCTTTGAGAACTATGTGGTTATTTTTATCTAATTCAACATCTTTGCACATGCATCTTCATTGACACCAAAAATTAGGATGCCACGTGACTATAAATGGTGGAGGAGATTCATTCCCTTTTAAGCCCTCCTTGTATAACCTTAGTTGGATGTTAAATTATGCCTAAGCAAAGTTTTTAAAGTTATCTAATGAGGGGCTTCCTTTTGTTATTTTATATTACATTAATTAACAAACATTCATGACTTCCTCCCTCTCTTTATATATATTTCATGTTTAGTTTTAAATCCCTATATACTAAATCTTTATTATTAACATTGAGTATACACTTATTTGAAAATGTTGTTATTTTGACAAACATAAATTTAAATGGAAGGTCATAAAACCAATGAGCACACATGTGTCTATGTTGCTCATAAAATAGATACACCATAAATGCAACCTAGTGGCTTTGTTATCAAGAACAAAAGAATAATATAAATAGATGAAGTGAAAAACACCATGCTATGAATACATAGCATACCTTTACTTTACTCAATAATTGCAACCTTCCAACAATATCTTGGTGCCTGGATGCTATCAAAATGACCATTCTAATGAAAAATTGGATTTTCAAATAAAAATTGGTCCATGGGTATCACTTGTGGTTGTGCATCTGGGAGTTAGAGTGTTCCTAGTCAGAGTCCTCACATTCACCATGGAGATCATAGTTCAAACATCATCTTGATACATCAAAGGTTTCATGAAAGGATAGATAAACACATATATTCCATTTGTATTGAGTCATTGATAAGTTATAAAAATATCCCTCATCTGACTCTTATTTACCCATAAAACTTGTCACACCCTGCTACTTCATAAACTTACCATAACCTTTTATCCATGTTTTGATTGTTATCGCACTATATATATGTGTGTGTGTGTGCACACACACACATATACATACACACACACATATACATATACATATATATGTATGTGTGTGTGTATATATATATATACACACACATATATATCTATATATACATCTACATATCTTATAGATATGTATATATATAGATACATATAAATACATACATAGACAGATATATATATATATATGTATATATACATATATATATATATATATATATACATATACATATCTTATAGATATGTATATATATAGATATATATAAATGCATACATATATATACATACATAAATATATGTGTGTGTGTAATGGTTTAAAGACTATGATTTCTAAATAAAACAGTATGATTTCTAGTTTTATTAAGTTGGTATTACTAATGGTGAAATAAGAATAGAAATATTCATGGTTATAATCCTTTTCACAAGATGTTTCATACCCACAACAATTGTTAAGATATTTGTAATAATTTTTGTAGCTTACCTGTAGAAACTACTATAACTTACTCATCAACTATTTTGAGATACCCATAAAAATTGTTATGTGATACTCGTAGCAATAATTGTAACTGTTTTTTTAGATAGTTAAGGGAGCTACCATGTGTCATAATAAAAACATATAAGGGTTTATGTTGCATGGGCATGAAGAAAAAAAGGTATTGCTAGTTGGATGATACTTCCAAAGTTCTTATTTTATTTCATTTAAGTTATTGGGTCATGATTTTCAAGATTACTCTTCACTATGATTAGACCAAACATTGAGTACAACAATTTATAAAAGGTTGATGAAAATTATAAGGAATGTGAATAATTATTGGTGGTTGGAGATTGTTCTAAGATATTCCTTGATTCATTGTCTCCACCATTAATGGGAGTATACTAATAATTTTAGGGGTAGATTTATTCATTCTCTTTTTATGTATATCATTGTTACAAGCTATTTTAATTACAAGATTTTGTCGTAACTCTCTCTATTCCAAGTATTGTTACAAATTTATTTTTATAACCATTATATCATAAATAGTTGAATTAAGTCTTTCCTCTCATATATATAAGAGAGAAATTTAGACTTATAGAGAAGAACAATAATTAATCAATATTTCAATCAATTCAATCTAGTGTAGAAGTTTGTTGTAATTAGAATATTTTTTAATAATTCCAGAAAAAATCCTTTATTTATGAGCTAATTAAATAATAATTGATCTGGTGCAAATCATTAAAGTCAAATGGATTTGAGTTTCAATCGAACTGGGAATGGGCCCACTCATGAGGACTTGTAGTGAAAACTCCCATTCATTAGTTTAGATTTATTTTTGTATGTGTGTGAATATATTTCCTGCAAGTTAATTCCAATCTTGTGTGATTTATTCCAAGTTCATTGTTAATTTCCTTTACAACAATTTAATTGTGTGAGAAGCTTAAAAAAATATAATTATCATTTTCCTTTCAAGCAATTCAATTCAGTGATTTAATTTTCAATGATATGTTTACCTTCAAATCAAGTGTGTTTCCATTCAATGCAAAGTGTGTACATTCAACTCATTTATTACTTTAAGCTTTCACTTCCTATATGACAACTAGATTAATATTTCAATTCCAACAAAAAATTTTTAGTGTGTTTTTACCTCAACAAGAGTGATTTCAATTCATTACAAGAGTTGATTAGTTTAATTTTCTATACACAACAATAGATTAGTAGTTAAGTCACTTAGCTGATCAAAGTGTATTTTTACACACACAATATTAACTCCTTACCAAAATATACATCCATGGATTTGACAATTGAATGAATTCACCTACAATTATATCCAAGAATTCAAACTAGATTATGAAATGGAAACCATGCTTATTGTAGATGCATAGCAGAGCAAAATATCATACACTTCTCCAAATATAAAAACATGGACCTTGGAAACCAGCCTCAAGTTTTAAGTGTGCTTACACAAGTTGAATAAATTCTTACAAGAGTAAATCCAATATTGTTGGTGGCTCATACACTTTTTAGGCAATATAAATATAGTGGTCATACTATTAGTTTCCCATAGGACATAAGTAGAATTTTGAATCAAATTCATAAATGTGTGGAAAAACTCAACATCTTATTAATCATAAGACATGGATCTGGGAATAAAACATATGCTTGTTACGTAAGTAAATATCACAGCATGAAATCCTTGGAATACAATTTGGAAAATGATCCATAATAAAAGGATTCCATTTGGACCCATTAACAAATTTAGTGTTACCTATTGAGCCGACAAATATTTATTTCATGCTCCAACATATTAGCAACAACAATCTAGACTTCCAAAATCATGATGAAAGTTTTTATGACTTTGTAACTAACACTACCAATTACTAGGACCAACAACCATCATGTTTTTATTAACTCTTACTAATGCAAAGAGAGAGATGGAAGAGATAAAGAGTTATTTATAATCTAGAGTTGATACCCACAAATGCCATTGTATGGACACATTTTGGTTTGTCACCTATCAATGAATATAAAACATAGGGTGTTTTTTATATGGCATTTCCAACATTAATCACCACTATGGATGCCATGCTTAAACAATCTCAACTTAAAGAATTCAAAATCTATGAATATGTTTTGAACTTAATCCAATGCCATGATAATAAATCTGAAAACCACCTAAGATTCAATTATATTTTGTTAAACCTAATGATGCGATGTTTTAGTCAAACAATAAATGTATTATTTTTTAAGAATAATATTAAAAATAACTTGCCAATAACCATTGAATACTTTTGTCATTACATTATAAACTTGTCAAATGGGAAGTTATAAAAACACCTCATGTGTTTTGGTTCCAACATTTGTGGCATAAGATCATATTTGACCAAATATAGGAATGAATTATCAAACATGATCATGCTATGTTTCCCTACTTTATTTTTTACACTTAGTGCAATGGACACTAAATGGCCTACCTACATTAGGGTATGCCAAGAAAAATTTCACTTGATGTGAGTTTGAGACATCATGGAGGATACATAATTTTTATTAATGATACATGTATTGCATCTCTTTATATGCATCATAGATTCAAAACATTTCTTAATGAAGTGTTGATGAAACATATACACTCCAATAACTACTGGTACATGTTTGTTGCAAATAAGGGTTTCCTTAAATAACTTATTTTGCATTGAAAATCATTGTTATAAAGATCCTATAGTGAAAATATCCTTCAAAATTATTAATGGAAACATAAAGGGTCTACCCATATCCATGATTTCATATGGATATAAAATGCACTAGATATGGACACTCTAGACTAGGATAATCTAACTACATCAAATTTTGTAGCAACATTATTTGATAGGTATATCACAATGTGCAACCCAAGAGAAAAATAATAGATAAATTTAATGGTATACCAATCTAGTATTGATGAGCCATGTTTTTTATAAATAACTGAAAAATTTGCAATTGATCCTTGTAAAGACAATAATGAGCTAGTGAATCAAGTGCAATGCCAAACTAATTGTGGTCGAGATTCTATTTTCATTGGAAAGGATCTATCCTTGAATGTCATTATGTCATTACAAATCATGATGGGAATTTCATGAAGCATTTTCCTTATTTGTCAAAGAGGATGGATATAAAAATACAAATCAATTCATAATGATGACATGTTAAACATCCATAACCTTAACATACGTTCAATTTGGTAGGAAAATGTTGATTCCAACCCATTATCTCTCATCATGTTGTGTTGAAAAACATTTCAAAGTACACATCATAAGTGGTGAAAAGATATAAATGTTATCACCATAAGTTGACCAGGATTTTAGAGGGTGTGGCTTCACATGACCCTACATTAGTTGCATGTCAAAATTTTCTAACATAACCTATTCTTGATCATGATATAAGCACACAAAATATATTTCATATGTTATTAAAAATTATCTTGGAAATGTGTAGTCACTCATTCATTTCCTTATATGTCAGGCATAAGATTGTTTGATAGGTTACTCAAGATACAAAAGAATCAATTTTGACATGGACCCTTGTTGATGCCTACATGAAACACCCTTCTTCTCTATAGCCCATGTAGTTGATTGAAGTTATGAGATCTTGGTCTTATGTAAATCATTGTAGAAATGAAAAATGGAAAAATAGGGAGGTAAAATCCATTATCTATGCTTCACCAAAATTTATTATTATTCCTTATAAAGATCAAGATTGTGATGAGGATTTCTATTATAGCAAACTCTTTTATATAAACCGTTTTGAAACATCATTGAATATATTGATGCTTTTAAAGAATTATTTTTATAAAATTAAGAACATTTAAGCAAATCATGCCATCCATGGTATTATGTCCACTCACATATAAAAACATCTCAAAGTGATGATAATTAAGATGATACATATAATGAAATAGATCGCCTATATCTCTTGGAGATTAAAGAGCAATAACTTTTGTCTCAACTCCATCTTAACAATAGTACAAACTTAGGTGACCTTGAAATGCTTGGCCACCACAACTTTGATAAAATCCATAGTTATAACCAAAATGATTTACCTCTACCCTTATATGAAATAACCATCCCATTTATAGACTTAAATTATGAAACCCATCAAATGGCACACCATGGTTGCTCTCATTTCTCATCTCTTAAAATATTTCTACCAAATAAGATATTGCATTTGATATTGCTCTTAATCATTCCACAAATAATGCTAGCACTTCCCCTCTAAATATGATTATCCAAGGTATTGTTAGCACTACGGATCCTTATCTCATCAACAACATCAAATGCACATTATTTACACACATAGGAGATGCCTAATATCCTTTATTATTATTAGCATCATTTGATGTTACATCATTTAATATTAATGTTTCAACTATCCATGCAAGAATTAGAATCCCTATTAGGAAAATAAATCTCTTGGAGGGTCAAGCATTGGATACTTTTTAAGAAGCACTAAACATATTTTTTACATTCTCATTGATGAGATGAGATTCATTGGTTTGACATTATTCACTTGCATTAATGATTGCTTGAATGAAGCATTTCGTCCCAAGAAAAATACCCAATTTGGTCATTGTTCCATTATTATTGTGGGTGACTTAGGTTAGCTACTGCAGTACTCACCACCATTGTCAGATCTAAGGCACTTCAATCTCAAACCTATTTCATTCTTAACCAAAGCTTTCCATTTCATAAATGTGTCAAAAACATTAGATATATTCCTTATGCAATAAACCCATACCTTTCTTGTAGCATCATCAATGAAAGAAACATAATACTGTGATCCTCCAATAGAAGCTACCTGAGATGGTCCCCACATGTCTGTGTGAACAAGCTCCAACTTGTGCTTCTTCTTTGTTGACCCAATTTTGAGAAATCTCACTCTCTTCTGTTTTCCAAAAATACAATGCTCACAGAAATCTAGATCTATGCTTTTCAAATCTAAAAGCTTACCTTTTGACTTAAGAACTTTCATTCCCTTCTCACTCATGTGGCCAAGCCTCTAGTGCCACAACTTTGCATCTACATCTGAAGTAGATAGAACAGAAGGAGAATAATCAGTAATACAATTACATAAATAGAGAGTACCTACTCTCTTACCTTTGGCTAATACAAGGGCACCCTTGGTAACCTTCCAAGATTCAGCTGTGAGAGTTACTGTGCAACCCTCATCCCCTAACTTTCCTGCAGAAATCAGATTCCTCTTCAAGATGGGTACATGCATGACATCTTTCAACACCCATGTGTTGCCATTCTGCAATTTCAGCTGCACTTTTTCTTTTCCAACAATTTTACAAGGCTCATCATCCCCTAAATAGACTTTTCTAAAATCTCCCTGGACATAATCATTGAAAAATTCTCTATTTAGGGTAGCATGGAAAGAAGCACCAGAATCTTCAACCCAAGATTCTAATCTATTATCCAAAGAAGGTGTAAAAGCATCTTGTGCAACAATACCTGCAACTTTTGCTTCTTCATTACCTTCATGCTGATAGTCTTCTCTAACTTTCAACCAGCAGTCTTTCTTTGCATGCCCTTTCTTTCCACAATTCCAGCAGGTTATCTTTCTTTTTCCATTTTTGGATTTGGATCTATTGCTCATCTTTGACTTAGACCTTGATCTCCCTTTCTTGCGCCTCTCTTTTTGCCTTCCCCTGCTTTCAATACTTAAAGCATTACCTGATGTCTCCTCTATGCTTTTCCTACAAATTTCTTCATTCAAGATTACACTAACAACATCATCTACTTTCAAGATATTTGTAGCAGATGCAGTATTACTAACTGCCATTACCAAACTATGCCAACTTTTTGATAAAGAGCATAAAATTAAGAGAGCCATAATTTCATCATCAAACACTATTTTGACTGAATTTAACTAAATTACTATTGCATGGAAATCATTTAGATGAGTAGATATAGATCCACCTTCCTGCATATGCAAATTAAATAATTGCTTCATAAGATATACCTTATTTGAAGCTGAGGGCTTTTCATATAAATTTGCTAAAGTATCCATTAACTCTACCATTGACTTTGCCTATTGAAAATCACAGAAGATGCCAGGCTCAACCTTATAGATCCTAGAGCCTTTCTATCAAGAACATTCCATTCTTCATCTTTCATATCTGTGGGCTTGCTTAAAACTCCACCCAATGGTAAGTATAGATCTTTTTGATACAGATAATCTTCTATCTGCATCCTCCATAATTGATAGTTCTTGCCATTGAACTTCTCTATTCTTAGTTTACTTTCTTCTTCCATTGCTTCACTCCCACTCAAACGGAAACCTCTGTGAGTGACCTGTAATCAACACACACTAAACAGATCTGAAACCACCTGTTAGTGAACTTGGCTCTGATACCACTTGACAGGATCTAAACAAGAATAATTGATTACTATTGTGCAAGCAACTAAACACAGAATTAATCTGAAGTAATAAGTAACTAGAAACTAGAATTAGCAAAGAACAAGAGATATAAGAAACAATGAAAACTTGTATTAAACTCTTCCAGAAGGAAATAAAATTAAACAAATCTCTCTTTCTTCCACACCTCTCAGATGTACATATCTCTTTCCCTCAAGAGTTCTCTCTCACAATTACAAACATAATTCAACCTTTGAATTGTCTTCTACATCATACAAGCTATGAAGATCTATCCCTATTAAAAATAATTAGGGATCATGAGCTATGCATTCTCCACCATTAGATACACCTCCTAATCAAAGGTCCAAATTAGTCCTGCCAAAAAAAGAAACGCAGACTTAATACCAACAGTTCAACTAATCATGCAAACAATTCGTTCGTTCCACAAAAATAGAATTTTGGAATGCACAGGTGACCGACGTCGGTCCCTATTTGCCTGCATATGACCAATTTTGGCTGATCAATAACCAACACTGGCATCTCCCAATCGACACCTGACCGACGTCGATCGACCATGACAGATGTCGACGACTGTGTAACTCCATCAACCTTGCAATTTGCTCATTGGTGAAGCTTTTAGCTCCACACCTCAACAATTTTTTCCCATTCTTACCCTCTACATCCTTGGATATCTCTTGCATTTCAATAACCTTGGCCTCCTCCCCCTGGGTAGATTCTTTAGAAGCACTCTCTGAATAATCAATAAGTTTGGTTTTCGGTGCAAGTTTTCCAACAATCCTCCCTGACCTCCTAACACCAAAGGAAAACCCCTCCTTCTTATCCTTAGCAGAAAAATTATTTTTACTGCCTAGTCTAGGAGCATTGTTAATATTTTTAGGGGTCCCCACATCATCCCACACAATTTCCTCTTCCCCCTCCCTAAGTTTCCTTTTTCTACTCTTCACACTACTTTTAAGGACTGGAGTGTGGGTAGTTGTCCCCATGGTAGTCTCCTCATTAGACAGAGAAAGAGAACCCCCTTTCATCTTATGAGAAGTAAGGGAAGGGCAAGGCTCTATAGATATAGTGGTATCATCATATTTGGTAGCAATTTCACCACTATGAGACTGGATAGGCTTAGGTGGCTCCAGAGCAAGGTGGAAATTATATAAATAGATAATAAGACCCTGGTGTAGGGGAATGGGTTTCTTGGAGGGTTTATTAGATGACTTAGCTTTAACTCTAAAAATTGAATGCTCAAGGGAAGAAAGCAAATATAATGGGAAGCTAATATGAGCATTGCATCTAAAATGATTTAGTAAAAGAAGATGGTAATTGTAGAACCTGCTAAACCTCCCATCCAGAGTGAAGTATTTCATAAGGAAGAAACACATATCATCCCATGGCTCTAGCAAATTGGCCCATTCAAATCCTCCTTGGTAAGGGACCATTTCTTCACCTTCCCCAAGGAATAACTTCTAGTTAGAATGGCCCACCACTTTCACTTTCCTTTATAGCTTGGTCCCTTTAGATGACAGGTCAGTCACCATAGCAATAACTTTCTCTGAAACCTCAAACCCAATTCTCCCAACAGTGACTATGTGGTTATGCCAAGTCCGAGTGAATTGCTCAGAAAGATTTTCATCATAGCCATTAAGCCATTCCAAAAAAGGGATAATTCCACCTTCCTTACAGTAATGCCAAACCACAGCATTATCCTTAAACTTGTAACAGGAAATTGGCTCCGTTTGAATCCTATCTCAACCCATAATAGCCTTCAAAACAAAGACACAGAACCCCTAAAACTAGAGATTCAAAAAGTTATTGTTAAATGAAAGATTAGTTGTTATGATAAGAAAATTACACGTAATATCATTAATAAGAGCCACCTTTAGAAGGACCAATTAAATCCTACTCTTCCCATGCTCGAACATGATTACAAGGAGATCTCTATAATTAGTAGATAATCACCTCACCTTAACACAAGAGAGTAATAAAGTAGGGATGACATTAAGCAAGTGAAGTACAAAAAACATGTACTTCAAGATACACATCAACACCTTCCAATAAAACTGATGAAATAAACTGTCTTTCCTAAGATGATTAGTCATCATTGACACGTCATCTTTTTTCAAATCAAGTCCCTTATTTTTAAAGGGATGTTATTAATTTGATGCCAACAACACTAATTACAAAATTGTTGACCCAAGTCCTCAAGAGCATCCGCAACCCTATTACCCTCTATATATATATGAGAGAAATCAATTATGGGGATCCACTATAGAAGGATATTTATGTCCACTATAATGTCTTTCAATTTTCAGCCATAATTCAACACATTAGTAACACCATCAATAATAAGTTTGGAATCCCCCTGAATGTGCAATTTCCTAATATTAAGTGAAATAGCCAATTTCACCCCCCATAGAAGAGTAGAGGCTTCAACATAATTATTGCTTTGAAGGCCTATCCCACCAGCATAGACATCAACCATGCACCCCTTGTCATCCCTGATAATCCCACCACCACTAGCTTTATCATCTGCCTTAGATGCTCCATCAAAATTTAGTTTGAGCCAATTAGGCTTCAAGGGGATCCATCTGGTATTTAATCTTTGTAACTATTTAAAATTATTATGAGCTAGAATTTGGTTTAGAATCTCAAGTTAGTCACAATTTGCTCCTCTTCTTAAGAAAGAGGTTTTTTCACAGTTTTGATGTGAGAATTGGTCACACTTTCCATGAGGCTCTTATAAAAGGAATGAAGAACCTGAGAAGTATCCCTAACATCATCCCTAAAAATCTTGTTATTGCGTTCTTTCTGAACAGTCCAAGCAAAGACAGGGCAGAGTTTGGTTCCAAAGCTCAATCAGCCATGGATGAGAGAAGAAAGGACACCAGTTAGCAATGACTTCCTTAATATTAGACTTACAAACCCATTGAATGCCAAAATTTCTTAAAATAGTACTCTAGATTTCTCTAGCAAAATCACAGTGGAGAATTAAATGAGAGATAGTTTCCTCCTTCTCAAAACACATAAATCACCTATTGACCAAGGTGAATCCCCTCCTCTGTAAGTTATCTTGAGTTAGGATTTTGTTAAGAATAGCAGCCCACCAAAACATATTAATTTTAGGGATAAGTTTATGATTCTAAACTTTCCCCCAAATTTCATTGTTAGGCATATCAGGGATCAATATATGGTAAGTGGATTTAATAGAAAAACTACCTTTCTTATTTGGCCACCAGTATAGCTCATCTTCCCTAGGAAAAAGAGGAATTTTGACCCCCAGCAACAAATGTTGGATAGACCGCATCCTAGGATAGAGATCAAGGTGATGGGTACAACACTCCAATAGATTTTTCCCAACTCCTAATACCATTGTTATTCTGAATATAATGACAAACTTTATTCCCAAAAAATTGTGTAGCAATGCCATCAATGCCTCCATAATCACCTTGAGTAACCAGGGCCTTATCATTCAACCAAATGTCTTATCAAAAGTTAATAGAATTACCATTCCCCAGTATACATCTAAGCCTATCTTTGAGAAGACTTCTTGACTTCAGCATTTTGTTCCAGATAACAGATCCCTTAGGAAGCCCTTCCTGATAGAGAAAACTAAAGTGGTCATTTCCATGAAGATACTTGGCTTGCATAATGTCTCCCCAATCTTTATGGTTGTGGATCAGATTCCAATTTATTTTGGAAAGGAGGGATTTATTCATATTCTTGGTAGATCTAAATTTAAGACCTCCATGGGATTTAGAAAGACAAACTTTCTCCCAACTAACCAAAGATATTCTCTATTTGTCTTCCACTACGGTCTATAAGAATTTTCTTTGAATATGCTCCAATTTATCAGTAATAAACTTAGGCATTTTAAAAGGAGATAGGAAGTAAGTAGGAATACCTTACAACGAAGCACATAGAATCTGAAGCTTGCTAGCACTATTGAGTAGCTTCCCCTTCCAACCAACCAACTTCTTTTGAGTTCTTTCCATAATTCCATTCAAAAATCCTTGAGACACCTCCTTGACCATGAGGGGTAGGCCAAGGTAAACAGCAGGGAGATCAGCTTTAGCATACCCCATAATATTAATGATTTTTCACTAAAGATCAGTCAAAGTATTAAAATAATACACATTACTCTTCTAAAAGTTTATGATTTGACCAGAGGCTTTGGCATAGTCATTTAAAATATTCTTTCAACTACGAGCTTCAACCACAGAAGAGATACCAAAGAGGATAGTATCATCCACAAACTACTGCATAGACATAGCGAGAAGGGAAGAAGTAGGTTTAATACCAACAATTTCTTTAGAGATAATTTTAAATTGAACATATCTCCCAAGGGCCTCAGCCATCATGATAAACAAGTATGGTGAAAGAAGATCCCCCTATCTAATCCCCCTTGAGGAAGAGAAAAACCCCCTAGGGATGCCATTGACCAGAACAGAGAATTTAGAAGTGGAAACAACTTCCATGATAAGAAGGGATATTTTATCATTAAAGCCAAACTTTTTAATGACTTCAAATAGGAATTTCCATGAAACTCTATCATAGGCCTTAGAGATATCTAACTTTAAGACCATGCCAGGGATTTTATGCTTATCCATAGAGTGGATAGTTTCATAAGTGGAGATCACAACATCAAGAATTTGTCAACCAAGGATAAAGCCTTTCTGTGAAAGGGAAATAATTTTATCCAAAAAAGGCTGAAACCTCAAGACAATAAGTTTAGTGCATAGCTTATAGATTGTATTACACAAGCTAATGGGTCTGAAATCAGAGAGATGCATAGGCTTTGGCTTTTTGAAACAAGAACAATAAAAGTATTGTTAATCGGCTTTAGAAGTTTACCAGTTCTAAAAAAATCCCTCACAGCAGTAGTGACATTAGCCCCCACAATATCCCAATATTCCTAAAATAAGACTGGAGGAAATCCATCAGGGCCAGGGGCTTTGAAGGGACCCATCAAAAATAAGATAGCATGAACCTCCTCCTCTGAAATAGGTTTTAGCATTTCAATGTTGTCTTCTTTAATAATTACAAAAGGGATCTTATCAATAAATTGGTCCATAGTCCTTCTATCGTCAACATTATTAGCTTGCATCGATAGCAAAGTCTAAAAAGATAACACAGCTTG
Source organism: Torreya grandis (assembly GCA_037957365.1). Taxonomy (NCBI): domain Eukaryota; kingdom Viridiplantae; phylum Streptophyta; class Pinopsida; order Cupressales; family Taxaceae; genus Torreya; species Torreya grandis. The sequence continues at coordinate 5,102,751 of JARHVA010000141.1, forward strand.
GTCCCCAATCTCATTGTCCTCAGTGATAGTATTGTCATTTTCTAGACATAATTTAAATATAGAATTATCCTTCTATTTTTTCATGGTTGAAAGATGAAAAAATGCAGTATTTCTATCACCTTCTTTGAGCCACTGAATCCTGGACTTCTGTTTCTAGAAAATCCCTTTACTCATAAGATTATTCCAGTTAGAAATCAGATCACCTTCCTCCCATAAAATATCATCCTTAACATCTCCTTGAGCCATAAGCTGTTGAAGATCAACTAGTCTTCTAGAGATAGTTTTTTTTTGGCTAAACACATTACCAAAGCTATGTCTGTTCCACCCAAAAACCTCATGTTTAATGCGAAGGAGCTTTTTGACCAACCTAAACATCAAAGTACCCTGAATGGGATTTTTCCACCATTGAGACATAAGGTTTCTAAAATATTTATGTTAATCCACATAGCTTCAAATCTGAAAGGGAAAGGGCCACCCTTACACTGTTCCTTCCAACTAAAGAGAATAGGACTATGATCTGATATGGTTTTAGAAAGAGCCTACAAACTCATATTATGATGATTATCCTAATTTCTAGAAATGAGAACTCTATCCAATTTTACTTGAATCATTTGATCTCCTCTTCTTCTATTAGACTAGGTGAAATTTTGATTCTACAGCTCCATATCCAACAGCCTAAAGGAATTGATAAAATATGCAAAATCAAACATGTTATCAGTATAATCAAGAATACCCCCAAATTTATTAGAAGGATATAAGGGAGTATTAAAATCCCCAGCCAATATCCAATGAGAATGAGGGGAGGTGGAAATATTATTACACAAGTCTGTCTACAATGAATTTCTCAGGGTTCTAGTGTTCGGAGCATAAATATTAAGGACCAATTTAAAGACGATAGAGAGAAGTTAACAACCAGAAAGTGCTTGCTAGAGACAACCAATCAGCGTTGTATTTTAGCATCATTCCACATAGTGACAATCCCTCTAGAGGCTCCCATAGCTAGGCTAATACAGAAAGCAGCCTTGGGCCATATATAATCTGCTATCCTCTTAAGGCTCTCTTTATTCATCTTAACTTCCTGAAGTAACAAAATATCTAACTTATTGTCCAAAATATAGTTTTTCACTTTGAACTGTTTGGTAGGACTATTGAAGCCCCTCAAGTTCCAAGATAAGATTCTCATTGGGAAGGTTTATGAGATTGGATCTCTAGTTTTTTTTTCTTACCACTGGAAATCTCCCTTTGCCTTTTTTCTATGAGAGTTGGTTTTCCTTATTTAGGGTCTATTCTAACATTCACAGACTTTTTAGCCCTTTGATTATTTTTCTTAGGGGTAATCCAATCCTCATGGTCATTACCACTACCATTCTGGCTAATTTCAGCTGTCAATGAAGGAATAGTTGTCTGCTTAACGAGATGAACCTCCTTTGTGAATTCAACCATGGTTACAGGAGAGGGATTTTGCTTAAGGGATGTTTGGGAGGTCATAACCCTAGGATTACAATTCTGATCCAAGAGTTGGGCCCTTTTTCCAACAAAAGCTGGGGCCTCATCACCTTCAACAACAGCCTCTACCGACTAGGAATGAATCTCACCCTCTTCCATCTGAGTATTCTATTAAACAAGGTCCTGGTAGTTATCTGTATCAGGATTCTGATAAACTTTCTCCATGTCTTTCTCAGAATAATCTTCTATGGTAACAGTTTCCCCATTACTTCCCATTCCTTGATCAATAGGACTGTCATCTTTAGATGAGTTATCTTCAACTTCATTGTTAAGGTCAGCATTGCCTCCCATTTACTTCACCTTACAATGGGTCATTAAATGGCCTTTCTGCTTAAAAATATGACAAAAAGTAGTACCATTCTCATAGAGGATCAGTTGGGTCCAAATCCCATATTTATATTTTAATTCTATGGACATGGGAAGGGATTGGTGGATCTCCACATTAACACAAAAATAAGTATACACACAATGGGACTTAGTCTGAGTGGTGTTATCCAAAGTCACATACTGACCAAAGGTATTACCAATAGCAGAAAATATCTTTTCATCCCAAAATTCCAAGGGAAACCCTAGGAGCCTCACCCAAATGGGGGCAGTTCAGATGAGATCCATGTTGGGATCAAAACCAAGTTTCCAAGAACACAAAGCAAGTGAATGGGTGCCATAGGGCCATGGCCCTCCTGCTAAAACAACTAACATACCTCTCTATTCATAAATTTAAATAAAAACAATCCTCTTGCCATAACAATGACTAACACGCTGCCTTTAATCCTCTACTAATTAGCCACCCATTTCCTCACCATCTCAATATTATGATGAAGGGAGAAAAACTTACCAACCAGAGCAAGATCCATGGCTTCCACTATTTCCTCAACCAAGTCATCAGGAATATCCAAAGCCATTCCTTCCACTGATTTATTTTGGACTAGGGCCCCTAATGCGCCTTTAGGGGAAAGAGACATCTTCCCAGTTAACAGCTCTTTCCATCCCTTTGAAGGATCCTCTCTCATCAAATTTTGTGTCCCAAAGGCACTACCCAAGGTAGTGACCATCATCACAATTCTTTGTCGGGATGCACCAGGCTCCTCTGAAACTCAAAAGAGGTGTTACAAAGTCCATAAAGTCCTAAATCTAATGTTAGTGTCCTTGCCTTTCAAATGTTTATATTTCTAATCTCTTGATATGTGTGGTTCAACCTATTTATCTTCTTTGACCCTCCCATGAGATTATATTAAAAGGTGTCGTATAAATATAAATCAAAGGTCATCTATTATCTATCTAGCAAGCACCTCTCAAGTTCACACTACACTACCAAAAATCATTTGCATAACTGATATATATTATCCTATTCTTCCTTATTTCTAAATTAGTCATAGGAACATTCTTTTTATGGGTCTAAAGTATTTAAAGAGTAGCCCGTGAGCAATATTTGTCAAGTTACAATCTAGATCACTAGATGCATTCGCATATAACATATTACATAATTGTTCACACAAGCCCACATAAGGGGAGAACTACATTGATCTAAGGCCCTGTTCAAAATATATGTTCATGTAGGCAACACTCATTGATAAAGGGATTATTGAGGTTAGTTTGACTTCACTTGAGCCCACTAACCCATGTTTTGCAAGGTGACATGCCTAAATTAGAAGACTTAGGGTTTTGAGCAAAAGATTGATTTTGAAAACCTATGCATACAATATAAACTAATATCCTATAAGGAGACAAAAAAACCGAACAAGCGCAACTAATTTCTATAGAAAAGGGTGTGTATGTTTAGCCAGATATAAACATTGAAATCAGGTAAAGGCATTGACATTAGTGTTTACATTCTTAAGTTGGTATCCTAGTTGATAGAAAGCTAATTTTTAGAGTTTGATGAATTGAGGTGAATCATGAAACTATATTCTTTTACACTTGTGCCTATCAGATCTATCTATGCATCATTGCATAAACTAAGTGTTATTTCTCCTTCACATTTATACTTTTAGAATATTATTTGACATTGTACTTTTATATATTAAGCATATTCTCAAATTTAGTATATTTATCATAATATTATAAATATAAATTATCTAATTAACTAGCTTTAAAATAGCTTATTCCATAATTTATTAGGTTATCCCCTACCCGTACCTCCAAAAAGGGTTAGACATTTTGGTGAACTCACTTATTATTAAACATTGTAAGCCCCAGTTTTCCCTAAGGTTACCTTCTAAAATTTTATCCTCCAAGGGTTTCAAATTTAATTATGATATCCTTATCATGTTGGAGAATTTGTTAGCATGTGTCTCTCTCTCTTTTATTTTTCTCATCTTAGTCTTTGGAACATTTAAAATGGATAAAAAGGAACCTCTTCCTCCTCCTAACCCTAAGGAGGGTGATAATTACCTTCCCTCTAACCAAGTCCATGCTATCACTACTATAAGGGGTAAGATAGCCCATCCTATATTACCAAATGAATGCATCCAACATATCTTTCCTCAACCCCCTCTACCTCCCACATCTTTTCTAGATAGTGTGTGTATGCATATTCAATTTGAAGTATCAAGGGTTTGTGTTTGTGAATCCCTCAAGGATCAACTAATCATTATTAGTAAGTTAATAGAAGAGTTATAACAAAAAAATCAATATTTCAGTTCATATATCATATCATTGGAAAATTAGGTCACATATGCAAATAGTCTAGAATGTGTTGGTGTTAATCTTGCATTTGTATCTTCATCTATAAATGTTATGCCTAATAAGACTTTATATCCAATGGGAAGCTAAAACAAAATACATATATAACAAATGATTCAATAATTATATAAAAGGATAATAAGAGTTCAATAGATATTATAAGGGAAATGTTTAGAAATAAGTTAATCAAACTCCCTCTTCTACATCCTCTAAAGAGATCAAAATCCTAGTGTGCATATCATAGAATGCATGGGTACATTATAGATAGTTGTTTGGATTTAAAGAATAATATATATATTAAAATTGATAGTGTTGATCCTATAATAGATACATTAATCAAGCAACAAACTCATCTTATGCATGCATCTTCTACAACACGGGTGCAAAAAGAACTAGTATGGGCACAAAAGGATAATTTAGAGCAAAACTAGTTGCAATTAAGAAAATTAGAGAAATAAAATATTCAAAATGCATAATTAGAACAAGAAAATATTCAAAATGAAAAAGTAGATAATGCAAGATTACAAATGGCACAAGATGAAAAAGAGTAATTACAAAAGGAACAGTTTGAAAAGCAAAAGTTACAAAAGCTATAACATGAAAAAGTGAAATTACTAAAAGAGAAGTTGGCAAATCAAATTAAATCTAAGCAATAAAACATGCTTAAATTATGGTTTCTAACAAATGAGTTCAAAAAGCAAGAGACACTTGAAAAATCTAAAGCTTCAAATGTGCTTACAAAGGGGGAAATTACAAGATTTTCCTCATATCATGACCCTTTCACTATCACTACTCACATCGATGGCAAATAATTTATAGATATCAAGGTTAATGACTATCAAGATACAATTTTTTGTTCCATGTCATCTCTTAACTCTCTTAGAAATAATCATAAACAACTAGATCACACTAATGCAACTACAATAAGTGTGGGATCAAATCAATTAAGAGTTTTAAAAAGAATGTTCTCTTACTTTTATTGTTATTTGTAATCCATGTACATACAATGTTGTGCTTGGAAAATCATGGTTACAATCAATAGGAGTAATGATTGACAAAGTATTAGTTGCATATAATTTGATTATGAAGGTAAGGTCACATCATTTTACAAATAAGGAGCATATTTAGAGCAAAACACTGAAAATAAAGCATATATTCAACAAGTATACAAATAAATACAACTAATGGAATACTAGTGAAGGCAAAGGACACAATACATATTGCAAAGCAGAATTCAGAAAGGCCAAAACCATAGTACGGGGCAGTTGGTTTTACATATCTAGATACAAAAGAAGATAAGAGTGGTATTCCACAACTTCAAAATCAATATAATGATAATTATAATACTATAGAATGGTAGGATCCCAATGATACTAATTACACAGAATATGAATATGGCAATGACACAAGGCCTACACATAGGCATCCCATTGATGACATATTGGGATTCTAGTAGCATATTTTCCTTGTACATAGCACCTTCATTAATCATACTATATGCAAAAAAACAATATATATATATATATATATATATATATATATATATATATATATATATATATACATATATATATATATATATATATATATATATATAATATAAAATAAATCAAATGAAACAAAAATACAAAACCATTTTGCATACACATGTTTAATAGATTTTGCATATATGTTTTTTTACTTTATGTTAGTAGATAGCATGTTATTTCCTTTCTATACACACATATGTTTCATGGTTACTTGACTGTGATACATGCATACACTAGATACATGATACATGAGCATACATATATTGGACCTTTTCCTCCACCCACATGACACACTATATTTGGGGCATCTGTTTCATTGATCATGATTCATACAGATTAAATTATTTTATGATCACTTTACATTATTATGTTGCACTTATATACTAAGGCTTACACATGTCTATACTCATTCTTACATCTTACATAGTGTGTTAAATATGTTATACTACATGATATTTTGCTAACACATGTATGTAAGTACATGTATGATATGCTTATGTTAGTTGCTTATATTTCACTTATTCATATTATCACATGGATGGCTTGCTTGAGTGTACTTCTTGTTTGCTACCTTGTTTCAAATATGGAACATTTAAACATGTTCCTTATTTGTTGTATATGGTTCTCCTGAGTGTTGTTTCTTTGGTGTACAAATATTTGAACATGTCCTCCCCTTGAGAGTCTGACATTTGAACATGCTTCTTGTTTGCAATCTTGTTAGACTCTTTTTACCTAACATTGTGTGTTTTTATGTGTGTGTTTGATTATTGTTGAGTTTGTCCTTCTTACTACTAGACGTTTCCAAGATATTTATCATGCATCTTAGGGTTTGTTATGATTATATATTATAATATTCATTGATATATCTACTTAGACATGGAACCATAATATGTTTGATATCTACATGATTGATACATATATATGACAAGGTTATCTCATCCTTTTGAGGTAAGGTGACTACCAGGTTGCATTCCCCTCACCTCAAAATTGGGGGCATGTAATAAAGACATGAGTCCACACACACACAATTGGTAGAATTTTATATAGTTTACATGATTTAGATATACATTTGGGATAAAATCTTGTGCATTTGGTACTCATTTTCATAAATTTAGACAATGTTTTTCAAATTTGAGACATGTATTATATATAATTTTTATAGATCATAGGTTAAATTTTGATAGATACTTTGGCTTGAGACACATTAGAGGTGTGTATTTCATGTAAATTCACCAAATCACATATACATATTTAGATTATATATCACTTACAACATATTTGATGAGGGGGAATGAACATGGTTCATTCCTTTCTCACCGCACATTAATGCATCAAATTTTCCAAGATGCATTGATTGAGCCTTTATCTATATGTATCAATTGGATCCCTTTAGTAGTGTATTCAAAACTCATCACCCTCAATAACCTTGGCATTACTCCCTTTTTTAGATTGAGATGGTTATACCATTTGACCTTGCCTAGATTGGAAAGATTATGTTTACACTTGAGTTGTGTGATTGATATTCAGTGCTCTCATGGCCTTTGCATAGCTCACCCTCATACTAGATTGGTGCATGATCACCTATAATTCCCCTCTTCACATCTCTAAGGTTCAATTGTGAACCTCTCTCTCCAACATTTTAGTAAGGAATTATCATCACCAAAGCAAAATGCCAAGGGGCAACATGGTTGCATTGACACATAGGTGTATTCCTTCCTTGATCTCTTTACTTTTAAGCATTTAAATTATTAAATTTATATATTATATGCACTAATTACATTGTAACATGATAGTGGTTATAGGTAATGCATAAACAACAAAATTAAATAGGGCTCAAACAAAAGTTATACATATCGAGGGACGCATTTATTTCTTTTAACTTAGTAGTTCCATCTTTATAAATTATTAAATTAAATGGGGGGATGTAAATACTAATTTTTTTTTTATATGACATACTAGTCTTGTATACTTTATAAATACTAATCATGGCTCAACCCTTCGATTTATGACCTTTCCACTATTGAAAGGCTTGCATTCACCATCTGACAATGCCTAATTGATTATTATATAGTTCAACCCTAACATTGTAATGGTATAGACCACCTATAGCCTATAATATACATAAAACCTAATTGACATCTTGTATATAAAATTATAGATCCTTAGTAGCTTTTAACCCTACAAAACACTAGCACTTAGATTAGGACATTATCATCGATTTTGGTGTCCTAAATATGATGTTAGTGTGCCTACCATCCAAATGATTAAATTTCAAATATCTTGATATATGTGAGTCATCCTATTTGTCTTTTTTAACCCTCACATGATATTATTTCAAAATGGGTCATATAAATACAAATCAAAGGTCATTCATGATTTATCTAGTAAGCACCTCTCAAGCTCACACTACACTACTACAAATCATTTTCATAACTGAGCTATAATACCCTATTCTTATATATTTCTAAATTAGTCATATAAAGAGTCTTATTACACTTCTCGAGTATTTAAAGAGCAAAATTCGAGCATTATTTTTCAATTTGCAATCTAGATCACTAGATGCACTTGCAAATAGAATATTTCACAATTATTCACACACAATCCCACATAAGGGGAGAACTACATTAGTCTGAGGCCCTATTTAGGGTATATGGCTATGTAGGTAGCGCTCATTGATAGAGGGGTATTTGAGGTAAACTCAACCTCACTTGAGCCCACTAACCCCTATTTTTCAAGGTGGCATGCCAAAATTGGAGGACTAAAGTTTTGAGCAAAAGACTGATTTCAGGAACTTGTGCATGCAATCTAAATGATTGATGGTCTACAAGGTTTTTATATATAGTTTTTTGGAAGTATAAAGTACAATAAATTTATAAATATAAATAAATAAATGATGGGAAACCATAAACAAATAAAATAAATGAAGAATAACTCAAAACTCAAATGAGACCATGAATGATATTTCTTATTAAACAAATGGCATGATTACTTCTTCCTCGTACATTTGATTATATAAGATTTTCATCTTCTTTTTTACCACTTCCTCTTACATGATTATTTTATTCCTTGTTGACACTTAATATATTTATTTTCTCTTTTATTATAATTAATAACAAGTCCCTTTACCCTTGTTAAGACTCACCTGAATTTAAATAGATGTCTCACCCCTAAACACACAAAGGCCCTAAAAATTGAAGTTTTTATAATCCTAATCCATTACAAATGCATTTGAGAAACTAAATTAATCCTATTCCTAGTCTCCATGGCCTCTCATGCTGGAGGTTACAACACCTCTATTCTACCTAACTAAACAAACCCAAATACATTTATGACTTAACAAATTTTTAAACAACTTTCAATTTGTTTTGACCTTTGAAAATATGAAACTTTTTCCCAAATACAACCAAATTTATAAAATAATGAGAAACATCCCTTAGTGTCAACAAATAGCAATGAATACTTCTATGTCAAATTACAAAAGAATATTATTCCCTATATATCTTTATCTTCTTTATGGTCACTTGCCACCCATGTGGACCTGTTGCATGCTTTAGCAAAGAGAAAAGAGTTGTTACCATTTTAATCTATCAATATCATAAAAATGGCACACTGCCACTAGCCTCACCAGAACTATGTAAGGTTTGTTTTCTAATGTGAAACCTTTCTCTAGCATATCCACTTATCATTACCAATTTTTGCATTGGATATTTGAACTGAATGTCAATATCTGTAGATGCCAGTATTAATTGTGGCAAAAAATAATTTGATAAGGCCTTCTTGAATAAGAAGCTCTACCAACTATTTTATAGCGAGGAAAAGACCAGAATGGTGAACTGTACTACCTCAATTCATAAAAGATATGTGCCCTTGGTTTCCCTCGATCCACCATTCTATCATCATCCTCCTCCCTCCTAACACTATAATTGAATAAAATTATTCTCCTTAAAATATCCCTTTTCATCAATAAGAGTTTGGTCCTTGCATTTATGCTTTGTGTTGCCATGTCACCAACTAGATGTAACAACTCATTAATAATTTAGCATTAGACTTCTTATTTTTTGAAAATTAGTGTCATACTAAAAACAACACAAATCTTCACACCGTATAATAACTACTCTTAATGCCACACAAATTATTTGATCTGGGTTTTCCTAGAGGCCTTCAATGATCTCTAACCCTGAACCAATTTGGCCTTTCTACGGACATCCTTCATATCCAAACAATTCTTCAAAATCAAGCCTCTAACATCATAAAATTTTATAGAGTGTCTAGGGTTCAATTAATAAAAAGAAGTCCAAATCCTACTCAACATCGATAGGTATCTCTATGGGATGAAAGGGGACATATTGGGGCATCTCTTTGAATCTCAATCCCAATCCATGAACAACCTTTTCAACAACAATGCATGGTGATCCATAATAGTAACACCAACGGCTAAAACTATGAGCTTTGAGACTCAAACCCTGGTGGATGAGGCCCCAAATTTTAGACTGGTGTAGGTGAATCTCCTCCTTATGACAAACTAACATATTATTTCTTATGTTCAATCCAAAATATCCCTGCCATTATACATTCATTTTGTCATATCTCCATAAACAAACCATTACAAGCCCCTTAGGTTCAAATCAAATGGAGTTTATACAAGGCCAAGCCATCAGCTACTGCAAGTTATGTTGACATGAAACTATACGTCATCTACATTTTTTCTAGACTTGAGCTCAAATCTTGAGCAACAGTCACACCATATTTAGCTATAGTTTAGTGGAAGAATAAAGTACAATAGATTTGCAACTATAAATAAATAAATGATGGGAAACCACAAACAAATGAAAGAGAAGAATAATAAATCAAAACTCAAATGAGACCATAAATGATATTTCATATTAAATAAATTACTTGATTACTTCTTCTCTGTATATTTCATTATATAAGCTTTTCATCTTCCTTTTTAACTCTTCCTCTTACATGACTATTTGACTCCTTCTTGACACCTAATATATTTATTTTCTCTTTTATTACAATTAATAACAAGTCCTTGTACCCTTGCTAACAAAGGTGTCAATAAACACTAATAGTCACAACTAATTGTTAGAGAAAAGGATCTCTATGTCGAGATAGACAAAAGCATTGAAATCATAACAAAAACATCGATGTTAGTGTGGGTAGTCTGACACTAGTGTCCTAGCTAATAAAAAGTTAATTTTTAGAATCTAAAGAATTGATGTGAATCATCAAGCTATCTTCTTTCACACATGTGCCTATCAAATTTGCATGCACATCATTTCATAAGCCAAGTGTTATTTGTCCTTCGTATTGATACTTTCAGAATATTGTTGGCATTTTACTTTTCTATATTTAACATATTCTCAAATTTAGTATATTTATCATAATATTGTAAATCTGAATTATTTAATTAGCCTGCTTTAGATTATCTTATTCCATAATTGATTAGGTTATTCTCCCTACCCTTTACATAAAAAGGGTTAAACACAAGGGTCTAACCTTCATTGTAATTTCAAGAGTTAGGTCACTAAAAGATCTCTGCATCTCCCCTCCATTCTCATTCAAATGTTATGCAATGATGAAGGATATTGTATATGTCAAATTATTAAACAAACAAAACAAAAACTTCATTAAAAAGCATTACTTTAAATAATCATGTATGCCATTTAATGGAATTTTCTATTTCCATCCTCCTCTCTACTTCCATTCAAGGGGTGTGTGTTGGGGGGGTGGGGGGGCGGGCGTTGGGTTTAATGTATACTTAACAGTTCATATATTTCTAGATATTGATAGTTCTGGTTATTTTTATATTTTTATGTTCTTCATACACATGCACATTAAATTACGCACAAATTTTAGGCACATGTATTTGCATCATGTATCTAACAATTTAGACATGTTTATCTTATGTACATATTGTTTATATAAATAACATTTTATTTCCATTTCATTGCTTTTATATTTACTTCTTCCTAAACAAACATTGACCCACTGTCATATTTATAGCAATCCATTATATTTCGCATATTGTTATCAGTGTAGCCTTTATACCTTGGGGATTAATTATTAGTTATTGCATTGATAGGCATCATACAATGGTATTTGAGTGTGGTTATCCATTTGACCGTCATAAGTCAAATTTTCTTTAAATTATGGTATCTTAGGCATACAATGGAGTTTGGAGCCCATTTTTTAGTCAAAAATATTTTTTGAGTCCAATGTAATAGTGTAACTAGATTGAAACTATATATCATGAATGAACAAAATTTGTAGAGAAGGTGATGAAATTAGATTGATATCTTTCAACATTTTTTAGATAAATTTATTTAAGATATTTATATTATTATAATATTATTTCATCAAAAAACATTATGCATCCAATTGTTCTACTCTTTCTTTGTTCTTTGCTTATTTCTCTCCCCTTTTTTATTATTTTTTTATAATTAAGGGGATCAATAATTAAATGGTACTTGACCTCTAAAGACTTTTTATCACAAAGTGAGATTTTTTTTTTAATTTTAATTAAGGGGATCAATAATTAAATGGAATTTGTCTTATAAATACTTATTATGTTATTACAGAGTGAGATCTGAATTCAAAAGTCTTTTACATCATCACACCAATACCTCATTGGCACATACACCTAATGTAATACTTATATAATTTTATTTATTTTTAAGTAATGAAAGGGGTCAAAATTTTAACCCAATAATAAAAAACTTAAACCTTGGAGGCATCTTCATGGAAATACAACAAGAATTTTTCATCTAAACCATAATTAAGGCTAATCATAATCATTAAACATATAAATCATACAATGTGCAAATTAATCGACTTGTATAATCTTAAAGCCGAGCCATTATATTCATTCAGTCAATACTTGCCTTGAATGCAACCAGTTTCTTAATTTTTTTAACCTTTCACAATAAAGCACGTGGCCATCAATTATAAGTAATCAAAGGCTATGTTGAAATGTGAGTGCAATCGAATTTTTTAAATCAACTTGCAAGAATGATCAGAAAGATAAATAATAATTAGACTCTATAAATGCACTTTTTCATTATTTATTTATTCATTTAGGTACTCGACCATTTCTAACAAAGGAATGTTTAGCCAATATGTTAGGGTGATGATAAACGACCCTCTATAAAAAATAATTCCTCTTGCTATCTATCATTTTTATTATGAAAGTTTAATTAGGTTGTTCATTTTCTATAGTTGACGACTAAGATGAAATAAAATGTCAATCATGCCAGTGTGGTGCACTACCAACTTTGGAAGCCTCTAGGATTAAATCAACTGTACCTTTTGTCAGGGGATCTAGCTCTACCAATTAGAGCACATATGATTACTTCTCGTATTAGCAATTAAACACGGAATTATACCAGAATAATAAAGTAGCTAGAAACTTGAGACAGCAAAGAATTTGAGAGACAATACACACTCTTGTATTAAATATTACTAGAAGAAAATACAATGAGGAAGATGCCACTTCTTCCTCCACCTCAAAGGCTTGCCACACCTCAAGACCTTCTTCCCTCTCTCTCTTGCTCAACACAACAACTCTAAAGCCTGAGTTATTATCCCTCCTTGAATGCTTCAGCTGATCTCCTTGACCTTACACATGTAGATCTCTTTGACCTTGCTTGCTTCAATGCTTTTACTTGCCTTCTTGATATTATTACAATACATGTCTTATGGGTCTTTAAATAGGATCCCATGCTTACAAAAAATAGAACTCTAGTTGCAATAATTAGACACGCAGCTCGTGACTATAATTAGTCGTTTGACATGCAAACACTCGCTTCACTTAACTGACTGTTCATCAATAGCAGTTCTGGAAATACACAGGCGACCGACGCCAGTCCCTGCTAGCCTGGTGCTGCCGACGTTGGCCGACTATCGTCATACTGCCGACGTTGGTGACTCTAGTTCTTCAGCATCCTTCTTTGTGTCTCATGTGTCTATCCACTCTCTTCTCTAAAATGGGAATCCATCCCTCTATCCAGTGCTTCCTTCCAGCTGACAACACTACCAACAAATACCTGTTTGGTTCTCCAAGGACTCACACTCCTCATCCATGCCAAGCTCCCACTATTTTTGGATTCTACCTGCATTGCTTCTTCCATCTTCCTAGTTTATGACTATCAGTAAGCAATATAAAGAAGGTGAACAACGAATATGAGGTTCACATACCTTTCCTGACCTCCACATGGGTGTTTGAGACTTATTGATTCACCCAACATCTGTTCTAATGACCGATCTCAGCCATCTCCCAGTCTGCTCCCGACCGATGTCAGTTCCCTGCACTGACCCTGACTATCGACGTCGTTTCCCTGGCCGACGCCGGTATCTCCCCTACCGACGTCGATCTTTATGACCGACGTCGGACTTCTCCTGTTTGACCTACCGCCCATGCTGGTCTGCACATGACCGATGTCGGTATCCAGATGACTGACGTCGGTGCCAAGCAACTGACATCGGTGTCTGTGTGTTCCTGTGAGTGATGAAATTTTCATCCATGAGCTCTTCTTGGATCAAACCTCTGTCCATGCTACCCTGCTCAGATTTATTCAGCCCCTGTGACTGGTCTCTGTCCTTCATCTCCTCCGTAAACACCAAGGCTTCTTTGTTCCTGTCAAAAGCATCAAATTTTCTCTTTTTGCAATGAACTGTATCTATGCTTTCCAAATTTGAACACATACCTTTTGAATCAAGAACTTCCATTCCCTTCCTATTCATGTGACCAAGCCTATTAGGCCACATCTTCGAATCTGCACCAGAAGTAGAATCAGTAATATAAGTAGGTAGATAAAGAGTACCTACTTTCTTACCTCTTGCTAGAACAAGTGCTCCCTTGGTAACCTTCCAAGAGTCCGTTGTGAGGGTTATTGTGCATCCCTCATCTCCCAACCTTCCTACAAAAATCAGACTCTGCTTCAGAATTGAAACATGCATGACCTCCTTCAACACCCATGTGTTGTCAACCTGCAATCTCAGCTGCACTTTCCCTTTGCCAACTATCTGACAAGGCGTACCATCCCCTAAATAGAGCACTCCAAAGTCTCCATGTTCATACTCATGAAACAAATCGTTGTTTGGGGATGCATGAAAAGATGAACCAGAATCTAAAATCCATGATCCTACCTGACTATCCAAAGAAAGTATGAGAGCATCCTGTACCACAATATTTGCATCCTTTGCTTCTTCAGTACCTCCATGTTGATTCTCTTTATCTTTCAACCAACACTCCTTCTTTGTATGTCCTTTCTTTTCACAAAACCAGCAGGTAATACCTTTGGACTCAGATCTCCTTCCCGACCTTGATTTCCCTTGCTCAACCTTCTCCTTTTGCCTTCCCCTACTTTCTGCACTTAGAGCATTCCCTGATGATTCACCTGTGCTTCTCCTGCATATTTCTTCATTCAAGATCACACTCACAACATCATCAACTTTTAAAATTTTAGAAGCAGATGCAGAATTACTTACTGCCATAACCAAACCATCCCAACTTTCAGGCAAAGAACATAAAATCAAGAGAGCCTTTACCTCATCATCAAAAATAATATTGACTGAAGCCAATTGGTTTACCAAACCATGGAAATCACTGAGATGAGTATGTACCGATCCACCTTCCTACATTTACAAAGTAAATAGCTACTTCATAAGATATACCTTATTAGAAGCCGAGGGCTTTTCGTATAAATTCGCCAAGGACTTTATCAACTCTTTCATTGTCTTACACTGTGATAAGCTGGAAATCACAAACGATGCAAGGCTCAACCTTATGGAACCGAGAGCCTTGTTAGGGTGTGGAGCTAAAAGCTTCACCAAGGAGCACACTTTAGCAGGTTCGGGTCTACACAGACACCGGCGTCGGTCAGGAGTGACTGACGTCGGTCAGGTGCAGTTGCAGAGACGCCAACGTCGGCAGTGGGTCGGCCGACGGTGGTCATAGGAAAGCAGCAGGAACTGACGTCGGTTACTTGTGAGTCCAGAAAGCTATTTTCGAGAACAGAAGCGAGTGTTTGCATGATGAGTTTGAGTTGTAGTCTTAAGCTCGTGTCTCTATTATTAGCAATATTATTTTTAGAGCCCTTGTTCAAATGGCTTAACTGTTTGTTGGAAGTGCATGCTCAAGTCTCCTAATTCTATATGTAGAATTAGATCTTCTTAGCTTTGTAGAGTGAATTATTGTAGTAATTCATTGTATGTGAAGAACAGTACAGAATTGAATCAATCCAGGCTTGTTGGAGTTGATTGTTCTTGAGAGAGAGAGCTCTTGAGGAATAGAGATCTAGTGAGAGATCTATACATCTAGGAGAGGTGTGGAAGAAAGAAGTTTCTTCAATTGTATTCCTTTTGTAAAGAGTTTGTTAATACAAGTTTTCAGGGTGGTTTCTTGTATCTCTTGTTCTTGCTATTTATCATTCTAGTTACTTGTCTATCTAATTTAATTCTGCGTTTATTGCTTTCACAAGTGTAATATATTGTTGGTTGATCTCCAACAAGTGGTATCAGAGCTCAGGTTCACTAACAAGTGGTTCAGATCTGTGTAGTGTGTATTGATTACAGGTTCTCACAGGGATTTCTGTTTGAGTGGGAGAAGCAATGGCAGATGAAAGTAAATTGAGAATGGAAAAGTTCAATGGCAAAAATTACCAACATTGGAGAATGCAGATAGAGGATTATCTGTATCAGAAAAATCTCTACTTACCGTTAGGTGGGGTTGCAAAGAAGCCCAAAGACATGGAGGATGAAGAATGGGAAGTTCTTGACAGAAAGGCTCTGGGGTCTATAAGACTGAGTCTAGCATCCACTGTGATATCCAATCTATCACAGGCAAAGTATACGGTAGAGTTGATGACTACGTTAGCAAATTTGTATGAAAAACCCTCATCTTCCAATAAGGTATATCTTATGAAGCAGTTATTTAATTTGCATATGAATGAAGGTGGATCTGTTTGTACTCATCTGAATGATTTCAATGGAATTGTGAATCAATTGAGTTCAGTCAATATAGTGTTTGATGATGAAATAAAAGCTCTTTTAATATTATGTTCTTTGCCTGAAAGCTGGCATGGCTTAATAATGGCAGTAAGTAATACTGCATCTACATCAAATATTTTGAAAGTAGAGGATGTTGTTAGTGTTATCTTGAATGAAGAAATATGCAGGAAAAGCACAGAAGAGACATCTGGGAACGCTTTAAGTTTTGAGAGCAGGGGAAGGCAAAAAGAGAAGAGCAAGAAAGGCAGATCAAGATCCAAGTCTAAGGAGAAAGGCAGATCTAAATCTAGAAATGGCAGAAGGCCACAATGCTGGAATTGTGGAAAGATGGGGCACATAAGTAGAGATTGCTGGTCAAAGCCTAAGGAGGACAATCAACACGAAGGAAAGGAAGAAGCCAAGGTTGCAGGTATTGCACAAGATGCTTTAATTTTCTCTCTGCATAATAATATAGAATCTTGGGTATTAGATTCTGGTGCATCTTTTCATGCTACCCCTAACAGGGAATACTTCAGTGACTATATCCATGGAGATTTTGGAATAGTGTATCTAGGGGAATATGAGCCCTGTAAAATAATTGGCAAAGGTAAAGTGCAGCTGAAGATGCAGAATAGCAACACATGGGTGTTGAGAGATGTGATGCATGTTCCTAGCTTGAAGAGAAATTTGATTTCTGCAGGAAAGTTAGGGGATGAGGGTTGTACAGTAACTCTCATAGCAGAATCTTGGAAGGTGACCAAGGGCGCACTTGTTATGGCCAGAGGTAAGAGAGAAGGTACTCTCTATTTGTGTAATTGTGTTACTAACAAATCTCCTTCTGTATTATCTACTTCAGATGTGGATGCTAAATTATGGCACTCAAGGCTTGGCCACATGAGTGAGAAGGGGATGTCAATTCTTAAGTCCAAAGGTATGCTTTCAGATTTAAAAGGCATAGATCTAGAGTTTTGTGAGCACTGTGTATTTGGAAAATAGAAAAGGGTTAGTTTTCTCAAGACTGGGTCTACTAAGAAGAGGCATAAGTTGCAGCTTGTTCAGGTTGCTTCCATTGGAGGATCACAGTACTATGTATCTTTCATAGACGATGCTACAAGGAAGGTATGGATCTATTGTATTAGAATAAAATCTGATGTATTTGAGACTTTTAATATTTGGAAAGCTATGGTTGAGAATGAAACAGGTAAAAGATTGAAGTGCCTGAGATCAGACAATGGCGGTGAGTTCTGTAGTTATAAGTTCAGAGATTATTGTTATATGCATAGAATCCGCAGGCAAAGGACGGTTCCAAGGACACCTCAGCAGAATGGGATTGCTGAAAGGATGAACAGGACAATAATGGAGCGTGCAAGATGTATGAGATTGCATGCCGGTTTGCCCTTACAGTTTTGGGCACAAGCTATTGACACTGCAGTATACCTGATTAACAGAGGACCCTCTACAGCTCTGGATGGTGGTATTCCAGAAGAGGCATGGATAGGTAAAAAGGTAAATCTCTCATATCTCAAAGTTTTTGGCTGTGAAGCCTTTGTGCACATAGATAAATAAAATAGAAAGAAGCTTGATGCTAAGTCTATGAGGTGCACGTTTATTGGCTATGGCTCAGATGATTTTGGTTACAAATTGTGGAATCTAGAAACTAACAAGGTAATTAGGAGCTGTGATGTTGTTTTCAACGAAAGAGTGATGTATTGTGATCAGCTAAGGAAGCTGAATCAATCTGAGTAGAGCAATGGTGAATTGGATGAGGTGAAAGTCCAATATGAGCTCGCAGGAAAGAGAAATAATCACTTGCAGGAAAACACAGAGATCGACATCGGTAGGTTAGGAATCGGCGTCGGCAGTAGAAAAACTGGCGTCGGCCGTACAAAGACTGACGTCGGCAGTACAGGCACCGAGGTCAGTCAGACAGAACCGGCATCGGCCAGTAACAGGTCTGGAGGTGACCGAGGTTGGTCACTGTCAGAGAATTTGGGTGGACAGCGTGTTGTAAATGAGTCTCAGACACCTATCAGGAGGTCAAAAGGGGTGAGTAAGCCTCCAATTAGATATTATCCTTCTTTATTTTATTTATTGCTAACTGATGGTGGAGAACCAGAGAGTTTTGAAGAAGCAATACAGGTGGAGTCCAAGAGTCAGTGGGAGTGTGGCATGGTTGAGGAGTTGGAGTCCTTAAGAGAGAACCAAACATGGGATTTGGTTGAATTGCCAGCAGGTAAGAGGACACTGAAGAACAGATGGACCTACAAGTTGAAAGAAGGTGAGAATGGACAGATGAGATATAAGGCCAGATTGGTAGTAAAAGGATTTGCACAAAAGCCAGGTATTGACTTTGGTGAGATTTTTTCTCCTGTTGTTAAAATGACTTCTATAAGGGTTGTATTGTCTTTGGTTGCTTTTGAGGATTTGCATCTTGAGCAGCTAGATGTTAAGATAGCGTTTCTTCATGGAGATTTGGATGAGGAAATTTATATGGAACAGCCAGAGGGATTTGAAGTCAAGGGTAAGGAGAAGTTTGTGTGCAGATTGAAGAAAAGCTTGTATGGCCTCAAGCAAGCTCCTAGGCAATGGTACTTAAAATTTGACAGGTTTATGACTGAGCATGGCTACAGTAGGTGTCAATCTGACCATTGCGTGTATTTCAAGAGATTTGATAACGGTAGATATATTATTCTATTGTTGTATGTAGATGATATGTTGGTTGCAAGATCACACATGCAGGATATCTCTGAGCTTAAAGTGAAATTAGCTCAAACGTTTGCTATGAAGGATTTGGGAGCAGCAAAGAAAATCCTTGGCATGAGCATTAAGAGAGATAGGAAAAATCACAGGTTGATATTGTCTCAAGAAGATTATGTGGACAAGGTGTTGAAACGGTTCAATATGCAGGATGTTAAACCGGTAAGCACACCTTTGGCTGGACATTTTAAGTTGAGTAAAGAACAATGTCCTAATTCATATGACGAGGTAGAGTACATGAGTAAGGTTCCATATTCTTCCATAGTAGGGAGTTTGATGTATGCAATGGTGTGTACTAGACCAGATATTGCCCAAGCAATGGGAGTGGTAAGTAAGTATATGGCCAATCCAGGTAAGGAACATTGGAAAGCAGTTCAGTGGATCCTTAGATATCTGAGAGGAACCAGCAATAGGCACTTGTGCTATGGAGGTTTAGATACTTCTCTACATGGTTATGTAGATTCAGATATGGCAGGTGATTTGGATGGCAGGAGGAGCATTACAGGTTATGTTTTTACTGTAGGTGGAACGACGGTTAGCTAGATATCTAAGTTGCAGAAGGTTGTTGCCTTGTCAACTACAGAAGCAGAGTATATTG
The DNA here is from genome assembly GCA_037957365.1 of Torreya grandis. Classification (NCBI taxonomy): domain Eukaryota; kingdom Viridiplantae; phylum Streptophyta; class Pinopsida; order Cupressales; family Taxaceae; genus Torreya; species Torreya grandis. The sequence continues at coordinate 5,122,815 of JARHVA010000141.1, forward strand.
CAGCCACAGAAGCTAGCAAAGAGATGATATGGATGATACGGTTCATGGATGAGCTTGGTAGGGAGCATGAGAGTTGCAAATTGTATAGTGATAGTCAGAGTGCAATCTATTTGGCTAAGAATTCAGCCTTTCATTCAAGAACAAAGCACATACAGTGAAGGTACCATTTCATACGACAGGTATTGGAAGATGGTGAGTTGAAGCTGGAGAAGATCCATACAGATAAGAATCATGCTGATATGTTAACCAAGCCGGTTACAAAGGAGAAGTTGAATCTTCATTCAACTTCTGTTGGTCTTCATGATTGAGTTGAAGATGGAGGAGCTAGAAGATGTTGCTGTACAAGTACTGGTGCAGCTGTTTATCTCCAAGTGGGAGATTGTTAGGGTGTGGAGCTAAAAGCTTCACCAAGGAGCACACTTTAGCAAGTTCGGGTCTACACAGACACCAGCGTCGGTCAGGGGCGACTGACGTTGATCAGGTGCAGTTGCAGAGGCACTAGTATCGGTAGTGGGTCAGCCGATGATGGTCACAGGCAAGCAGGCAGGAACCGGCGTCGGTTACCTGTGCATCTAGAAAGCTATTTCCAAGGACAGAAGTGAGTGTTTGCATGATGAATTTGAGTTGTAGTCTTAAGCTCGTGTCTCTATTATTAGCAATATTATTTTTAGAGCCCTTGTTCAAGTGGCTTAACTGTTTGTTGGAAGTGCATGCTCAAGTCTCCTAATTCTATATGTAGAATTAGATCTTCTTAGCTTTGTAGAGTGAATTATTGTAGTAATTCATTGTATGTGAAGAACAGTATAGAATTGAATCAATCCAGGCTTGTTAGAGTTGATTGTTCTTGAGAGAGAGAGCTCTTGAGGAATAGAGATCTAGTGAGAGATCTATACATCTAGGAGAGGTGTGGAAGAAAGAAGTTTCTTCAATTGTATTCCTTTTGTAAAGAGTTTGTTAATACAAGTTTTCAGGGTGGTTTCTTGTATCTCTTGTTCTTGTTATTTATCATTCTAGTTACTTGTCTATCTGATTTAATTCTGCGTTTATTGCTTTCACAAATGTAATCTATTGTTGGTTGATCCCCAACAAGCCTTCCGATCAAGAACGTTCCATTCTTCATCCTTCATATCTGTGGGCTTGCATGCAACCCCACCCAACGGTAAGTACAAATCTTTCTGATACAGATAGTCCTCAATCTGCATCCTCCAATGTTGATAATTCTTGCCGTTAAATTTCTCCATTCGTAGCCTACTTTCTTCTGCCATTGCTGAACTCCCACTCAATTAGAAAACCCTGTGAATGACCTGTAATCAAAAAACAATACCCTGCTTCCTGCAAACTGTAGCTTTGATACCACTTGTCAGGGGATCTAGCTCTACCAATTAGAGCACATATGATTACTTCTCGTATTAGCAATTAAACACGGAATTATACCAAAATGATAAAGTAGCTAGAAACTTGAGACAACAAAGAATTTGAGAGACAATACACACTCTTGTATTAAATATTACTAGAAGAAAATACAATGAGGAAGATGCCACTTCTTCCTCCACCTCAAAGGCTTGCCACACCTCAAGACCTTCTTCCCTCTCTCTCTTACTCAACACAACAACTCTAAAGCTTGAGTTATTATCCCTCCTTGAATGCTTCAACTGATCTCCTTGACCTTACACCTGTAGATCTCTTTGACCTTGCTTGCTTCAATGCTTTTACTTGCCTTCTTGATATTATTACAATACATGCCTTATGGGTCTTTAAATAGGATCCCATGCTTACAAAAAATAGAACTCTAGTTACAATAATTAGACACGCAGCTCGTGACTATAATTAGTCATTTGACATGCAAACACTCGCTTCACTTAACTGACTGTTTGTCAACAGCAGTTCTAGAAATACACAGGCGACCGACACCGGTCCCTGCTGGCTTGGTGCTGCAGACGTCGGCCGACTATCTGCCGTCGCCGGTCTCCTTCTCCACTGCATTTGACCGACGTCGGTCATACTGCTGACGCTGGTGGCTCTGGTTCTTCAGCATCCTTCCTTGTGTCTGCAAACAGTTGAAGCTTTTAGCTCCACACCTTAACACCTTTGTTATAGCTTTGTTCTAGTTGTAGCTTGTGTATTATATATTATTCATTCTAGCATATTATCAATAAAAAATACAGATTGTGAAGCTAGAAGATATTGAGTGTATAGATAAAATACAAGGGGAAGAACAAGAGCATCTAATTCATGTAATGATCAAAATAAAACATAGATTTATAGCTCAATGCAGGGATGAAATGCAGAGATGAGATAAAAATTTACATAAATCAGAACTAACGGTGACCGTCATTATTATGCCATCTAATACAACTTATTGCTTATATTTCCCCTCCCTCTCGGAAGAGTATCAAAGTATGATTGATCCCTAAAATTCCTCACACTAATAATAATTGATTAAAAAATAGAGTCAATGCATTAGCCAAATATATATATATATATATATATATATATATATATATATATATATATATATATATATATATATATATATATATATATATATATATATGTAGAGAGAGAGAGAGAGATGCTAAGATTGTTATTAGTTTCAAGTAAGTAGAAATAATTTAAGGTATACTCTCGTAAAAACTCTAGTGGGTGTGTAGACATGGGAAATATATACAATAGGAGGCAATAATGCCATTTTTTCTAACATGTTTCATATACTTTTTTCACCTAAAGCATCTAAGGCAACTTGAGTGCCCTACCAATGTTATGGTAGGAATATCTATCGATGCTAGCTCGTTCGCACTCTCGTTTCAATATCCCTAATCATAAATTGATCAATTTATAACATAGAACATATATAATGGTATTAAAATAAAATATTGGTTTTCCTCATATTGGTTTTAGCTATGGACATGAATATATGATACAAAATGATGAGAGTATGAAAATGCAAGTATTTAGAATGAAGAGAGTGGAATATGAGAAGTGGAAGTGAATGAGGAGACATGAAGGATGAATGTTAGTGGGAGAGAAACATGCAAAAATAACAAAGAGACCACGTGGTTGTATACTCTACATGCCAAGAATACGTGTGAAAGCCAATGTGAAAGCCAAATGGAGGATATATATATATATATATATATATAGAGAGAGAGAGAGAGATCTTGATCTTTATATGGGTGAAAATCCCTTTTAACCTTATATATATATATACATATATATATAAGGTTAAAAGGGGTTCTCACCCATATAAAGATCAAGATCAAGAATTACATAAAAATGGGGAGAGATTAGGAGTAATCACTAAACCTTTTCCTATAGAATGGATTACACCCAAATAAGGCGTAACTCAAAAAACATCAAGGAACAAACCCCCCAAAAAACATCCTAGATGCAAAAAAACACCCCAAAAAGGGTAGGATATAGAAAGAAGACAAATTCACATCATTTTAAAACTAGGACAGTTAAATTTTCATTGTCATGCTAGCTTCCACCTCAACACCATTTCACCCCTACAAAGACTAAAGTGGGGACCTGCCTCCCAAATCACCACTATAACCTAGGCCTTTAGCAGGTTGGGAGACTATGTGAAGGACCTTTTGAAACTAAAAATATGTACATGAACATCACCCATTGATCTAGATTTGTCCTCTTCCCAAATGCATTTTACTAGAGTGAAGACCACCCTAGACTAATCGCATCTACCATTGTCTGTACAATGCACTACATATGCACAAAAATAGTTTTGTGAGAGACCAATTTTGAAGATATATCAACCAAATCATCCCTCCTACAATCCAAACCCTTCATAATATCCACCTCTCCCTTGTCTTCATAAAAATCCACTAAAAACTAAGTTGCCAGCACCATCCTTTGAGAGGAAAATCAACCCAAGATTATGTCAAGGGTGGTGAAGGGTACTAGGATCTCTTTCATGAAAAAATCTAGCTCCACCACTCCTATAGGCCTCTCCATAAAATGCAACAAAAAATCCTAAGTTTTCACAAACCTTTCCTCCACTTCTTCGAACACTAAGAGGGGAATCAGTCCCAAGTGATTCGAACCAGAGAACGTAAGGAAAGGGATAAAATCCACATCAATCTTACTCATATAAGTACACAAGCCACCAGAAGACTAGGCCAAACCAAAGTTTCCACCACACATCCACATCCTTTATTGTACGAAGTAAATTATTCAAGAATGTAGAATCCACGTTTGAGTTTGTCTTATGACACCACAATGCCTACATATACTCTTGGCCCATAATAACTTTGATAGTGTCCCACACTTCCATATTTAGAGTCCAAAAATGAGATGCATCCTATGATCTAAAACATAATCCTTGAAGGCCATTTCACATTTTTCAGTCCTAAGGGAGAGCACAAGCTCAATCACAAACACATTTGCCAATGTGGAGTTCGTTATCATTGTAGAGATAGAAAGCACGATAGATTTAATAGCCATAGATAGAATACATTTACCCACTAAACCAATCCCCAAAATATAACACAAGACACATAATTACTATGGATGACATCAAAAAAATCACACACAACCATGATGAATACCCCATCATATTTGTGAAAGACTTACCAAACATCAAATCTAATGATTAACTATCACCAATAAAAAATGAAGGATCTTAGATTTGATCAATTAGGTCTTATCCTAACCAATATTCCATATTATTTCAATCAAATAATAACTCATTTGGTTGACCCCCCAATTTGCTAAGAAGTCTTCTTGCTTGTTTGCTTCTTTGAAACAATGTCTAAATGTCCATGATGACAACTCATCCAATAATGTCTTGACATTCACCAGAATATTGTTAAGCATATATGCCTTAGGGTGATGATTGTGTAGATATTACACAATTATTTTTGAATCCCCTTCTGATGCAATAAAGGATCTTTAAGAACTCTTTGACTTTGTTCCAATTCACAGTCAGAAGAGAAGTTTACAACTTAGGACAATTTCCTTGTTGAGATGCTAGTTTATGTAACCAAACAAATTTCAAAAGGCCTATTAAAACCCTTATTCTATACCAAAAAACACTTTTAAGTTACTAAAAATTTCAAAACATCTTTTGTAACATCAGGTTTCCAAGAAACCTTAGTCTTAAAACACTGTGAGACAGTCTTATAGGTCTATTAGGCCTAAACTACTTACTTAGGGGGTTTTGACTCATTTCAATGACCAAATGGTTTATATAACTCTATTAAATTATTATACAAGGATCATACATTCATAATAAACCTTCATATAGATTTTGGATTCAAACAACAAATTAAACACAGTCAAATTCCTCTTTCTTGATCCGTCTTGGTAGTCACCTACAGGGAAGTTTAAACACAATCAATTATAACTGGATATTTAGGAATATTGTAAACATAAAAAAACACTTGGATTAGTTATTAAATCCATTATATAAACTTATAAAAAAAATTTAGAGAGTTTCATTGATCGTATTTTAAGTTATGTAGTTTTTTCTAATAAAAACCTTGATTTAGGGTTTTCTCATAAAATAGGGGACCTGAGAGCTTAATGATAATTCACAAAACTTAGGGACTCCCTGATCTTCTTAACACCTCTAACATGACCTTAATAACCTTCTCTCGCCTTTCCAATTCTATAACTAAGCTCATGCAACCTTTCTCACATGCAACAAGGTGATTGTATTTGACTGTAAGTGTACAAAAAGAAAATTTTAGAAGATTTCAGCCACAAGAACTTTGAAATAATTACAAGATCACTTAAAATTTAATTTAATCTCATCACCCATACAAAAATTATATGAATAAAATTATTTAATCAATAGTATGCCTTTGCTTTTTAAGAAAATTATACTTCTATAGACACAAAGCCCTAATTTTCATTGGTAGACTATCATTAGCCTCTTTAGTAATGAGAAACTTGTCTTTTTATGCTTGTTAACAACCTTGGGCTCCTCCTTCTTTACAATTTTGATGAATATTACGTGGTTTTTTAATAATATAAGCTTGTAATGGCCTAATTTGATCTGAAATTCTCCTCAACCATTCAAACTCAAGATAGTAAATTAATCTTGCATATCCTTTAGTTACATTTTCCTTATTTGTTTTTTAGGATAACTATGATTGAGACAAGGACCAAAAGACCCATATCTATTTTATATACTTATAAATTACTCCTTAAAACTCATCATTACCATTTATTTATTTATTACAAATATTCATATATTTACAAGAAAATTATTTGAAAATTCAAATTGGACTTTTGGCAAGAAACTTGCAAAAGACCTCAAACTAACCTATAGACTAATCTCTAAGACCTATAGTAAGGCATCTATTGTTTGAAATGACCTCATAAGACTCTAAATACTATTTAAAATAAAAAATTGACTTATTTATAGTGATGCATTTGCATCAAACCACTAGGGTACAAAAATAACTTGTCATGGACTCCTATTCATGAGTTGTTCTATGGACTCTTATTTATAGTGATGCATTTGTTGAGAATTTCCTAAGGACTTTACAAAGTCCAATCTTTTTTAGTTCAATTTATTGTATTCCCCTTTTGGGAATATTTCTTTTCTAAGATGAGCAAATACAAGATATATTAATTTAAAATTTACATCTCTTATTTTTAAATCATCTCTCTTTTTGTACTTGCTTAAACTTACCTCTAACCTTTGCTTTACCTGCTCATGGAGTTCTTACATAGTTGCTACAAATTATTCACCATCTACACTTCTCTTTTCTTGTTGGCCTAGATTTCTCAATTCATATACACCTATAAGATTCATACCATGTAAAATATGAAAGGGAATCATACTTGTACTTCTATTTGGTGAATCATTGTAGGCAAATTTTTCTTGTGCTAACACTCGATACCACTGTTTAGGATAATCACTCACCAAGCTCCTACGGATGTTCCCAAAGCTTCTATTGACTAATTCAGTCTAACCATCTGTTTGAGGATGATATGCAAAACTAAAGTTCAAATTAGTACCCAAATTTCTCCAAAGAGTTATCTATAAATGAACAATAAATTTAGTATCTCTCCCTGAAATAATACTATTAGGCAAACCATGTAGTATTACTATTTCTTTGAATAACAAATCAATAATGTGAGTTGCATCACTTGTCTTATAACAAGGAATAAAATGAGCCATTTTTAAAAATCTATCAACCACCACAAAAATATAATCATTACCTTTTTAAGTTCTAGGCAAACCAAGAATAAAATCCATACTCATTGAATCCCATGGCCTATTGGGAATGGGTAATGACTGATATAACCTTGTATTTTGGCTTATACCTTTTGCATACTTACATACTCTACATTTTTCAACAAATTTATTCACATCAATTGAAATACTTGGCCAAAATTAGTAGAGCAAGCATGTTATCTTGTCTAAAATGTCCTACAAGGCTACCACTATGTTTCTCCTTAATTAAATAGTCTCTCGTGGATCCTTTTGGAATTCATAACAAATTAATTTTGAACAATAGACCTTCTTGTAACATGGACTCCAGCCATGGACTTATATCTCTACTTTAAGGATCCTTGCATGCTTCATATACCTCTTTAAAATCTACATCTTCCTTGTATAGATCCTTCAAAACATCAAAACCCATGATGTTCACTTGAATTTCCTACATAATCAAATTTATCCTACTTAGAGCATCAACAACTTTGTTATATTGGTCACTTTTATGTTTAATAAAAAATGAGAAACTTTAAAATAATTCAACCTATTTAGCATGCCTTTGATTCAATTTACTTTGACTACTAATAAATTAAAAATCCTAATTGTCAGTGTAAAGAACAAACTCTCTTTAGGCATTAAATAATGCCTCCATTTCTTCAAAGCATGTACAATAGCATATAAATCTTGGCCATATGTTGAATACCTCATTTTGGTCTCCTTAATATTCTCACTAAAATAGGCAACTAGTTTGCCTCCTTGACTTAGGACAACTCCAATAGCAATCCCACTTGCATCACGTTCCATTTGAAATAACTTACCAAAATCAGGGAAAACCAAAACAAGTTGCTTTGTGATATTCTTTTTCAAAATTTGAAAAATTTATTAGTAACTTCAGTTCACATAAATTTCAATTGGTTTCCTTTGATGGTCTCCACAATAGGACCACAAATACTACTAAAGTTTCTTACAAACTTTCTGTAAAAACTAGCTAGACCTTGAAAGCTTCTTACCTCAAAAACATTCTTTGGAGTGTGCCACTCTTCTATAGCCTTAACTTTGTATTTATCCATGTTCAACCCCTCTTGAGAGATGAAACAACCAAAGTATATTAGCTTTATTTTCATAAAAGTACACTTTTTGAGGTTGATAAGTAGCTTATGTTCTTGCAAATTTCTCAAAACCATTATTAAATGCTCAAGATGTTCATCCTTTCATCTAAGATAGACAATAATAAATTTACTTGTGAATGATTTAAGTACCTCATTCATGATTCTCATGAAGGTGCTTGGAGTATTTGTCAATCCAAATGGCACAACTAGCCATTCATATAATCCATCATTAGTTATAAAGGAAGTTTTTCAGTCATCCCTTCTCTAATCCTTATTTGATGATATCCAATTTTGAGATCTATCTTAGAAAAGTACATAGAACCACTTAGGCAATCCATTAAATCATCTATTTTGGGTAAGGGAAATCTATACCTGATAGTGATCTTATTGATGGCCCTTGAGTCATTACACATTCTCCAACCTCCATCTTTCTTTGGTGCTAGAAAATTTATAACTACATAAGGACTTAGACTTTCTCTAACTAATCACTTATCCAACAATTCATGTACTTGTCTCTTTATTTCTTCATTTTCTTATGGAGTCATTCGGTAGTCTGCCTTGTTTGGAAAGTTACTCTTGGTATGATATCAATATGATGACTAATAATTCTTCTTAGAAGTAATTCACTTAGTAAGTCATCCACAACAATGTCAATGAACTCATTTGACAAATCTTGAACTTTTGTAGGTAGTTCATTTAATTTAGTAGTGGTAATTATTATTTTTGGCTTACCAATGATTGCATAACTTACTTTATCCTACTTAATTTACTACAAGAATTCCTTACCATTGGTTAACATCACTTTTGAAATCTCTTATACTATTGTACCTTCTTCTTTTGAGGGTGTAAGAACATGTTTCTTTCCATCCTTTTCAAAACTATAAGTATTGTGCCGGCCATCATGAGTTGCCTTCCTATCATATTGCCAAGGCCTGTTTAGAATAACATGACACACATCCATAGGCATCATGTCACACGTGACCTCATCCTTATAACTTCCTATTTAGAATTCTACTTTACATTGCTCATTCACTAAGATCTAATGACCTTTTTGCAACCAAGATACTTTGTATGAAGTTGGATGAATTACCTTTTTTAGATTTAGTTTATTATGAATTTCAGTAGACACTAGATTATTAGTGTTTCCACTATCAATAATTACTTGACAGCACTTACCTTGAGTTTTGTAAGTGGTCTTGAAAAGTGCCTTTCTTTGAGGAGGTTCTTTGATCTCCTTGGTGGGTTTAAGTAGCACCCTCTTCATAATAAAGGATTTTCCCACTTCTAAAGCATCTTCATGGGTAACTGAATTCATACTTTATTCTTCTTTAGCTTGAGCTAGTTGAGCATTATCATAACTTGTAGATGGATTCTTAGGGCATTCATCAAACCTATGCCCAAAATTTCCACATTTGAAGCATCTATCAACAAATCCTCTACCTCTACCTCTATTGAATGGCCTTCTACCTCAAAAAGAATGCCTACCTCTTGAAGATTATTCTTGTCTTGTGAACTGTTAACTTTTTTTTGGTGTGCTTATAGTTAGTTTCTTGCTCCTTGCTATCCTCTACCTCTGTAAATTTTGCCTCTACCTCATACATGATAGGTTTGCTTTCTTGACAATTTTTCTTCTACTTTCAAGGCAAACTAATATGCCTTTTCAACTGATTTAGGTGAAATAAGATTGATCTCATCTTGGATAGAAAATTTCAATCCATTTATATACCTATCCACCTTCTTTATGTCTTATTCAAAATGGGTTGCTCTTATAGCCAACCTATAGAACTCTTTAGTATATTCATTCATTGACACATATTTTTATTTCAAATTCTAAAGCTTCCTAAAAATATTAGTTGGTAATCTTTAGGCTTTAACTTAACTTTGAGCTTGGCCACCATCCTATCCTAGCTCTTAATCTTAGGCTTTTATTTTCTTCTTCTCTCCTATTGTATGCCATCCCACCATAGGGATGCATGACCCTTGAGCCTTGTCATGGTAAATTTCACTCTTTTGTCTTCATCTACATTCTCATAATCAAAGTAATTGTGTAGAGCACTTATCCAATCAATCAAGTCTTCCACATTCAAACCGCCCTCATACATGGGCACTTCTATTTTGGGCTTATCACTAACCCCCATTATTGCTTGGGCCAATCTTTCCTTTGCTCCTTCTTCTTTTATCTCTGCAATAATTTTTCTTCTTCTTTAGGTCCCTCATCCTCTCTATCACTAATATCTCTTATGTCAGCTTCTCTTCTTTGTGTCAACTCCATGGCTTGAAATCTAGTATTCAGACTTATAATTTCCTCAAGCAATATAGTTTGAGTAGGTTGTCTTCTTAGACCACCTCTACCCCTCACTCTCATTGCTATCTTGATTCATTATTTATTCTTATTCCCTAGATTGATCTCTAATTTATTCAACTAATCTCTCTTTGGTACCATAATTTGATGTAATGAAGGATCTTTAAGAACTTTTTGACTTAGTTCTAACTCACAGTAAAAATAGAAGTCTGCAACTTAGGATAATTTCATTATTGAGATTCTCATTTATGTAACCAAAAAAACTTAAAAAGGTCTATTAAAAATCTTTTCCATGCTAAAAAAACACTTTGAATTTATTCACAAGTTCAAAACACCTTTTACAACATCAAGTTTCCAAGAAACCTTACTCAGTCTTAAAATATTGTGATACAGTCTTGTAGGTCTACTAGGCCTAAAATACTTACTTGGGGGATTTTGACTTAGTTAAATCACCAAATGGTTTGGATCACTCTATTAAAGTTTTCTACAATGATCATATAATAATAATAAGCCTTTGTATATAGTTTATATCCAAACAACAAAGCAAACACAATCAAATTCCTCTTTCTTGATCCTTCTTAGTAGTCACCTACAGGCAGTTTTAAACACAATCAACTATAATTGAATCTTTAGGAATATTTTCAAAATAAAAAATCTTGGATTAGTTCTCAAATCCCTTCTATCAACTTATAAAAAAGTTTAATATAGTTTCACCAATTATATTTTAAGTTATGTAGATTTTTCTAACAAAAACCTTGATTTAGGGTTTTCTCATAAAATAGGGGACCCAATAGCTTCTTATTAATAGTTCATAAAACCTAGGGACTCTTTTATCTTATTAACATCTCTAAAATTATCTTAATAACCTTATCTCACCTTTATAATTCTATAACTGAGCTCATGCAACCTTTCTCATGTGCAACATGGTGACTGTATTTGATCGTAGGTGTATAAACACATAATTTTAGAAGATTTAAACCACAAGAGCTTCAAAATAAGTAAAATATCACTTCAAATTTTATTATATATCATTAACCCAAATAAAAAATATATGAATACAATTATTCAAGCAACAATACGCCTTTATTTTGCAATAAAATTATACTTTGACATACACAGACCTCTAATTTTCATTGGCAGATTGTCATTAGCCTCTTCAATCATGAGAAACTTGTCTTTTTATGCTTGTTAATGACCTTTGGATCCTAATTTTTTTGTAGGTTTGATACATATCAAGTGGTTTAAGACCAATCTAAGCTTGGAAAGGCCTGATTTTCCCTGAAATTCTCCTCAACCATTCAAACTCAAGATAATAAATCGATCTTACTTGCATATCCTTTAGTTACATTTGCCTTATTTACTTTTTAGGATAACTATGACTAAGATAAGGACCACAATAGCCATAGTTACGTTCTAGACCTCTAAATGACACTTTAAAACTCATCATAACCATTTATTTAGTACAAATATTCATATATTTACAAAAAAGTATTTGAAAATTCAAATTGGACTTTTGGTAGGAAACTTGCAAAAGACCTTAAACTAGCCTATAGACTAATCTCTAAGATGTCTGACAAGGAATTTATTATTTTAAATGACCTCCTAAGACTCTAAAGACTCTTGACAAGATAAACTTGACTTACTTATAGTGATGCACTTGCATCACCTTCAATCATAAGATGCTCAATACCGCATTGATGAGCTAGCTGAATGCCCAAAATGGTTGTTTGAGCTTCATCTTAATTATCCATACCATCTTAAAGATTTATCGATAGGGCCCTAATCAAATAACATGAGCAATTCCTAATACACCAACTAGATCCTGATGCACCCGAATTGCCTCTTGTTATGCCTTCAAAATTCAACTTAAAATAGCCCACATGAGGGGGGATATAGGAAGCGATATTTCAAGTTATCAAAGCATTCTTTCTTACTCTTGACCCATTAACAGGGATGTGTGTGTGTGTGTGTGTGTGTGTGTGTGTGTGTGTGTGTGTGTGTGTGTGTGTGTGTGTGTGTGTGTGTGTGTGTGTGTGTGTGTGTGTAATTGTATTATATTATACATAAAATAGTTTAATTATAATATAAACATTAAATATAATAATTACATTAAAGTATTTAATATTTGTATTATTATTACATTAGTTATATATTTTATATTGTAGTTATATATTTTATATTATAATTATATATGATTATAATATATATAATAAATATATTATAATTTATAACACTATATAATTAATATTTAATAATATTATATTTTCCCTGGTAATAGGGTTAGTAAAAATTCTAATAAACGAGCTCCAACTCGTTGGATTCCTCCTCAAGGCTAGATGATCAAGCTAAATTTTGATGGAGCTATAAATGGTAATCTGGGATGGGCCGATGTCAGAGGAACCTTCAGAGATTCCAAAGAACCCAAACAATCCCTAATACACCAACTAGATCCTGATGCACCCAAATTGCCTCTTGCTACACCTTCAAAATTCAACTTAAACTAGCCCACATGAGGGGGAATATAAGAAGCGATATTTCAAGCTAGTGAAGCATTCTTTCTTACTCTTGACCCATTAACAGAGATGTGTGTGTGTGTGTGTGTGTGTGTGTGTAATTATATTATATTATACATATAATAGTTTAATAATATAAACATTAAATATAATAATTACATTAAAGTATTTAATATTTATATTATATTACATTAGTTGTATAATTTATATTGTAATTATATATAATTATAATATATATAATAAAAATATTATAATTTATAACACTATATAATTAATATTTAATAATATTATATTTAATAATTATATTATATTTTCCCTGGTGATAAGGTTAGTAAAAATTATAATAAACAAGCTCCAACTTATTGGATTCCTTCTCAAGGCCAAATGATCAAGCTAAATTTTGATGGAGCTATAAATGGTAATTTGGGATGGGCCGATGTCAGAGGCACCTTCAGAGATTCCAAAGGAACTTTTCTTCTTGGTTATAGTAAGGCTCTGAGTAGATGTGATGCAGGAGCATCTACAACAGCTACATGAAGACATGGTCATGATTAAATTCAAATTCAATAATTTGTATTTTCCCTCTAGAATGCTGTTACGAAGGAGTAATTGTAAAAAAAAAAAAAAAAAGTAAAAAGAAATTTGTTTTGGGGCTGTTGAGGAAATAAGGGGAGTGGTTGAAATCTTTCAACCGTAAGACATTAGTGGAGATAAACCTTCTTAAAATTGGTATATTGTTACAAAGTAAAAATTATATTTTGTCTTGAGCCCAAATTGGGCATAGAAGTTAGAAGAAGAGGCTCTTGAAAAGAGCCAACAAAAAAATCATAAAAAAAAAAGAGGAGAGGTACGTAGAAGAAGAAAAGATAGAGAAGAGAGGACAGCCTCGGGAGAAATCAGGCTAGAAAGTAGGCATCAAAATGTATGGCCTTACGGGTGATGGACACAATAAGAATAGGTCGCAACATTATTCTATTTGGAAAACACAGCCAAACAATCAGAGGAGAGCGTGGAACCTGAAGGAAGTGATGCCAAAAGTCTGAGAGGAACCGAATAAGGAAGTCCAGTGTGCAAATCACTGAGAAAACGTGCAGTGTAGCAGAAGAAAAAAATGGCAGAACCCTGTCCTCGACGTTGCAAAATCATGGGGAAGGAGAAGAAATGCAGCGAAGGTGATTGGTAAGTGCCTGTTTAATTCACAGACCTGCAATTAAATGCTTGTAATCCTTGTGAATGATAGAATAGATGCCTGTTGGTAAAGGATGCCAGGCCATGGCAAAATGGGCATAATATTAAAAGTGTATTGTCTACGGATCGGCGTTGGAGGTGTTTGTCATTGGTTTTGTTCTGTGTAATTCTGGCTATTGAATTTTCATCTGGGGATGTTGTCAAGTGATGAAGGTATCTTTTTATTTACAGAGATAATCTTTGATTGAGAAAAGTTTTGTTAATTGTCCTTCTCTTATATTGTTGTGAGGCGTTGCCCGAATGGTGGCATTGGTCATCAAGCAAGGAAAGAAAAGACACAGCAAAAGTAGAGAAACACAATTTCTTTGAGAAATTCAATGCCAGCTGTGTGTGGAAAGAGAGCGCGTTCTAGCCACATTTGAAAGTGATCTTCATTTGCCAGTTACTTGCGTTGATGCAACAAATCAGTTTCTTAGTAAGCTGAAAGGTGTAACTGAACCATCCTTGATAAGTTTTCGGCCTCCAACAGATATATTAAAGTTCTCCAAGTGAATATCCCTAGCAGCTGATCCCTTATCTCCAGTCTTTTCTAAAAGTAAGCCACAACATATAGCATATAACATATGTTATTGGCATTTTGATTTGAAAAAGGATGTAGGTCGACCTTGTGGCATGGGTTCATGGGTCTGCTGAGCCGAATCGATCCTATAAGATTTTTTTTACATAGTTGTGAATGGATTGCAGTGTGATATTGAATAACACACAATCATGAATATGGTGAATATTTAGCATTGCAAGGTCAACCCGAGACTGTTTAGTGCGCACATACTGCTAATGATGGCGTCTTATTATTTGTGTTGAGACCTGATTTTGATAAATGATGGACTGCTGATCTTATAGAAATGTGAAATGTCTGTTTGAGTATTTGACTAGTTCAATCTGTATGCATCGACCGAGATACGGTGAACATTCATGTTCTTTTATTTGTGAACTGTGAGACATGGTAGAATCGTAAAGGATTTTGATTGGGGTGAATATGGAATTATTTTGACATAGAATCATTTTTACCTATTTGACCAAGCCCATAATGATGATACACCGGGCGAAGGATATATTACTTGCAGGTTGAAAATGTCTCTGTTTTGTAAAGTCTCTGACGATGAGGGATGATTGTCTTTTTAGCCGAGCCAAGACAAAGGTGAGATATGTATTTTTTTTATTTGTATGACTTCATCTCTTCTAGTTGATATGATCTTCTATCCATGGGAAAAGAGCAGGCAGGCAGGGTGCATCAATTTTGGTATCAGAAGCTGTAACTGTTTAAGGCTGTCATCAAGATGCACCAACAAACTTGTTGAAGCTAAGGCCCTTTGGAGGTGTCTCTCTATTGCTTTGAAAAATATTTGGACTAGTCTTGATATTGAAGGTTGCTCTTAACTAATTGTGGAAGCAATGAAGTCAGGAAGCATCAATAATTTGAACTTGGTGAACATCTTCAAGGATTTCATGAATCTCTAAGAGAACTTTATGTACTTCAACATGCTTCTCACCTACCATAAATCCAACCAAGTTATAGACCACTCTGTAAATCTTGGTGTTGGGCTTATCTTCCAAGATCATCCCTTGGACCTATCCATACGCCAAACTTGGATATCAAAGATAAGAAGCTTACAGTGTCATATTTACAACACCACTTAGTAAATGATTGAAACTAGGGTCTTTTATCACATCGCCACCTGAGGTATAAGACATCAATTTTGGTGGTTCATTGACATAATGAATTGGCATGAAAATTACTTTGCATAGAAGCAGGCATGTGTGGGATCATTTCATATATCCTTCCTCACTTGGTCATTTTCAGCATTTGGTGGATCATGGAATAGGTTTGAGAGAAGTTGAGTGTTGTGGTTGATAAGAATAATCCTTACGCTAGTTCGAGCCCCTCCATGTTAACTAGGCATAATAGGGGCAAGGACATTATGATCAACATTGTCAAAGAGATGAATTCAAACATGTTGCACAAGTACTCATTGTATGATATCCATCACTCTTCCTTGGGGCTGTTAAATGACCTAAAATTATGGCATCTATTGAACTCAAGCATTTTGTTGGATAAAATCACTAGGTTCTCAGCCAAGGATGCACTAAATTTTTTGTAGTCTATGCTCATTGAGGGCATCAAATATGATAAGTTGCTTAACTGTATGGCCACCAACCTTCTACATTCTCACTTGTTTGTGAGGCTTGGTGGAAGAATTTATGTGGATTCAGTCATCCAAGCCATGGAGAACCATAGGCAATCCACTCCCAGGTAAACACCCTCAAGGTGGCACTACTGACTGGTATCCAAATTGTTCTCTTTAGCAGCACCAACTTATGGCAGTCCATGAGGAGGTTGAACACTTTGGGAGCATAGTTGACACCAATATAGACCAGTCTTAGGAGCTTCTGAAGGCCATTATAGTGGATAATATTTCACAAAGCCGCAAATTAAACACCATTTATGATCCTTTGGGCATCCCTATTTCAAGCAATGATGACTCCAAATTGGTTGAGTCCCTAGCAGCCCTAATAATCAAAGAATAACCACACAAACAGGTTCTGACATCAGTGCATTCTAGGTCTTCTGAAGAAGTCTAAGTCTTTTTCTACTTTATTCAGTTGCATTCTTTGTATTGGGGTTTACAATATTAATAATCTTGTCAAAATCACTATTGATGTCAATGACCTTTTGATGTATATTC
Source organism: Torreya grandis (assembly GCA_037957365.1). Taxonomy (NCBI): domain Eukaryota; kingdom Viridiplantae; phylum Streptophyta; class Pinopsida; order Cupressales; family Taxaceae; genus Torreya; species Torreya grandis. Next base: position 5,139,857 of record JARHVA010000141.1, read on the forward strand.
CTATTTTTACCAAGGTTTTTGGTAGTTTTATAAAGAGAACGACTCAACCTTTTTTTGATCTATTAAAAAAAAAAATTATATATAATATATATGCAAATATATAATACATATTATTATAATATATGTGTGTGTGTGTGTGTGTGTGTGTGTGTGTGTGTGTGTGTGTGTGTGTGTGTGTGTGTGTGTGTGTGTGTGTGTGTGTGTGTGTGTGTGTATGTATATATATATGTATGTATATGTATGTGTATATGTCTATGTCTATGTCTATGTGTGTGTGTGTGTGTGTGTGTGTATACACACACACACACACACACACACACACATATAATTATATTTTTATATTATATATTGTTATACAATCTTTATTATTAGACATTAATTTGAATACATTCAAATTAATGTCTAATAATAATAAATATTATATGCTAATGAGATGTGGGTGAGTTGGTTAAGTGGCTTGGTTGTTTCAAGCCCCACCCAGGTTCAAATCTATGGAAAGATATATAAGGTTAGTTGTGGTCGTTGGTTGTATTCTTGAGGTCATTAATGGATATTGAACATTCTTGAGGTAACTGATAATATATGGTGTACATGTGGTATTACTTGGGGATATGGGCCCCCAATTATGTCCCAGACCAGTTCAAGCTCCGGTCAAAAACCATCATCTATAAAATAATAATAATAATAAGTATTGTATACCAATAAATAATATAAAAATAAAAATTTATATATACTCTAAATATATATTAATATCAATTCTTAATATGATTTGTATATATTATATATATAATATTATCTAATAATATAATAAATATTATCTATTTTATATATTTTTTATTAATATCTTTTATGGAGTAATATATATAATTTTATAATATGAATTATATTATATATAACAATATATTATAATTACACATATATAATATTTATATATTACTATAATAAATAATAATATATATGTGTATTGTATACAAATATATGATATAATTTTATTTTAATATAGTAATAAACACACACATATGTTATTTAATAATTATAATTAATATATTTATTGTAGTATTATTTATACATTAGTAGTTTATATATATATTATAATATCCCTGATAAAATGGTTGGTAGAATTTATAGGGGATGAATTCCAACTCATTGGAATACTCCTCAGGGTCATGTGATCAAGATGAATTTTGATGGAGTAGCAAAGGGTAATTCAAATTGGGCTAGAGATAGAGGCATCTTCAGGGATTCTAAAGGGTCTTCTCTCCTAAGTTTTAGTGAAACTTTGGGTCGATGCACTAACAATCATGTTGAAGCCAAGGCCTTTTGGAGGGGTCTTTCAATTGCTTTGCAAAATAATTAGACTAATCTAGATATTAAAGGTGATTCTTAGCTAATTATGAAAGCTATGAAGACATGAAGCTTTAACAATTGGAACATTTCCAACATTATAGAGAATTACATGAATTTTTGGGAGTTTGAATCATGTAACTCTTCTTTGCTCCTATCGATAAGGTAACCAAGTGTTGACCACTTCACAAATCTTGGTGTTTCTCTAAATTTACAAGATCATTCTTTGGATATTATATCTTTGCCAAACTTAGATAGTAAGGCCAAGAATATTATTGTAAATGATTTTTATCATTGTTTTCTTAATGATGGCATTCATGTCTATGATTGGTGACTCAAGATTCGTCATTTCCTATAGTACTAGACATCCTCGTAGGTGGCTCAAAATCATCAAGACTTGGCATGACAATAGTGTCATGTGGTAGAAAGCATGTATGAGGTCCTCTCTTATCTCCCACCTCCCTCTTCACTTTGTCATTCTTAACAAATGATGTATTGTGGAGTGGATTTTGAAGGGACCACATGCAATTGTTGATATGGAAGATCTCTTAGTGAATTCAAACCCCTCCAAGCAAACCAAGAAGAACAATAACAAAGACACTGCAATAAACACAGTTAGGGAAATGATTTAAGAGATGTTGCACAATTACTTGTTGAATGACATTCATCCATCCTTCTTGGGTCTAGTAAATTACCTCAAGCTGAAGCATTTTTTGAATTTGGGGTCTTTATTAAACAAAAGCATTAGGATCAAAACCAAGGACACATTGATTTTTTGGTAGTCTACACTCATTTAGGGTGTCAAAGATGAGAAGTTGTTTAAGTGGATGGCCACCAACCTTCTCCATGCACAACTCTCACAAGGTTTTATGGGGCTATCTCAATGGATTTGATTATTTAGGCCATGGAGGATCTTGAGCAATCAACTCCCAAGCTTTACACCCTAAAAGTGGCTCAATTGATTGGGGTTTAGATGATTTGGTTTGGTACAAACAACTCATTGGAAATTCATGAAGATGTGGAACAATTTGGTAATGAGAATAACACCAGCATGGACCAATTCTTGGAACTCTTAAAATCCAATTTTGTGGGTAATATCTCTTAGATCCATAAGTTGAATGTTATTTGTGATGGATTAAGAATCCCTATCTCCAGCAATGATGACTCCAAACTAGTTGAATCCATAGTGATGTAATAATTGAAGAAGAAGTTTGTAATGATGTTCTTACTATGGTGGTTTCCAACTCCTCTGAGGAAGTTTAAGTACTTTTCTATTGTTTATAGTTAGACTCTTTACATAAGAGAGAATGATAATAGTAGTCTATTTGAAAACACTACGGATGTCGATGTTATTATGATGTATATTCTTAATTTTATCAGGATTTTTGGTTATTATATAAATAGATGGGCTTAACCCTTTTTTTATTTATACAAATAGATAAATTATAGTTTAATATAATATATTATTTTATTGTATTAATTTAGTATATATACTAAATTAATATGATAAAATAATATATTATATTAATCCATAATATTTTCTTAGATAAATAATCAATTTTATCTGGAACAACCAGATCTGGGGAACAAGGGTCCAGTCCCTAGAAAACACAAAATGTCAAGAAATCCAGGCAGGGTCAAGCCATTAACTATTAATAGAAACACAGCCTTGAAACCATACAAGAAGAAAAATAAGACACTTGTGCAGAGAACCCAACAAATATTCAAGAACCACACAAAGCACAATATCAAAGAAAATAGACTTGTTGAGGAAGAAAGCAAACAAAGATAAAACAAGAGAATAAAAGACACGTTGACAACTGTAATATTCCTAATCAGAATATTATACTAACATTTGGAATCCTTGGAAATATGTTTAGGATAAATATAGATTTTAGAATTGAAATAATAATTTACATAATAAAATGAAATTACATACAGAGTTTTCATATCTTAAATAATATAATGTGAATCCTCAAAGGGTTTCATCCTTATGTTATTGTGATGACAAGGGTTTTTGTCCTTGAAATTGAGTTACACAATCAAGGAGTTCCATCCTTAAAAGTAATGTAAAGATGCTACTTGTACATGGATATTTATTTGAATACATTGTTGAATGATCCCCTTCCTACCAATTTCTGGTTATTAATACCCTCCAAATGTCCTTTCCCAAGGGGTGTGTTTTCCCAAGGGGTGGCATCCCTTGATACTTACCAAGGACGAATTGACTTCTCTTCCCAAAGGGTGGCATTCTAATTTGGAACAACTCAAAGGTTGACAAAGTCACAATTCATTCTCCAATTATTACATTAATTTGTCTTAATAAATAATAATTAAAATTACATTTGGGACAAATAATCTAATAATTAATTAATTAAATTGCTCTATTTGCAAGAGCGATAAAAATCACTTTTGAGTAATTAATTAATTGAAAATACTTTCCAATTATTTACTTAAATTACCTTAATTTTTTGGAAAATGGATATTACAGTCCTCCCTCCCCAAAATTGTTTATCCTTGAGCAATTGCAAACTCAACTACCATGTCTCTTTCCACTTACCCAAGTTTTGCATGCTTGAATTATGATCTATATTTGGCATGGAACAAATCTAATCAACCCTTACCAAACTGGAACCATTGTCTTCAATCCAAAACCTAGGTAAACTAATCTCTTTAGTAGAAAGAACGGTTATACCTTCCAAAATTAGGTACAAATAAGGCTCTATGTGGATTGGGAATGAATCCCAACTAAAATCAAAAGTCTCACCTCTCACACCTACACATGGAACAAACAATTTAGAGAAAAAACTACTATTTAACAACACTTTTATGATCACACCTTCATCATGCTTCATAGACATGACAACTAGCTTTCTTCTAATGCTTACAATCATCTCATGAATTCCATTCAAATGATGGAATCCCTAATCATTATGTTGTAGTAGTCCCATTGGGCTATTCTCATACAATGAAGGTTTTGGTACCAAACCCTTGAGTTTCATATATCCTCTCATGACTTGGCAAGGTGTCCTACTCAATATATGATGCAAATTAGACTTTTGGTGGGATTAAAATAAGTCACAACAACCATATAACACTCAAAAATTCATCCAACTAGGTGCCTTGGTGGCTACCCTGAAGATACCTTTCAGCTGAACCCTTCCTCCACACTTTTCCATTAATGTTTTCCTCTTATTTTGTGCAAACTTGCTGATGTTCACAATTGATGACAATAACTCATGCATGTCATTTTCATGTCCAACAACATGAAAATGATGCAACTGGTACCAACCCAACATCTCCTTGTAACATTCAACAAGTTGGCCAATGAAAACAACCATGCAAGGACTCTATATTTTGATGGCAGGCCACATACAACACTTGTTTTTGGTGTTCCCCACTAATGGATTCCTTTAAACAACATTTTAAACCAAGGAAACATCATCAAACTTCCCAAATTATAGTTGTCCAAAGAAAACACTACCATTACAACATGTGAAATAGAGAGTATCATCATATCATGGTTGTAGCAATGCATCATCTCATGCAAACTTATGATAATTGTCGCTAAAACCAACCACATAATGGCTAAAAATATTCCAACAACATCAAAAATTGAAATATTATCCCAATGTATGACTGAATTTACTTGTAGGATTGCATATAAGTTATTGGGCTGCCCAAAAATGATGATGGTAGTAACCTTTCTACTTGCAATATTAAAGGTCTTTTAAAGTAGTACATTCCCATTGAACTTCTCTTCACACCATGTGATTGAAAATCCCTTAAAATCAGCTTCAAACTAAAAATTTCTCCTCTTAGTGACTATAACTACTTGCGTGGTAGCAACCTTACAATTTGGCTCCAATGAGTGACTCATGAATTGTGTGTATAGGCCCTTCACAAAAATGTTAGAATTTACTACACTCCATGTATGATCCCTTGTGAATTTTACTTGGATGTATAGGATGAATAACTTATCAACCATATTGAAATTAAGGCCTCTAACATCCATCTTGGCATGTTGTATATGATGACCATGATTTAGTGATGAAAACAAATCTAGAAGACCTTCATACCTTAGCTTGTGATTAACATGCTTGTCTCTCTTTGCCAACACAACATCTTCATCCCTATAACTCATATTTCTCCTTTCATGAGGAAGTTTATTAACTAAACCAAAACTAATGTGAAAGCATAATGTTGTGGTCCCATCCAACATAGCTTGGAACTTGACTAAAGGATAGTCATCTCCAATCACCAAAACATGTGCATATTGTCCAAGATGATAAAAATACAGTGATGACATAAGTAAAAGCCATAAATTTGAATTGTTTTCATACCTTTGGCTGCCATCATAATGCTTATCTTTCTTTACTGAATAGACATGGGTTGAGATGTCTTCCACACCCCCAACCTTGTGAATACCATGGTTTTTAATTAAGAAGATTCTTTTTGTATGCCAACCTTCCAATGCCAACTTGTGCATGCCTATATTCCTCCATACCCCAAACAACTCTGATTCTTTCTTTATTACCATGGAATTAGCCATAAAGAATTTAAAATTAAAATTGAGAACTTTTGTAAAACTCAAAAAATTATTTCGATCCCATACATCTTGGTGCCAATAATTGTGAACTTGAATCAAGAAGTCCTTATGCCTCATGTTGCAAACCATAACCTTCAATTTATCACCTTTTCTTGCATGCTTCCTATGAGGACAATAGAATTGAAATGTCATAGCATGAAGCAACAAATATAAAGTGTTACCAACCTTCCCATACATCGAAGTGATGAAAAAATTGTTCTCCCTTGATGAAGTGTGGTTTGTGGAAATACCTCCAACCCTTATATTTTTAAGATTGCCAATATTTTCTTCAATCACATGACTCTTTGCAGGGCTATTTTGAAAACCAATCAATGGATATTCAAAGGTTCGTATGATTTATTCAAGCTTGAACCCTTTGTATAAAATAAGTGGTGCCTTTTTTGCTTCAATTTCATCCTTATTTGGTTCAAGCTCTTTGTTTTAACCTTCGGTGACTTCACTATCATGAATACAATCATTAAAATATAAATAGACATCTTCTACCAATAAAAGATATTTACCTTTCACTTTATTTAGTTCATGCTCATTGATTTATTCCTCTTCCCTTGGAGATTCTACTGCATCTAGAACTTTTTATGGTTCTTCGTTTAGCAACACATCTTCATGTCCTTCAATTGTCACATATGGCTTTAGCTTTTTTGAATACTGAGTAACAACATTTTTAGCTAGTGTATGTGCAACTAGTGAGGCTTCCTACTCAAAACTTACCATTACTATGGATAATAATTGATGGAAAATATCATCATTCTCAATCAAGACCAAAGTCATAATGGTTTGCATTAAAACTACTACATTTTTTGTATGATTTTTATAGACAATATCAAAGAAATGTCCAAACACGCAGAGAATAAGATGATCACATTTTAGATCCAACATTAGCACACAAGATCTATTTTTTTGTCATAGTTTCCAGAATAGTGACCCTCTTAACAAAAGAAGAAATTGTGATGTCACTAAGACCTTCAAAACTTTCCACTATCAACTGAATTATTTCCTTAGTAATTTTGTCACTGTATGGTTGTTTCGAAGCTATTATCCCTGTAATTTCACTAATACAAGTGATAAATACAAGTATCACATCTGATTTTGTATGTCTCAAAAACATGGGTCTAGCTAAATAAACCACCAAAGGATTCATTTCCCAAAACATAGACTTAGAATATGATTATCCTGTCATGGACAAATAATTTGTCGCTTCTTACAAAATATTGAGATTTTTTTTTTTGAATGACGTGGATGCTCAATATTGTTCCCCAATCTACAAAGTTTTATTTTCAATTCATCTCCACTCATTAACTCCATGGTTCATATACTATGCATCCAAATCTGCAAACATAAACCCTCACAAGCTGGCAAGATCTTGGCTTTGATACCACTATAATATTCCTAATTAAAATATTATACTAACATTTGAAATCCTTGGAATTTTTTTTAAGATAAATATATAATTTAAATAATAAAATAAAACTTACATTTAGATTTTTTATATCTCAAATAATATAATGTGAATCCTCAAGGAGTTTCATCTTTAGGTTATTGTGATGATAAGGGTTTTCATCCTTGAAATCGGGTTACACAATTAAGGGGTTTCATCCTTAAAAGTAATGTAAAGCTATTGTTTATACATAGTTATATATGTGAATACATTATTGGATGATCACCTTCCTACCAATTGCTAGTTATTAATACCCTCAAATGTCCTTTCCCAAGGGGTGGTGTCCCTTGATACTTACCAAAGACGACTTGATTGGTCTTCCCAAAGGGTGGCATTCTAATTTGGAAAAACTCAAAGGCCAACAAAGTCACAATTCATTCTCCAATTATTAAGTTAATTTGCCTTAATAAATAATATTGATTAAAATTACTTTTGGGGTAAATAATCCAATAATTAATTAATTAATTAAATTGTTCTATTTGAAAGAGCGATAAAAATCACTTTTTGAGCAGTTAATTAATTGAAAATACTTTCCAATTTTTTACTTAAATTACCTTAATTTTTGGAAAATGGACATTACAATAACCCAATGACTGAACAAGATAGAAATCCCATGAGAAAGGGCCCTCAACATCGAGCGACAAGAGTTCTCCTTCCCCTCTTGGAAAGAAGGGCTTCCATTATCTATTAAGTACCTCCATTAATGGAGTTAAAAGCATCCAACTATATTCGTTTTACTTCTGAATTTCTGCCTCTTATACTTTTCTTACTATAATTCAATTTTGAAAGCAAAAATTTATGTTGAGAAATAGTCAAGATCTCTTTTGATATGAATTTATCCTCTTCTTCTTCCTAAAAAGAGGCATCTTCCCCTTCTTTTTCACCTAATTGCAAAGATCCTTCTTCCTCTATATACAAAATAGTCCCACTTTGAGGCTTACCTAACTCGATTTTGCTAACTAAAGATAACCTATTCAAATAAAATAGGCCATCCCTACTAAGAAGATCATTATCCCCTGTCTTGTTAATACGAATACATTACTTAACACTGACCATAAGAATCCCTTGCTATGTTTTAGTGTCTAAATCTACCTAAAGGAAATCTCTATTTATAAAAGGCTTGACCAAATAAGACTCAAATCTGACTTTTGATATAGAAAACCTTAGCTTAACTTCAACATCTAGACTAAAAAACCCTTAACTAGTTCAATAACTAACCTAATATTATGATCTTTTCCACGACTTGGGGAGTGACCACAAGAGGCAACAAGTTTTTAAAATCTATTCACTAGATCTGAGTTGGGTTATCCAATATTATTAACCCATTTCTTCAAAAGAGGTGAACCAAAACTTGCCTGACATTTCCTTGAACACTGCCACTTTTTGACCAATCTAGTTGCATTTTAAACATATGAAAGACAACCCTTTGAAATTGACAAATTATATCTAAGAAACTTGAGAAGAGGGAATCTTGATGGAGTGATGGAAGGGATTAGAGAAGTATGCAATGGCACAAACACTATCCTTATTAATTCTAAAAAAAATCACCTATATTCTCAACCGATTGCTACAACAACCTTGAATTTCTCATGGCCAAAGGAAGATTATAAAATCTGACCTAGATAAGATCCTTAAGACTACTATGTCAGAAAGGTAAAAAATAGATCCCAAGGGCGCACAAACACACCTCAATTTCTAAAAAAACATAGTCCATTCTCCCACACAAAGGCTCACTCCTCCATGACTAGAAGATGACCAAGAAGAAACCATTTGGCATCAAGGAAAGAGAAGGCTATAAAATATTTGGCCAAACCATTAACATAGTTCCTCCCAGGAAGGACACTTCCCCATACATTTACAAATAATAGCTTTACAACCATATTCCTTGTCTAGGACTATAATATCCTCATCCTTGATTTCTAAAACTGGGATTGCATTGGAAAAAACTAGAGGAATGTCCCCTAAAAAGTTGACTAAAAAATGGTGGTGTCTCACCTTCTAACCTCACCTTAAAACTCACAATGGACACAATAGATGCCTCATAGATCCTATCCTCCACCACGCCACCCATGTTCAAAACATATGCCTGAAGGGTGTTCCTCTGAATCATATGTAGAGAAAGATCATGGTTTTTGCTAAAGATTTGTGATTTGTAAAAGTTATTGCAACTGTAGTAAGGGTTTACAACATTCATAAAAATTCTAGAAAATAAGGTCCCTGCCTTTTGAAGCCCTAACATAAATTGCATCTCTACCACTAGGCCCTAAGCCTCCTTCTTTACCTAAAGCTCACCTTGAGCTCCCACCCTTCTCTACGCCATCCTGCACAACAACACCTTACACCAACCCTCTGCTCAAAGGCACATGCTCTACTCCTGAAACCAATCACCGACCTAGCTCCTTGCTTCCTCATTCACTGTTGTTGCTCTCCATAAAAATATCCTCCACGATAGTAATATATATATATATATATATATATATATATATATATATATATATTACTATCGTGGAGGATATTTTTATGGAGAGCAAAAATAGTGAGTATATATATATATATATATATATATATATATATATATATATATATATATACATACATACATACATATACACACACACACACACACACACACACACACACATGTATGTATATATATATATATATGTATGTGTGTATAAATATTAAATTAAATCAAATTATATATTCATAATAATAATAGTATATATCTATATAATATGTTAATATAATGTTAATTATTAATATTTATATATATATATATATATATACACACACGCACGTACGCGTGTGCGCGCGCGTGTGTGTATATATATATATTAAAATTAAATTAAATCAAATTATATGTTCATAATACACACACACACACATGTGTGTGTGTGTGTGTGTGTGTGTGTGTGTGTGTGTGTATTATTATTATTATTATTTTATTATATATTAAATATAATAATAATGTATATCTATATATTATATTATATAACATATACTAATATAATATATACATCATTTTACCAAAATATGAAGTCACATCCCTCTACGTGTAATCAAGCACAACCTGCATAAAAAGAATTTTGAAAGGACTTTATCAAACTATTTCACCTAATGAACTGCGTTTGAACACACTCTTGACATGACAATATGTGGTTAACAAAATACCTCAAAGAGACCATTATTTTCATTGAGATAACACTTATTTCAATTATGTATTGGGCAACTGAAATAATTCTGTGTAAGTTACATATTACATTGATATATGTGACATGTTATTGAACTTTGTACATGTATTTGCATGGGCTTCTTTGAGTCCATGATCACTTGAAATACACTGTCATTTCCCATCACCATCACCAACCCCCCGTCCCCCTCCCCACATGCTCACCAGAAAATCTTTCACCACTTTATATTTTATATGGCTTTGCCCTTCCCAACCACTTTACCATTGCTCAGGGTCATCGTGAAAATGCAAAAGATCTCCTCTCGACACAGCTCATTACCATAATGTATGAACTCACCACCTCATTTTCCACTGTCACCTTCACCATAAATATAAAATTATTATTATTTAATTTTGCATACACAAAAAATAGAATAGGTTCAATAGTCATGGGTTTTGATTGAGGTACAATTGTCAATTTATATTGTTTCCATTTACAAGAACCTACTTTGCCAAACTAGAAAATTACATATGATGTAACTTGAATCTTTGGGGCAACTGCTACTTTTTAACATCTTTCATTCAAGGAATTTAACATGTAGTCTCTATCACATTTACAACACCTGATTTCAATACATCATAATATTCTTTTAAAGTCCCCATTGTTTTACTTAGCTTATATACCTATCACTATGTTAGTAGATGTAATAAGAGTCGTGATGCAACTTTAGTACATATCATCAAGAAGAATATTTAGCTCTGAACTTGTTGTATGGAAAAAGTATATTTTTTTTTGCAAATTTGGTGAAGTATAGATAGGCAAGTATGTAAATGCATAAACCTTGAAACTATATCATTTAAATCTCTGTGAAACTAATAGATTCATCACTTATTTTAAAAGTGATTAGATATTTGTATAATTTATTTTGCTTTAGTTCTTTGGCATTATAATATATGATTTGGATTTAGATTATTGTGAGACTCATATGTGATCTTGCCATATGGCAGAGATTATGCTATTCAGAGTCATGTGAGGTCATTTTTAGCCCCATACTTGGTGGCAGGACCTAAATTTGACAGTCAACCTAACTTGTTATGCATTAAATATTATTACACCTTAGTGACCTATTCTCATCACTTGTTACCAATAATATAGACCTAATGGATTGGGCTAGTGGTGATAAACAAGTAGTTTGTAGTCACTAATTTAGGGTCCTATCCCATTGGGCCTATTGGATACTTTTAACAAGTGGTCATGGGGACGCCTTGAGGTACGGGTCACGAAAAAGAAAAAATATATTAATTAATTAAATCTATATTTCCATTAATTAAGCAAGTGTCCCACTCATTTATATTTACACTATATGAAAAACTATATAAAGATTCATCTCACATACACCCTAAAAAACTAAAGTTTTTTGAGCCAATCAAGTGCCAACACATGTTTGCGGGTGGTGTTATCTACGCATCACATTTTCCATCTTTTGCATCGATCTGCACATCATATTCCCACATCATCTAATTTTTTAGAGAGTTGACCATGTGCAACCTTAATTTAACTCCCTTCGGACCCCAACAAACTCTAGTTCGATTCCCAACCGATGTATCGAGGGGGTTTGATCCCCAACAACTTTAGTTCCAAGTTGACCATCATAAAGGCTGCATAGACGCCTTTTTTATTTCATGCCACTGGCTCTTCCCTATCTAAATCACCATTTAAAAATGTTTTACAGTTAGAATCTTCACAACCCAAGGAAAAAAAATTATATATATATATATATATATAATAAATTTAGAATCATATTTGTGTGCCCAAATTAAGATTTTGAATTAATGAAAGCGACTACATTTTTATGCCATTTTCATAATACTGTGAATTTATATGAAGGTGAATTTCACTGGACGGTGAAACTTTTAGGAGTGACTTTGCATCTAACAAGTAAAAACTTGTTGTAGCTTATCATTATTGCTTGTATAAAATCTATGTATAAACATATTTTAAAAACCATACTAATATTTTCAAAAAAATGACACCAGTAAAAATTCATACTTGCACAAAGCAATAAAATAGCCATGGAGTAGCTTTTGAATTAATTTTAGAGATTGATGATAGCCTAAAGCTCAAAAATAAATGCATAGCACAATCATTGTGATTACACAACCGTATTAATGACCTTACAAGGCATGAGAATCAATGTCAGGTACACAAAAAATATCACAATAGGAAATGACATTAGTATAGAATGAGGAGGAGGCAGAAGATGTTATATCAAAGGAAGAAACAATAATGAAATACCCAACCAAATTAGTACCAACATAGATTCAACATTGAAGTAACCCAAAATATGCAACTGCTTCTTTTCTTCAGCTTCCCCTCTGCTGTCAGGAACTCGCATAGATGAATCATTGCAAGAAACATTCATCTTTTACATTAAATAAATACCTTTTTAAAATATATTCTAATTGAATCTAGAGATTCTAAGTTAAAAATGTTTAATTTTAGTTGACAAAAGAAAAAATCAAATCAACTCATAATTACAATGGTTTAAAACCCTGTAGCATTTTTGTACCACTCTAAACAAGGGATTTGAAGCAAAATCTAGCCAAACAACCCTTTGATACGTGTTCGATGGCTAGACTGCATCGACCTGTCATGAAACAAGTATCATCTTTACTTCAAATATAATTATATTTTTTAGCTTTTCAAGGATTTATGATTTTTGTTTGTATTTTCCATTAAATTTAGAACCTTGAGAAATGTACCTAATTGAGAACCACACTTCCTTTTATCATGTAATATAATAATAAAAGTATGTGTATATGTAAAATTAAAATTATATAGTTATGTAATAATAATATATTATTTTATAATATAATATATATTTTTTTAAATAAAAAGGGTAAAAATATATTAATAAAAGAACAAGAGCATTACAAGAAGAACAGGGGACCGAAATCCCCAAAGGAAAACAACAAGCGCAGAAAAACTAGGGACGAACCCGCCTATATGTTGATATGAGCCTTCCTATCTTCCTCCAAAATACGTTATAGATTAAAGCGAAGCTCTGGGGAGAGAGACTCCCAATCCTTAGAATTACCACCATCAAAATGCTCGGATGCCCATTTTGCCAAACAATCCGCTGCTCTATTCCATTCACGGGGAATATGAACAAACCTAATTATATCCATGAACGAGCTAATCCTCAAAATCTGTTGCACAAACCCAGCCAATTGCCAATTGACATCCAACAATTTCCTCTTAACAAGCAGGTTGATCACGACTTGAGAATCCGATTCGCAAATGATCCTATGCCAACCCAATTCCTGAGCCTTCTCAAGAGCATAGAGAATAGCCTGGCCTTCCATCATGTTGTTAGTTTGCATCCCCTCATGGACCGCAAAGAGAAAAATCACCATACCTTCAAAGTCTCTACCTATCCCACCAGTACTTGCAAGGCTGAGATTGCCCCTGGAAGAGCTGTCCGTATTGATCTTGAGAAACCCATTGGGAGGGTACTGCCACTGACCGTATCTATGAATCTTCTCTTTGCCATATCGACCTCTCCTGACATAAGTTGAATTACCTACAAATCGCTAGATTTCTAGGCGCGCCACCACCTTAGCGTCTTGTTTGGATAAAGGGAGATAGACCTCACTCTTGGCCTACACAGTCTCCTGAATCATCCCTATGACTTTTTGCCATACTTTTTGCGCCATAATCCTCTCATTCCAAAATATATGCCTATTTCTCTCCAACCAGAGCTGTCACAGCAAAAAGATGGCCCCCCTAACCAAACATTATGCAAAAAAGTCGTCCTTGAGGGGGGTTCTCCCACGCCACTCCAAAAATTGACCAAGGATGAAACATGGAGACAGGGGCGCTACCATACGTCCCACAAATAATACTAGAGTTGCAAAGCAAAGGAGCAATGAAAAACTAGGTGAGCAGAATCCTCCTCAGCCGCTCCGCACATAACACAAACAGACAGGCCTTGGAAGCCTCTTTTTCAGAGATTGTCCCAGGTCAAGCACCTGTTCCAAGCTAACAACCAAATAAAGCAATTGCATTTTGGCCATGAGAATTTATTCTAGACCTGTCTCCACCATTGCACTTCTCCCCTGCCCAATCTCTGAGATAATAAAGCTTGATATCCAGAAGCAACTATGTAATTTTCTTTAGGATTGGGAGACCAAGCAAGCTCATCTTCCTCCTAGAGGGAGCTACATTGGCATCTAGAAAGGAGGTTCAGTAGTTCATCATGCTCCTCATGCATTCCAACAACTGGCCAAACCTCAGGCACTTTCTATTTTGCCACCTCCAGCTGTCCGCAGGAAATGTATGATTTAAAGTCACTCACCCGAGACCAACCAGCATCAAGGAATCTCTGGCAAAGGTTGGACAGATTATGGAACTGAGAAATAATGGGAGGGTTACTGTCCCAAGAATCAATCCAAAAGAAAGCCTTGGATCCCCGCTTACAAATCCAGAATAAGCCTTCCTTAATAAGAGCAGCCCCTTTTTTGAGAGTCCTCCATATCATTGAGCCTTTCCCAATGAGAGGATAACGAGGAATATCACTCTGAGTGGCCCCTGAATAGTACTTTTGAGAGAGAATTCTAGCCCAGGCCTTGTCTTGTTCATTGCACTAGCGCTAATAAAGCTTAGCCACCAAAGCAACTCCATTTAAGTCCGTCTGCCTTTGGCCAAGCCCCCCATGTTGTTTGGGGCTACAGACCATCTCCCATCTAAATAAGCTCCATTTTGAGGCCATCAAAGTACCAGCCCATAAAAATTGCCTAGTAACCGAGTCAAATTCCTTAATAATTCCCATTGAGGCAACCTGAAGCATACATATGTAAATGGGCAAAGCCTACACCACATATTGAATTAATTGAAAATGACCCGCAAAAGAAAGCCACCTGTGAGTCCAATGATTCACCTTCGCCCAAAATTTATCCAAAATATTCTGCCAGGATTCTTTACGTATACGTCCACCTGTAATAGGAATACCCAGGTAAATCAAGGGGAAAGTCCCAATCTGGAAATGCATACTCTGAGCAATACGCTACTGTATGGGAGCCAGTGTATTAAAGAAGAAGATGGATGACTTATCTTTGTTGACCTTTTGCCCTGAGGCCGTTAGATAAACATCAACACCCTGTTCAAATTGATAGCTTCACTCATTGTGGCCATGCCCATCGGAACAGTGTCATCAACAAATTACAAGTGAGACTGCGCCAACAGTTCACCCCCCATCGCCAACCTTGAATATGCCCATCCTCTCTGTTCCTTCTGATCATCCTCCCCAAGCCTTCAACAAGAAGAAGAAAGAGATATGGAGACAAGGGATCTCCTTGTCGTAGCCCCCTAGAGGCACCAAATAACTCCGTATGTTCCCCATTGATAAGCACCAAAAAGGAAACCAAGGAAATGCAACTCATGACCCATTGGGTCCATTCATCCGCAAAACCAAAAGCTTTGAGAACCTTCCACAGGAATGACCATCTGACCCTATCAAAAGCCTTGGCCATATCTAGCTTAATAAACATTGCCTTGTCCTTGGAGCTGGCCATGGAGTGAATGGACTCAACCGCTATGACAATACCATCAAGAATTTTCCTGTCTTTCACAAAACCACTCTATTCTTCAGAAATCACATTGTTGAGCCCAGTTTTTAACCTTTTTGCAATGATTTTAGATATGATTTTATAAACAACATTACAAAGAGATATAGGGCGAAACTGACTTAGCCTATCAGCTCCTTCGCATTTTGGTATGAGGGCGAGATAAGTCACATTTGAAGCCTTGAGCATTTGCTTATTCCACTGAGATTCTTGAACAACAGATAAAAGATCCAATTTGATAATATCTCATAATTCTTGATAGAATTCAGCCGAGAAGCTGTCAGGATCAACCGCTTTCCCCTTTTTTATTTGGGAAATAGTCGCCTTAAGCTCCCCAAGTGTGATATCCTTCATTAAATTCTCATTCACTTCACGCGTCACCAGGGGTGGAATGCAGTAGATAACTTGTGCTTCTTTCGATAATTCCTCATTCACATCTTCCCTAAAAAGAGTAGAGAAATACTGCACCACCTCCTCTGACATTGCAGGAAAGGAATTAAGCCGCTCACCTATTTTATTGACCAGGATCGAGATAGAGTTGCCGTGCCTCCTGGCTTTGGATGATTGAAAGAAAAAAGAAGTATTTCTGTCACCTTCTTAGAGCCATTCTATTTGAGCTTTCTGCTTCCAAAACACTTCCTCCTGTAGCTCACATTCTTCCAAGTCTTTCACAGCCTGAGCTTCGTCTTGAAGTAATATTTCAGTCAATCCTTCCTCCCTAATTGTTCTCATGATACCATCAAGCTTAGCCTGTGCATCAGCCTTAACATGAAAAATATTCCCAAAGCTTTGATGATTCCACTGTTTAAGCTTATACTTCACAAACTGTAGTGATTTAACAAAAATATACATTACCGTACCATGGGCAGGCCTGCCCCACCTCCACCAGTTCGCTACACATTCGAACAATGACTGATCTCGCAGCCACGTGAGTTGGAATCTAAAGGAAGGAGAGCGAGGCTGGTACTTTGAAACACTGTTTAGCTTAATAGGCCAATGATCCGATCCTCTCTAGTCCAAAATTTTAGACCCTGTAGGCCACATACCCTCGACCCAGTAGCCAAAAACCAAAAAATGATCCAGTCTCTCAGTAATGAAATGTTGGCCAGTCCTCCGATTGTTCCAAGTAAACTATCCGTTATTGGGCCGAATGTCGACTAAATTCAAAACTTCAATGTAATTTTGCATAAGCAAAGCAGAGGGGTCAAGCTTTGTCATACCACCACATTTTCAGTCAAATCCAAAATAGCATTAAAATCTCCAGCCATAATCCAAGGTTGGAGGGGAGCCAAGCTGCGGACAAAACTAATGTGGCCCCATAGGGATTGTTTACCCTGCCAATCAGTAGGGGCATAGACATTGGATAAAAGAATGACTTCCCCCGTCTCAAAGCTGGAAGCCATCATAGTCAAGGAAAACTTAGAGGACAACCATCTTATGAGGTCGATCTTGTGGGGGTTCCAAAGGCAAGCTAATCCTCCTGAAGATTCGATAGCCCCAATGCATTGACAGTCCCCTTGTCTCCACAACTTAGGCGCTAATCTGGACATAGCATCTACTGAAAGCATAGTCTCTTGCAAAAAAATGACATCAGGTCTTTGACTTCTAATCAAGTTGTGAACATCATTTTGTCTAGGGCTGTTGTTCAAACCTCTTACATTTCAGGATAGTACAATCATTTCAAAGGATTTAGAAAGTGAGCATCCAGAGTCTTCACTGACCCCGAATCCACCAAAGTCTCTCCCATTAGTTTCACCTTTTCCAGGTCTTTTTTCTTGCCAAGCTTGACCGATTTCTCCCCCCCACCCGTCGTAAGGTCTTTTTGCAAAAGTCCCAAGTGAGGAGAAGATTTACTACTCCTTGCTGCTCCTAATTCTCTAGATTTCCCTGTTAAAGATAAATTCCCATCTTCTTTAGAGGGAAGAGCTGAGAAAGTCAAAACATCCAATATCAACATCTACTGGTCCATATCCATGTGCCCATCCCCAACATCCTGTGATTCAGTTAAATCAATTGAGACATTATTCTCTTGGGCTGGGCCCTCAATCTGCTGATCCAAAATCATCAACCCTGGGTTCACCACCTGTTGGTTAAGGTCATCTAGAATTTCAAATATGTTAAGCGAGTCATCTACCTGTCTTTCCTTCAAAGACCGTTTGTGACCCCTACTTCTATATCTCCCTTTAACCGAGATAAAACCATCAGTTTCTAGCACCTCACTTGGAATCAGACCCTTCCCTTTGTCAGTTCCAGGCAGATTACGAGCAAGTTGAGCAGGCTGAGATTCAAAGGTTTTAGATTTGGGACACCATTGTTGCAAGTGACCATAAGCATGGCAAAGACAACTACAAAAGGGAAGAGTTTCATAATCCAATTGTTGTACCCAAGAAAAGGGTCTCGCACTCATTTCAATAGCATCAGGTAATGGCTTACTAAGATCAATTTCAACACAAATGCGGGCATAAGTCATTACCTTTTTTCTAAGGATTGACATTGATGAACTGACTGGCCTTCCCAGGAGGGACACAAGCAATTGCAGGGTATCTTCACAGCGGCATTCCACTGAAAAGCGAGGTAGTCGCACCCACACCAGAACACAGTTTGGCAATTCCTCTGAAGGTATAAAACCAGCATGCCACAGCTTGATAAATAGCCCCACCTGATTGTGAAAGTATGGACCTCCAGCAAAGACTCTGCTACAATCAGTCAAGCAGGTAAAAGTGACCATAAAATAACTGTTGGCTAACATTATGATATCCATTTCTCCTTTTGGAGCCCGTGTCCTCTGAGCCCACGCTTCCAAGAACTGGAACGAAGTCCTGAGCCCCAAAAACTTGTAATACAGAGAATGATTTGTATAATATTCGATGTCCTCAGCAATCATGTCCATAGGTATGACCAATTTGGGCCTCTCCTTGCATCTTTCCAGGCATCCATTGACCTTGAGAAGTCTCATGCCAGTTGGCTCTTCAACAACACTTGGACCTAGAAATAGTGGGGGGATAACCATTCCAGCACCCCTCAGGCTCTGGGCCGACTGTTGCACTCCCAACGCCACCCTATAGCTGCGACTTGCGCTCTCCCCCTTCGCGCCCTCCTTCCCCCGTGCGCCCTCCTTCTCTCTTTCTGCCATTTTCATCACAGTCCAAGATAACATTATAATATAATATAAATTATTATATATTTTTATTATTAATTATAATATAGGTATAAATGATATAAATAACATATATAAAAATATTATATAATACAATACAATATTAATAATATATAATATATTTCAATATTAATATTAATATAATTATAAAGTGGGTATTTGTAAAGTTAAAGAGTGTAAATTGGTAATCGTATCATACTCCAAACTCATAATCATTAACTGTGTCTCACATTTTGTTCACAAAAAAATTGATATTTTTGTGAAGGTGACAGTAACAAATGAGGTTGTGTGTTTCTTCATATGGTGGGACAATATGCTATGTGGGGAGGATACATTTTATTTTACAATGAACTTGAGCAATGATGAATTAATTGGTGAGGAAGACCAAACTCATACTAAAAATGCAAGTGGTGAAAGATATCAAGGTGCACTAGGTGGTGAGGGTGAGGGGCAATGATAGGTATTTCAATGAGAGACTCAAAGAAGCCCGAGAAAATACATATACGAAATTCAATGATAAGTCACATTTGACAATGCAATCTATAGCTTCCACCAAACTATTTCAATTAGCCAATACATGATTGAAACATGTATCAGATATCTAACGACACTTAAAAACATCAAGTATGTACCATGTGTCAATTTAGACTAGTCTAAAACTAGATTGACAAAAAATCTAATTGTGTTAATTACATAAAATCTAATTAGATGACTCGAAAACCAATTAGACAAAAACTAACAAAAGCTTCTTTAATGAAAGATGCCTCTTATATAATCTAATAGAGGGATGCATGATGCCATATGTAAATAGATATGGACACATATATTTACAATATTTTTTATTCTTATTCTTAGTAACCTTAACAATAATTATCATATTCTTAACAATAGTAGTTATTTCTCTCCATTTGGTGAATGAAAGAAAGGTAAAATTTTTGCGAGGACCAGAAGCGCAACCAATTTTGGGTAGTTTATTGGACAAGGGTTCAAATCCACACCAATTTCTACATGTTCTCTGCAAACATAATGACAGTTTGATCCCTTACCCATGATTGTTGACCCCATCCCACCTTTTGTGCACACAAAAGTAAGCAATAATAATCATATATTTATGATGTATGTGATGGTATAAAATGAGATTGAGTGTTCTTTCATATGAGGTGGCAATGAGTTGTGTGCAAAGGAGACCTTTTCTTTCGTGAAGAGCTTGAGCAATGACAAAGTGGCAATGAAGGGTTAGACAATACAAAATATGCAAGTGGTGAAATATTTCAAGGTGAGTTAAGTGGTGCTGGTGAGGGGTAATGACATGGTATTTCATGTGATATTAGACACCACCTATCCCATATCATACACTGGACCCAGATTTAAGGCAACTATTAGATTTACACAACATTTGCACATTACAAAGGTGAAAACATTTTTTATTGGTCATTTTCTATTGTTAAGGATTGACAAGGACATCAAGAGCACTATTTTGATTGTGATAAGGCTCCACATCTGATGACTAGCTTGAATTCGTATTACAACGTTGTTTATGTGTGGAGAAGACATTGAGGTACTAGAGTGTATATTATAATTTATGTTCGTCCATGTTGAAAACATATGAACATATGGAATAATTAAATTAGGGTTAACAACATTTAAAAACACCAAACTCGAACCCATGGAAGAAAGGGCAAGGCAATAAAGAATATGCAAGTGGTGAAAGATTTCAACGTGCACTAGGTGGTGACGATAAGTGGTTATGATAGGGTATTTTAGGTGATACCATATATCAGGTGCTATTGTACACCAAATCTAAATTTAGGGTGGTGGATGGATTTACATATCATGTATTACTCATTTCAAAGGGTTCGTAGCTTGTAGGGCGATAACATTTTTTGTTTTGTTATTTTCAATTATTAAAGGTGGACGAGGATGTCATGAGCGCTGATTTGATTCAAACGAGACTCCACATCTAATGTGCAGCTCAAATCAATAATATAAAGTTATTAATGCGAAGATAAAATATTGTAATCCTAAAATATATCTTATTGTTTTCATTCATCCATATTACTAATATATTGATACATAAAAACAAAAAATTATATTCCTTTCGACATTTCTTACATTATCAAAACAACGTATCATAATAGACATAAGGAAGTCAAATTCAACAAATCACTTGTACCCCCTTTAAATTTAAAAATGTTAGGAGATTTTCAGCGAAAGCCATATATTCACTCCATAATTTTGTTAGGCATTGCCATTTTCCCTTTTTTTAAAATCAGTTATATGCCCTTTTTGTAAATCAAATATATTTAAATCAACATATTTGAAGGGTCAATTTTTTATTTATTGAAAACTAATATTAAAAGTAGAAAATATTTATATTGCACATTTACCAATACAAACTAACAGAAAAAGGTCATTACAATATCAGCGAATCCGCTGATGCAGAGCGATACAGAGGGAAACTTTTTTCAGCTAAACCAACTAGTATATATATGCACCTGCAGATACACACGCTCTGTATATAACTAAAATTTGGCGAAGTCAGAGGGCTTACTAGTTTGAATGTAGCAATGCAAGTCCTCAAATGCAAAGCTGCATTGTTGCCTTCTCCTGCGGGCTACGGTAGCCGTGCTGTCACACGGAGAAGCAGAAGAATCTCTTTAATGAGACCCATTGCCCATTATACAGGTACACCGTGTATTGCCTGGTAACGGGTTCAATTCTCGCCATGCACCGTTTTTTTTCTCTCTCCGTTTTTCTCAGTTGCTGTAAAATCCTAAATTTTGTACTCTACCGTAGATACTAAATTCGAAAATAAACATATGTAATTTATGTGACGGTGCCGGCATGCAATACTTTCGAAATGCATACTCTGTGTGGGCATAGAAATGTACCAGGGCATATTTGACCTAAAAAAAACAAAAAATCCTTAGTAGCTATGGCTCATGAAAATACATGCAATGTGTTCAAGGGGAAAACAACATTTGGAACAACAAATACTACAGCAGTTAGAATTCTCAAATTAAATTGAGAATTAGTTGTAGGAAATTAGATTAGAAGCTCAGGCATAGCCACCAGGAATCCTGTCTTCAAGGACGAGAACCTTTCATCTAGTAACCGTATCCACATCTCCTGGTGTATATGTTTAAATGTAATATATACTCTTATACCCTATTTCAAAATGACCTCCCGTCCTTGAATCCATCCTGGTGACACTGAGACCAATTATGTTCTCTAAAATTTCTTATCCCTCAGTTTTATATCATGCAGATTGTTAGAGCTTATGGCACAATTGGATAATTTTACTGTTGTTTTGAATGATTAGATGATCTGCAATATTCAGATATTTGCAGCATGAAGTCAAAAGAAGCAAAGGATATAATGTTTGTGAGGTTGCGTGCTGATAGAGACCCTTTGAAAGGCAGGATTTCATCACTACACTCGGCAGTAGATTCAGATGCATCTGCTCCCTTGGTGAAGATGTGTGGGATTACCTCTGTCCACGATGCAGTTCTTGCTGCAGAAGCAGGTGCTAAGTTCATTGGT
Source organism: Torreya grandis (assembly GCA_037957365.1). NCBI lineage: Eukaryota > Viridiplantae > Streptophyta > Pinopsida > Cupressales > Taxaceae > Torreya > Torreya grandis. The sequence goes on from JARHVA010000141.1 coordinate 5,162,739, forward strand.
ATGATTTTATGGCCAAAGTCAAAAAGATCAGTGCCACTACATGTTGCAAAGCAAATCTCAAAGGCTGTGAGGGAACACGGAGCAGAGCCTGTAGGAGTTTTTGTTGATGAGGATGCTGATGAGATTGAACGAACATGTGATGCAACAAACATTGCCTTTGTACAGGTGAGACACTTGACTTGATAGTCATGTTATTGATTAATGCAATTGAAATTCTTATTAAGGAACACATTAATTATTTGCAAGTGTTGGAAAGTACAATCCCATGGTAAAATTTTACATCCAGCTTTGAAAACTCAATTTTCTAGGTAAGAACTCAGCAAATACAGCCTGTAAATTTTTCGACTGGTCCTAAAATCTCGTTAAGTGCTAGACTTTTAACAGAAAACTGCTCCAACATGATGCTGCATGGAAACACATAAAAAAGGTACACATTTACTATTCTGCTACAAGATAGAGTTCACAGGTTAACAATCAAGTCACCATGTCAGTTTCCATTGCCACTTCACATATATAGGAGCACACTCATGCCTTATTTCAGGAAAAGTAAAACCATAATATCATGGCACCATGAGAGAGCGGTAACATGGCTTTCCCTTCTTCCTTGGCACCTTACAACATCAAACACATTAATGCATTTGTAATAACCCCAGAGAGAAAGAATCACATTTCGGTATAAAAGAACAACCAAACAGAGGTCATATCCTTTCAAGATAGTCAACCAGTAACAATTCCATACCAGGACTTTCAAGTCCAGCAACACATCACAGAACAAAAGCCATTTCTTTGCAAACTCTAACGAAATCATTAAAGATACAATAACCATAATCAGGAGATATTTTCTTAACTGATACAGTGAATTACTTTGCAACTTTTCATTCAAGAGCAGAAATCTTTCCAAAACAAGAGAAACAGCCATTACCATTTCAAAACTATACCAGGATTGTTTAAAGTCCTCAATCATGCCAAACAATACTTTCATGTTTAAATACCTCCCTATGCCAGTGATATACCCACATGTCAAAAGCACACTTCATCCAAATTAACAATCTTTTTATTTCAACAGTAGGGTTCAGAGAATGCAACATGAATCATGCTCCCATTGCTCTAAACACAGGGAAAACAGAAACATGCCTGGATAGAGGAGAAGAAATCCAACATCAGGGTTGCCCTATTCAAATTTTATGCCCAGCCAAAACAAGCCCTGGCTTCCACTCAAGACACCCTGATATTCATAACCATGAGTAAGGATTAGGGCTTCCTATATAGTGGCCATTATGGCATACAATAAATGAAATACAGATAAACAAGGAGTCAACAGGCCTGTGTAGCAGCTTCTTATCTTACTATTATCCTCATCAAATGCATTACTGTCATTAAAAGTTTGGAAACGTGGTCTAACTGCTTGCATAGCTCAATCACTGTGACAAATTCCTTGAGGAATTTTGCATTGCTTTCAAATGATGGCGTACAACAGTCAATTTCCAAGATATGTTCATCCCCCTCCTTCCTTGCTGTCCTAAACGAGTCCTGGTCTACCACTCAGCTCAATAATGGTATTACAAGAAAACCTTAGCTGTGTGGTGACCTGCCTTAACTCTCGCGGGTTCATAATGACCTGAGTGGAGATAGGGTTAGGGTATCTCCCGTCCCTCTCCTTTCCACTTATCCAAGATTGCCCATGAACTCAAGCTTTGATGCAAACTTTTAACCTATGAACTTATAATTTAATGTTTACAACATGCCTTAGGGTCTTATAAGCTAGCTCACTTAATGATTCAATATGTAACCTCAAGCCCCTTTTATAATGCATATATACATGTACAGTTTTACACATGACGAACCTTATATGGTTAGACCTTTAACATTGATTTCTTGCTACAAACTTGGCTTCCCGTTAAAAAAATGCCTTGCCAACTTCTAAGGTTTTAAATGCATGTTCATAGTCTTAAGTCACTTCTTGCCCTCGGTCCCAGGGCTTTAACTTTAATTATTACTTTGCAAATGACTTCAACTTATACCTTCAATGAAATTAAGATTAAAATGACTTAAAATACCTTAGCATTGTTATGATACTAGCTCAAGTTTTCAATCACAAAGTAAAATCATTGACGTTCTTTCGACAATGGTCTTAGGGTCTCTTAGCATATTCACTATTAATAATGATGCCTCAAGCATGATCAAAGACCCTACTTGTGAGTTAAGACTCAAGCCGAGCCAACAAATGTAAGATGCAAAGCCTGTAATGCGACACCAACTTGCGATAAAGATTATAATATTATATCATGACCAGGTCCTTACCGACAAGCCATGATATCAACACTTGTGGTACTTGGAATCTGGGGTCGAAAATAGCAGATGTTACAGCATCGTTTCACTCTGAATGCCCACTCAATTTCACGTTCAAGGTCCTAGAACTTGCTGGAAGAGATTCTTTGGGAGACCGGGCATAGGATGTTTTTCAGGCATGCATGTTATAATTTGCTGTTGCTCCTAAGTTTTGACATATACTGAGTTATGCGAAAAGGGGAAAAAGGCATGCCAAAATTTTGAAAAGCCTTTACATTTAACTTCATTTGGGATGTTATTTGTTAGTGAAATTATGTTGAAGCACATACCCTGTGGCTTTGCAGTGATGGGAAAACAGCTGTCTTATTTGCAAACTTGAAGGCAGTTTAACTTATGCCACAGAAACATCTGGGGGCAATATCTGAAATATTCTTTCTATTAATTAGTTTCTCAAACTTTTTGGGGGAACACAGCTCTCTTGTTGTAATGTTATGATTGCGAGGCTCATCATCATAATCTTATGCATAACATTTACAGCCAACAATTTGCAACAATGAATAAGATATTTTCTATAGGACTTAATACAAATAGAAAGCCAATAAATGAAAATTTATTTGGAAGTCAACCATATGCCACCTTCTGAGTGTTATCACTTTTTTTGCAATGGCAAGTTGTCTGCTAAATACTAAGAATTTCTCTACACGACTCAGCAAATGCAATAACATCGCTTTCTTTAGTGAATATGCTCAAATAAATAGTTCTCTTTGAGCTAAAGGTCACTTCACTGAGAAATGCTAATCACAAACAAGGATGAGTTGCAAACTTGTTATTAAAATAAAATGCGATATTTGCATGTAGGGATCATTGAGGATTTCATATAATTATATATAATTGTAATATAGAGTATTGGTAGAGCCTATTTTAGGAAAATGGAGTGCCTATATAAAAGATAAATGGCAGAAAGGTTCAGTTGGAAGGGTTGAGATCGAGTGATGTTTTTTCTCAACCAGGAAAAATCAAGGGAGTTGTGGCTCAATTGGTGCAAGGAGAAAGTTGACAACCTTGGAGCTTAATATTTAGGAGAACATACTTGGATGGCATGTATCCAACCCGCATATTCACAGCCAACTCTCTTACCACATGGTCTCATATATGGAATTGCATTTTTAGCTGCAGACCTATTTGAGAATCATTTATGTGAGAAGTGAGGAACGAAGAGACAACAGGTTTCTGGGATGATTTTAGATGGGAGGGTGGGCTTCTCAATTTCTTCCCAGGTTTTTGGGATGATTTTAGATGGGAGGGGGGCTTCTCAATTTCTTCCTTGAACTACAAAGTGTAAAGCAAATTTTATCTGCTGCAATGAGTCTGTAATTACTGGATCAAGGCCCAGGATCTTGGAGGTCAGAAAAGCACCTATTGTGGTGTAGCAATAATCCTTGGATTGAACAACAATCATATTTCTTCCTATACGAAATTTTTGTTGACAGTCAATATCTACATTGATGTTCCTATAGACACTTAAATTACATTTAATATTGAAATACACCTAAAACTTACTAATTATTTTTCCTAATATTCAAATTATAATTTATGACATTTCACTCTTTTTAAATAATTGAATAAATCAAATTTAATCAATTGTGCACACTATAAATCTAAATTTAATTATTAAATCCGGATTTTACACATCACTCAACATCTTCCACCTTTATCTCCTTCACATATTGACTCACTCCAAACAATTTCACAACTTTTTCAACTTCCTTTGAGTCATCCCTTGAGTTGTCAAACAGTTTGACCCATTCTTGGTGACTTAGTTAATCATTTCCATGTTTCTTTCAACCATTTGAAACGGTCATCATCCTCATGGATGAGGACTCATTAGCCACCATAGATTATTTGGATATTTTGAAATATCCAAATAATCTTCCACCATTGGATCTTTCCTAAAAAAACTATAAATAAGCATGGAAACCATCACTTTCATACGAAGTGCTATCAAAATTACAAGTGAATCCAAAGCGAATCAAAGCCATTAAAGAGTATTTTTGCATCAAAATGCTGTTGATTTTATGTTGCATTGGAAGAGCGAGCAATCACAATTCAAAGAGAGCTAATCAATTTCATATCGCAATGGAAAAAACTTTTTGCAACTAAGGTATAAATTTGTATTGTTTCTTTTGTTTGTAGCTATAATTTAGGTTGAGATAGTTTAGATTAAGATTTCTTACTTTACTTTGCACTTTTAGATTTTATTCAATACATTTGGCACGTTCGGTGGGACCATTCCCTCATCTTTTTCACCTCATATTCGTTATAAGTGCATTTAAAAACATTTTTCAATTGATTTTTGTTATTTTTCTTCTGCATATGCATATAATTTTGGTCTTAGAAGTGCTATTTAAAGTTGCAGGTACTGTTCTGGGTTTTTGAGTTCGGCTATGCGTGGCTACTTTGTAACTGTGAATTCGAAGATGTTAATAGTGAAATTGTGATTCAAAATTGTGAAATTGTTTTTATCTCAATTTTATAGTCTGTTTTCTAATTTTCTTCTTTTTAGCATTTTCCCTGGTTGATTTTTGTTTTTGTCTGTGTTTTTAGTTTTTTGTAACTTTGTGTTTCAGGAAAATTGTGAATTCAGCGAGTTCATCAACGAAATCGTTGTTTTTAACTGCGAAATCAATCAAATCGATCACGAAACCGTCTTGAAACTGTGAAATCATTCTTTGTGTTTTCTGGCTAACTGCGGATTTGTGCAAGTTAGCTACGAAATCGTACTAAAACTATAAAATCGTCCTTATCAATTGCGAAATCATCCTTATCAATTGTAAAATCGTTTTTATCAACTGCGAAATTGTTGTCTTAACCTGTGAAATCGATAACTGTGTTAGTGAATTTGGTGAGTACACTTGTGAAATTGTTTTAAAATTGTGAATTTGTTTTTGTGTATTTTCTTGTGTTCTGTTTATTTTTTGTATCTAATCAGTGACAATTTTATATTTCTACTTAACTATGTAATTGCAAATTTGTAATAGAGGCTTGTTTTTCTCTTGTTTTTATAGTTTTTCTTTACTTTGTTGTAGGTTGCTTTGACTCTAAGCCAAAACAAACTCTTTGACAAATTGTTTATCAGACGCTTGTCAAAAACATTTCACAAAAAGACAAACAAAATCTAAAATCTTTTTATTTTTGCTACTAACATTTCATTTCAGTTTTTATTTTCAATTTCTAATAATTAGCTCACATTTGATTTCTTAGAGTTAATTTTTTTTTTCAACATTTTGTTTGTGTTGTGAAATTGTGTATGCTCTTCTCTTTTCGTCATATTGGTGATGATACTTAAGAATAAAAAATAATTTCATAACTTTTGTGTTACTCAAGTTGCGTTTGTGTATGATTTTTCCTTAGTGTTACATTAGTGACGATAGCTAGAAAATAGAAACAAGCATTAACTTTTTATTTCTTTTTTTAAGGGTTTTATTGACAGTGGATTTCACCACCACGTAGTAGGTCAAACTCCATATACCGGTGGCGTATATAAATTGAGACACAACTGTTTCAATTATCTAAGCAGGTTATGTGTTTTAAGCACAATGTGATGTGAGGGGTTTAATGCTCTAATACCTAGGGTTTCGACAATTGCCTCAAAATACAATTTTGTTAATTGTCAACACATTGAAACCCCTATGGCTGTGTTGGGCACTTTGGGACAAGACCCAATATTATACTTTCGTTCAATCTATTTCTTCCATGGAATCGGGTTTCAACGTACTGAAATGTAAATTGGAGGACTCCCTTTAAATAAGTTTTTGCAAGCCTTAAGTTTATTTGCCGTTCGACTTTGGTGCATCGATTAACAGTTAGCGTCGAGAAGTTATCTTCCACATACCCTTGAAACCAGATTCAATGGGCCATGGGAACGACATGATCCTCCATGATTAGTGCTTTGAAATATTAGGCTGCGATGAGAGCACGAATAAGTAACATCAGAAGGCCCAAACGTTATTCACGACCTTTATCCTAGATTTTTAATTTTTTTGTGTAATTGCTTTATTGTTTAAAGACTTTGTTGTTTCCTTGTGATTTGTCACGCGCTGCAATATCCTTGTGTGTAAACGAAGTTCTTTTGAATTTTAAAGCTATCAAAACTTCTTAAAATCAATCTTTTTCAAAAATTCAAAAGTAATTAATTTAAAGTCAAAATTTTAATCATTTTGGTTATTATTCTTAGTTAAAATTTTTCATTTCTTTGAGTCAAATTTCTTCTCCCTAGTCATGTCTATCACTAGGCAAATGGCCATGCTTAATAACCCAAATGCAAGGGTTGATTCGGCAATGTCTATTTTCAATTCACAGGGCAAAAACATAATGTAGAAATATATGAAATCATCGAACAAGGAGGGGCTTACCAAAATGAGGGTATCCCCAAAGCTATCCAGCCTTCACCTTCATTTGACCAATACATCATGTTAAACACAAATGAAGTCTTGCTTTAAGTTTTGGTCTTTGGAGCAAAATTCCCATCTGACTTTGATGTGCAAAATTTGCAATACTTGATTGCAAGTAAAGAGCCTTCACCTTCCACTTGTGATCAATCTATTTCCCAAGGTTCTTTAGATGGTAGCAATGCCCTTGTAGCATCTTCAAATCCCAATCTCCAAGTCTCTCAAGGCAAAGAGAAAGCTATCCTACGTGAGAAATCATCCCAAACCAATTATGGATTCTCTACGCAATTTCATGCACACCATGGTAACTAAGAGATTATATATTTTCAATTTCATCACCCAAATAATCCTTTTAGTAATCCTAATGTGAATGTGAATCAAAGTTACCTTCACATATTTATCCAACTAATCCAAATGTGAACATGCATTCAAACTCACCAATCATCAACTTAACCAATCTAAACTAGAATTTTCATTCAAGTTTACCAATTACACAACAAATCAATCCAAACTTGAATATGCATTCAAATTTATCCAATCCAAATTTGATTACGCGAACATGAACACAAACATAACAAAATGTATTGATAGGCATTCTTAGGCTTCTGGAAGTATTTGATAGAAATAATTTTGTTGTTGTCGAAGTCAACACTTTTGATGAAGGTGATGTCTAAAAAGTCAACTGAGAAATCAAAAACAATTGGGGAAATCCAAATCTCAGGATAAAAGCTCTCATAGTGTAAGAAAACATCTTGCAAAGAAGCCTTTGTCCTAAGCCAAATACTAAGGCCATCATCAAATATATCTTCTGAAGTAGGCAAGATCTGAAGTATCAAAAGTGCTGTCAACTTGCCGTTCCAAGTAACTAAGGAAGAGGCAAGTATAAACGATGGCAAAATTACTGCCCATGGTAGTGCCTCGAATCTACCTGTACAAAATCCCATCAAACTCGAAAAAATGCTCCCTGAGAATCAATTCGGCCAATCCCATGACCATGTCAATGAAAAGAGGATCAAACTGATGCTTTACAAAGTACTCGGAGACAAGAAAATGAAGGGCAAAAAGGCCCTCTGTTGTAGGAATGCTTGGATACGAGGATTCCATATCGAAAGTGAAAATGACACAATTTGAAGGGAAATGTAGGTTTTCAAGGTCTCTAAAAAGGGAGGTAAAATCAAGTAAGTGGCATTTTTGTTCCAAAAAAATGGGGAACATGAGAGAATGGAGTAGTCTCGAAGCTAGTTCCAAAATGTAATCCGAGTCGCTGCAGATGGGTCTACCTATTACAGTTGGCTTGTGAAGCTTAGGTGGAAGATAGAAATAACATGCCTTAGTAGAGGCTATCGGAAAACGGGCAAGGAATTCATCAATAGGCTCCAAGAAACATTTGAATTTTTCAATAAACAAGAGTAACTCCAAAACAACTTCCAAGGGATGGAATTCACCTGCTCATAAGTGGAAGAGTCTGAAAGTTGTTGAAGGTCCTTGTTTTTTTATCAAGAGGAATCGAGCACCACAAGATCGAGATTTTTGTCTGCAGGGTTGATAATGATTGATCTATCTTGACGAATATCCTTGAGGCTCTTGCGAAGTCTCAGGGGCAACATGGGATGCCTAGAGAAATAAAAGACACATGCAACAACTCTAGTCTTCAACAAAGCTTCCACCTTCTAAATAATTTCTTTCATGTGGGGGTTAGGCTCATCAGGATGCCAAAAAGGGTTGGCAATTCGGAATAGATGAGGAAAACACCGAGAGGAGAAAGGATTCTCCTTAGGAAGAGAATTCTCAGAAGAAACTTCTTTGTCAGGATCGAAGAAAGCTCTAAGACAAAGTTTTCTGGTGAAGGTTCTGAATTCCGAAAACATTGAATCAACGGACATAGGGGATGGGCATGGTATGAACTTCACACCAAGACCAAGCAGCTTCAACTCATTATACCGAAGTCTTTGAGAAGAAAGATTGTGGATAGTAGAATTTGAGATTTTGAGGTCCACCTCTGAAGGAGTCTCTTGAGAAGTAGCGGGTGGCCATGAGGGCTCAGTCAATCGCTGGCCCCCAAACGTTTAGGCGAGGGCGGGGTCTTTCATGCCCCCTTGATTCAGTTCCCTGCCTCTCCCATGTCCCCTGTCAACACTAGGGCTCCTACCTTGGCCTCTATCTCTATTGGTGCCTTTGTTGGTGCTGGCACCTCTTAATGAAGATGAAGGTGCTGTAGATGGCGCAAAAGCCTTGTTCACATGAGGTACGGGTTTTGGCCTTGAGCCCAATACACGAGAGGCAACCAAGGTGGCATTCGAAGGAGTACCATGCTTGGTTGCATTGTCATTTTTTGAAGTCGCTTGGAGGAGTCTCTTGATTCTGATTTGGTGAAGACTTATTTTTCTTTTGCTGCTGCTGTTGTTGCTATTGTTGGGGAGGAGTGGAAGAATTGCCCAAAAGAAAACGAATATCTTTCAACTCTTTGAGAACTCCCCCAAATTTTTGGTTCATCTTCTCGTTGATGAGCTCAAAAATGGTTTGGTCTCGAGGGAGCTGGTCTGCATCCATCATGGCTTTGTCTCGAGATTGTTGGCGGTAAGATTCAACTTGATCTCTGCAGGCTTTCTTGAGGGTCTCCTCGATTTGAAGATTGTTATATAAGGAATATACTTTCTTAGTGGCTTCAACAAGCCAATCATCATTGAAGATCGAGAAGATTCCCAAAAGGGGAAGATGCTGAATGGTTGAACACTTCTCTTGCAAATAAGCTTCGAAAGAATCAACAAAAGAGGAAATGGCTACATCTTGATTTTTGAAAGTCTGAGATAGGTCATCAATGTAGGTATAAAAAAATAGCTTATTAGCTTCAACTTGGACACTCTCCAACTTATTAGTCAAAATAGAATGCCCCTTTGGATCATTAATCACAACTTTAGGGGGTCTCAACTGTAGATTTTTTGGTAGAGATCCAAATTCTTTGAAGACTTAATTTCTGAAGAAATTCATGCGAACATTCTGCTATAAGGTAGAGACATTTATATTTTGAAAAGGCCTTGGAGACCAAGGAGAGAATTTGATTGGGGAATTTTTTTTGTTGTTGATTCTGTGGAGCAACAAAAGTGACATCATGAAGAGGAACATCTGTTTGCTTCTGCATTGGCTTTAGGAGCATCCGCATTAGCCTCAGGGGCATCAACAAAGTCTACATTAGTCTCAAGTTGATAGAGGGGAGCTCAAAGATCCTCTGTAGTACCCTGAAGACGAAGGCTGTCTGAAATGAAGAAGGGCATCTAGTCGAGTCTCCAATGCTTCAGAACGAGAGTTTGAGGCCTCTATAAACTTTGTAAACATATCCATGGTGACAAGGAGAGAAGGAGAAGAAGAAAGCTCTTTCTCAGCTCGAATGCGGTTTTCTATGTCAACTTCAGCTTTATGATGAACTTCTGTCAGACGGGCTTCAGCGTTAGCTCTAATAAGGCATTCTTCACGTTTATATAAAGACAAACCTTAGACTCAACACGTTCACGAAGAATGGTTTCACGTTCAATCTGTTTTTTGTAAGAGAATGCAGTAGCATAGAGATCGGTAGCGTTGGTGATGAGAGCTTGATTTTGGACAAGGGATCATATCCTTTCAGCTATTTCAGGATCAAGATGTTGACTATTTTCACGAACAACAAGAGCTGAGCTTGGAGGAAGTTGAATGCAAAGATCCCCACGTCTTCTCTTATGACCTGCTTGAGCATCATCTCTAGATTGGGTGGGTGCAAAAACCGAAAAGCTTGCAGCCGCAGTACCCGTAACTCTAGAGGTGTTGATTCCACGATCTCTTCAAGTGAGGCCATAAGGACAAAAGATCTCAAAATTTTTTATGATCTCTTCAAGTGTTGATATATTTTGTTGTTATGGCCTCATCTGAAGAGATCATGGAATCAACACCTCTAAAGTTACATAGTATTGTGGTTGCAAGCTCTTCGGTTCCCGCACCCACCCAGTCTGGGGATGATGCTCAAGCAGGTCAAAAGAGAAGATGTGGGGATCTTTCCATTCAACCTCCTCCTCCAAGATCAACTCTTGTTTATGGAGATGGTCAACATCGTGGAGATAATCAACATCTTGATCTTGATATTGCTGAAAGGATATGATCCCTTGTCTGAAATCAAGCTCTCGCCAACAGCTTTACTGATCTCCGTGATACTGCATTCTCTTACACAAATAGTCCGAATGTGAAACCATTCTTTGTGAACGTGCTAAGTCTGAGGTTCGTCTTTATGTAGAACGTGAGAAACGCCTTAGAGCTGAGATTGAAGCCCGTCTGACGAAAGTTTGTCATAAAGATGAAGTCGACATAAAAAATCACATTCAAGCTGAGAGAGAGCTTTCTTCTTCTTCTCCTTCTCTCCTTGTCATCATGGATATGTTTACAAAGTTTATGGAGGCCTCAAACTCTCATTTTGAAGCATTGGAGACTTGGCTAGATGCCCTTCATTTCATATAGCCTTCCTCTTCAGGGCATACTATAAAGGATTTTCGAGCTCCCCTCCATTAATTTGAGACTAATGTGGACTTTGTTGAAGCTCCTGAGGCTATAGTGGACTCCTAAAGTCAACGTAGAAGTAAATACAGATGTTCCTCTTCATGATGCCACTTCTGTTGCTCCACAGAATCAACAAAAAAAGTTCTCTTATTAAATTCTCTTCTTGGTTTTCAAGGCCTTTTCAGAATATAAACGTCTCTACCTTATGACAGAGTATTCGCATGAATTTCTTCAAAAATTAAAAGTCTTCAAAGATTTTGGATCTCTATCAAAAATTTTGCAGTTGAGCCCCTTTAAGATTGTGATTAATGATTCAGAGCGGCATTCTATTTTGAGTACTAAGTTGGAGATGTCCAAGTTGAAGCTAATACGCTATTTCTTGATGCCTACATTGATGGCCTATTTCAGGGTTTCAAAAATCAAGATGTCATTTCCTCTTTTGTTGATTCTTTCGAAGCTTCTTTGCAAGGGACGTTCAGCCATTCTGCATCTTCCCCTTTTGGGAAACTTCTCGGTCTCCAGTGATGATTGGCTTGTTGAAGCCACTAAGGAAGTCTATTCCTTATATACCAATCATCAGATCGAGCAGACCTTCAGGAAAGCCGCCAGAGATCAGGTTGAATCTTACCGCCAACAATTTCGAGATAAATCCATGACGGATGCAGACCAGCTCCCTCGAGACCAAACCATTTCTGAACTCATCAACGAGAAGACGAACCAAAAAGTTGGCGAAATTATCAAAGAGTTGAAAGATATTCACTTTCTTTTGGGAAAGTCTTCCACTTCTCCCCAACAACAACAACAGAAAAAGAATAAAAAGAATAAGTCTTCTCCAAATCAGAATCAAGAGACTCCTCCAGTCACAGCTCCAAAAAACAACAATGTAGCCAAGCATGGTACTCTTTCAAATGCCACCTTAGTTGCCTTTGGTGTATTGGGCTCAAGGCCAAAATCCATGCCTCTCGTGAACAAGGATTTTGCGCCATCTGCAACACCTTCATCTTCATTAAGAGGCACCAACACCAGTAGAGACAGAGGTTGAGGCAGGAGTCCCAATGTTGGCAGGGGATGTGGGAGAGGCAGGGGACTAAATCAAGGGGCCATGAAAGGCCCTGCTCTTACCCAAACTTTTGGGGCCAGCTATTGATCGAGCTTTCATGGCCATCAGGGGGCCATGAAAGGCCCCGCCCTGGTCTGAACTTTTGGGGGCCAGGTATTGACTGAGCTTTCATGGCCATCCGCTACTTTTGTAGGAAGACTCCTTCAAAGGTGGATCTCAAAATCTCAAATTTTACTATCCACAACCTTCTTGTAGACTTCGGTATGATGAGCTGAAGCTGCTTGGTCTTGGTGTGAAGTTCATACCACACCCATCCCCTATGCCCATTGATTCAATGTTTTCAGAATTCAGAGCCTTTGCTAGAAAACTTCGTCTTAAAGCTTTATTGGGTCCTAACAAAGAAGTTTATCTTGAAAGTTCTCTTCTTAAGGAGAATCCTTTCTCCTCTCGGTGTTTTCCTCATTTTTTATGGATTGCCAACCCTTTTTGGCATCCTGATGATCCTAACCCCCATATGGAAGAAACTATTCAGAAGGTAGACGCTTTGTTGAAGACTAGAGTTGCTGCATGTGCCTTTTCTTTTTCTAGGCAACCCATGTTGCCCCTGAGATTTCACAAGAGCTTCAAGGATATTCGTTGGCATAGGTCGATCGTTATCAAGCCTGCAAACAAGAATCTCAACCTCGTGGTGCTCGATTCCTCTTGGTACAAAAACGAGGGCCTTCGACAACTTTTAGACTCGTCCACTCATGAGCAGGTGAGTTCTATCCCTTGGAAGTTGATTTGGAGTAAATTATTTTTTCTTATTGAAAAATTCAAATATTTCTTGGAGCCCTTTGATAAATTCCTTACCCGTTTCCCGATAGCTTCTGCTAAGGCATGTTGTTTCTATCTCCTACCTAAGCTTCACAAGCCAATCGTAGTAGGTAGACCCATCTGCAACTACTTGGGTTACATTTTGGAACCAACTTCGAGACTACTCCATTTCCTCATGTTCCTCATTCTTCTGGAACAAAATACCACCTACTTGATTCTACCTCCTTTTTCAGATACCTTGGAAGCCTACATTTCCCTTCGAATTGTGTCATTTTCACTTTCGATGTGGAATCCTTGTATCCGAGCATTCCTACAACAGAGGGCCTTTTTGTCCTTCGTTTTCTTGTCTCTGAGTACTTTGCAAAGCATCAGCGTGATCCTTTTCTCATTGACATGGTCATGGAATTGGCCGAATTGATTCTCGAGGAACATTTTCTTTAGTTTGATGGGATTTTTTACAGGTAGATTCAAGGCATTGCCATGGGCAGTAATTTTACTGTCGTTTATGCTTGCCTCTTCCTAAGTTATATGGAACGACAAGTTGACAACACTTTTGATACTTTAGATCTTGCCTACTTTAGAAGATAATTGATGATGGCCTCAGTATTTGGCTTGGATGAAGGCTTCTTTGCAGGATTTTTTTACACTATGAGAGCTTTTATCCCGAGATTCAAATTTCCCTAGTTGTTTATGATTCCTCGATTGACTTTTTGGACATCACCTTCTTCAAAGGTGTTGACTTCGGCAGCAACAAAAATCTTTCTACCAGATGCTTCCAGAAGTCTAAGAATGCCTATCAGTACATTCCTTTCTGTTCGTGGCATCCTCGACACCAGAAAAAATCCTTCATCGTCAACGATCTTTGTCAATATCTCATCAGAGAATCAGAACCCAACAACTTCATCAATCGACGTCGAATCCTCTATTCCAGACTCCGTGCTAGAGGATATCCTCGAAGGTTCCTGCTTCATTGTTTCAACCAAATCTCTTGGAAGGATTGACCAACCTTGCTCAATCGCGTGCTTAGCGACATTCGAAATAGCAAAAGGCCCCCCTTGTTTTCAAGCTCGACTTCAGTACTTCTATTAGAGCTTTGAACCTGGGGGCTATCCCAAACCCTAAACTTCTTCGGCTTTGCTAAGAAGTCCTTGATTTGGCACATATTCCCCTTCCAAAACTTTGTTGGTGTAATCCCAACAAACTGGGATCCTTTCTCATGAGAAGCAGGTTCACTTCTGCAACATAGTTTCTTCACAATGGCTTCCTTTCAGTGTTGGCAGATTTTTCTACACTTAGCAGAGCTTCTACATTTGATGGATCCTCCTCTTTGATGGGTTTTCCTCCAATTTTGGTGCCACTTTGTCTTTATCATGCTTGGGACTTGAGTTTTGGAGCCTTTCATCTTGGACATACACTCGCATTTAATGCTTGTGCATTTTCCCAAGCTTTTTGGCCCCATTTTGTGATGTATTACTCTTGTTGTAATATGGTACCACTTTTTGATGTGTTAGGTTGATGTCTTGGTGAATTAACTTTTACCTCCACATTTAATGTGACACATTCCCTAAGTTAATAGGCTCCTATATTTAATTTCTTCAAGGGTTTGCATTTAATTTTTTTAAAGGAGGTTGGGCTGCTTGTGTGATGGGTTATGTAGGGCCCCCCTTTGGTGTGCCTTACTACCTACTATGCCCCCCTTGGAAACACGTCACACCCTCTCTCCCTTTTCTATTTATATCCTCTTCCTTGCTATTTCTCCTCATTCTTTCTTGCAGGTTTTTCATAGAAGGCTAATTCAGATTGACGAGTGGTGCAAATCCATGAAAACGTTTTTGGAAGGCCCTTATGGTGTAATTTTGCAGTGAAATTATGACAGATTGTAGCAAATTTGTAAATATGGAATAAAGGATTTTCTCTTCTATTTTTCTGTTTCTCTTCTTGTGAGCTACCAACTACCAACGAACATAATTTTTTTTTCTAAGTATATGCACCTTTTTTTTCTAAAGTATAAGTAAACTTTAATTGTTTTTTTTCAAGTATATGCAACTTAATTTTTTTTTTTAGTATATGCAATTTTAATTTTTTTTCTAAGTATATTCCACTATTTTTTAAGTATATGCAACTTTAATTTTTTTTCTCTAAGTATATGCAACTTAATATTTTTTTCTAAGTATATGCAAAGGAGCAATATGTGATGGCCCAAATCTGAGTTTAGATTGTTCATGAATATGTCCACAAGTTTGGTTTCAGGAAATGACCATGTAAAACAACTTGCCATTGCTCGTCATCTTTGTAGGAAGGAAGCAAAGGTTTCGTCATTGTGTTGTTTGGTATCTTGTAAATCCAAAATGGTTAAATCTTTTTCAATGTTATAGGAAAAGTGGTGAACAAATGTATCAGAAAGGTCTTTAAAAGTAAAGATCGTGGAAATAATCGCAACATATACTCATTGCTATAAGCAACGTTCACACATGCATGATAGAAACTTGTTAAGTGTTCTTTGGGATCTCTTCTACTTTTATATTTATCAAATTTTGAGAGTTTGAAGTATTTTGAAAAATGTATCATCATGGTACTTAAATCATAAGGATATGAACAAATTTTTTTGAATTTGAATTGTTTTTGCCTAGAGTAATAAACATCTTGTAAGCCTTGAACCCTATTTTTTATGTTTTGGAACTCTTGTATAATATATGGAGATAATTGATTCATTTAACTTGTTGGATTATAGAAGTTGGAGGGTTGACCGATGAATTGGTTTGTGTTAGTTTGATTTTGTAGAAATTGATTAGGTTGTTGATTGAAGTTATTTGGAAGTTGGTTGGTAAAGTTAACGTTTTGTAGATTTGAAAAAGAGTTGAAATTAGTGTTAGAACCAATGATTGTTGGATTTGGATTAGTGTTAAAACCAAAGTTTGTTTCATTTGGATTAGTGTTGAAACCAAAGTTTATTTGATTTGGATTAGTGTTGAATCCGAGGTTTGGATTTGGTTGACTTAGGTTGGTGCTAAATTTTGAGTTTGTTGGTGGAGGTTTGGTGTTAAAGTTTGTTGGGTTTGGGTTAGTGTTGTAACCAAAGGTAGATTGGTTAAACAAGTTGGAATTGAATTGTTGTGGATTCATCTTATAGTTTAAGTTGGATGAGTTAGAGCCTATGTTTAAGTTAGAATTGACTTGGTTTGGTTGAAGTGTGTTTTGATTTGAATTATATTGATTTTGGTTAAGGCTATAGTTAGGATTTGTGATGAAATTGTTGGGGTTAAGGTTTGCATTAAAGTTGTGATTATTTGAATTAATCGAGTTTTGGTTTGAAAATGAGCTAGGAGTTGGGTTAGAGTTAAAGGAAAGGTTTAGATTGGAGTTGACATTAGTTGGAGTTAGATTTGGATTGGGTGAAACCAATCCAAGAGTATCGGAATGAGAAAATTGATTTGGTAAACCACTATTTAAATTAGGATTGTTGAGCATACGTGAAGTAATGCTCAAACTTGGATTAGATGGTTGGATTGGTGAGTTAAAATAAGGATTCATGTTTTGATTTTGATTTGGATTGGTGATGATAGACTCTAATTTGAGTTGATTTGTGAGTTTGCATGAAGATTCAAGCTTGGATTGATTTGACCATGACCTTGCGAACTTGGATGTACATTCAAATTTGGTGTAGTCAAATTTGGATTGGATAAATTTGAATGCATATGCAAGTTTAGATTGATTTGTTGTGTGATTGGTAAACTTGAATGAAAATTTAAGTTTTGATTAGTTAGATTGATGATTAGTGAGTTTGAATGTATGTTCAAACTCAGATTGGTTGGATAAATATATGAAGGTAAATTAAGATTCACATTCACATTATGATTACCAAAATGATTAATTGGTTGATAAAAAATTAAAAAATGTACAATTTCTTGGTAAACCTATCCTTGTTTAGTGATTTCATGTATTTTTTTACATGATGCTTTTGCCCTCTGAATTGAAAATGGTCATTGTCGAATGACTCAATGTTTGCATTTGAGTTATTATGGCTATTTGCCTAATGATAGGTGACATGACTTGGGAGAAAGAATTTGACTAAAAAAAAAATTTAAACTAAGAATAATTTTGAGTATGGGAAAATTATGATTTTAAACTAATTTTTTTTAATTTTTGAAAAAGTTTGATTTTAAGATGTTTTGATAACTTTAAAACTCAAAAGAACTTCATTTACATGCAAAAATATTGCAACACATGACAAAACACAAGGGAACAAGAAGCAAAAACATTACTTTAAATAATCAAGTAATGAAAATCAATGATAAAGATTGTGAACAATATTTGGGTCTTCCGATGTTATTTACTTGTTTGTGTTCTCGATTGCGACATAATATTTCAAGGTACGAACCATGAAGGATTCTGCCTTTCTCATGAGCCATTGAGTCCAATTTCAAGGGTCTGTGAAAGGTAACTTCTTGGCGCTAACCGTTAATTGATGCATCAATGTCGAATGACAAAGAGGTTTTTTTAGTCTTAAAAGTTTGCACAAGCTTATCTAAATGGAGTCTTTTGATATCTTATAGTACGTTGAAGCCTGATTTCATATAAGAAATAGATTGAGCGGACACACTATTAGATCTTGTCTTAAAGTGCTTAACACAACTGTAGCGATTTTAGTGTGTTGACAATCGACAAAATCATATTTCGACACAACTATTGAAACTCTGAGTATTGGAGCATGAAAACCTCTCACATTACAATGTACTTAAAACACACAACTGTTTAGGCAATTGAAATAGTTGGATCTCAATTTATATACCTTGTCGGTACACGGGTTTGGCCTACTGCATGGTGGTAAAATTCACGGTCAATAAAACCCTTAAAAAAAGAAATAAAAAATTAATGTTTGTTTCTGATTTTCAGGTATCGTCACCAATATGATGCTAAAAAAAAGCATACATAATTACAACTTGGATAACGCAAAAGTTATGAAATTACTTTTGATTCTCGAATATTGTCACCAATGTGATGCCAAGGGAAGAACATACACAATTTTACAACAAAAACAAAACGCTGGAAAAAAAATAAACTCAAAAAAATAAATGTGAACCAATTACTATAAATTCAAAATAAAAATTGAAATAAAATGTTAATAGCAAAAATTAAAAAAAATTGATTTTTATTTTAACTTTTTTACAAATTTTTTTTAATTAACGTTTTGCAAACAATTTGTTCAAAAGTTTATTTTCACTTACAGTCAAGACAACCTATAATAAAGTTAAAAAAACTCACAAAAATAAGAGAAAAACTAGTCTATGTTATAAATTCTCAATTACATAGTTAAGTAAAAATACAAAATTGTCACTAGTTGATGCATAAAATAAAGAACATAGAAAAATACACAAACAAATTTGTAGTTTTAAAATAATTTCACAATTATACTCACTAAATTCGTAAATACAGTTATCGATTTTACAGGTTAAAATGATGATTTTGCAGTTGATGAAAATAATTTTGCAGTTCCAAGACGATTTCTCAGTTTTAAGATGATTTTGCAACTGACCTGCACATAAAACACGGATTGATTTCGTAGTTTCAAGACAATTTCACATCTGATTTGATTAATTTCACAGATGATTTGATTGATTTTGCAGTTAAGGGCAATGATTTCGTTGATAAACTTGTTGAATTCATAGTTGTTTTAAAACAAAGAGTTACAAAAAACTAAAACACATACATAAGTGGAAATCAAGCAAAAAGATGCTAGAAAAAAGTTATGAAAAGAGGGTAAATAACGATTTCGTAGTTTTGAGTTATAATTTTGCTATTAATGTCTTCGAATTCACAGTTACGTAGTAGTCACACAAACAAACTTAAAAATATAGAACAAGACCTACAACTTCAAACAACACTTCCAAGATCAAGATTATACGTATATGTAGAAGAAAACAAAAATTAATTGAAAAATATTTTTAAATGCATCGATAACAAATATGAGATGAAAAAGATGAAGGAATGGTCTCACTGGACGTGAAAAAGATGGAGACAAGCCCGTTGGGACCATTCTCTTATCTGTTTCATCTCATATTCGTTATAAGTACATTTAGAAGTATTTTTCAATTGATTTTTATTGTTTTTTCTGCATATACGTATAATCTTGATCTTAGAAGTGTTGTTTGAAGTTGCAGGTCCTATTCTGGATTTTTAAGTTCCACTATGCGTGGTTACTGCGTAACTTTAGATTCAAAGAGATTAACAACAAAATTATAACCTTGTGAAATCGTTATTTTTATGTTTTTATAGTCTTTTTTTCTTTCTAGCATTTTCTAGTTGATTTTTGCTTCTGTCTATGTTTTGGTTTTTTGTAACTATTTATTTTAGAAAAACTGTAAATTTGACAAGTTCATCAACAAAATCGTTGTTTTTAACTGTGAAATTGTTTAAATCAGGAGTGAAATTGTCTTAAAAATGCAAAATTGTTCCTTGTGTTTTCTGTGTAGGTCAGCTGCGAAATCATTTTGGAATTGCAAAATTGTTGTGATCAATTGTAAAATCGTTGAAATCAGTTGTAAAATTGTTTTGGAACTGCAAAATTGTTTTCAATTACAAAATTGTCTTGATTATCTTCGAAATTGTTATTTTAATTTACGAAATCGGTAACTGTATTTGTGAATTCGGTGAATATATTTGCGAAATAGTTTTAAAATTGCAAATTCATTTCTATATATTTTTTTTGCTCTGTTTATTTTCTGTATCTAATTAGTGACAATTTCGTATTTTTGTTTAACTGTGTAATTGCGAATTTGTAACATAGGTTAATTTTTTTTCTTGTTTTTGTGATTTTTTTAATTTTGTTGCAGGTTTCTTTGACTTTAAGTTAAAACAAACATTCTAACAAATTATTTGCAAGATGCTTGTAAAAAAATTATGCAAAATGGTTAAAACAAAAACTAAAATCTTTCTATCTTTACTACTAACGTTTCATTTCAGTTTTCAATTTTAATTTCTAGTAATTAGCTCACATTCGATTCCTTGGAGTTAATTACTTTTTTTTAGTATTTCATTTGTATTGTAAAATTGTGTATACTTATCGCTTGACGTTACGTTGATGACGATACTCAGAAATAAAAAACAATTTCATAACTTTTGTGTTATTTAAATTGTGCTTGTGTATGCTCTTTCTTTAACGTTGCGCTGGTGATGATACTTGAAAATTAGAAACAAGTATTGTTTTTTTTTTTAAAGGGCTCTATTGACCATGAATATCACCACCATGTCCTATGCCAAACTTCGTGTACCAATGGGTATATAAATTAAGATCTAATTGTTTCAATTGCGTAAGCGGTTGTATGTTTTAAACACACCATGATGTGAGGGGCTTTCATGCTTCAATACTTAGGGTTTCAATAGTTGTTTTGAAATACAATTTTGTCGATTGTCAACACACTTAAATTCCTACAACTGTATTGGACACTTTGGGACAAGACCTAATAGTGGGCGTCTGCTCAATCTATTTTTTCCATGAAATGAGGCCTCAACGTATCGAAAGATATATTGGCGGACTCCTCTTAAATAATTTTGTACAAATCTTAAGCCTAAAAAAAATTGTTTACCGTTTGACTTTGGTGCATTGGTTAGTGGTTAGCGCCGAGAAGTTACCTTTCACACACCCTTGAAACCGGACTCAGTGGGCTATGAAAACAACGAGATCTTCCATGGTTAGTGCCTTGAAATATTAGGTCGCCGCTGAGAGCATGGACAAGTGACATCGGAAGGCCCAAACGTTTTCACGACCTTTATCTTAGATTTTCATCTTTTTTGTGTAATTGCTTTATTGTTGAAAGTATGACTTTGTTATTCCCTTGTACTTTGCCATGTGCTGCAATATCTTTGTGTAAAGGAAGTTCTTTTGAGTTTTAAAGCTATCAAAACATTTTAAAATTAAACTTTTTAAAAAATTAAAAAGTAATTAGTTTGAAATCAGAATTTTTTAGTCACTTTGGTTATTATTCTTAGTTTAAATTTTCATTTTCTTAAAGTTAAATTACTTCTCTTAGTCATGTCGCCTATCACTAGGCAAATGGCCATACTTAATAACTCAAATGCAAAGACTGTATCATTTTTCAATGACTTTTTTCAGTTCACAGACCAAGAGCATCATGTAGAAATACATGAAATCATCGAATAAGGAGGGGCTTACCAAGACGAAGGTAGTCCCAAAGCTATCCAACCTCCACCCTTCTTTGACCAATATATTATGTCCAACAAAAATGAAGTCTTGCTTCAAGCTTTGGGCTTTGGAACAAAATTCTTGTCTGACTTTGATGTGCAAAACTTGCAATACTTGATTGCACGTAAAGAGCCTTCACCTTCCACTCGTGATCATTCTACTTCTCAAGGATCTGTAGAGGGTAGCAATGCACTTATAACATTCTTAAATACCAATTCTCAAGTTTCTCAAGGCAAAGAGAAAGCTATTCTACGTGACAAATCATCCCAAACAAGTCATGGATTCTCTACAAAAATCCATGCACAACATGGTAATCAAGAGATTATACTTTTTCAATCTTATCAACCAACTAATCCTTTTGGTAATACTAATGTGAATGTGAATCATAATTTACCTTCACATATTTATCCAGCCAATATGAATTTGAACATGCATTCAAATTCACCAATCATCAATCTAACCAATCTAAACTTGAATTTTCATTAAAATTTACCAATCACACAACAAATCAATCCAAAATTGAATATGCATTCAAATTTATCCAATCCAAATTTGACTACACTGAATTTGAATGTACATCCAAGTTTGCAAGGTCATGGTCAAATCAATTTGAGTTTGAATCTTCATTCAAACTCACAAATCAACTCAAATCAGAGTCTCCAAGCCTCACCCATCATTACCAATCCAAATCAAAATCAGAGCTTGAATCCTTATTCTAGATCACCAATCCAACTATCTAATCCAAGTTTGAACATTACTTCACGTATGCTCAACAATCTTAATTTAAATAGTGGCTTACCAAATCAATTTTTTCACCCCAATACTTTTGGATCGGTTCCACCCAATCCAAATCTAACTCCAATTAATATTAATTCCAATCCAAATCCAACTCCAACTAATGTTAACTTCAATCCAAATCTTTCCTTTAACTCTAACCCAACTCCTAGCTCATTTTCAAACCAAAATCCAATAATTCTAACAATCCCAACTTTAATGCAAATCTTAACCCCAACAATTTCAACAAAAATCCTAACTATAGCCTTAACCAAAATCAATATAACCCAAATCAAAACACATTTCAACCAAACCAAGTCAATTCTAACTTAAACATAGGCTTTAACCATCCAACCTAAATTATAACATGAATCCACAACAATTCAATCCCAACTTGTTTAATCAATCTAACTTTGGTTACAACACTAACCCAAACTCCACAAACTTTAACATCAATCCTCTACCAACAAACCCAAA
Source organism: Torreya grandis (assembly GCA_037957365.1). NCBI lineage: Eukaryota > Viridiplantae > Streptophyta > Pinopsida > Cupressales > Taxaceae > Torreya > Torreya grandis. The sequence goes on from JARHVA010000141.1 coordinate 5,185,321, forward strand.
CTTCAACACCAAACCAAGTCAACTAAATTGAAACATCCACTTTGCAAATAATTCAAACCTCGGTTTCAACACTAATTCAAATCAAACAAACTTTGGTTTCAACACTAATCCAAATCCAACAAACTATGGCTTCAATACTAATTAAAACCCAACAAACCTTGCTCATAACACTAATTCCAACCCTTTTTCGAATCCGCAAAACGTTAACTTTACCAACCAACCTCCAAATAACTTCAATCAACAACCTAATTGATTTTCACAAAACCAAACTAACACATACCAATTCATTGGTCAACCCTCCAACTTCTATAATCCAACAAGTCAAATGAACCAATTATCTCCATATTTTATACAAAAGTTCTAAAACATAAAAGATAGGGTTCAAGGCTTACAAGATGGTTCTTACCTGTAGGCAAAAGCAATTCAAATTCGAAATTTTTTGTTCATATCATTATGATTTAAGTATCACGATGACACGTTTTCCAAAATACTTTGAACTTCCAAAATTTGATAAATAAAAAGGTAAAGGAGATCCCAAATAATACTTAACAGGTTTCTATCATGCATGTGCAGACGTTGCTTATAGCAATGAATATATGGTACGATTATTCCCACAAAGTCTCGTGGGTCAAGCCCTTGAATGGTTTTCACGCTTTCCAAAATGATCTATCTTTACTTTTGATGACCTTTCTGAGAAATTTGTCGGCCACTTTTTCTATAACATTGAAAAAGATTTGACCACTTTGGATTTACACAATGGCGAAACTTTTGCTCCCTTCTTACAAAGATGGCGAACAATGGCAAGTCATTTTACATAGTCATTTCCCGAAATCGAACTTGTGGACATATTCATGAACAATCTAAACTCAGATTTGGGACATCACTTATTACTCTTTCGGCCAAGATTATTTGATGAAATCATTGAAAACGGAGTCCAAGTTGAGTGAACATTAATTAATAGTGTGATCAAGATATTTAAAATTGACAATAATTCTTCCAAACCAACGGAAAAACCAAACACAAACTTGCAAAGAATAAGAACATTGTTGGAGATGGTGTGACTGATGTAAAACAAATTCAAAATCCTCCAAATCAAACACAAACTTACACCCAACCTATCAATAACATAATTATTCTCGATGGACAACCTAGACAAAGAAGACTTAAGCGTAAATTCACTCAATTGGGTGACACTTATGAAAATGTTTTTCGAAAATTGGCTCATGCTAACATGATCACGTGGCCTAACACCAAACCTTTCAATAAACATGTTCTTGAACCTGGTTGGTATAAAGAAGACAAATATTGTGAATATACAATCTACTAATCGATGTATGCGCCTCAAACACTATTTTTAAGACCTCATTGACAGAGGGGACAACAACTAAAAATCAAACATCCAAAACATCCAACAACCAAAAGTTGGGGATATACCAAGATTCATTCCCCAATCATGAGCAAGGAAAAGAGAAGCAAAAACAAGAATAGCCGGAAGCTAGTAATGTCAATTAAGCTAGTCATCCTTTCGACTCTATAGTCAATAGTGTTGATTTCATGAACAACTATGTCAATGTCATTACTTTGCAACCCCAAGAGGGCGTCGTTACTACAAGGTGTGCAAAGCATACTATTTCAAGTGCATCCTCCTCTAATGTTGAACCCAATTACAACATTATCGATCATCTTGACAATACACTTGCAAATATTTCCATAATAGACATTCTCAAGATATCCCTTGTATATAAAGATATCTTGTACAAAATCCTTCAAGAGTCTAGTGTCCTTCAAGGCTCAACCCTGCGAACTTCCAAGCTTTAGTAGGCATTTTGTCAACTAATAATCAAGTAACGTTTGACCATTCTGATGTCTCTCCTATGGGATCGGATCACAATCTTTCATTGTACATAGAGGTTCTTCTCTAGGCACAAAGTGAAGAGGGTGTTTATAGACAACGGTTTGACATTAAATCTATGTACATTACGACTAATAAAATATTTAGGCTATCCAACAACAACATTAAAAATTAATATTATCACTATAAAGGCATATGACAACAATAAGCAGCAATCCTTGGGCACAATTTATCTTCCTTTGATGGTGGGGTTTGTTATAAAAGAAACTCTAGTCCATGTATTTGATCTTGATTTACCTTATAACATATTTTTTGGACGTCCATGGATACATTTCATGAATGCCATTCCATCCACCCTACACTAATGTTTGAAATTTTCACATGAAGGTATGGAAGTCACTATTCAAGGTGATCCTCAACACGTGTAATATTGCAAGCTATTGGAAGACAAATATCAAAAATTCAATTATTTACCATTTATCGATGACAACTTTACTTGCGTTAAAGATCATCCTTCGCTTGAAAACTATGTCCATTCTGAAAGTTTATTTCAAACACCTCCTCTTGGTGGTTGGATTAACACACCAACTACTTCCATTTCCATTGAAAAGGCTTCTACCAACGAAGCTTCCAATCAAATGTCTGCAAAACAAGCTTCCAATCAGCCTTCTGTTGAGCAAGCTTCAACCAACCACCCTCTTCTAAAGCATTTTCATCTACCTCATTCCATTTTAAAATCATTGATAAACGAATGAATAAGTACTTAATCTAAGATTTCAACTATACAAGTACAATTCATATAAATCCACATAATTATGGCAGGCCCCACCATCAAAAGGATAATAGAGAAGTTAAGAGATTCGGCAAAACAAAATTTCTAGAAGGTGGTTTCCTTTTAGACGAGCATATCGAAGATTCTAATCCTTCTTGGCTTTACTCCGATGAACTAGCTACTTGCTTTACCAATAACAAATATGTCGCCAAGTCCATTATGTGTAACATAATGAATTATAAAGGTAAAGGCCTCGACCTCCAAAAACAAGGATCCATTGAAACCATAACAGTAAAAACAAATGAAGCTAAACATGGCATAGGGTTTAATCCACTTAACACACATCTCATACTTTTCCAAAGTGACTCTTCTAGTGAGTCAGAGGACGATTCTTCAGACAGCGAGACGTGTTCCGTTCTTAGCCGCTTTGAAGACCTTGCCCCCACTATCCATTTTCATGAGAATCCCATTCTTACACCAGATCTCACATATTTATCCCTAATAAAGTGGGACCAACATGCAACACCTTTACTTGATCATTTCCAAAATGATGAGGCAATTTCTGAATTCTTGAGAACAAGGGACCATATTCCAGCAGGGGATCACAAGAAAGGTCTTCAATTCAATTAGATAATTCAACATACTTTGGAGAACAACAACTATATCACAATATCAATTCAGCATCTACATCAAATTAGGCGGACCTAGAGGAGGATTTCAATCTTCCTTCACCACCCCCAAATTATAAAGAAGAGTCAACTCTCCTAGTTGAGGAAACCATTCCTGTAAACATTGGCACAAATTAAGATCCCAAAATTGTCAAACTTGCAATATCTCTTAATAAGAAAGATAAATACTTACACTTTTCCTTTGAGAATTCTCTGATGTATTTGCATGGTCTTATGCGGATATGCCAGTGCTTGATCCAAAACTAGTAGTGCATCATCTTGTTGTACATCCAGATGCCAAATCAATCAAACAAAAACTTTGTAAGATGCATCCCAAGATTATGCTACTAGTGAAAAAGAAAAAGTTACACTTTTGCTTCACAAATTCTCTAATGTATTTGCATGATCTTATGCAGATATGCCAGGGCTTGATCCAGAACTAGTATTGCATCATCTTGTTGTACATCCAAACCCCAAACCAATCAAACAAAAATTTCGTAAGATGCATCCCAAAATCGCGCTACTAGTGAAAGAGAAATTGAAGAAGCGATTGGCAGTTGATTTTCTATGCTCTATTGACTATTCGGATTAGATATCCTACATAATACCAGTATAAAAAAGCCATAATGGATCATAGTTTGCACAGATTTCCATGACATCAATAAGGCATGTTCAAAAGATGATTTTTTATTGCCCAATATTGACATGATCGTGGATTATATTGCCGGTCATGAAATGTTGTCTTTGATGGATGATTTTTCAGGGTATAATAAAATCAAAATCGCTATTGAAGACTAAGATAAAACAACATTCACAACACCATGTGGAATATTTTGCTACAAAGTAATCGTAATATCCCCAAGGAGATCACTGAAATGAGGAAATCGCTGTCAAGAGACTTGATGCAATTAAGAGGAGCGTTGCAATTTATTAAGGAATCGCCATTGTGTGATATTCCAAACCGAAGTTAATTAAGGGAGTGCCACACTAAATAGCAGTCCTTAAACAACATTAATTATTAATTAATTAATTAATTAGTAGTTAGCATTCATTTTACGAAAGGTCACAATCATTGGCGAAGACATGACGTTTGGTCGAGCACTATGAAGGTATTTATATTCAACATTTGGTGATAAGGAAAGACATCCAATCATATTCATGTATTAAACATTTAATCTTGTACAAGCTTAATGTTTTACAATTATAATTGAGGACGAAACCTCTCAAATGTAAAAATTGGATGCAAGGACGAAAACCCTTGTCATCCCAACTCAAGGACGTAAACCCTTGAGACTTGTATTGTGATATTCGATATTTGAAAATTATGTAATAAAATTCATTTAATTAAATCGATTATTTTGTAGTCCAAATTTTATATTTATTTTAAAGAACTGAATTTCAAGGAAATCAAATTTCTGTATAATATTCTGTTTTGGAATATTACAGTGGTCATAGAGCTTTCCATCCTGCCAGCTTGTGGAACGAAATTCATATGCAAGATAATATTTTGTATTACGAAAGAACTAAAACCAAGAAGGCAAGTCAACCAACAGAAGAAATAGAAAATGATAGAGATGAGAGAATAGAGAGATTTTTCCAAGGCCAAGAACAATTGGCAAATATAGTGGCACAATTGGCCCATACTATGAAAATGATGATGGATTCAAACACACAAAAGGTAAAAACTCATTCGTGCATGTCGGAGCCCAAACTTAAAACCATTACCACATCGTCATATTGGCACTACCAACCAATGTTCATTCCAAAAGAAGAAATCACTAAAGAAAATTTGAAATCCTTTAATGATGATTTGGTAACCTGTTTCGAGGCTTATCAATAACTGCTAAAAGGAATCCAAAGGGGAATTTTCCTACAAACTTATATGGCCGTGAGGAAAAATGGAGGTGTACTTTAGCCAAAATATAAACCCAACAATAAACAAAGCGATATGCAACATGCATTAGGCAAAGTAACACACTCACCTTTTGACGGTACAAATAAATGTATGGTTAGGGCATGGGTACAAAAACTAGACACATACCTATTGTTATGTTCAATGATGGAAGAGGAAGCCATAAAATTTGCGACTCTCCATTTGGAAGGTATAACCCATGAATGGGGGTACCACGGATGGGTCACCCAAAGACATAATCTTGTCAATTCATATGATGAATTTGCCAAACGATTGATCAAACAGACCCAGAGGTCCATTGTAGAGAATTAGCATTATTAAAATAATAGTGTGGATGAATACGTAGCAGAATTTCAAAGACTATTAGTAATGGTCATAGATATGTATGAAAAAGGCTCGTAGTGTTATTCACAGAAGGATTAATGGAATCTCTCAAAGGATTGCTCAAAGCTTTTACTACGTCAACACTCCAAGAAACTATTAAAAAGGCTTTAGATTTGGAAGCATCAACCTTAAGACACAGAAATATGCCATCCACCCAATCTAGGGCACTTGGAAGTGGTCCACCAAGGACTCAATTCTATGAACAAAAAAGAACAATACGAACAAGCAATGAAGCACCAAAGTCAAATAAAGGAGTGGAAACACGGAATGAATTAAGGAGAAGAAAATTATGTTTTACTTGTAAAGATCCATGGACTCCAGGGCTTCGCTATTTGGGCAAATGACAAGTTCACTACATTGAGGTTAGTTTGGATAGTGATACTGAAGATGAAGAGATGAATTTAAATAATGAAACCCAATCACAAATAACGGTGGAAGAAACCACGGAGGGAACATGTCGTACTCTTTCAGGAGCAGCTCGATATTATCCATTCAGAGTAAGAGGAACATTGCGAGGACAACGAATTACTGTCTTAGTCAATAGTGGGGCCATCCATAATTTTATTGATGAAAAATTGGCTAAGAAAATTGGTTTAAAATCTAAAGAATTTAAGGGAATTTCGGTAACAGTTGTTGATGGATTTACTCTTCCATGCACAAGGAGAATCGCACAATTAAATCTGATTTTGGGAAGACATGAAATTAATGATGACTTCTATGTCATCAATATTGACGAAACAGACTTGGTTTTGGGAGATCAATGGTTGCATTCGTTGGGTGAGTTTACCCAAAATTATCAGACCATGGAAATTAAGTTCAAATCCGATGGGAGGAATATAGTTTTGAAAGGCATGGCCAATGATGGTCCTCAGATTGTAACAGCAAAAACAATGGAGAGAACCTTTAATAAAGGACATGTAACATGGGCGGTACATTGTTTGATCAACTCCACACAAGAGCATGAAATATATCATAATGACATTCAATCCATTATCAAGAAGCATGCCAAGGTGTTTGAGAACCTACCATCGAGACTACCCCCAGCAAGAGGTTTCCAACATATCATTGAATTGGAACCCAGAACAGACTCAGTAATAACTACATTTACCGGCATCCAAAGATAAGGATGAGATTGAAAAAGCCATTAAAGAACTCTTAGAGATGGGGCACATTAGGCCAAGTACCAGTCCATTTGCTTCTTTGGTAGTTCTAGTCAAAAATAAAGATGGGATTTTATGAATGTGCATCGATTATCGAAATTAAAATAAAAAGACCATAAAAAATAAATGTCTGATACCCAGGATCGATGAACCAATCGATGAACTTCATGGAGCTACTTTTTTCTCAAAAATTGATTTACGATTTGGGTATCATCAAATACAAATGAGGGAAGAGGATGTTCAGAAAACAACATTCCGATGCCATTAAGGGCATTTTGAATTTCTAGTGATGCCATTTGGACTTACGAATGCTCCAACCACTTTCCAATCTTGCATGAATCACATATTTGGCACGCATCGAAGGAAATTTATTTTGGTTTTCTTTGATGATATTCTAATATATAGCAGGAGTTGGGAAGGACATTTGCAACATTTAGACATGATACTTGCCATATTGGAACATTAGTCCCTCTTTGCCAAGATGTCAAAATGTGAATGTGGTATGACGGAAATCTTATACTTAGGACATAATTAATAAGGATGGAGTCCATGTTGATCAAGAGAAGATTCAAGCCATTATGAGTTGGCCTCCTCCCAATAACATGACACAATTAAGAGGATTCATAGGTCTTTGCACTTATTATAGGTGATATGTTAAAAGGATTCCCACAACTAGTAGCACCTCTAACCAATTTAACAAAGGATCTTTTAGTTGGACGGAGCTTGGCCAATCAACATTTGAATACCTTAAACAGGGGATGAGTACATGCCCAGTTTTGGCGATGCTGGACTTTTCATTGCCCTTTGTATTGGAATGTGATGTGTCAGGAGAAAGTGTTGTTGCAGTTTTAATGTAGAATAAGGATCCCATTGCTCTTGAAAGTCGAAAACTTAAAGAGCATGAGCGAAGGTACTCAATTTATGATAAAGAAATGTTAGCTATTATGCATGCCCTTGCTAAATTCCGACAATATTTGGTATGTGAAAGATTTGTGGTCAAAACTGATCACAATAGCTTGAAATATTTCCTTGAGCAATCAGAGTTAAATAAAAGACAACAAAAATGGGTTAGTAAGATCCAAGATTTCAATTTTGACATTGAATATGTTAAAGGACAAAATAATGTAGTGGTTGATACTTTATCAAGAAGACCACATTTATGCTCCATGGTAGAAATCACGGCTGATTGGAAGGCATTCATAACGGCATAATACATTAAGGATGAGTGGGCTAACACAATCTTAGAAGGGAAAAATGAAGATGAATGTTATAAAGTAGTAGAGGACCTCATCCTTTACAAAGATAGAATTTTCTTAGTGGTTGGTTCCAAATTTAAACATAAGATCCTAAAGGCTATACATAATGATCTATTAGGTCATCCTGGTTTTGTTAAGACATATAAACAATTATGGGATTTTTTTTTGGAAATGACTTAAAAGTGAAGTCTTTAAATACATTCAAGAATGCCCCACTTGTCAACAAAATAAAATAGAACATAACTTTCCCGCCAGATTGTTGCAACCTTTGCCTATCCCTACTCAAAAATGGGAGAGCATATCTATGGATTTCATTTCGGGACTATACATGGTTCAAGGACAAAGCAACCTATATGTAGTCGTGGACCGATTAACAAAATACGCTCATTTCTTCCCACTTCCCAAGAAGTATGATGGTCCTATGATTGCTGGAATAATTTTAGAGAGGTTTTTAGGCTTCATAGACTACCCATGAATATAGTCAGTGACAGGGACACTCGATTCATGAGTGCTTTTTGGCAATAACTTTTCAAATTATTGGGTACTGAGTTAACTCCAAGTACGAGTTATCATCCTCAAACCAATGGCCAGACGGAAGTTGTGAATAAATGGATTGAAGGGTACTTACGAATTTATGTCAAGGGGAAACAAAATGCATGGGTTAAATGGTTATACTTGGGAGAATTCTGCTATAATACTTCTCATTGTTTGTTTATTGGAATGTCACATTTCAAAGCATGGTATAGATATGATGCCAAATTTTTTGTCAATTTGGTCATTCCAGATAGTAGAGTTCCCGAAGCTAAGGATCTAATACAACAACATCAAGACATCCTAATTACTCTTAAAGATAATCTTCAACACGCCCAAAATCAGGGAAAGCTGTATGCAGATCAACGGAGAATTGAAAGGACTTTTGAAGTTGGAGGCATGGTGTATTTAAGGTTACAATCTTATAGACAATCATCTTTTAAACAAAGTGGTGTTGAAAAACTCAAGCCTTGCTTTTACAGGCATACCAGATTATAATAAGAGTGGGAGATGTAGCATATGATTTGGATTTACCAAGGTACAACCGCATACCTAATGTCTTCCATGTGTCTTACTTGAAACGAGCGCTTGGACAACATATTATTCCTTTCATGGAATTACCCTCGATTGATGAAGGTAAATTGATTCTCGTACTAGAGACTATTCTTGATACTCGTAAAAAGAAGTTAAGGAATAGAAGCATCAAAGAGTATCTAGTTCGTTGGAAGAATTTGCCAATCGAAGACGCCACATGGGAATGAATGACCATTTTAGAGCATCCCAACTTACAATTGCTTGAAGACAAACAATTTGAGGAAGGGAGATCTGTAATATTCCAAAGAAGGAGATCGCTGAATTTAAATGAGAAAATCGTTGTCAAGGACAAATCGCTGTCAAGGCAATCACTGTCAAGGGAATCGTTGCAATTAAGAGGAGCATTGCAATTTATTAAGGAATTGCCATTGTGTAATATTTCAAACCGAAATTAATTAAGGGAGCGTCACACTAAATAGCAGTCCTTAAACAACATTAATTATTAATTAATTAATAGTTAGTATTCGTTTTATGAAAGGTCACTATCTTTGGTGAAGACATGACGTTTGGTGGAACACTATGAAGATATTTATATTCAGCATTTAGTGAGAAGGAAAGACATCTAATCATATTCATGTATTAAACATTTAACCCTGTACAAGCTTAATGCTTTACAATTACAATTGAGGACGAAACCCCTCAAATGTAAAAATTGGATTCAATGACGAAAACCCTCATCATCCTAACTCTAGGACGTAAACCCTTGAGACTTGTATTGTGATATTCGAGATTTGAAACTTTTGTAATAAAATTCATTTAATTAAATAAATTATTTTAAAGTCCAAATTTTATATTTATTTTAAAGAACAAAATTTCAAGGAAATCAAATTTCTGTATAATATTCCGATTTAGACTATTACAGTAATATATTTTGGTTTAAATAATGCCAGAGCTACATATCAACAGGGAATGTCTGTCATCTTTCATGATATTATGGAAGACTATGTTGACGATATACTTGCAAAGTCCAAATCTAGAGAAGAACATCCTCAAGTGCTTTATCGCATGTTTGAACACATGAGAGAGTATAAAATGAGATTGAATCCTAAGAACTGTGTGTTTGGCGTGACATCAAAAAAGTTGTTAGGTTTCATTGTTTTACAACACAACATAGAAGTTGATCCTTCTAAAGTTTCAGCTATCATGGATATGCCTCTATCAAAGAATCTTAAACAACTGAGAAGTCTACAAGGTAAAATCCAAGCAATCAGGGGTTTTATATCACAACTTGCAAATATTTTTCACCCTTTCACATTTTTGTTAAAGAGATACATTCATTTCACTTGGAATGAGAATTATGAAAAAACATTTGATAATCTTAAATAATATCTTTCCAATCCACCAGTATTAATGCCACCTGTTGCTGGTAAATCTTTTCTGTTATATATATCAGCTATTTAGTTTGAACTTAGGGCATTGCTAGCGCAACATGATGACAGTGGGAAAGAAAGAGCAATGTATTACTTAAGCAGAACTTTGATATCTTATGAACTCAATTACTGTCAAATAGAAAAGCCACGTCTTGCAGTTGCCTTTGCCTCACAAAAACTCCGACATTACATGCTCAACAATCAAACTAAGATCATTGCCAAAATCGATCCTCTCAAATATTTTCTATCCAGAACAGTTTTAACAGATAGGATGACTAAGTGGGTTATGCTTCTCAATGAGTTTGATCTAGAGTATGTCAATCAAAAAGCAATTAAGGGACAGGGCTTAGCAGAGGCATTGGCAGACGCACCTCTCAACAACAAAGCACCTCTTATTGCAGAATTTTCAGATGAAGCAATAATGTCCATAAACGAGTTTTTGGTTTGGCAACTATTCTTTGATGGTTCCTTCACCAATCACAGATCGGAGGCATGTATCTTGCTTGTCACACCGGATGGGGATTGTATTCCCAAAGCTTGTAGAATTGAGTTCCCTTGTACAAATAACACTGCAGAATATGAAGGTCTTATAACAGGTCTCAAAATAGCTATCCAATGGGGCATCCAATATCTTCTTGTTTTGGTGATTCTAAACTTATCATTAATCAAATAACCAATGAATTCCAAGCTCGCGATAAGTTAATCCCTTACAAATGGATGGTGGATAGTTTAAAGTTGTCTTTTGAATTCATCCAATTTGAACAAGTACTAAGAATCAACAACATGGCAGCAGATGCCATGGCTACTATTGGTTTACTACTTGACTTAAACACAAAACACAAGTAGTTCCTTGTGGAATACTTGATGATACCGGCTTATGATACGCTCGATTAAGAAATGGTTTGTGAGGTGGTTGGTACCACTTCTCCTTGGTATTCTGACATATATACCTATTTTTATAATAACACCTTACCACCTAACCTATCCCATAATCAGTGCAGGGCATTTATCCAACGTACCTCTCACTACACCATCCTTGGCAACACCTTATAGCACAGAGGCTATGACGGAACTCTTTTACGCTATTTGAATTCTGAGGAATCTACTTTGGCAATTAGGGAAGTCCACGAGGGAATATGTGGTGCCCATTCGAGTGGCATGGTCCTAACAAAGAAGCTTTTACGGATAGGTTATTATTGGCCTACCATGAAAACTGATTAATGCAACTACGTTAAGAAATGCATACCTGGTTAAAAACATGAGGACTTTATACATAGCCCATCACAAGCTCTACAACCTATTACCACACCTTAGCCATTCTCCACTTGGGGGTTAGACCTCATTGAAAAAATTAGTCCCAGTTTTTTTGATGGTCATAAGCATATTATTATGGCAACAAAATACTTTACCAAGTGGGTTGAGGCAATGCCCTTTCTGTAACTGAAAAACAAATTTTCAAATTCATTTTAAACCACATTATCTATCGCTTTGGTATTCCTTCCACAATCATTTCTAATAATGACAAATCATTCAAGAATAAAGAAGTTAAAGCTCTTTGTCAAACTTACCATAACAAACATGAGTGGTTCACTCCCTACTATCCACAAGGCAATGGCCTGAGGCAACCAATAAAAACATTTTGCGCATCCTTAAACGAGTTGTCAATTAAATTGGTCGTGACTGGCATATATAGCTATATCTCACGTTCTGGGCATACCACACTAGCATCCGTACACCCATGGGGACAACCTCCTATTTCTTTGTATATGGCAGTGAGTCTATTCTACCAGTAGAAGTCGAAGTTCCATTTTTGCGTATATCCCTACAACAAATCATTGATGAATAATTCTATCGTACTTCACGTCTCAGTGAACTCGACTTTTTAGATGAAAAAAGACTTAATGCTTTAGACCATTTGCAAGTATACCACAATCGCCTTCGCCGTAGCTATAATAAGCGGATAAAAGCTAGGGAGTTTGAAATTGGAGATCTTGTTCTTAAGGAAAACCAATGCAATACAAATGTTGAAAGAGAGAAGAAATGAAAGTTTAAGCTTATTTGTTTGGGCCCATATGTCATTATTACTAAGTATGGGTCAAGAGCTTACAAATTGGCTATGGAAGATGGAGAGGAGCTTGATGAACCTATGAACATCATGCACCTTAAGAGATTCTATGCCTAACTTTTTCTATATGTTGGTAATATCTCAAGTGTCAAAAAAAAAAAAAAAGCCAAAAGCCAAAAAAAACAAAAAAACATAGATCGTTTAAAAGTTAAAACCAGTTTATTGACATTTTAAGCAAGTACCATGGTGAAAACTATATTTCTGGCATCATGTGTAAAGCATTGTCTATATTCACCCTAGTTACTTGGGGGCGTCGTGTTTTAGTACTCCATTCTATATTTTCGCATTGTCCTTTGTCACTTGTTCATCACTTGTCCTATAACATGTTAGCTTAGGGTTTGATAGTTCTATTTGTGTACTTACGTCCTTGTTCATGATATAGGAATATCTTTTGTATTACCATCTTTGTCACAATCGTTTATTACCTATATTAAACCAAAACCAAAAAAAAAAAAATCCAAAACCACACGTAAACACTTGCCGAAAACATCTACCATCTTAACTAGCTTTCAACCTCGTTCACTCACATTTCTTGGGTGGGACAATCGCACATCTTTTCATCCAACACTTGATATTTCACCAATCACCCACTTTTTCATCACTTCTTGTATTAGGAGAACTACATCTGGCCTGATATCCCCACATAGACTTTGTCTACGGTGAATTATGTAGGCAGCACTTAAAGACATGGGGTCCCTAGGGTCAGCCCAGCCACCTTCTTCCCCATCATCCATTTCCCCGAGTGGATTTATTTTCCGTTCATGCGTTCCTCATACTTCTTCATCGATTGTTTAGTTATTTGCCTAGCTCTTGGCTCCCACTTGTCTCAAACCTTGCTTAGCATGTTAAGTCATTTGTTTTATATTTTAGGTATTGATTACTTGTTTGTGATTTTCATTACTTCATTCCTTGTTTGTTTCTTTGTTGTCTTGTTTGTAGTTTCTCCTTAACCATTTACTTGGTTATTTATCCTTTTTATCCCTAACCATTAATTTGGTTATTTATCCTTTTTCCTAATTGACCATTCTTTTGGTTATTTTTCGTTTCATACTTTAGCCAGTCTTTGGTTATTACTTTTTACTCATCTTATTTATATTTTCTTCTTTTAGTCATTTTGATTATTTTACATCATTGTGTACTTTGTTTATCTTTACAACATTTTATCTTTGTTTATTTGGTTGTTTGTATGTCGTTTGTATTTATTTTACAAATGTTGTTTTTGTAGTCATTTTGTATGTCCACATAATCTAGTGTATGTTTTCATATCTTTTTCTAAATGTTTTATTTTTGTGTATATGTCAAGATTAGTTTGTGCATTGCACTACAGTATGGTTATGATTTGTTTATATTATGACGTATTTTGCTTTTCACAATTTATTCATTTTCAGTCCATATGCCTAAAGGCTAAAACATAAACATTCATCATGATTATTTGATATCATTGGTGGTAATGTGCTTTACTCTATATTAAACATCAGGTTGCTCAATACTCATTTATGATGGAAATCCAGTGTAAGGAACAAATTAAAAACAAGGCAGCTATCTAAAACCATTATCCATGCATTTATAATCAAATCATACATGTTATATCCCATAATTCAATGCTGAAAATAATTAACACGTGCTATTGTGAATCAAAATGCAGGAAGTATAACAGTACTCTATCTATCCATAAACCATGCAGAGCTCAAAATAATTATCACAAAGTTCATAAACAGTCCATCAACAATCCATAATGTCCATCCAAATAGTACAAGTCTCATAACTCAAATGAATCATATATATATATATATATCAAAATCGAATGTGTTTATACAAATGAAACATCTCAAACACACACACACATTTATATCAATACATGCATTCTCAAAATTGTGTCAAGTCTCTCTTTGCCCCTCTGATGGAGTGTATGATCTTGGACTCTGTTCATAACGTCGTGGTGTGCCTCGTGGAGGACTCATTGTGCGATGTGAAACCTGTCCCGTAGATCTCTCTGATTCTATAGGCTGAACTGATCTCTCCGACATTGACCACCTGGTCGAGTAATCCCTGTATGAAGGCGCCTTCTATGCTCGTGGAATGGCCTCTTGGTATAAATTCCTATAATATGTCGCTTGCTCCTATTCAATGTGGCTATCTGCCTTTGTCTTGCTAGCAAAACCCTAGCCTCTATGAGCTCTATCTTCATTGTATACCTCTCCTGTCTATACCTCTGAGTCAGAGTTGTGTAATTTGGATTTTGTGTCTCCACATCATGTGTAACAACTCCCAGTGCTGTTGGAATACCATCTCTCTCTAATCTGTCCACCTCAGCGAACAATCTGTCCACCTCATTCTATAAACATTTGATGTCAGCCACTTTAAGTGCTAACTGACTCCCTCTGCTATCTACCTCTCCCTGTAATCATAAACCTCTCTATGTAACCTTGTAATCTAACTATCATGGGCTCAGATCTCCTAATATAATTTGTCAATAAGGGTCTGGTCATCCTGAGATCTACCTGTATGTGAAGATACCGCCATGTCTCCTCTATCTATGTGTGTCTCATGTATTGATCTCAGCGATGTGTCCTCTCCATCCCTGTCTCCCTCACTATCAATAAAAACCAATGGAGTCTCCTCTCCACCTACTTGCTTTGTCTCCACCCTCATCTCTGTGTCTCGTCCCACATCTGCCTCTTGCAAAATATCAACATCCTCCTCAACAATCTCTACATCATGCAGTTGGCTCTCCTCTAAAGCATGTCCTATGCCTCGTCCTCGTTTACCTCCTATGTCTTGTCACTGCACTCCTGATATGGGCTCCAAAGCCACTACCTCGTTGATCCCTGCTCAAACTGACAACTAATCTCTGCTTCCAAGTCCGTGGTGGTGCGTATGGAACTGTGAATTTCATAGGCCACTGTTGGGCCCACCAATCTGCATATCCATCTACTATTCCCACGTCAATAACATCCCTCATGTCACACCATGTAACCATCTATCCCTGTGACTAGTTATGGTCTGCTATCGTAGGATCAATAGGAACCCCCCATTGAGCCCTCTCTAACTGCTCGTGCAAATATGTGAGGACTTGCATGAATGTATTGTTTGATACCAAATTGTCTCATCACCCTATCAGGGCGATATCTCTCTTTAATATAATCATGTATACTTATCACATAACACTGGCTCATCATGTAATCTATGTACAAATCACCCTGTGGCATTGAAACACAATCTCTCTATACAGTCTCCAGATGATTTGATAATCACCTATCTCATCTATAGTCCCCCTGTAAGATTCTAAGTCATCCAAGTGTGGTCTACAGATACCTATGATCATATGCCATCCATACACTATAGGCTTATCAATAGAACGTGTGCTCATATGTCTAACAAGCCTCTCCACTATGATGTGCTTCCAACACCAAACCTATATTAGTGTGGAAGGACCAATCTCCTTTCCATCGGCATAAACCACATGGTGCAAATCCATGTATAAATGTGCAAGAGTGTATGGTCCCCATGCAAAACTCTCCCCCATCTCCATCATATCTCCAATGATGTCTAGCAAACCAATAGGACATAGTCTCCTACTCTTGTCAGGAAGCATAATGCCACTGACAACAACTATAAGTACCATAGTCAAAGAATCAATATCTAATCACATGCAATAGTCAATGTCTACCCCTCTTCTCACAACTGGGATCAATCCGTCTCCAAAAATCCTGTACAATGTCGTCTCTTGAGGACCCTGACCCCAGTATACTCGTCTACCTTGTATCGGAATACTCAAAATCCGATACACATTCTCCAGTGTCACAGTCATCTCACCTAATCGGTAGGTGAAACGTGTTGGTCTCGCTATGCCATCTCTGGGCTAGTGCAGTCAACAAAGCCTTGTCTGCTTGAATCTCAGGGATTTGAGCGATGTATGATAACCCTGTCACCTCTAATACCCCAAACTCATATTCGGTGAAACCTGCTATCCGCTCAAGCGCGCGAGGTCTCCACTCCCGTGTTGTAAGTACTGGCAATACCTCCTGCAAATATAACACATTAGCACAATGTTAATTCTATCTATCAGTCTCTCAATCCATTTACAAACTAATTTAAAACATTCGCAAAAAACGTCTTCATTCAATATTTTTAGGCAATTTACAATTCTGCTTATTTAATCATTTACTACTTTGCCCCTTCCCTCTATATTTCGCATTTTCGCCACTCCATTTAGCATTTTCGCTACCCCATTTAACGTTTTCACAATCCATTTTGACGAATTTGAACTTCATCCCTTCGATTTCGCATCTTTTCGCATTTTCGAAACCCATTTTAACGATTTCGTTGTCTATATCTTTAATTTCGCTCTTATGATGTGCAATGTCACATTCATCTTAATCTATTTTTCCCTGAACGATTTTGCTACCTAGATTGATGAATTCGCAACTCATTTGCCCGATTTTGCAACTGTGAAATACGAATTTGCAAATCCCTAGCATATTTTCTCCCCTAGCGATTTTATAAACCTATCTTGTGAATTCGTTGTCCAGTTCAACAATTTCGCAGTTTACTCTAGCAAATTCGCAACTTTCGTTGCCGAATTCGCAAATAGACTAATTGCGAATTCGTTTTTGTCTCTTTTAAACTCTAATAAATGCATTTAAATCAAAAATCTAAGGCGTAAAAATTAACTTACCAAAGGCCCGTTCCTCTCTGGTCTCTAGCGTCTTCTCACGCATTCTCTGCGATGCTAGCGGTGTGGAATGTGGTCCATTTTCCTCCAAGGTTACAGAGCAAATCTCCTTACTCAATTTCTACTAGCAAATAGATCTAAAAATCAAATGTGCATAAATGAATTTCTTACCACCAACTCTTTTATTTATATTTTCACCCCATTTCAAATATTTCCTCCCCTTATCCCTCCATTTTATTCATTTTTCATCCGTTTTAATTCAAATTTTCGGACAATCTAAATCAAACTATTCTGAATCTATTTCAATCACTTGCAACTATCACTCTTGTCAATTTTTCATTTTAATTTGAAAAACTATATTTCTCTGTTTCCGGATCTGCAGCTTACTTTTGCTGGGATATATCATTCCCACATCCGCTCCCTTGACCCCTATGTCATGAGCATCCAATAAGCGTGCAATCTTCGAATGGTAAACTATTATTTTTTCTCAACTAGGGGCAACCTATTTACACAACCTTTAATCTTGCAAGTTTGGCGTCGATTCTAGTAATTTGATTTCTTGATAGTCTAAACCGCTTCATCATTATTCTATTTTCATTCATTTTGAGTGTTTGTCTGTTTTCTCACACAAACCCTCAAAGGGGCATCATCACATTCATTCTCATTCATTTGGGGCAACTTTTTCTTCTTAATCATCAACTCTTTACTTCTACTATTGTTCGAAATGGTACTGCTTCACAACACCATTTCAAAGAGGGGCAAATGTAGACACTTAAATTACATTTAGTGTCAAAATGCACCTAAAACCTATTAATTATTCTTTTTAACATTTAAATTTTAATTCATGACATTTTCCTCTTCTTAAATAATTGAATAAATCAAATTTAATCAATTGTGCACACTTTAAATCCAAATTTAATTATTAAATCCAAATTTTACACTTCACCCAACATCTTCCACCTTTATCTCCCTCACATGTTGACTCACCCCAAGCAATCCCACAACTTCCTCAACTTCCTTTGAGTCATCCCTTGAGTTGTCAAACAATTTGAGCTATTATTGCTGACTCAGTTAACCATTTCCATGTTTCCCTGTGGGTGTACGGTTCCAAATTTTCCGAGATGGGTAGGAGACAATGAAGGGATATAATTGGTTAAATATGGTTATTTTCTGGCTGTCAAATACTCTCTTCCTGCAAGGGGTTGGCCAGTCTCTAAAATCTGGTGCAATGTCGGCCTCCCAAAGGCGGGTGATTTTCCTTGGTTGGCCTTGTAAAATAAAATCCTTGCCTGAGATTGACTAACAAAGATAGGCTTGCAGGACCATCGGTGTGCATCATGTGTGCAAGAAGGCGGAAGAATCTGCCGGCCACCTATTACTGCATTGTGAATTTGCATCAGAAATCTGGCCATGGCTGATCGGGAAATTGGGATTGGTTTGGGTTTGGCCTCAAAATCTTGTGTTGCCTGTTGAATCTTAGCAGAGTGTTGGCAGGGCTGGTGGAGCAGAGATCATTTTGAAAGTTTCTCCAGCTCTGGTGCTATGGGAAATCTTAAAAGAAAGTAATGATGATCTTGAAGAACTGTGTAATGGTCCTGATTATGCTTCTCTATAAGATTGAAGTGGCAATTTCAGAGACTGCAAATGCAATGCTTGAAAGTGATAAGAAGAAGCTGCCTCCATGGTTCAAAACTACTCTTCATCGGTGGCATCTGATTTAAGGTTCCCTCCCTAATGGGGGCACTTCATATAAATCCTAAAGGGCCTTGGTCAAATTAAGATGAATTTTGATGGGGCTTCTAAAGGTACCCCAAGCAATGCCGGGGCAGGAGGCTTATTTCTCGGGGAAGACTAGTTTCTTTGGGCTTTCTCTATAGGATTGATAGGACTAAAAATAATGAAGCTGAAGCCGTTGGTTTGGTTTATGGCCTTAATTCATAAAATGTTACTGCTGAAGGTGGCTCCCCGTTAGTAATTCAAGCGTTTAGGAAAGGTGCAATCCCAAATTGTAAGCTTAATGGGATCCTGGCTTATGCAAGGGCTCTCATCCCTCGTGTCAATGCTCTTTTCTTTCCACCATTTGGTACTGTGAAACCAATAAGCTATCTGATCTATTAGCTAACAATGCAGTTTCCCAAGACTCTAATGAAGTGGCCGGCAACCAGCCTCCTAGTGTATGTGGCCTTGGTCCCTTAGTTATTAAAGACCATGAAACAACACATCTCCATTATTTTGATGGAGAGCTTAGTGTCTTATAATTTTAGGACCTCTTGATGCATGGGTAGTAATCATTTTTCATTTGAGTGTGAGGATTCAAAATCACTATTTGATGCATTCCTTATGATGTCAAAGTGGCTAATGAGAGTTACTTCTGCAAGGGGCCTTTTCATTATAAAGAGATGATTTTGGGTGACTGGGGTTGAATCTTTCCAGGCTCATGTTTTTTTGGTCTTCCCCGATGACCTGTAATAGTGGAGATAGCTGCTTGGTAGACAGTCTTGGGAATGGCAAAATCGTCTGTTTGAGAGGTTGGTGTTTCTTTGAGTGGCAATACCAAGGTCATTTGTCGGAGGCCTTCTATGGATTTAGGAAAACTTTGGGCAGTTGGAATTGGTTTAGCTCGATATATCTTTTCTTCGTCTTAGGCAGAATATGACAGCTACAGTTTGTTTAGTCATGCTGAGTCTGGACATATAATTGCTAGTAAGGTGTGAATTGGTTCTGATGCCAACATAATTTTGGTCCATTCCTTGAGACCTAATCCCAATGAACTGTATAGAAGACTCTCAATCCTGCTGCAGGAAATGAAGGTGTGCAGTTAGTTCCCACTTCTTTCGTTGATTCTGTTTTGGTGAGTAGTGACTGTCTGGAAAGTGCCGGTGGTATCAATAGGACTTAAGAATTTTAATATTCATGGTGCTGATATGATTGTGACAATGGATGAGGTTGAACCTGCTTTAGTTCCTGGAGCTGAGCTGAAGAACTTTTCCCAAGCTAGGGATATGGGAGAAGATCTTTAGAGTATGGTGGAGCTAATGTTTTTTGTGATATCATGCTGTCATTTTGTTACAGTTGTTTAGTTTGATTGCACCTTCATAAGCTGTTGATTTATGGGGGATGCCTCTTAGCTGTTGTTATTTTGTGGTTTTGAATTATGGTGAGTAACAGTGACTCTTTGTATTAGCCCATTAACAGTGTAGCAAACTGTCTCGAGTCATGATGAATCAGTCTTTAACAGAGGGATATGAAATAATGCAGTAGAGTCCTTCAGCAATGAGGTTCATGGATTCTGATGGCACTTGAAAATTAAGTTGCAAAATGTTCAGATGAGATACTTGATATTGATATAAAGGTTGGGAAAGTTGTTTATTTGAAGCCAACTATTGTCTTCTCATTTCAATGATAACTGTGAAAGAAACCAACAAAACAATCATAAAGACACCATTTATGAGCAATCAAGTTTTTCAATGACAGGATCCTTTAATTTTGTAACTTTTGGGCAAGGTTATCAGCATAGTTACCAGGTTCGGGAAATTCTTGAAAAAGTTCGAAAAAAAAATCTGGTAAAATCCTGTTTGGAAAATATATATATATATATATATATATATATACACATATATATACAATATAAAATATTTCAATCTATTAAATATATTAATATTAATATCTACTATTTAATAAAATATTAATTTTTAAGTAAAATAAAAATTAATATCTAATATTAAAGATATTTAAAAAAAATTATCATAAAAAAAATAGAAAAATATAAAACAAAACGTATAAAATAAATAACATTGATATAAACCAAAAATATTTGATATAAAATAAATAACAAATAACAAATAAAATAAAAAGTAAAATAACAAATAAATAAAATATAAAACAAAATGTAAATAACAAATAATATAAAATCTATTCTATGCGAAATCCTCAGTAGTCTATTCTATGCAAAATCGAGAATGCAGTGCCCCACACGTCCAACCCTACATTGTCTCAGCTTGCATCGTCCAAGGCTCATGCTGTGATTGCAGTTGAAACCCCCATTGCTCTACCACGCCATGCACAGGTACAACGCACAACCCTCGCCGCTCCACCATGTCACGCAGAGGGAACAACAAAGACAACCCTCATGGATCCAACGCTTGATACAACAGAGATGTCTAAGTTAAGCTCATTTTTTTGCCAATTTTAAGCGATTTTTATTGATGGGTAAAAAAATGACGAATTTCGATTTTAGAGCCAAAAAATCGGCGAACCAAACGCATTAATCCGGAAGGCCAAAAAAATGCAGAAATTTCCAGATTTCACCTAGATGCGGCCGACCCTGGTAACTATGGTTATCAGAATGGAGTAAAAAGGGTTTCTCGAATGCTTTACTCATTGAAAGTACGAAAGTAAATATCAAAAAATATAAATGGATTAATGTTCAAGAATAAACAAATGCACATGATATGATTTTTGGTATTCAGCTGCATATTTTCAAGTCATCTACATTGACCTAGATTTCACGAGTTGTGGATCCCAAGAACCCATCTTTTGTGAGCATGAATGGTCGACTTGGTACTCATTGCATCTAGGTGATGCTTGTAGGAGTGAAGCACTTGGACTTCCTAGGAGGTCATCCATCCCAGTACTACTTCGGCCTTCAAGTGTGCTTAACCATGGAGTTTCCCCCACAATCAAGCCCACTTAGCTTGTTACCCCATTTGTGAAGCCTTCAACAAGTGTTGTGCCTTATGAAACATGCATTGTGGAGCTCTATAGATTGTTGTAATTAATAAAAGGATTATTCTCCTGTCAGATTTATGTGGTGTGTTAATGACTCCTTAGTTGTGTTTGGTTGTAGTTGACGGCTGTGTTTTAACTGACAACCATTTAGTCTTTTGTAATATGATTACAATGGTCTACAAGCTCCCCAGCTCTTTCAAACAAATACATGTTTGAAGATGATTGTATTCTTGCAGAGGAAGGAAGCTGCAACATGGTTTGGTCATTGATGGAAGCCTTAAAAAGTTCTTTCTCAGAAACTCAATATTCATAGTGCAAGCAATTTTTGCTAGAAGATCAGAAGTTCAATGTGGCTGCAAAATGATCAAGAGATTGACAGAAATTGATTTGAAGTTACTAGTCTGCATGGATGTTTCCTAGACATGAAAAAGTTCAAGAGGATTGTTGGAGAACTTGACCCTGATAATGATACAGCTATTAAAGCATCCGAGCCATCAATACTCATGCTCTCTTTGCAGCCATATTTGAAAGTATTTACAGAAGGGCAAAAGGGTGTTCATCTCCAGGAACTCACCATGTGGTTCAAGCTACTCACCATGGCCGATCATCTCAATCCAACTTGGAGCCCTACCAAGGATAAGCAGGAAAAGATTTGAATTCTGCCCCATGTCCTCTGCTAAACTTTTGTGTGGTGAAGTTTGAGCATGTCTTGTATGTTGATAGGAGTGAAACTATACATAGATATAATGCAAACAATGCATAGATATGAATCTGATTTGAATTGGGGATACTAAGCTTTCAGATTTATCGGGTTTTTTCTTCCAATAATCCAGTAGATAAGAACTGTTTGATGACATGCCTTAGCAAAGTGTGGTCTATTGGAATGTGTTGATTGCTGGAATTTTAAAAGCTGAGGAGATTTTAAGCAGATGCAATTTGCCGGTATGCCATTCGCCTGCATACTTCCAACATGTGCCATAATAGGAGCTTTGGAAGATTCATCAAAATACTCGAAAATGTACTCGTTTCTGAATTTGTTGGGACTTTCCTGAAAGACAAGGTTGCAAAATGTGGAATCTTACATAAGAAATACAAATTGTTTTATCAAATGCCTCGATGATTTATGGTCTCATAGAGTTTGATTATTGTAGGATATGCACAATATTGTGCTTGTTGAATGACCTTGGATATTTTTTAAGCAAATGCAATTGGCAGGTGTAGCGCCAAATCAACAACCTTCACCAGCAATCCTCAAACCTTTCCCTAAATGGGAGCTTTGGAACAGGGTATGGTAATGCTTGCAAAAATCATGGGTTCTTTGGATCCTCAATCCAATACTATCTCAGGCAACAATCAAGCCCTAGCCATATCTTGAATCAAGCCTAATCAAGCCCTAAAACGAGAGTGGAGGTCTAGTGTATAAATGCCTGACCCAAAGGGCGAGTCCTGGCAGCAGGAAGCAATCAAAGTAACAGTTAGTGTAGAGAAGGTTGCATCCTCGAGAAGATAAAATATAATACAATAGTGGTGGGCTCTACAAAAGTTAGAATAGTCATGTGCCAAAATAGGAGACGTGGAATAATTTTGGAATATCCATCAAAATACTTGAAAATGTACTTTTGTCAGATGTTGTGACTGCACTGAAAGTGAAGTCTGCAAAATTGGGAAGCTGACAGAAGGCATACAAACTGTTTAAAAAATTGCCTCAATGAATTATCGTCTCATGGAATGTGACGATTCTAGGATAAGCACAATATTGAGCTTGTTTAATAACCTTGGATATATTGTAAGCAAGTGCAATTGGCAGGTGTAAAGCCAACGCAGTTCACCAGGGATTTAGCACATGCAATCAGAGCTTTGGAACAGGGATACACAAAATGGGCTTGTTGAAGATCTTGAAGCTTTTCAGCTGCATTTGGTAGATGTAAATCCAAATTTATTAGTCTCTGTGCTGAACGGGAGCTTTGGAGCAGGGTAGGGTAATCCTTCTACATCTAGTGTAGAAAGGTTGTGTCTTTTAGAGTATAACATATAATACAGTAGTTGGTGGGCTCTGCAAAAACTGGAATGGGTATGCCAGAGAAGCTAGAGATCTTTTCTACATGACGATAGAGGATAAAACTAAGAGAAACCTGGCCACCTTTGCCAATGTTTCCAGAGCATTTGGGATCCTGCAGCTTTGGTATAGTGCAAAGTGCTCCATGCTTACATAATTAAAACTAGGTTTGGGCTGGTTATTATAGTGGGTTGTGCCTTTCTTGAGAAGTATGCCAAATGTGTAAGCATATTGGATGCTAGGATAAGGTTTGACGTACCTCGTCAAAATGTGCTGTTATGGGCCTAGATAACTGCAGGGTATATATGCAGAGTGGACAGGGAATAGATGAACTGAAATATTTTTGTCAAATGCAATAGACTTGCTCAAAGATGTACCAGTTCTTCTTTATTAGGGATTCATCTAATTGTAGCAGCCTAGCAACCATGCAACAGGGTAAGCAGGCTCTTGCAAATAGCACACAAATGTGTAAGCATTTTGAATGCTAGCTTTAAGGTTTGACTTGCCTCATTAAAATGGGGTGTTATGGGCTGAGGTGACTGCAGGGTGTAGGCAGAATGGACAATGCATAGAGACACCAAAACATTTTTGTCAAATGCAATAGACACACTCATAGATGAATCAGTTCTTCTTTAGTGGTGTTCTCTCTACTCATAATAGCCTAGCATCTCTGCAACAAGTTAAGCAGATCTTGGAAACATCACTAAAATTGTTGTCAAGAGAAATGCATTTGTCGAAATAGCTCATACCACAATGTTTATATCTCAGAGTTGTTAAATGTTTTAGGTAGGAGCTGAAAATCTATCCTCAGAAACTACATTGTGGAAAAAAATGCATTCTTGAATAGTCAAAAAATAATACAATGGGGGTCTTGTAATTCTGGTCAGTGTGGCTGTCTGTTGAATGTTTTCATTATCGGTTTGCTGGTTTTTCTAATGAGGATGTATAGGGGGTACTTAGGATAGTCGTATATCCTATAGTTTACAATTTCCCGGGGCCTCCCCTATACATCTCATCCTTGAAAAGACCTTTGTAAATGGTGATTGTTAGTTGCTATCCTAAGTTAGATTAGGATAAGTTTAGTTAGCAAATTATTAGGGATTTAATTATTGTTTTATGCTTGTATTGGTTTTACCCAAGAAATGTGGTTTCAATTTCTATTTTCTAGCTAGTGGTACATAAATAAACTAAGCACATCTAAAGCCTATTTAAAGGCCTTCTTTGTAAATACAATTTGGGCAAAACTGTAATGAACTTTAGTTTTAACTTAAGTCTATTTCAAAATCGATCAAGTTTGTAGCTTCTTCCTTTCAGGGATTCCTTTGTCGCACTCTTGTGTAGACCCTTGACTATTGCAAGTTTGATTTTGTATGGTTTTAGCCACATCATTGAATTTATTTTATAATCAAGTGCTGTTGCATTTTCTTTTAGGGATTCTTTGTTGCACTCTATGTAGACCCTCAACTGTTGCAAGCTTGATTATGTGTGTTGCAAAGCTCACATCATTGGTATCAAAGTAGTTCCACTCGTGGGGATTCTATAAACTAGGGTGCTCTCATCTCGAGAGCTGTAGCAAGCTACCATGCCTCTTTGAGTTTCTAATACCCTCAATCTTGATCCATTATGGATTAGGATTGTGGAAGTGTGTTGGGCTTAAAGAGATGATACCATTGCATCCGGAGCGGTCATTTTAGTAAAATTAGACGTTTGTTTCATTGAATATGGATGCCCAGGGCCCAAGAAAAAGGATCCAAAGTTTCCTGGGTTCACTGTGTGCAAGTTGCACGGCTTCATAAAAATGTTTTGATTTTTGAAAAAAAGAAATTGAGGGGTGTTTAGAAAAATTATTTGATTTGAAGGGTCGATAGGTTGTATAGACTTGCTGTGCCTTTGTGGGTTTCCATCACTACATGTGCCTTTCAAGATGTGCACATTATTGCTACACCTCACTGTAGTATTTGTTCCTTGATAGCTAATCGTCCGTCCTTGAGGTTGACTGCCTCGCGTGGTTCTTGTCTCGTCCTTCGACGACCTCTCTTCCATTGCCGATCCTCATGCCTCCACTACCAACCATGTCTTCTCCATGTGTCGCGATCACACCTGCCAGCCATGTGCTGACTGAAGGATTATGACAATCCTATTAGATATTCCCTTGCGCCATTCAACTGCGATTGACGCGAAATGTGGGTGTATCTTGTCCATGCCATTCTATTAGACTGCCGTGCTATTGTGCATGTGGACTGCCATCGACGAAGTTATGAGCGAACGCTAGATTCAGCCGTTACCCATCGTTGTTGACTACTGCTGTTGTTATCAACAAGACATCTTCTAGTACCTCCTCTGACAATGTGTGTGGGTTTGACTCGGCCTTGCCCACTTGCCAATAAACCGTATTGAAGGTTTTCTTTTCATACAAAATTAAAAACTTTATTAAAAACCTTAATAAGTTTTTTAATATAAAGCTGTTATGTTTATAAAATTTATAAAGTTTTAAATTAATTATTATTATAATTTTTAAATTTTAATAATAAATATATATATTAAAAAAGAAGAGCAAGGAATTTTTGTTTTAAAAAAGGAAAAGATGATTTTTTTTTCAAGGGAAACTTTTAAAATTACAAATCAAAAAACAA
Source organism: Torreya grandis (assembly GCA_037957365.1). NCBI lineage: Eukaryota > Viridiplantae > Streptophyta > Pinopsida > Cupressales > Taxaceae > Torreya > Torreya grandis. The sequence continues at coordinate 5,212,037 of JARHVA010000141.1, forward strand.
AATGTAGGGCATTGTCCTTGAACAAGGGGTATCTTATAGCAGCCTTTGGTCGACATATAATCTTCTAGACCCTGTTCAACTTACCATGTATCGAATCACTTGCAATTCATTAAGGGACCTTCATAAATTATTTCTGACGATCGACTTCTTCAACATTCCGCATTCCAAGTAGACTTTTGATTTTCATGTTGGTGGTGTTTACCATGGCTCTTACAACTCGCCTCTTTCGTCCAAATGGCCTTTCAAGTTCTTTTCAGGTCTTAGGATTTGATTATGGTATTGTTTTCGGATCTGATGGACATTGTTTTATGGTGTTTATATGCTTTCTACGGGTACTCCATCATCAGGGGGTGTAGTTGCTTCTCTTAGATCTTTTGCTTGTTCCACAATGACCAATTTTGTTCTCTATTTGGTGGCTTTTGTCTCATTCAGTTTCCAATTGTAGCTCCTCCCTGGATTCTCTCTATGCGACTCTTTTGGCGACAAAACTTCTGCTTCACTACTTTAGCACATCGTTGGTTGAGTTTTTCTTTTGTCATGTCAACTCTTCACCTTCGACATTGTGTTCGTTGGATGTCTTTCACTTCAGTCCTCTCTCCCCATTATTTATCTTTTGTATGCCTTGGAGGCCCAAACCTGTATTGTTGAGAGGAATGATGAGGATGTATAAGGGTACTTAGGATAGTTGTATATCCCATAGTTTACAATTTTCCCTATGTATTTTATCTTTTTAAAAACCCTTGTAAATTGCGATTGTTAGTTGTTATCCTAAGCTAGATTAGGATAAATTTAGCTAGCAAATTATTAGGGATTTGATTATTGTTGTATCCCTATGTTGGTTTCACTCAATAAATGTGGATTCAATTCCTTTTTTCTAGCTAGTGGTTAATACCTAAACTAAGCATATGTAAAGCCTATTTAAAAGCCGCCTTTTGTAAACACAATTTGGCTGGAATTGTAATCAAATTTAGTTGGAACCTGATTTTTTTCAAAATCAATCAAGCTTGTAGCTTCTTCCTTATGGGGATTCATTTATTGCAGTCCTGTGTAGACCCCTAACTGTTGCAAGTTTGATTCTGTATGGTTTCAGCTACATCAATGAATTTATTTCATAATCAAGTGTTGTAGCGTTTTCTTGCAAGGATTCTTTCACACTCTTGTCTAGACCCCTGATTGTTGCAAGCTTGATTATGTGTAGCGAAAGCCACATCAATTTCATTATTATCAGGGATCAGGACATGTGCAAAATCCCTATTTACCAATAAAAAAAGGTAAATAGGTTCAGGAGTACCTCAAGACATTGTATTGCTCAAGAAAAGATGATAGTGATGATTGTATTATGTTAGTGTTATAATATTTCTTAGGTGTCAACTTTAGTGGTTAACTTGTGATCCCAAAAGGTCGTGCTTTTATTCTTTATCATCTAGGGTTTATCCTAAGCCAACATCCTTATTTGATTCGAGTTTGGCCACTATTGATGTGTATAAATAAGTGGAGCCTCTCCACCATTTCATCATCTCATGTTATTTTTGTATCTCATGTTATTGATTTTATTTCAATTTAAAAGACAAACCATTCAACATGTAACATTTCTGTCATCTCTTGCTGCTGCATTTTGGAAAAAACCATTCTCATTAGATATGATTTTCAGCCAGTGCGATTTCTTGTCTAGAAAAGACGCATCTTTCATATTGGTGGCATTGCCGGACTAAGTTTATTGCATCTTCCAGAAAAACACAGAACTTAAACAAAATACTTCAATCATTCTTCGTTATTCCTTGTTGGTTTCACTTCATTGTGTTGCTTTCAGGATTTATTTCTCAACCTTCATAGTCTGCATTTATCGGTTGTGTTCTACTCTAAAAAAGTCCCTCACAAGGACATTTAGCTCTGCAAGCATTCTCTAGCGTAATTGATAGTCTTCCACAAGTTCAGGGATTTACACAATGCCTTTGATAGCATATGTTGAAAATAAAAGCATCTCAACCATGAAAAATGACAAACACAATAGACGCGATACAACACAATAGATTTTGCACTAACACCAATGAACTTGTATCATGTGAATTACACAATAAATTGGTTTATAGATGACTCTTCTACTTCTTAACATTCCGTGGCTCACAATCCTTGACCATTCATATGTATATCCTACTAATGTGCAAATCAACCATTTTTTTAGATGATTAATCACCTCAATGGAGACATCATCAAGTTACCTCAACAGAGACAAAGTGGTAAATGCTTTGGCTATGATTTTGGAATACACATTAAAGAGTTTGATGGGCCTACAACTAGAAATTTTCTATGGGTCTCCCACTTTGGGAATAACTTTTATGTTGCCTTGGTGTATAGTTTCACCAAGTGTCTACTTTCAAAGTTCTACATTATAAATTTTGAGGAGAGCTGGGCAAACAAACCTTGAGTGAGTATTGTAGTATTTGTAGCGAAAGGTATCAACAACTAGAGCTTTCTCATTAGCCATAAGCTCAAAGGCATGATGCATTTCTTTTAGAGAAAGGGGTGTATTACACAAACTACGCTGAGGATGTGAGAGCTTATGACATCTACAGGGATATCGGCACGGCAACCTCCCTTTTTGGTGAGATCTCTCACCCATGAAAAAATATTTTATAGTGGGAGACATCATTCAAATATGTTGAGCTAAGAAATGAGCTATTTTTGGGTAGTTTTTGATGGCCTTCAACGAACTCTAAGCATCTTAACATGCAATACTCCAAAAATTTCCTTTAAGGAGCAATATCCCACTTTGATCTAGGAGGATCTACCAACAATGGTTCCAGTAACATTGCCAAGCCTGTTCTCACAACTTCCGGTAATTGAAATTCTTGCTCAATGGTCTGCGGTACTTCAACACAACCTTTGGAGGTTTGTGGTACCTCCAAGATTGTTGACCCCATTGTGTGCAAGATAAAGGTAGCAAGGCGCACACAAGACAGTTGTGACCAAGAACAGTCCATATGTGTAGTGTGCCTAACAAGGATAACAATAGAGCATGGTGCACGCTAGCCAAGCCATCAAGTGTGCACACCCCAACAATCTACTAGCAAGGTAAGCACGAGCTCGACATGGCAGTCAGAAAGTTGGCGGAAATGTCTACTTTATTGCAACAACCCTGTCAGAGTTAGTGTGATTTGCGGAAGGCAGACGACGGAGTTGTAACTGACGACTTGATTTTGACAGACATGTGGAAAGCAGTGGAGGACGGTGCGGTCGCTGAGATTGAACAAAATGCCACATTAACTCTCAAGCGATAAACGACGAGCATTAACTACATGGGAGTTGTCAGAAGATACACAAGGCTGGTTGGAAGCCTATATAAAGCAAAGCCTTGAGGAGGGAAAGGGGGACCGCAGAGAAACAATGAAGTGCTGTCAGAATAGGTGGTGGCAAATGGTAACGAGGTGTTGCAAAATTCCTAGAGAAAGTAGATAGGTTACGATTGATTCAAGTGCCTTTGAACATGTTTTAATCCGTGTAATCTTGAGCTGATAAGTAATGGAATGATTTTGCTTTCTTGTTATGATTGTAGAATGTTGTTAGATGTTACCCTTGTTGGTTGGATGATGTACTTATATTCAATGATGTGTTTGTGATTTTGTATGTACAAGTGCATACTTGTTGCTATGCATTGCTAGGGAAATATAGCATACGCTCTAAGTCCTAGCGTGCGAGACAATGCAAACTTCATCATTGCACATAGATAACACAACCTACCCAGTTTCCCCCTCTTCGTGCCTCGGGTGAGCGCGCAAGGTTCCCTTGCATGTTATGCCGGTGCAAGAAGGTTAAGTGTTGGTATCCGAAAGGGTTCACACGAGAGGACTAGTGTGCAACTGGTAAAACTAGATGACCAACAAAAATCATCAATTTGTCTCCAATAGATAATGCACACACTTAGTAGTGATGTAGTGCAATCTATGCAAATCAGACCTAGCGCCACCCATGTGCGTCCCTAACCTTATTTGGTACCTACCATTGGCTTTAGCAGTGTTTGACACACTTGGCAGGCCAAACTGCAAAGGCTAACTCACACCATGCAGTACCATGTTGTCTCGAGCATTACATTTTTACGCTAACCATTATAGTCTCCGTGCCATCCCAGGTGGCACTCGTGAGGCTTGTGTTATGTCAGATCATTTGTCAACGCACCGCACACTTGTCAGCTACGTTGCATAATCGTCAGAAGATGAAGAGTGACACATGGAAACAAATTAGCTTCCATAATGGTTCTTCATGCCTTCTTTGGCTTTGTAATACATGTATACATCTATAACTTTAGTTAACAATCATAGTAGAAGATAGATAACCATACATCTTTCTCAAGAGTATGCCATTTACAAAATGCACAGATAAATAATTTTTTTATTATTCTAGCTTTATTATCTCTATCTCCCAATTATTTTCATTATTTAATATAGTTTTCGCATACGCACATAACACATCTAGATCCTCATCTAGAGCGTTGTCCACTGGAGCCTCTTGGGCCCTGGATCATTTGTATCTAAGGGGTTCATCTTTTTCGTGCATGTCCCATTGAACTAGGTCAGAGTATTTGAAGCTTGGTGTCAAACCACCAGACCCATTAGACTGTGTCGTGTCATTTCAAGCAAGTTCAGATGGCGAAAGACTCATAAGATGCAATCCGAGAGATGATCAATAAAAATGTCCATAAAACACTTCGAGAGCAAAAGACAATTTTGTTCAACTAGTTTGTTAAAGTACTCAAACGGGTGGTTCCATCGACTCACAAATCAAGTAAGCTTTTGTGGTCGAGTCTCCTTTAGGTTTCAAGTAAATTTCTAGACTTTCTTGTGTTTTGAGGGTAACATTAATACAAATGCAGTAGATAACCGATTATATCAATTAAGAGTCATATTTATCTACGAATGAATTTTTGACGAAGAGAAAGTCAAGATTGGACTTGTGAAAGTTTCTTCACCTATAAACAGTGGTCGCAAGCTCATTCACTTTGGGAGAAGACCAAAAAAAGGCGAATCTGAGTGGACCTAGGATAAATTTGTGGAAGCCTTCAAGAATGAATATTATTCTAAAGATGTCTATGATGATTGCTACATTAAGTGGCAACAATTGCGGCAAGAACATGACCAATCAGTCCAAGCCTACACAATGCTCCATGACTTGTATGCAAGAATGGGCTCATCTGAGTCAGAATAGTATAAGTTCTCAGTCAGAATAGTATAAGTTCTCAAGTATTGCAGCAACCTACGATCATCCATTCAGTTCAAATTGAAGTTGGCTAAGGTCAAGACGACAGGAGAAGCCTATAGCTATGCAACAATCATTGAGGAAGAGTAGCTGAAGGGCAAGCGAGAAACAACTTTTGCACCAAAGAATACACCTGCTTTAGACAAGTCCAAACTGTCTAAGCTAGGTAAATGGTTCAACAAACACAAAAGCAACAACCACTCCAATGTAGAATGCCATGCTCAAAAGAGTTTGCTTATGCGGGCAAAAATAGTGGATTATGGAGTAAAGCCCTCTTACAAAATCATTGACACAGATCCCAATGTTTTAGTAGCCATTGCACTATTAGAAATGGCTTTGATACCATATTATAAATGACATATCCCATGGATCTGTAGACAGACACCATCAACATAAAGTATTTAGACAAGAGAGATATCACAAAGGAGATGTTTTAATAGCCATTGCACTATAATAGGTCCCTCCAAAAGACTACATCTCCACTAGCTCAGGGGATGACTCTAAGCTCCATTACTTTCCACAAGATCACAAAGGGTCCTTATATAAGAAAAGTAAGAGATGAGTGAGAGATTATTATTGGTGGGGTAAAAGGTGGGATCATTCCCCAAGTTACGCCAATCCCTTCTCACACGTGTGAGGATAACTACCACATTAATTGTGCATTTAATAATTGTGTGCATATAATAAATCACACCTTGGTAACACGTCTACCTAGGGTGGACTTCACATCAAGTGTGAATATGACACGCTCCACCCCACCCAAAGGTTAGCTTAGGTGATCTGCTAAAAAAATGTTTTATGCTCATAAGTATGGGTATCGACATTTAGACTTGATGAGGTAACCATGTACAATGAAAGAGCAAAAAGAACAATAAATCTGTTGAAGTAAATGTCTTTCGAATTTGATGAATCCTCCAATGGAATGAATCAAAAGTAGCTATTATGAATCTGGCTATGTGAACAAGAGTGATGTTATGTATGTGTTCCATCTAAACAGAATGCATGGTTAAATTATTACAAATGGAGTGCTATGGAATCATGGATCTCCTCCAAGAAACAACTAGATTGAAAATGGAGTGCTATGGAGCTCCTCCAAGAAACAACCAACCTCTACGTTTGTTAGGAACAATCATTAGGTACATAGCATACTCGAACAACCAAGGAAGCATTAGCAGTACACAACACCCCCCTTTAATGCTAATTAGGGAGTGAAGACAGAACAACTCAATATCTCCAAAAGTGTCAATGTGGTAGGTGTGCAGAAAAAACACAACAAAATCTTAAAGTGAGTGCCCAATATGCCACATGAAAAATGCAAGGTGAAAAAAACACCTTTCGAATGGACCTCAATCCACCTTGTAGCCAAACATAAGACCTAACAACTCGTCATGATGTATTCAAAATATGGTCTTGAAAATATCCTAGATGAGCTGAAAAAGTCGTTTTCCTTCCCGTTGGTTCCTTATTACCCCTGCAAATTCTCCAGATCTATGCAGAATGCGATCTACATGGCAGTGTCAGATTCAGGTGAAACAAAAGTCAAAACTGAGTTTCTATGGCACTCTGAACATAATGGAAATATCTGATACACACCAAAAACACTCAAAGGAAAATTGGCTGAAAATCTCTTCCATGGAACTCCATATGTAGATCTACAATTGGTACATGAATCCAACTGAAGGAATGAACCTTATCTGAACAAAATATATGGGACTTGCGAAGAAATTTTCATAGAAGTTGATAGAGAGAAATCCTTGCTGCTTGAAGCTTGCTAAGGATTGAAGCTTTGGAGTGTCTATGGCTCCTCTACTTTTTCTCCTCTTGATCTTCTTAACAACTGAGCTTTGAGAGTGATATGGATCTCCTCTAGAACAATCTCGCTGATCTTCTTAGGAAAACCCGCTTTGATGCCATATTAGAAATGGCACTGATTCCATATTATAAATGACAACATAGCCCATAAATCTTCATCATAAACATTATCAATGCAAATTATTCAAATGAGAGAGATTCACCAATAAAGAGACATATATTAACTGTGTAATATACACTTATGTGTACAACCATCAATGGTTGCCCTATAAGAGGACTCTGTAAAAGACTACATCTCCACTAGTTCAGGAAACAATTCTAAGCTCCATTATTTTTCACAAGAACACAAAGGGTTCTTATATAGGAAAAATAAAAGATTAGTGAGAGATTGTTATTGGTGGAGTAAAAGGTGGGATCATTCGCCAAGTTACACCTAACCTTTCTCACATGTGATGATAACTACCACATTAATTGTGCATTTAATAATTGTGTGCACATAATAAATCATACCTTGATAATGCATCTATGAAGTGTGAATATGACGCATTCCAACATGCACAAGTAGCACCAATAGTGCAAGATGCTGCAACAAAATGCCTATTTCATTCGTAGATGTGGGAGCAAGGGCAACCACTAGATTTTCTAATCGATGGTTGTAGAACGAAGAACCTCATCTTTGAAGCAACTGTCAAGCCACTGAAGTTGCCAACCATGCCTAATCCAAGATCTTACAAATTGGGATGGTTCAACTCCTGCAACACCAAAGGTATACACATTACTCACCAACACTGCTTCTCATATGCTATGTATCCTTTCAAAGAGGAGCAAGTTTGTGTTGTAGTGCCAACTGATGTCTATGATGTACTCCTTGGGCATCTCTACATACATAGCCACAAGTGTATGTGCAATGCCAATCCTTGCAACGTAGTTGTATTAGTGGGCAATAAGAGATATCGGATTCTTGAAGTGATTCCATGCTCTAATAACGCTGTGCCAATTGCAAATAAGATTGTGCAATATGGCTATGCATAATCAACATTCATAACATCACCTTCTACTGACACACAAAAATTGACAAAGACAAATCAAATTCTGTAAACCATGTTTACACAAAACTATTCTATGCCACTTTATAGAGTTGTTAGAGTAGGTTAGCTTCAACAACAAGCCAAATGGTTCACGAGGTATTAGCTAGAAGCCAAGGTTCCTCACTTGTTTCCTAGACTTAATGCAATCAAGACTATTGCTTTACAAGGAGGGGCGACAAATATGGGAGGATCTCTCAATAATGGTTCTAGTAATGCTGGCAAGCTTGTTCTCACAACTTGCGGTAACTACAATTCTAGCACAACCTTTAGAGATTTGTAGTTTCTCCAATATCATCAATTCGTCTCCAATAGATGTCCACACTCTAGCAGTGGTACAATGCAATCTGTGTAGATCAAACTTGGTGCCTCCCATGCATGCACTAACCTTGTGTGGTACCTAACATCGGCTTCTCTAACGTCCAACATTCCTGTAGGCCAAAACACAAAGACTAACTCACAATGCACAAGATCGAGGTATCCTGTGTTGTCTCAAGAGTTACATTTCTGACTCCAACTAGCACAGTCTCTACCCCAAGCCAAATGGCACTCCCTAGGCTCGCATTATGTTAGAGCATTTGACATCCATCGTGCCCCTATCATCGATGTCACATAATCGTCAAAAATGAAGAATCACACATGAAAACATTTTCAAATTCCATAACGGTTCTTCATGCCTTCTTCGCTTTGTAATATATGTACACTCATCTGTAGACATAGTTAGCAATCAAAGTGTAAGATAGATAGCCATACATCTTTCTCAAGAGTATTCCATTTATAGAACACACTGATAAATAAAACATTTATTCTTCCAGTTCTATTATCTCTGTCTCGATTCTCTACATTATCTAATATAGCTTCCGCATATGGACACAAAACATCTAGTTTTTCATCTAGAGTGTTGTCCACCACGATCTGTGTCGGCCCTGGATCACACTTTGAGACAATGCAACCAGACACCCATTTTGCCACTCCGGCTTATTCAACTTTAATAATATATTGTAGTTTCACTGTGCAGCGTTGGACCTCAGCATTAGAGGTGTCCAGCTGAAGTTGAGAAAAAACTCATCGTAGGACTTGAGCAATTTTATTGCAGTAATGTTTGAGAAAATAAACATTGCAAGAAATAACTTAATTGAACAAATCAATCCAACACTTGGTGGCTATGAAATGTGCCCTTGGGGATAGATTATACAATTCTGAAAGTTCACGGTAAAACCCTAGCCAAAACAATTAATTTCTGATTTCTTCTTCAAACCTTAGAAACCGAAAGTACAGATTTTTAAGGTGCCAAAGTAGGGCACAAAAATATTATTTTATTCCTCAATAATTATAGAAAAATTAGGAAATATTGCAATCAAAGATTTTCACAAAAAAAAAGATTTTATGATAAATTTGGGGCTGGAAATTTGTGATAAAATACCAAACTCTTATTTGCTGTTGTCAAGCATCCAAACCAGGTTTGGAAAAGCCTCAAACCCACTTGCCACACTTAGAATGGGGGTCGCTGGCCTCACAGGAGCTGTGCTGCCCTTCCTCAGTGTTGTTGACCCTTCTTGGGGGCCTTCTTCCACTCGCCGAGCTCCTTAACCTGTTCGCCACCCTTGGCAATTCCTGTACCTTGCTGCTGAAGCCAATGGTGTTAAAAAAAACACCTCTAAACACTTGAATTTATCCAATACAACCCCTGAATTAGGGCTGCTCAACTGATTAGTAAGGGTTTTCATCCTTCAAGTTCTCGGATGAGGGTTTCCGTCCTCAAAGATTTGAAGCTCTGCATTTCGTGCTAAAATTTCTGCTCTTCATTATTTCCAATCAAATTCTCCATATCTTTGCCAATGACTTTTCTTTCTTTTATATCCTTCCTCTTAAAAGTGTTGCTCAACTTGGAGGGAGGGTTATTATAGTTTAAAAGAGATTATGCCTTTTTCTCATTAAGGGTTAAGTTAACTTATGCTCAACAAGTCATTTTTAAGTCATAACTAGAAAATATATATCAAAAAGTATCTTTTATAACTTAAAAATAGAACCAAAATTTCCCCTTTGATTTTACCTTCCCTTAGCTGACGGGAAACATTCAAGAATTTGGCTAAGGGTCTTTTCCTATTCTATGTCCAAAAGGGGGACATGACAATCCTTCCTACCCAAAATTGCTTGTCTTCAAACAATTGCAACATCCAAGGGGCTGCCCCAACCGTTGGCCTCACATAAAATCCATCTTTAGCTTCTTCCCATGGAAGAAAACCTTATTTTGAAGCCCTTCATTGCTATACTTGCGAAAAGACCACTATCCATATGTGCGGGAAGTGTTGTGACAGCAATGAATTGCTTTCCCTCTCCCCAACAAAGGGCTGCCCCTGCTGTGCTCCCTATGACCAATCATAGGATAGCTGCCAACACACTCCAAACTTGCTTCCTTGTTCAGAATTTTGCATATTTCTTGGGCTGGAAGCTCCCTCAACCTAGCTGCAATTTGCTCCTCCTTTCCCACAACATGTGATCTTTAAAACTGACAAAAAAGATCACATATACTGTCATGTCTCTGGTGGTTAGTGGGCTGTGAATATGTCTCACAGCCTTCTTATCATCCATAATCATGAGAATTTTTAACAAAAACTTATCCTTGTGAAGTTTTCGCTTATAACATACCTTCAACATGGATTTGATGACCCTCAAGCTCATACCAAATGAGCTGCAACTGTTATGGACAGCATGGTGGAAGAACGTACCATGGCTGTAGCTGCCTTTCATGGCCATTTTCATCCATATGTGCACTTTAGATGTCCCCTTAGGACTTCCAATGAGCCATAAGGCTCTCCCAACAAGCCAAAAATATGGGTCCCCAATTTTTACAAAACAAGCAAATTTGAACAAATTTGGAACCATACCATTCATGTGGACACCTTCATGGAGTTGGCAACCTTGCCATGATGTTCCAAGAAGTGTCCGTTGTTTATCCTCATGCTGCCCCTTCCAAACATGCCTCCCAAGTGGCCTATGAGTGCATAAAAATTGTAGGTCCTCTTTTTCCTTGGAGCTGTCCCTAGCTTGCCCTTTCATCTCCACGAGATGGAGAGTATTTGTGGCCTCCATACAACCTTCTATTTCTGAATTCTAAATTTTCTTTTGCATGGCATACTCCAAGCTCGAAATGGGCTGAATCTCCTTCAAATTTTCAGAATGACCAGCATGATGTAGTGGCTGTCTTAACTCAGAACTTGCAGCCTTCTTTGCCTTTCTTGTTGTCCATGCAATCGGTTTCTCATGGAAGGTCCCTTCCATCATCTTTGAGGTCACTTCTAGGGGCGCCTTATTGCTCAAAGCATGCAAAATCACTTCTTTCCTGCCCACCTTAAACTTGAGCTCCATGGTTTGGTAGTTTTGGGTGTACTCCCCAAGTGAATGCAACCATTGGATGCCAAGCACCACATTCACTTCTCTTATGCCCACCACATAGAAGTCATCCTCAATTTGATGCCTTTCCAAGGTAATGTTTAGTTTAGGAATCTTTGTGGTGCATGGAATGGTGAAGCCATCTGCCATGGTGACTCTAAACCCCTTAAACTCTATAGGTTGCAGCCCACATGTTGCAACCAATCCCTTATCAATAGAATTGTGGGTGGCCCCACTATCAATGAGGATAGTCACATGCTTACCTTGCAAAATCCCCTTCACTCTATAAGGGTGATACCTAGGAGCCCCAAACAATGATGCCAAGGTACCACACTTCTTCCCCTCCAATGATCTCCAAGGGTTTTTCTTCATAGGTGGCTACCCCTACCTCTTCTTCTCCATCCGAATGTACCTCTATGTAGTGCACTTGCCCCTTTCCATGGCAACGGTGACCCGGTGTCCATGGATCCTTGCATGTGAAACATAGATTCTTCCTTCTAAGCTCATTTTGGGTGTCTCCCCCATCATTGTTCCAGCCTGGTAGTTCCTTTTGCTATCCAAAACCCTGCTGATTGGACCTCCCTTGCTGCCCAAAGGGGACTGATTTTGGCTGTTCTGAAACTGCAGACGTAGGTTGCCCAAATGTGCTTGTCCTTTGCTGCCCAGAAGGCCCAACGGTATTGGTTTTCTGCTGTTCGGAAGGTGTTGTTCCTGGTTGTCCGGTAGGCAGAAATCTTCCCTTAGAAGCTGAAAATTCCAGATTCAGTGCCCTCTTGATTACATCTTGAAGAGATGACAGATCAAAAACCTTGACCAACCCCTTGAGTGGTTCAGCCAACCCTTCAACAAACAAAAATACAAGTTTTTTTCACTCACATCAAGCACCATTACTAAAAGTCTTTGAAATTCATAAATATAATCATCCACCGATCCCTATTGTTTGAGTTGTGCTAATTTCTCGAAGTGTATCTCTGGATCCTCTATATCAAACCTCTTTGTTAGTCTTTGGTTGAATTCATCAAGTGTAGATTAACCCGTGGTACCACCACTCGTGTTACTCCCTCCAAATGCAAGATAACAAATTTAAGGGCTTCTTCCTCATACATGGGATTCAAGGATAAGTATGTATCCAATTTTTTCAACCATGATTTGACTGAACATTTATTAGATCCATCATAAGAGGGGAGAGTTATTTTCCCCAATCTTTGTTGTATGTCTTTCCATCATCGTTACCAAATCCGGCTGGATCCGAATTTTTTGGCCGGCCCAGATAAGTTTGTATGGGTCGGCCCTGTTTTTTTCCAAAAATGATTTTTTTTTTTTTTTTTTTAAATTTTTTAAGGTTTTTTGCGCAATGAATGCCCAGAAACCATAAACATGATATAATATTAACATTTTATATTATTTTATTACTATTTTTTATTGTATATGTCAATGTTGCATATTTTTAAACTATGCTTACATATATAACTGTATATATTCCGGATCGGATTTTTCCAAACTTTTTCAAAAATTCCGGATTTTGGAATTTTTTGCCCTCTCGAACGGATCCGGATTTCTGAACTTGGTAACTATGCTTTTTGTGGCTGCTCTTGATGAAATATTTTATTCCTTCTGGTGCCAATATTCATTTTCGATTGAAAAAAATACCTAAAAGACAATATCTCATGTGTTGAAAAATTGAGGGCTCCATATTCTTCCCCATATGCATCCATGTCTTCCTCTTCATGTGTTTGCCCATCTCATCCCGAGGCTTTTCTCTTTGAAGGAACTTTGCCCTGAAGGTTTTTGAAGGGGGTCTAATGGAAGTCCTTTCATTACCGGAAGAGTCTTCTTCACCATTATTTCTTGTTTCATGATTAGTTGATTTGTTTGGATGGAAACCCTGCATGATCTTAGCTTAGCCAAATCTGCTATAGATCTTTTCAAAGCATCCTACATCTCTCTTTGGGACTCTTTCAAACACTCCTGCATATCTTTCTGATTCTGTGTGAGGATCTCTTGTAGATAATTCAACTCCTCTGAAGGAGGGGTTCTCTGATCATAGTCCCCATAGCTTCTTACTGTGGATTCTGAAATCCTCTCACAGGGTGCCAAAATCTTGGCTCTGATACCACTAAAATGCTCTCTTAGGGACACATTATACAATTATGAAAATTCACGGTAAAACTCTAGCCAAAATAATTAATTTCTGATTTCTTCTTCAAACCCTAGAAACCGAAAGTACAGATTTCCAAGGTGCTAAAATAAGGCACAAAAATATTATTTTATTCCTCAATAATTATAGAAAAATTAGGAAATATTGCAATCAAATATTTCATATAAAAACAATTTTATGACAAATTTGGGGTTGGAAAATTGTGATAAAATGCCACTCTTATTTACTGTTGTCAAACATTCAATTCCGGCTTGAAAAAGCCTCAAACCCACTCGCCACACTCAGAATGGGGGTCACTGGCCTCATAGGTGTTGTACTACCCTTCCTCAGTGTTCATTGACCCTTCTTGGGGCTCTTCTTTCACTTGCCCAACTCCTTAACTTGTTCGCCACCCTTGGCACTTCTTGTACCTTGTTGCTGAAGCCAATGGTGTTAAAAAAAAAAAAAAACCTTAAACCACTGAATTTATCCAATACAACCCGTAAATTAGGGCTGCTCAACTGATTAGTAAGGGTTTTCGTCCTTACTAGTTCTCCGATGAGGGTTTTCGTCCTCAAAGGTTTGAAGCTCTATGTTTCGTGCTAAAACTTCTGCTCTTTGTTATTTCCAATCAAATTCTCCATATCTTTGCCAACGACTTTTCTTTCTTTTATATCTTTCCTCTTAAAAGTGGCGCTCAACTTGGAGGAAGGGTTAGTGTAGTTTAAAAGAGATTCCATATTTTTCTTATTAAGGGTTAAGTTAACCCATGCTCAACAAGTCACTTTTAAGTCATAATTGGAAAAGATATATCAAAAAGTATCTTTTATAACTTAAAAATAGGACCAAAGTTTCCCTTTTGATTTTACCTTCCCTTAGCCGACACGAAACGTCCAGGAATTCGGCTAAGGGTCTTTTCCTGTTCTATGTCCAAAAGGGGGACATGATAGGCTATGAGCTTGGGAATGAGATGCCATATGAAATTGATGTTATTGATGCAATATGGACTATGCAAATCAGACACATTGAGATAAAGTTGAGCCCAAGGACCTCTTGACAATTCCAAACACTAACAAAGAGTAAAGGTAATGGGCTGATGGTTCGAGAGCATGGCCTTTGACAGAACTTGCACTAGGCACAAATGACTATAGTCAAAAGAGAAAAAACTATGAGAAGAGAGCATAGATTGATCAAGGTGCTTGAGAACTTTATCAAACAAATGGACCAAGTGAACACCATGTTAGGGGCGTCGAATCTTCAATAGGCCTTATGGGTTGGAAGTCCTATCTGAGCTTGAAAGCTAATCGGAGCCTCATAATCTCCTAGACACAATCAAAGGAAAAGGGAGCCCTTTTTGACCTTTGTATATTCTGCCATTTTAAGTTCTCCACAAAATTTTCAAATGGCTTCCAAGAAGTTCATTAGCAAGCCAACGATAGAGGAGGGCTCGTTTAGAAGTGTCGTTGGATGTGTTTAAGTTGGCAAACCCTATCATTTTTCCACTTGGCAAAAACAAACATCGAAGCAATGTGCTGCACTACCTCTCTAGTCAACAACATCAAAAGCATTTTGGGGTGAGCATGCAATGCCACCTTACTCAATATACCAAGAATATGTGATGATTAGGTTGATATTACACGTGTCCAACCTACACAATTAGGTAAAGTTTTTTATAACAAGTCTCCCATAGGACCATCATTTCTCTATCAAGTTGGTAGTACTTGAAGCGAATCCACTCACTATTTAATAACAATACGGACGTAAAATGTCTTCACTTTGTGCATCAAAACACCATTTACTTCTAGGGTAAGAATCATTATAGATTTCATGCCGAAGGGAATGATTTAAGTTGGCAAACTCTACTGTTTTTCCAATGGAAAAAAACAAACATCCAAGCAATATGCTGCACTCTGTCTCCAGTCAACAACATCAGAAGCATATTGGGGTGAACGTGCAATGCAACCTTACTCAATATACTAAGAGTATGTGATGATGAGGTTGACATTACACGTGTCCAACCTACATAGTTAGGTAAAGTTTTTTAGTAACAAGTCCCCCATAGGACCATCATTTCTCCATCAAGTTGATAGTACTTGGAGCAAATTACTCACTATTTCATAACACTACGGATGTAAAACATCTTCACTTTGTGCATCGAAACCCCTTTTACCTCTAGTGTAAGAATCATTTTAGATTTCATGCCAAAGGGAATGATTCTTCTCTTCATCGCTTAGCTGCAGTTGTTTGGTGAACGGAGTACCTCTCCATCCCAATCCCTGCTTATATTATCCAATTTTAATCATGCAGACATATTTAATGTTTCAATCATGCATATATTCCTTCTCATATGCATGCTCATTGTCATATTCACTATTTATATCATGCCCATAACAAAAGGACAATTCTGGGGAGGAACTCTTACCATAAGTACACAGTCAAATCGTCACTGGATAAGGTAAAGTGTTATATGCTATTACATTCCCTATGACATATAAATATTGGTATCTTATTTTGCAAATTCCATGAACGTATTGAATTGTCATTTTGGTCATTGATCTCTCTGGCCCATAATGTGTTACTTAATTATGATCCAATGGGAAGGTCAACTATGCACAATGACATGCATGACATGATTATGGTCATTACACAATATACAACACAATAAAATTGTGGCACAGAAAATTAGAATTCAACCATTAAAATTTAACAGTAATGTAAATTTTAGCCAGTCATATGCATAACATTTATATGGCATTGAACTAAAACCAATGAAAGGATAAAGAGAAACAATAACCACCAGTTTACCGAAATGCAGCGTGTAAATGATCTACAATTTACTATAAGAAATCATCCTCCAATCTGATCTTAAATGAAATCAGCAAAATAAATAATTCCAAACTGAAGTGAGTATGGCGGCCACTTTTCTATATCAACTACAACAAACAAATGGAGTGCAAATCCATTTGTTATCATAAGACTTCGACAGTCGATAAAGGGCACTGACACTAAACTGTAGAAACATCCATCAACAAAAGGGCTCATTTTTCCTCTGAAAAGGAACCAATAAAAGAGATGCTAACATGCCACCTGCTATAATAGGAGTTTCAGTCCTAAAGCAGTTTCTGCCCTTCCTAATACAAGTTGCCACCCTTGTAAGCATATGACAATTAGGTCATTTTACTTATTGGCTGAATTATGTTTCGTAAATCATCCAATTTGATCTATCACAGCCAAGTTTGCACAAGTGCAAAAGCCGTCTGTTTCTTTATCAATTTGTTCCTCATTAGTACTAGACAACCCTTTTTAGCAGAACATGCCTTGATAAGACATCCACTAACTGAAGAAGATCCATCATCATGATATGATGATCTCTTCAGGGGTATTCAAAGGTATATATATGATTCGTATTCTTCACAACTCATCATCATAGGTTGGCCTGAATTTCATGTATCCAGCCATCTTCCAAAGGTGTTACTGATTCTGATTATTGGGTCATCTATAGGCTTGTCATAGTTAAGTGGCTCAATGAGAGGACTCTCTCTAATTATTGATATCTCTTCTCTCTGATCAAGCTTACATTGTTATTTTTAGACATTATACTTGATATATGAAATTTTGTGTAATACATGGAGGATTTATTTTTATGACTAAAGATTGCAACATCTTGTGTGCTCTTTATAACCTCGTCAATCATAACTAGCCTTCAAATTATCCTATTCAATAATGATCGTGAGGGGTTCTTGTATTGTTATGCATTCCGGCTCATGTATTGTTTTGCTTTCCCTAAGGTCTTTATTTTTTTAATTATTCAATACCCAAATTTTGGGCCATGACAAACGTATAAAACTTTCTGAATGGCAAGTGACCAAAATGATGATCATAACAATGTATAAAAACCAACTTCCATTTTTATTTTGAGATTTAGGTCCTTAATCACATACAAAATCATGTAATTTACAGCTTCATGGAAATGGTGCACGGAATGCACTTTCAAGTTTGGTGCAACATCGCAACATTATTTATGTTTTGCATGCGGATAAAAGTGGCAAACTTTTGACAAAAACCCCCAAAGAGGAATGCTCAGTTTTGGTCGATTGGATTTTGATTGACAGCTTGACTGGTGGAAGGTCAGTATGTTCAGATAATCTGGGTTCAATGTTATGTATTTCATGACATTCATAGTTTTTCATATCTTCTTCGTGGTATGTTCATTTTTATTTATTTTTTGTTTTGTGGTATGTTCATTTGTTTTTCTAAGCTAACATAAATGCTTTATTAATTTCTTGTTTACAGTGGTCAAAAGTTTGATTGGGAGAGTTTACAAGTTCCTAATGATTCTAGTAAAAATGGATGGTTTCTAGCTGGTGGTATTAATCCAGAAAATGTTAGTGAAGCAATATCAATTCTCAGACCAGATGCAGTGGATGTATCTAGTGGGATTTGCGCACCTGATGGTATCCAAAAGGATCCTATTCGTATTATTTCATTTATGGATGCAGTGGGGCAAAGTAAATAAAGGTGTTTTGATCCATGTCATTATGAAGTATATAACCATATAAAATATCAATTATCGATTTCAACAACCAATTTTAATAAGGGCTATACTCACAATTATATGTAGGAATCAACTGTACGCATTTAATAGCTTCTACAGTTCACCCATTGTGTTTTGCTCAATTTATAGAGAGAGATCTTTCTCATTGTTGTATATTGTTTGAACATTCACCATATTCTGGTATAGCTACCCATGCAGAGCTTCCTTGTAATCTTGTAAAGTTTGTATCTTATCGCTATCATTAGTTTGAAAATTCAATTTTCATTTTAATGTGTACCAATGTGAGTAAATTTGATAAGATTGAGATTAGCCTTTTGTTGTAAAGAGTTAACTTTGTATTATATATGTGTGTGTGTGTTTTTTGGTATATTCGCTTTCTTCAGCTTAGATGCCACGATCGAGGGGTATATCTTCAGTCAAATTCACCTATGACTTTCACCTGGGCTTGTTTTGCTCAATCTATAGATACAGATCTTTCTCATAGTTGTACATTGTTTGAACATTCACCATATTCTGGTATAGCTACCCATGGAAAGCTTCCTTGTAATCTTGTAAATTTTGTATCTTATCGCAATCATTTGTTTGAAAATCCAATTATCATTTTAACATGTACCGATGTCAATAAATTTGATAAGATTGAATTAGCCTTTTGTTGTAAAGAGTTAACTTTGTATCATATATTTGTGTTTGTTTTTGGGTATATTCACTTCCTTTGGCTTAGATGCCACGATCAAGGGGTATCTCTTTAGTGAAATTCACCTATGACTTGCAGCTGGGCTTGTTTGTTGGGTTACGCAACTTCAACTGAACATTTGTATATTTTTATCATGTACCATGTCTCCTAGGGATTTGAAAATGGGTCTACACCATGAAAGGCCAGATGATATTACCACAAAGGAAAATGATAGTCAATGGGGACAAAGGTAGCATAGTTGATTTGTGTGGCAGTTCAACAAAGAGGCCTCATCAACACACTAGTCCCAACCAAGACATCCTCTGTGTGTGTGTGTTTGTCTCGAGTGGGCCCAATGTTGAAGTTTTGTGTACTTCATAGAGGAGTCACACATTTGCATTTGGAAAGGGTAGTGGTTCGTAATGAGCATAGATATGCCATAGCTAATTCACCAACATGAATGCTATTCCAAAATGAAAACAACTTAATTTATTTGTTTGCTATTCCCATTTGATTTGCTTAAGAAAACAATCAATTTGTGCTTAGAAACGAGTTGTTTAAGTGTTGCAAATAAAGTGTATTGTATAGCATTCATGACCTGAAACAAAAACTTGAATTGAAACATCACAAAACAAAGCTCAAAAGCAAAGGATTTCACTGGAGAAACCAAAGGGGGGAAAACTGCATAAAAGTAAGGCTTTGCTCTTTCTTGCCAATTTATCCCCTACAATAATTAAGCTTACTACCTTCATGAGGCCTTCAATGATACAAACAACTTATTAACAATATCTTAACACTTACAATTGCTTTGCAATTTGCTTCAAATGCACACTTTCCTAGTGCACTCTTAACATACAAATCCCTAGAACACAACCAAAAATGAAAAGAATCCCTTGAGTGAGCCCTTTATGCCTTCTTGACCCTTTACAAGCTTATTGCCTTCTTGAGGCCTTCAAGGATACAAGCAACATATCATTAGGATCCTAACACTTGCAATTGGTCCAAAAGATGCTACAAATGCACTCTTGCATTCTCCCTAGAGCACTCAATTGAGAATGAAAAGAATCCCATGAATGACTTTTGAGATTTTGAATTACATTCAAGGAGGATCATGTCGTTTTATAACTCCACAAGATCCATAACGAAAAAAGAAAACAAATATGCACAATAATAGAAGTGTTTTATTATCTCCTAGTTTATTACAACACACCCTTGAGACTACGTCTTGAAGGGGTGAGATATGGCTCTAAGCTCTCCCCTATCACATAAGAGGCATGCTCTATCTAAAACAAGATGTATAAGTTAGGAATGACACAATAACATTTTAAAATAGAGCAACTAGCAACAATTAGTTATCTCCCAAACTAGAACAATGCAACTATCTAGCTAGGACGACCTAGATAGGGATAACTCATGATGCAAATGTTCAAGGAACTATCTACTCTTAGAATGCAATAATGTGTAACAAATACAATAAAATAACTTAAGATGCAAACTAACCTACATGAAAATTAACATGGAAAGGTGTATTCATCCTATACACAAACAATGACTCGTCAAGGCTGTACAAAACCAAACTTACCCAAGATGCCTCAAACAAGAAGTCCGAACAATAGAACACATGAAGAGACATTATTTCCAGCTATTACTTTGCCTACTCTACCTATTCATTTCACTTGTGGAAAACTACCACAACTATCAGGACAAAATGTTTGACACAAACACAATTGCCATGACAATGACTTTACCGCCTTGACACAAATGAAACGGTCCTCCCATAAATGAAACAACCATGACAAAAACAAAACCACCACCTTGTTTTTGGCAGTTTTGTCACTAACAAACATGTTCTTTGTTTCTACTCTATTTTGTAGGCACTTATTTTAGTTGTGTTTGACTCTAGGGTGTCTGGATCACCTTAAAATAATACACAACCTCTATACAAACTTGCATAATCTTTTCTAACTAAAAATCATCATATTAGGAATGTTTGAGTGTTTCAAGTTGCATACTCAGTGGATTTGCCTAGTGAAGGAGAATAGAAGCTTAGTAGAATTGAACTCAATTGATTTTGCGATCCAATTCAGATCCCAACTTGCCAATTAAGAGGCTTTTCGTCCCTAAAAGCTTAATTAAGGATTCACAACGTGAGGGAACAATTCAAAATACTAGTTGGCTTTGCTTGGCAATTGTCCCATCAACTCAATTTGCCAATATTCCTACTCTACTCTCCTTGATGTTCTCACTTTCTTTTGCAAATCATCTTGTCCAACTCTTATTGCGCATAAGATGCAAGGTCCTCAATGGAAGGTAACAAAATACCTTTTTATGCATCTAGCATAGAAGGTTCAAAGAGGCGTAAGTTTTTTATATTCACAAGTAAATAGAGTTGCATGTATGGAGGTTGGTCTAATCTAAAAGCAATTTTGCCTATTTGTTCAAGAAACTTAAACAAACCACACCAAAGTGATTTTATTTTATTTGCTTTATTCTCTCTTTGCTCAAATACGACCATACTTTGTCCCCAACGTGGAACCTATGCTCAACTTTGTGTTTATTATGTCTTGTTTTGTACTTAACTTGATGTTTGTTCGATATCTTTTGCACTTGGCAGTGTATTTGCCTTGTATTTTAAGTAAAAATTTTAGTTTTTGGACTTGGAGTTAGCCTATTTTATTCTTGTTATGGTTGTCCCATCATAACATCAAACAAACTAGGACATAAGTAACCAAAACATTGTATTTAAAGGAGATTTATAAGTAGAAGAAATAATTGCCCCATTATATGGATGTTGGATATAAAATTGCCATGACCTAAATGCAATCACATGATAATGATGTAACCACCATGACACAAATGAAACCTCCTTGATAGAAATGGAATTGCCATGATAGAATCACAAACATTAGTTAACTGTTTCTAGCAGGTTTGTCACTAACAAACCTATTATCCATTTTTGCTTTGTTTCTCATGACCCTATTTAGTTGTGTTCAACTCCAAGCTGTCTAAATCGCCTCATAACCTTTTGCATCCTTCACAAACCTTTGTACAAATTTGCATAATATGTTCTAATTGAAATTCGTCATTTTATGAATGATTGAGGTTAATTTTACTAGTGAACGAGAATAGTGGTTTAGTTGAATTGAACTCAATTGATTTCATGATCCAATTCGGATCAAGGAGGGTAGGTATGCCCAATATGAATAAATACATAAGGTAAATTAAAATAAAAATCTCATTGTGGGCTTCCATGAGGGGGGTTTCATACACTTAATTGGTGTCTCGCTTTGCGATGACCTAAAAAACTACTTTTGTCTATATATGTGTATGTACATGTTCGTTAAAAATGGAACAAGAGAGGTAAACAACATGAAATATGTTCAAAAAAAAATAAAGGAAAAAAATATATAGTATTATTTTCTAGCATATATCTCAAAGTGTGATGAACTTGATAATTGTGAGTCAACGTAGATGCTATTACGTGCACAAAATTCCTTTCCAATTTAAAAGTTTGAATTTTGTGTTACAAGTTTGCGGGTTGATGTGTTAGCATCATCCTTCTTTCAATATCAAGAGGTACTTGTGTATTTTGTGGGTCCCCTAGCCTTGTGATTATTATTCATGTACATGAATGAAAGGTCGCAAAAAAATGACTGCTCAATAGAAAATATTCTTTGAAGTGATGACTTGAATATTAAAATACTCCATGTAGTGAAATATCCACCAAAAATACCTAACTACCATAACATAGAAAATTCAATTACATACAAACTTCCTCTAGAGTTTTTGATGTGAGAATGGGAGTCAATGGTTACCCAGTCCAAAAAAATGAGTGTTTCATTCTTATAATCAAGATGATGTTTTCACAGTGTATAATATTATAAAATGAGTGTTTGGATAAAATTGTGTAGTAAATTTTTAATCAACGTTTCGAAATGCACTCCGTGATCCATCATCAAAATTTTAACCTATTTTTTATTTATAAATTTCGAGGTTGTTAATAGAGAAACATGGTAAAGGATGGTGCCCAATCTTTTTTTTTTTAAAGGAAACCTAATAAAGTATGATTTGGTTTTAAAAGGACATAACTAATGGGAACAAGTGAAAATGAGCCAAAGATTTGAATTTCAAAAAACATTTATTATTTGGTTTTGGGGGAGGGGGGAGGAGGGCGGAGGTGCGCATGGTCCTAGTGACAATTAATCTTAAGAGCTGACAAGGAAGGAAAGAAAGAAGTTGCAATAATGCCAACAAATTAAAAGGAACTAATAAGGAAAAATGCCATATGTTACAAAAGTAACTAAACACAAAGTACTTTAGAAAATGAGGAGTAAACCTAAAGTGATTAATCCTCGAGCCATAAAATATAGTACAAGTATAAATAGACATGTGAGGGAAGAACTCCCCATTAAAACCTAAAGTAAATGAAGATCAAAATAGGGGATTGTGAAAAGAGATCAACACTATCACCTTTTTGTAGTAAGGTTTGGACCAAAAGAACCAACAACATCATTTTCTATCATTAGGAAAGGGCCAATGCAAGCTTTGAGAATGCTCACAAGATAATGCCGAGGGCTACGAGGGCCAAGGTGGAAAATCCTAGGATAAATTTGAGTACTTCCCCTAGAGATTCTCCTAATATCAAAGATCAATGAACCTTTACTAATTGGGACTTTTCAGTGACACGACCACAAATGAATGTAACCAATATATATGGTTTGCCTTCCACGAATGAACCAAGGAATTTAGGAAATGACACAATTAAAATCACCCTTTAAGTCTTTTTCGAGGGTGAAATGATATTAGCTAGAAACAAAGAAAATTATTGTAGCATTTCCTGTAAGTAAGGAGCCACAATGTGATGTTCCCAAATGAATGTCTTTATATTTCTGTCTTAAATTATTTCAAAAGAATGTAGCATTTTTAGATTTTGTTGTGTGGTGTTTTCTACACCAAGAGAGTTTCTACATGTGCCTTTCAATGATTAGGGTAACATGTACAAAATAGAGATGGTCTCCCCAAGTAGTATCTGAGTTGAGATAATTTTATTAAAATCATAAAAAAAGATTACAAAGCTTGTGAAGGGTGTCCATACGATGTTATCTCATATTTAAAATTATCTTAACAAAGACGAAAAACTATGGGAAGTGGAAGAGCTTAGCTCTTCAAATTCCTTATTCTCCTAAAAAAATAATAAAGACAAAAATGAGATGGATGAGTTTTCAACTTCCATCCTCGTCTGCACACAAAAACAAATAAAAATTATTTTATGTATAAAGCTAAATATTCTAAGAAACAAATGTATTATACTTTAGATCAATATTCCTAACATACCACCTTCTGATCCAAAGTCTATCTCCAACTTTTATTTCTTCTTTCACTTTTGCTTCATTCCAAAAAGTCCTTTGATTTTTTCAAACTTATCTCAATCCAAAGAATTTGTGATTATGCTGGATCAACTATCTTCTATGTCGTTAACATCCTCAAATAGTGATACTTAGCATCCGTATGTTTGGGCTTCACATGAAGTACAAGATTCTTTGCAATTTTGATGGCACTTTGAATATGAACATTCAACATTGTTGGACCTTCCTGACCATTCTAAAACTCCTCAAGTATATATCAAAGATATACTACGTCACTTGAAGCATCCCATGCTACAAGGTACTCTAATTCAATTATAGAATTAGCCATGGTATCTTACTTCTTGCAACCCTAAGCCATTGTTCATGTCCCCAAATGCATCAAATAACCTATAGTAGACAACTTGCCATCCACACTACCACCATAATCTGCATTTGAAAAACTCACAAGTCAAAAATTATCATTTCTCCTAAATTTCACGGTAAACATTTTTGTACCCTACAAGTATTTCAAAACTTTGTTAGCTACCAATCAATGGCTCTTTCTTTATTCATGCATGAATCTAACAAAAATACTAACTACAAATGAAATATTAGGTCTAGTATTCAATAAATAGACAAACCTTCAACTGATTGCCTATACCTTGTATCATCAACATATGTATTTAAAATTAGTTTCCATGGGTGTTAGAGATGGTCTGCAAACTTCTATTTCAAAAATTCACATATGTATTTTTGTTGTGAAAGTAAAATACAATGATATTTTTGTCTTACCTCTATTTCTAAATAATAATGCAAAAAAACTAAACTAGTAACTTCAAATCCTTCTTTCAAAATTTTCTTGACCAAAATAAGTTGGTTGTCATAAATTCCACTTAGAAAAGATCATCCACATACAAAACCAAAACCACAAGCTTGTTTCCTTGCACTCATATACACAAAGTATTATCAAATTCATTCCTCACAAAACCAATCTGCCTCAAATACATATCAAATTTTGCATACCATGCTCTAGGTTCTTGTTTCAATCCATACATAGCCTTAGAAAGCGACATACCTTGATTTTTGAATCATTTTATTCAAATCTATGTGGTTGTAACATGTAGACAACTTCCTAAAAATCACCATTAATATTAATACTTTTACATATAATTGATATACCTTCCAATTTTGTTGTGTTGCAAGAGTTAAAACCATTCTCATTATATCCCACTTGGTTGTAGGTGCAAAATTATCCTGATAATCTATGCCTTATTTTTTAGCACACCCCCTAGCTACCAATATTGATTTGTACTTGTCCATTGATCCATCCATCTTATACCTCACCCTATACACCCGTTTACTCCTAATGAGGTTCCCTCCAGGTGGACAATATACAAGATTTCAAGTCTCGCTTTCCATGATGGACTCATACTCAATCCTCATAGCAGCTCTCCATTTTTCTATTTGAATTTCCTCTATAAAATTTGATGTTTCACAAACATTTGTTGAGAAAGCATAATTTACCAGTTTTCAAGTGATCCTTGACCTGATATGATTCCTTTATTAGGTGTAAGTGAAAAAATATGTTATTTTTCCCACTTGGGAATATGAGGCAACTCCCAACCCATTGTGCTCTTTTATTATTTTTAATCTCTTACATTACATGAGATTGAGATGAAACCTGCTCATCCCTTGAACTATCAAGATTTACATCATTATAACTACTATAAATGGAATTTGAATCAAGTGAACCACTTACCACACTAGAATCACCATTTTGACTTGATGACTCTACAGGCCTACAATTTTTGCTCCAATCCAAAGTATACCAAACTTTCCTTATTGGGATGAGCTTCCCTGTTTTCCTCACTTTCAATGTTTTTTTCTCAGCCTATATCACTAGTTTCTCATGTTGAGAATCATCCTTGCTATCTAGTTCATAATAAATGACATATTTACTGATTATGAATTTTTTTATTGAAACCAACTTCATTCAATCTATAGCATTTATTCTCATCAAAATAGTGAACCAAAATATATGTCACTTATAACATCTAGTTTCTTCGAAGCTCATAAGGAACTAGTGCATAACATGCTAAACCAAAAAAAATCAAATGCTTTAACTTTGGTTTGTACCCATGCCAAACCTTAATATGTTTCACTCCATCCAATGTTGAAGTTGGTTCTATATTCCTCAAATAGACTGTTGTGTGTATTGTATCTCCCCGAAAATAATGATCTAGATTCTTATAGTTCAACATAGATCTAGCCATACCTTCAAGTGTCTTTTGCATTATTTCTACTACCCAATTCGAGTGTTGTGTGTAAGCGGCTGTAAAATGCCTCATAACATCATGCTCCTTGCAAAAATATTGCAACTCATCAAAAATGTATTAACCACCATTATTTGAACTCAACGTCAATATCCTCATGTTAGATTGTTTCTCAACTAAATTTTAAACTCAACAAACCTAGAGAACTCCTATGATTAATTTTTCATGAAACACATCCATGTCATATGAGAATAGTCATCTCTAAAAAATACAAAATTTCTATTAATCTTATGTGAATAAGCATCCATATCACAAACATTACTATGAATCTAATGCAAAAATATTTTAGCTCTCTAACTTGACTGTTGTGGGAACCTTTCACGATTTTGCTTACATATTAGGAATGCTTCACAAAGAATATTATCTTTTCCAAAGGGTGTTAATCCATGTATCATGCATTTCATTTTCAAATAAGTCAAACTATGCAAATTCAAATTCCCACACCTGAGATGCCACTACTTTTGAAGATGCAAAATTTGTTTTTGTGCAACTGGTACATGTTCCTCTCTTCTTGGTATGATTTTGTAATGTATTCTAATCAAATTACCATTCTCATATCCTATATATTCATATCAACATCCATTCTTAGCTGAATTTACTTTCACCAACCATCCTTAAACATAACTTGATAACCTAAATTCCTTATAGTTAATAAAGAAAAAAAATGCTTTTTAAAAGTGGGTACATACCATACATAAAAAATAAAGGTTTAAGTGTCATTAGGAAGTTTGAGTTTCATAATTCCAATGCCAATTTCTCTATGAAGAGTCTTGTTTAGAAGTCTAACGGAGCTAAAAATTTCCTTATAAATCTCCCAAACAAAATCCTTCCTGAAATTCATATGGCTTGTTGTTCTCGTAACCACAATCCACACATTTGTCAAATCCTCAAAATCTCTACTAGAGTTTCTTGCACATGGCACTTCTACCTTTATTGTAGTTGTTTTATCGGTGAAGTGTATATGTGATGTTAAAGTAATAAAAGTACACCAAACCAATAAATTAGACACAAGAGTAATAGATCTGATATAAATACAATAAATAAATATCTAAAATGTGCCTAACAAGAGATAAATGAAAGTACAAAGAAAAAATTGGAATTGAAAAAATGGATTTTACATATTTTTACCTGATTTCTGACTCACTTGTGATCTAACAAGGATTGAAAGTACTAAGAAGAAGGCCTAGAAATACTTTATAAGAGAATCTAGAAAGATGACTAGATCTAATGATGTAAGCAAAATCAGAATGTTTAGATAGTGGTATACCAATATCAGATTGCTTTGAGAGCAATTGTCAGTCTCAAAAATGGTAGTGTGGTTCTAATAGTGGCAGAATAGGTCAGATCAATATGAAACTATGTAAATCTCTTCGTCTGCACGTACTCGATAGATAACTCTCCTAGATCAACAAATTGCTTGTTGAAATTTATAGAATTCCTTCTCCTTTACTCAAGCGCTACTTTGCTCTATGAGACCTTTCAAGGACATAAAAAAATTGGTGTTGTTATGAGGGGACTACCTCACTTAGTCCCTTGTGTGATGATAAGTTGTGAATCAACATTCATGCAAGTCAACACAAAGATCCATGTATATGCATATCCCATTCCTTATTGAAAAAATGGGTTTTACATATTTTTACCTGATTTTTGACTCACCTTTGATCTGAAAGGGATTGAAAGTAATAAGAAGAAGGTCTAGAAACACTTTGTAAGAGAATCTAGAAAGATGACTATGATCTGACGATGCAAGCAAAGTCAGAATGTTTTGATAGTGATATACCAATATTAGACTGCTTTGATAGCAATTTTTAGTCTCAAAAATGGTAGTATGGTTCTGATAGTGGTAGAATAGGTTAGATCAATATGAAACTATATAAATCCCTTCGTCTACAGCTATCGATAGATAACTCTCCTAGATCAACAAATTGGTGCATGAAATTTATAGAATTTCTTCTCCTTCACTCAAGCACTACTTCGCTCCAAGATACCCTTCAAGGACATAAAGAAATTGGTATTGTTATGAGGGTATTGCCTCAGTTAGTCCCTTATGTGATGATAAGCTGGGAATCAACACTCATGCAAGTCAACACAAAGATCCATGTATATTAATATCCCATTCCTTATTCCTATGTATAAGATGCAAGAAAGTAATCGATTCTATAGTATCTTTTACTAGTCCTTCATTTGGTATAAGTATGCCACAAAAACTCTTCTAAAAATAGTAAAAAATAGCGTAATAAATCCTTACATGTGTACCTTATAATTTATTGAGCATGCGATGCTTGTGAGATGTGTTAAATGTATTAGGGTGCTTGTGTATATATAGACTTCTCAAATTCAAATTAAGACCATATTGGTGTGGAAGCTAACCTTGTGGAAGGGCGAAAACAAAAACTTGGGGCACAAAAATACATGATGAAAATGGGGGAAGGGACTAAAGGGACCCATGATCGACATGACCACTATCAGATCAACCTAATAGTAGTCAGACCATTGTTATACTATTTTAACACTAGTTAGGATGACCAAAACCATAAAAACAAATATCTAATAGATTGCAATATTTTCTAAGAGCATCCCAAGGCAAACATATGAAAAATTTGAAGGTGTTCAGGAGTGAATGGTGATAAGGGAAGGTTATACAAGGCCCAACATAAAATAAAATGCACCATTATGAACCAATGATCCATATGTGCAAAAAAATGATCATAAAATTACAATTACAAGTCATGTACTAAAATGAGGTGTTTACATAGTTCCACACTTTAATGTGTGTATATGTGTATATATTAAAGTAAAAAAACAAGTACATATGGGAGAGATTGATGTATAAACTATAGCTGAAACCTGTAAGTTTTGCTCAAATTTAATACCAGATATGAGAGTGATCTCAAATTCAAGAAGAGGGGAGAAGTTACCTCATATCAAAGTCCAAATCCCACAACTTGTAAAACAAAAAAAAACTTATCTCATTGTGATCTGCATGAATGTCTTGATTGTCATTAAGGGTCCATGAAAGATAGTCAATGCACCTATGTCAACATATGAAGTGTACCTACAAACAAACAAAATATTTCCAAGCAGATCAATGTTATATAAAATAATAATAATATAACCATTGAAATAATTGATAAAAGGAAAGATACAGTATGAATGAATACACCTAGTGGTATGCAAACCATGTCATCATCTCTAAAAAATATTGAACTGTCATGAGTCTAACTAGTACTTTTGCGTGGGAAAATAACTAAAACATGGGTCCAACTAACCCTGCCAAGTGGTGAAATAATTGATATGTGAATCCAACTAACCCTTCTAAGTGGTGAAATAATTGATTTGTGGATCCAATTAACCCTTCCAAGTGGTGAAATATCTAAAATTTGAGTTCTATTGACCTTGGAAAGTAACAAAAACTCTCTAGTTCCCAGCTAAAGAAGTGAATATCAAGTACCTCTCTATTAACTTGTTGAAATCATGTAACTGAAATACAATAAGTCAATCATATACCCATTTTTTGAGGGTGAGATGCTCTTGCATATCACTCATCTCAAAAGATAATTACATGCACTATGTGTAAAATAGATAAAATATTTTTTTTCAATAATCATGAAAGAACATTTGTAACATGTAAAGATAATCATATAAAAATTTCATCATCAAAGCTCATCAATAAACCAATAATATATTGCCAAAATAGAAGCAATATAAAAAAAGGGATGGAAAGGAGAGCAACCAATATGCCCCAATGTAAAAGTATAACCAAATATGGACAATATGTAGTATTGAAGCACGACAATAACATGCTCCAATGTGAATAAGATGTATGAAAGGGCATATGGAAAGTGCCTTCCTCGATATAATAAATGTATAATCTATAAACACATGGCCAAATCATGCCCAAAATGGAAATATATAAGTAGTGGATCATAACAATATTAATATGCCCCAAAAGATGCATGGTAAAAACCTTGACAACATAGGCAACGATCATAAAATCTCACAAGTAATAAAGTGTATGCTATAAATCATGGAACCAACCATATAATATCACATAATATAGTCAAGCAAGGTAAACACACACAATTATGTAATTGTTTTATCTTTTAGTGCATTAGGGTAAATAACTCTAATATAACGTGATAAAACATTTGCATAAGGGAAATCTAGCATATAAAAGTCTAAAAAATTAAATCATATTTTACCTAGTGGTTGAAAACAATAAAAAAGTGTAAATGAAGTGATTTGAAAAGCTATGACCTATGTAAAATAGCAAGAGTGACAAAATGAACACATCTAGGCAAAATCTTGGGATTTTTAGGGTGCAACAATGGCGTGGAAGTGATATCTCAACTCTGTGTGAATTATAAAACCCTTAATGTCAAATAATAGATTGTTAGAATAAATAAATTGGTGGCTTACTCACCATAGTAATCAAAATTTAAGTGAGTAAAACACTCACATAGAATCTTTAATAGTAACCTATTGTGGGATAGTATAATCCCATAAGATATTTTAGTTGTTATCTCACGTAGCTTGACTTAAATTAGAGAATGGTTAATAAGATAGCCTCCCTATTTTATATGTGTTAATATTGTAATGTATTTTGTATAAATTTACATATAGTTTAATAAAATGGTTAACGCTTGGATTTTCGTTATTGCTTTTATTTAGTATCAAAGAGGTGGATTCTGAGCAAATGTGAATAAGTGAAGAGAAAATAAAGAATAGAGCCAAGGAGGATCCTCAAGCACTCAAAGTTGTACAAACTTCAAGCGACACGTTCTTCTTTTCTTCCTCTCATTTTGTTTGATCTTATTTTATTTTATTTCATTTCATTTGTTATGAGATCATTTATTTGATTTCATATATATATATATATATATATATATATATATATATATATATAACATTTCAACCCAGTGCTTGGAGTGAACAACCCAAGGGCACAACTCTTTGTAGGAGATGTCTTAATGAGGAGGAAGGTGTTTAAAATTAAAAAGAAAACACTAGTTTTTTAGATTAAAAACCATAAGAAAAGGGCAACGATATGATTTCATTTCATTTTGTTTGGTTCTATTTTTGGCATATAGTGTCCATGCCATTCATAGAGGAAGAACACAATTGTAAACAAATCAATGCACCATATAAGCAATTTACCAACACATCCCCTTATTCAAATCACATTGTAGTTTGATGTGAAAATCATATTTGAAGGTGTTACAAGATCTTCAATCAGCCTCGAAGAATAAAAAACTAGAAAAAACAAACCAAAAATATACCTGGAGGTGCACCATAGCATCTTTAGAGTGATCCAACCATTCTTAAAAATTTGCACGTACAGGGGAAAAATATTGGCTGATTAGTTTATGGTATTTTTAGCTTTTTTTATTGCATTTAAAAAAATATAACACATTTAATATCGAGTTTTAAAAATCTTTACCTTAAAAAAGCGTACAAGGTAATTAATTATAACTCCAACAAACTGAGTGGCCCAAGAAGCCAAAAATTAGACACACTATGATTTATGGTCCTCCATTTTCTTGTATCAATGCCTAGAGTTGATGGAACTGACAAACTAGTCATATCAACAAGATTCAAACATATAGATCATATAAAGGTCAAGAATAAACTAAACAACTTCTATTATCATTCATAAACTCATTTAGGAAATTACATGTGAGCTACCATACTCAAACTGTCTCAACAAACAAATTTCATATAAGCTATTGTGCTCAAACAAAGAACTATCTTCATGGCCATTCTGAGGTCCATGCCAAATGCTTACATGTCAAAGTTGTCATTGCTACTGGCTACCATTCATGGCTTCAATGTACTTCTTCACTCATTATACCAATTGTTGTCGGGATGCACCTTGTGCATACATAATACATTACAAATGCATATATTTATATTATTCATTAGAAGGCTCTAGATGTAGATAGAAATTTGGAAGTATCTGAACAAGCTAGAAGAGCTCTAAAGAGGAGTAAATACATTAAATCTTTAGTAGTTTAAAATATATCCTATGTAGATAACAAGATCACAAAATATTAAATAAAAAGTGAAACATAAATGCTAAGTGACAACTAGATGAGGTGACAGCTAGGACAACAACTAACATTTAAGATTACATGTCTCCAACATTCTCCCCCTTAAGCTAAACTATTGGCATTGGCATATAGGTTGAAATTACTCTGGACTTCAAACTGCTATGACTTCAGCGACTTCAAGAGTTTATAAATAAAACTACAAACAAAAAAAATTTAAAGCATTGCCATACAAACCTTCCTTTGTTGCAATGCATGCACAAAATAGTGTAACACTAAAAACATTGACAGAGACACAGTCACAAAGATGCGATGCTCAATTTTTACACAACATTTTGAAAATATTTAAACAAACTGATCAACACTGGATTGATTCGGTTCTCTCCATCACCTTGCTCAAATGTATCTCCACCTTGATAAGAGCTCACAAATTCTATAATTTTCTTTAGTAGTGTCAATCTCCATCTTGGCTTCTCTAGACTTTTCACACACCAGTGGTCCCTTTACTTATTGCACTTCTTTTCTTCACACACGTTGCAATATTCCTTCGACCTTCTTCAACAGTCAACTCTTTTGTAACTTTGTTTCATTTGGATAAAACAAACTCTACTCCTTCACGTAGGCCACTAGCATACACAAAAACTTGGCACCTTGGAGTACGACGACTTCACACTTCTTCCAACAAAGAGCACAATTATACAACATGTGATTACCTTCTAGTTTACTATGTTCCTCAGCCAAAGATTGTTGCCTTGCTTGAAACAATGCTTCTATCACTCCAGGAACTCCTCCAACCTTTCTATGGAGGCTTGGATAGAAGGTTGACACAGTCAGACACAACACACACTTTCCATGAATAAACACAAACTGAACTAGTGCTACGAATGGCCATGAACTATAACTTTTTCTTTTTCAGATTATGAACATGAGTTGAAACACATGACAATCAACATACAATCCCAATACAAGCTTAAACATATAAGTGAACAACCTTCGGATTTGATACCAAATGATGGAATTGGCAAACCACTCATAGTAGCAGGATTCAAACACACATATCATATAAAGGTCAAGAACAAACTAAACAACTTCTTTTATCATTTATAAATTGATTTAAGAAATTACATGTGAGCTGCATGATTAAACAGTCTCAACAAATAGATTTCATATGAGTTTTCATGATCAAACAAAGAACTATATTCATGGTTATTCTAAGGCCCATGCTAAATGCTTACCTACCAGAGCTACCATTGCTACTGGCTGCCATTCATGGATTCAACATACTTCTTCACTCATTCTACCAACTGTTGCTAAGATGCACCTTGTGCATACATAATACATTACAAATGCATATATTTATATTATTCATTAGAAGGCTCTAGATGCAGATAGAAATCTAGAAGTATTCGAACAAGCTAGAAGAGCTTTAAAGAGGAGTAAATGCATTCAATCTTCAATATTTCAAAATATATCCTCTATAGATAGCAAGATCACAAAATATTAAACTAAAATTTAAACTAAAATTCTAATTGATAGCTAGATGAGGTGATAGCTAAGACAACGGCTAGCAGTTAAGATTACGTGTCTCTAATATTCTTCCCCTTAAGCTAAACTGCTAGTGTATAATTTGAAATTGCTTTGGACTTCAAACTGCTATGGCTTCAGTGACTTCAAGAGATTACAAATAAAACTATAGATAAAAAAACATTTACAACATTACCATGCAAACCTTCCTTTCTTGCAATGCATGCCCAAAATAGTGTAACACTAAAAACATTGACAAAGACACATTCACAGAGTTGTGATGCTTAATTTTTACACAACATTTTGAAAACATTTAAATAAATTGATCATCATTGGATCAATTTGGTTCTCTCCATTACCTTGCTCAGATGTATCTCCACCTTGACAAGAGCTCATAAATTTTGTAATTTTCTTTGGCAGTGTCAATCTCCATCTTTGCTTATACGAAACTTTTCACACACTAGTGGTCCCTTTACTTACTGCACTTCCTTTCTTCATGCACGCTACAATACTCCTTTGACCTTCTTCAATGGTCAACTCTTCTACAATTTTGTTTCATTTGGAAAAAACAAACTCTGCTCTTTCATGGAGGCCACCATCATACATAACATCTCGACACCTTAGAGTACGTCTTCTTCACACTTCTTCCAACAAAGAGCATAGTTATACAACACATGATTGCCTTCTAGTTTCTTCTATTCCTCAGCCAAAGCTTGATGCCTTTCTTGAAATAATGCTTTTGTCACTCCAATAACTCTTTCAACCTTTCTATGGAGGCTTGGATAGAAGGTTAACACACTCAAACACAAACACACACTTTCCATGAATAAACACATATTGGACCAGTGCCATGAATGGCCATGAGCTAGAACACTTTATTCTTCAGCTTAAGAACATGAGTTGAAACACATGATAGTCAATAAACAATCCCAACACAAGCTAAACATACAACTGAACAACCTTTGGCTCTGATACCAAATGATGGAACTGGCAAACAAATCACAACAACAGGATTCAAGCATATAGATCATATAAAGGTCAAGAACAAACTAAACAACTTCTATTATCATTCATAAACTAATTTAGGAAATTACATGTGATTTGTGATGCTCAAACAGTCTTAACAAACAAGTTTCATATGAGTTGTTGTGCTCAAACAAAGAACTATCTTCATGGCCATTCTAAGGCCCATGCCAAATGCTTACCTGCCAGAGCTGTCGTTGTTATTGGCTTCCATTCATGGCTTCAACATACTTCTTCACTCATTCTACCAGCTACTATTTGGATGCACCTTATGCATTCATAATACATTACAAATGCATATATTTATACTATTAATTAGAAGGTTCTAGATGTAGATAGAAATATGGAAGTATTTGAACAAGCTAGAAGAGCTCTAAAGAGAAGTAAATGCATTAAATCTTCAACAATTCAAAATATATCCTTTGTAGATAACAGGATCGTAAAATATTAAATAAAAAGTGAAACATATATGCTAATTGACATCTAAATGAGGTGACAACTAGGACAACAACTAACAGTTAATATTACATGTCTCCAACAAGAATCGCAATAACACAATATGTATAGCTCCAGGTCAAATTTTTATCTAAAAATTTGTGAGGATGCATAAAATGCTAGCATAAGGAAAAAAATTAATTTTTTTTTATAGATCCTATAGTTTAAAAAAACATATAAAAATTTAATTTTTACCTTTAAGAGCCCTTGAAAATCAAATTAATTAATTATATTAAAAATTGTGCTTATTCAAAAACTATTTTTTTCATTATACATTTTTATATTTCATTTTTTTAAAGATATAAAACAAACAAAGTTTAAAACTTTAAAATATTCAAACAATGCATCTTACACAATTACAGTGTTCGATATATGTAATGTCTCTGGTTCATGTTTATGACTCAAATCATCACATTAAACTACTACATCGATGCCTGATATAACTGAAACAACGATGTCTATGGATGAGACCCCTTAATCATTAGGGAGAAATAAGGTTCATAATTTTATTTTTCCCTTACCCTCAATTTCTCATTTGTCATTATCATTCGATGTACCTTATAATAGATTGGAATTATGGGTATACAAGTAACTTACGCCCACTACAAGGATTTATTTCTAAGAAAGTTTCATTGATAGGAAGAATCCATTTCACATACTATCTAAGTACCATGTGTATCATTAGAATGCAAAATTCTCAATATTTTAACTAAGTTGTAAATACAAGCAAAGAAAACCTAAGACCTCATGATGTAGCCAAGATCACTGGATCATGCAAATTCACAGGTTTGTGATAGATGCGAGTCAAGCAAGCACAAACACACAATAGTTGCAAGTAGATGAAATCACCAATATAAGAATATTGCAAAAGGATTGAAGGAAAATAATCATTTCTCAATTGAAAATCCTTTACAATATGTGTCTTATATAGGAGAAAGAACATGTAACTTCCACCTAGAATCATGGAGTTAACTGTTGTAGGCTAGTGGAGAATAAATGCATAACAACCACTTAGCTAATACAAGTGGTAGATAACTACCATAGACTAAAGAATCACCTAAGTAAGCTAAATCTATATGTGTAGGGATAATCCATTTAATAAATAAATATCATATACCAATAGTGAGCAAAACAAATAATGAGACAAGAATATTAAAGATTCAAACAAACATGATGCAAACCTTCATTGGAACTCATTTTTATTGGGATTTGGATCAGATGTAGAATTATATGGTCTTTATCAATGCCAATTACGTGAGGTCATATCCATAAAAATTATGGGCGTTATTGAATTGATCTTAAGAAGAAGGTTGATGAACAAGTTAGCTCAATAAAACGTCAAGGCTTTGCTATAACTCTTGAACATGATGAATTAAAATACAAAGAGGACTATTTTTAACAAAATCATATTAGTGAGGAACTTTAATGTTGAAGTCAAGATGAACGGTTGTAAATGAGACCTCAAATATGCACAAGGATCAGTACATGGATCAATGATGTGAGCCATTCATCTCAATCAAGAGGAAGGGTGGAGGATGATCTTTGAAAATATCAAGTGAGAATGAATGTAAGCCCTTTATATTTTTCCAAGATGATAGGTGGAGGATTCTCCTCAGAATAACTTTGTGAAAGTGCATTTAAACCTTCATATTGTTTCCAAGATGAAAGGAGGAGAATCATTCCCAAAAAAGCACATGGATCAACCATATGGGCCCTTCATCTTGTTTCCAATATGAAGGGTTGAGGATGCTCCTAAAATATCTCACAAGATGCATTGTGGGCCCTTTATCTTGTTTCCAAGATGAAGGGTGGATAATAATCTTGTACATTAATTCACTTATCAATTTAATTAGCTAACAAAATAATTCTAGAGGATCTCAAGATCATTTCTTTGCATGAAGAAGATCACTTGAAGGGAAAAAAAAGAACTTATTAATTGCAGGATAATTATAATTATATTTGCAATAGAACTATAATTATAAGAATGATTTAGAGAAGGGGAATTAATAGAATTAATTAATTAGAGAAGGGGGAATTATTAAGTTGACCAGAATAGAGAATTTGACCAGAGAATGGTAATTGAACCGATCTAATAAATTGATTTGTTGCACTTCAAGGGGCCCCAAAGTGAATTCAAATGTCTACATTAGATGAATAAATGAATCCAGACCAGATTGTGTGAAATTATGGGAAGTCGTTCTATTTTGTAATTGGACACAGAAGTGATAAAATTAGAGTGTCTACATATGCCCCTATTTTAGAAGGCATTGCGATATGTAGATGAAGCAATAGTGTTTCAAAAAATAAAAATTCCTAAAAAATGATCATAAACAAAAATTTTAGGGATGTTAGTTTTGAATAAATTTGCTAAAAATACTGACAAACAAGTTCAAATATGCCCCAAAGCGAGGCTTGGTAAGCCTTAGATGTGCCCCTGAAGGGAGAGTTGATAAAATTTTGGTCAAGGGAACTCTCGAAATGATGATAGGATAGTATATAAATGACAAAAGGGGAGAGAAAATGGAAGAGATAGGTGAAAACAGGAAGACAAATGGACATCATGGTAAAAAATAGGCCTCTAAAGGAGAAAAATTATGTAATGGGGGAAAAATATTTCAATTAAAAGGCTATAGATTCACCCTAGGTATAAAAATAGTTCATTTTCGCCCTATCATTTGAAAATTTACCTCTGAAACTTTGCACATGAGTGACCTATATAAAATGCCTCATAGACCATGATCAAGAACACTTTTAGACTGGGTTCAAGAGTACAGGCGACCACAAGGGATGGGGCCATCAGTTAGTACATTTATTTTTTTGTTAACTTTGTATTTAATGTCATTTGTTGCATGCAAAACTTAGAATTTAGACAAATTTTCCATTTTTGAACCGACAAATTTGACCACGTAAATGGTAAATTCATCATCAAAAATGATAAAATTTTCAACATTTTATTGAATTTATCCATGATATCAGTGAATTGGTCCACACAAATGATGAAATCACTGAACATCAAAATGGTGTAGAGTAATTTTTCTAAATGGTAAATTCATTTGGTCAAACGATGAAATGGTCTAGTCAAATGATGAATTTGCCATTAGAAAATGACAAAAATGTCAGGAAGGTCAATGTTGTGTAAATGGTGAAATTGAATCAAGAAAAAGTGAAATGGCCCATCCTATCATCAAAATTGACCAAAAAATGGTGAAATGGCCTTGGGTTTGTTTAACAAAGAATTCATCATATAAATGGTGAAATTGGCCTATTAAATGATGAATTCACCTCCAAATAGTGAAAATGCCCTAAATAGTAAGATGAACATAATTTGAATAGAGAAATAGTGAAATAGGATCATTGAAAATGAAATAGGACTAGGTGACATGATGATGTGATTAGCACATATAAATGTGATGTAGAATGTAGAAACAACTAATTAATTAGATTGACTTGGACTAGATTGCATGAGTGAGTGGATGTACTTATAGCTCAAAAGTGATGGTCACACATTCTACATCATCCTAGCGTATGGATAGGTGATATGCTACGATTTTTTGACATGATCAGGCTTCTACATATAGTGAGGATATCAGCCATTAGAGCATATCAGGGTCTACTTAGTGCCTTAGCTAAGTGATGAAGGTCAGACACATCGACATTTTGGTTACCTATAGGGGAGATTATAGTCACTTTGAAATATGTCCATTTCATACTTTGAGTTTTGATTAGAGGTCATCCCCTATACTGGCTAGCCCTGAAGGACAGATAGGAGGCTCTATAGGATTTGATTGGATAACTAGACATTGAGATGATACAAGGTAGATATGTGGACATATAGGAGATAAATTTGGTGATGGACATACCCTGAGGTCAGGTGATGGAAGAGGATGTCCCTATACCTATTATATATGATTGATTTGTGCTTGTCCTCATAGTTTTTGTCAGTGGCATTCTGCTACCTAACAAGAGCAAGTAGTTATTTCATATGGGTTTGGGAGGTATGGTTAAGGACATTCTAAAAGACATAATTGTCTTTGGCTAGGTACCAATGATTTTGACATAGTTACATCATGATCTGCATTGTGTGGTTCATCGAGGTGGATGAAGTATTGGTCCATGTACATTACTTTAGGTGTGGGCATGGGAACATGTTTCCATTGAGCATCCTAGCAATATACTACAACAAAGGGATCTAGATGAGCCCATAGAATATGGATGGTACTAGGTTAGACCAAGACATAAGAGCCACAGGGGAGAGATTTAGTATTATAGATGAGTGATTTATGAGATGACTGATGCATATGTTACATGGAGGCCCTATCGAGATATACAGTTTCAATGGCCAGAGGATGTGTAGTCTATGATGTATATGATTACTCCTTGTTACATTGTGCATCAACAAAAGTATACTATTAAGTGTTACATGATGGATAGAGTACAATGACAATTTGGATTGCATCAGGATGTACCACTAGGTCCTCACTGATTTACACATGTCATGAGAGAGAGGGGATAATGGGGACTAGCCCCAGATCAAGTTGAGGTAGGAGTTAGCTTTGGAGTGGTGCCTCTGGTATCCTAGATATATGTAGGTGGGCCATTAGATGCTAGAGTGATAAAGGCTTATATAGTGTGTTGGGCTCAACAATGACCTTCGAGACTAACTATTCCATAGGATGGTCATGATGGATAGTATTTAGGAGTTCCTTGAGTGAGAGTAGCAGGTGAGGGAGAAAAGAAGAGGGAGAGTAGGAGTGGCATAAGGAGTTAGAGGATATTGAGATAGAGGAGAGAGATTATGTTGAGATAGAATATGTAAAGGAGGAGTTAGATATTGCGACTATTGAGAAGATGATGGAGGTAGATACGATAGGATTTGCTCAAGATGTACAAGTGATAGTAGATGTGGGGTAGGTGGGTCCATTTAGACCATTCATATCTATAAAGGCACAGGTGACCATTGAAAAATTAAAATAAGAGATCAGTGCTAGAGATCGAGTTCACAGGTTTACAGGCATAGCTAGACCGTCACTCTTAATAGTTACCTTGGTGCTTGCATAGATAGTTGTAGATCAAAAAAATATGTCTAAATTAGGTGCAAAGATAGTCAGGATACACTAGATATATATACAACTTATTACAGAGAGGGACTCTATGAGATCAGAGAGAGATGTTGCTAGGTCAAAGAGGGATGTAGTCATATAGGTACATACATAAGTTGTGGTATAAAGAGATACAACCATAGCAGAGTGGGACTCAGCATGGGTTGAGAGGGACATGCTATAGGGAACGATGGCTAGATTATAGATTAAGTTGGATGAGGCCAAAGAGGTAGCCATAAAGAGAGGTGTGATATCGATCTAAAATAGGAGCCTTTAGGCTAAAGATGAGGTTATATACTATAAAACTTTATATGAGACAGCAATATTATAGGCAGCTAGGAGATCAACATTCTTAGAGTATAGGGCACAACAACGTTCATCTTCCAAATCATATTGATCATAGAGGTATTTTGCCTCACCCAGAAAAATATCATAGCCTACACCTAGATCATCCATTATGGGTCCTTTATCATATCCACAACCACCATCAGACAAGATAGGACTGAGTTCTTGATAGGAAGATCATAAAGATAGATCCACTAGAGACAATCATAGTCAGAGTTGACTATACTTTAGACATTGCT
Source organism: Torreya grandis (assembly GCA_037957365.1). Classification (NCBI taxonomy): domain Eukaryota; kingdom Viridiplantae; phylum Streptophyta; class Pinopsida; order Cupressales; family Taxaceae; genus Torreya; species Torreya grandis. The sequence continues at coordinate 5,253,392 of JARHVA010000141.1, forward strand.
TTGGCACTTTTGATCTATGAGATGTACTGATGTTTATGATGTAATCGAATGATATGAGATGAAATTTATACTCTCATGTGATGTATATGCCCCATTTTTTGATGTATGTGAACATTGATCACTTTGATATATATGAGATGTATGATATATTATGTTATCTCATGTGATGCTTCATTTCATTTACTTAAGTCATTTGTTCATAGATTGGACATGATGTGATGTTTGTTAGCTTAGATGATTTGATTAGATAGATAGATATGTATGTGATTGATGGCATTGACATGGTGACCATGTTGAAACTCGATTTTATATTACACATGATAGTATGCATCATAATATAAGAAGGATCATAATAACATTTGTCTGTCAAAATGTGTAACAATTTGAATTAAAAATGTAATTGTATACAACTTAAAACAAGATATGGATAATCAAGCTTTAATTGTACAACATAATGCACTTAAATCAAACTAATTTAGATACAAGTATTCACCACTCAAAATCATGATATGAATAATCAAGACTTAAGTGAAAAACATAATTTACTAAACTAAGGCAACCAAGGAACAAAATAACACAATGCATTAAAATCGAGCTCAAATACATTCACTCACATCCAAACATCTTGATTTAAATAACCAAGAGTCATGTAGGAAGCACAATGTAACAATCTAAGGCACCTGAGAAAATTAGTAATCATTCCATGTAGAAACACACGAAAAATCAAGTAAATATTCCATAAAAGTGAAAGCAAGTAAACAGTCCATTCAAAAAAATTAGTGTGTGATAATAAGGTGTTACTCTTTGAAACCAAGGGTATGATAAAATTATCATGACCAAGGGGGAATAGAATAAAATGGAAGGGGTGGTCGAGTTAACTCCAAATGACCCAATCAACTAGGCACTGCCTACATAGTCCCATGGACACCAGATCTAACACGGACTTCAAGCCAAATGTAGTTCTCCCAAGGATTTGGGATTGACAAAAATTGATGACAAGTTAAGAAGACAAATTATAGAGGAAAAATAGGAACAAGGACTCATAAAATGACTAGAGCGTATAAGGAATAGGCTTGCCAAAATGACAAGAGATATACTTGAAAAACATTTAGATCATGGGACAAGGGATGGCTGAGCTAACCTCAAAAAACTGAGCACTACCTACATAGTCCAATTGGACCTCAAGCCATTTTAGTTTGACCATTAATTTATCATAGATAAATGATAAGTATGATCAGGGATGAGGAAATGAAAAATGGGAGATAGAGTGGTTAAGCTCACAAAATGGCAAGAGCATGAAATATGAACTTACAAAATGACAAGAGTGTGGAAATTAAATCACAAAATAGTGAGAGTGTGGAATTAAATCATAAAATGATGAGAGCGTGGGATTTAACTTTCAAAACATAAAGAGTGTGGAATTAAACAAAGAGGTACTTTAGTATGTGCCATTGAAATATAATCAACTGGAACCCAAGTGGAGTAACAAGGTAGTAACTAATTAGCTATGTGACATTAGAGATGGGTACAAATAGGGACAACTTTAGGATACTGAGTCATGCAACTTTTTAGGGATTTTTGACATAGGGAATATTTGTATTTTTAGGGATTCTGGGATATTTGAAATGTTTACGGATTTTTGCATTTTTGGAACTTTTTAGTGATTTTTGGAATAGGATATAAATAAGAGTATTTTGATCAGAGAATGTACAAGAATGAGAAAAAACAAATACATAAACACCTATCAAAGGAAAGGAGGTTCATGGGTGTGTGAAATTGATAGTGAATAGGGAACATGAAGATGGTTGTTCAAACATTAGCAAATTAGGGATGCCCATTCAATTACAATATCGAATAGGATACAAATTCCTTTTTTGAAATAATAAATTAGAATACAACAGGAGTGAATGAATGAAGGAACATGTTCAGGAATTATTAGGAACTCAAGAGAACAATAAAAGTCATGCAAGTTGAATAATCAATGACATTCCATAGGGTGACATTTCTTCTTCAAAGAGATTCTAACACAAAAATCCATTCTTCATTATTACTTTGTTTTTGCAAAATGTTACTCTTATTCACCTATGGTACCTATAGAATCGTAATCAGACCAGGATGGTAATAGGATAGGGAATGGAGGAATGGTGGAAGGATGCCCCTAAGCTATGGCTAAAAGGAATAAGAAAAGACAGAACAAAACAGAGATGCCCCCAAGTGGGAACAATTATAGACCCAAAATATGGAAACATTTAAGCATGAAAGCACTTAAGATGCATAATAGTCATTGGCTCATCTAATTCATCACCTTCTTTAATAGCCAATATGTATATGCCAGATGCTGTGACAACAAAGGGGCTTAACCAATCTAGTTAAAACTTCCCTTTATTTTCCCTTCAACATTAGTATTTTTCTAATTATCCTTGAACACAAGGTCACCAAGCTCAAACTATCAAGAAATTATTCTCTTGTTATAACCTCGACATAACCGATTCTAATAAGACTTCAAGTGATTGAGGGAGACTAGCCTTTTCTCATCAAGAAGCTCCAACTCTGCTAGTCTGGCCACTCAGTATTCTTATTCATCAAAAAAACCTTGCAGTGAAATTCATAATAAGGGTAAATCAACCTCAAAAGTCAATATGGATTCACATTCATAGACTAGGGAATAAGGAGTTGCACCAGTAGCAGTTCGAACATTGGTATAATATGTGCATAAGGTTGGGAATATTTTCATGTGCCAATCGCAACCAAAGGTATTGATAGTCTTTTTAAGGATTTTGATCAGTGTCTTACTTGAAGCTTCTATCTGGCCATTTCTTTGAGGGTAATATGGGGTGGAAAACTTATGTTTGATGTGAAACTCAGAATAGAGGATGGAAAACTCCTTATTTTTAAAGGATGTACCATTATCAAAAATGATGGTGGAAGGGATGTCATAACAACAAATGATATGATTCAGAATGAATTTTGAAATATGCTTACCAATTATATAGTTGAGAGGGATTGCCTCTACTCATTTGGTAAAATACTTGATAGTAGTAAGAATATATTTATGACCATATGAAGAAGCAAGGTTAATCTTGCCAATGAGATCGAGCCCCCATGTTGAAAATGGCCAAGGAGTTGTCACTGGTTTTAGTGCTTGTGCTAGAGCATGAATTAAATTACTATGTTTTTGACATGATTTACATTTATTAACATACACACATGCATCTACTTCAATGGTAGGCCAATAGTAACTAGTATAGAGGAGCTTCTTAGCTAAGACCATATTGCTAGTGTGGGCCCTGTAAATCCCTTCGTGGACTTCCCTAAGTGTTAAGTCAGATTGTTCTATATTTAAATAGTGAATCAGAGTTCCATCATAGCCTCTACAATATAGTGAGCTACCAATTATAGTGTATCAAGAAGTATATTAGATAAATGATTTCATTTGGTTCCAGCATAGGTTAGCTGGAAGGACATAATCATGGAGATAGGAGATGTCATGGTACCAAGGGGAATTGGGACTAGTAATGACACATAACATCTTCAAATGTGAATAGTTGTAAGATGGAACATGAAGATTCTTGATTACTCATATTCTAAAATAGAAGAATAAAGTGCAATCTTTGATCTACTAGTAGCCATAACATCAGCTAATTTATTATTGGCTCTCAAGATTTGATCAAACTGAATGGTTTCAAACTTGACTTTGGGAGCATCCACTATAGTTTTGTAAAGTACCAACTTTTCATCCTTGTTCTGATATCGATCAATGACCTAACTAATAATAAGTTGAGAATCACTATACACTTGTAAATGTTGAATATCCCATTACACAATAAGACACATTCCAAAAAATAAAGCTTCATATTCAATGATACTATTTGTGCATGAAAAACCAATGTGAAAAGCTTTAGGAATAAGAATGCCCTGCGGTCTGATAAACAATAGTCCTACTCTTGAACCACATGATGTGAAAGAACCATCAAAATAGATCTTCCACTATTTGTTTTCAATTAGAGTCATAATAAACTCATTAGGAAATTGTACTATGATAGGAACATAATCTTGTATAGGTGCCTTGGTTAGTTGATCAATGAGAACTTGTCCTTTTATTACTTTCTAATGCATTTACTCAATATCAAATTCACTTAAAAACATGGCCCATTTTTTCATTCAATCTGTGAGAGTTGATTTTGCCAATAAGTACTTCAATGGATCCACTTTAGAAATCAACAATGTCTGTTATAAAACATGTAATGTTTAAGCTTTTGGGAAGAAAAGACTAATGCAAGACATGTTTTCTTAATTTGACTATAATTTTGTTCATAAGAAACTAATGTTCTGCTCAACTAATAAACATCTTTCTATTTCCCTTGATCATCATGTTAGGTAATTAGTGACCCCAAGGCACTATCAGTTTTAAAAAGGTATAGTAAAAAAGGATTTCTTGGCATAGGTAGAACAATTATAAGAGGATTAGCTAGATATTGCTTAAGTTGATCAAAAACCTCTTGCCAATTTGCATTCCATTGAAATGTAATGCTTTTCTTTAGCAAATGGGTGAATGGATGACAATGATCATCCAATTGAGAGATGAAGCATCTAATAGCCCAAATTTTTCCTTGTAGATGATGCAATTGCTTCAATTTGGAAGGAGATGACATTTCATTGATTGATTAAACTTTGGTTGGGTTGACTTCAATACCTTTGAAAGAGACAATGAAGCCTAACAATTTTTTGGATGTAACCCCAAAAACACATTTCTTAGGGTTGAGACACACTTTATACTCATGAAGCCATTCAAATATTATTCACAACATAATTGGATGCTCTGCTTGAGTTTTTGATTTGCCTAAGATATCATCAACATAGTCTTCAACAATATCATGCAGGAGATCATGAAAGATTACAGTCATTGCTCATTGATAAGTAGCCCCTACAATTTTTAAGTAAAATGGCATGATTTGAAAACAAAATGTGCCCCAAGGGGTTATAAATGTTATCTTAACTTTATCCTCTAGATAAATTTTACTATGATTATAGCTTGTAAATCCATCCATGAGAGATAACATTTCATAACCTGATGTTGAATGCACAATCATATTTATATTCGACATTAGAAAGTCATATTTAGGATAAGCTTTATTTAGATCTCAAAAATATGTGGATGTCAATTGGTTTATTGTTGACATGAACAATGTTGGAAATCCGATCTGTATATGGAATGGGTTTGATAAAACTTGATGCCAATAATTTTTCTATCTCAACTTTGACTAGGAGAGCAATCCATGGATGCTTATTATGTAGCTTCTACTTAGTCATTTTCACATCTAAGCATGACCAAGTGATGCACAACTAATTATGGATCTATACCCAACATATCTAAATAAGCCCAAGTAAATATGTCAATGAACTTTGTGAGAAGGGAAATGAGCAATTCATGTTCCTCTATAGTAAGGGACGCACCAAGTTTTATTTCATTTGAATCATCAGGTGTACCAATGTTGACCTCTATCATGTCTTATACTAGAAGTGTTGAACCATCATCTATAATAGTTGGAAAATAAGGTAATTGATCATCATACTTAGAATGTGAACTTTTAGATGGACCCATATAGGAAGAATCAGAATCATTTCTTTTAGATAATGGCCAATGAACTACCAAGTGCGCATTTTCTAGAACCATTAACTAAAATTCATCATGATCTTTAGGCTTGATTTCCACATGGTAGGGTGTACAAGTACTTGTGGTCTCTTGGGCTTCCAATGAGGGGAATGTGAACTTCCTCATCCAATGGTGCTTGAAACAAGTTTTCACCAAAGGACATGTCTTTATCTTTTCTTTTTCCCTGATCTAAAAATGTCTTAGAAAGGTTTTTGCTTAAGGATATCGACGTTTCATTTTTATTTTGACTTAGGAAGTTCACTTTTTCCCTAAAGTAGGCCGCAGTGTCTAAAGTGAATACAAATCATTGTTTGTTGTCACCTATTAGTAAACCATCTCAAGCCCAAGATCTCTGATAGTGCTTATTTATTTTTAAATTCATCAAGGGTGATATCATTTCCTTGTTGATCCTAATAAACAAATTTAGGATATTGGACGGTGATGGGAATGGTAGGAATAACGGAAATGGTAAGAATAGATAATGAATCAAATAGGTTAGTGTTGGCAAGTTCATCATATATACTATAGAAGGACTTTGTGTCATTGCTAGGAACATCATTGTTAAGTGCACAGGTTAAACCACTTTCAAGATGTTTGGGGACACCCTAGGTGGTTTGTATCCTAAACCTTGTTTATTTAAATGTTTCATCAGAAGAATAGGCTTTAATCGACTTTGTTCTTTTGCCCCCAATCCCTTGCCTTTATAAGCATTATGATCCATATATTTTATTGGGAACATGGTATTTTTAAGAAACAAGGAATGAGATCCTCATTGTATAACCATGGCTCATCTTCTGGCTTCAAATATTCTTGACTGAAACCTTTTCCTAGAACAAATGGGACAGGTGTCATAAGAGAATATGCTATACCTTTCTTGCACCACTCCATCTTGGGTCAGCTATAGGACTTCGATGATCTAGGTAGTTTGGCCACATGAAATGCATCTTCCATTTTATATGTGCCCAAACCTTTGTCATGAATGTTAAAATGGGAGGTGTTTAAGGAAGGGAAAGGTGTTGTGGAAAAAGATGCAAGGGTGTTAAGATTGACATAATTATATGGAGGTAGATCAGAGATTTTTTTTTTTTCCTTCTTGATGTAAGTGATAATATTAGGACAATAAGTATGTTGACGACTTTCTTCTTCGAGATGTTTACAATTTTAGTATGGTTGCAAATATCCAAGAATAATCACCTCCATTCTAGCATGAGTAAATTTAATGCATTGATGTAGAGTAGAAGGCATTATATGCATCTCTTGAATCCATGAATGGCCAAGAAGTAGATTATATGGTAGATCAAGATCAATTACAAGACAAAGGGTGTTATGGATAACAAACCCAACCTAAATGGGAAAGGAAATGGTTATTGTTGATTGGCCTTCGATGTTATCTTATCCTTTAATAGTAATGGTATAATTCTTTAAATTTAATGAAGTATATCCCAACCATATAACTAGCTTCAGTGGAACAATGTTAAGGCTTGATCCATTATCTCTAAGTACTCTCTTGATCTTGTGATGGGTAATTGTAACCTCAATGTACAAAGAATTAGTGTGGGAAGCTCCCAAAGAAGATATATCCTTCTAATCAAACACCAATTGTGGACCAGGATAAAAGTGTTTAATCATTGATTGAAATTTTTCTATTGGAATATTGTTTGGTACTTGAGATTGACTCAAAATCTCATACAAGACATCTTTGTGTAGTTATGAAGTACACAACAGATCCAAAATGGAAATCTACATTGGGATTTTATTCAGTTGATCCACAAGGTCATATGGCTTTTTGATAGGTGCATATCTAGGCTTAGACTGATCTTGGATAGGTTTTGATTGAGAAGGTGGATTAGGATCAACAAAATAAGGTGCAGGACCTTAAAGGGTGATATTAACACATTGAGTTGTAACAACACAATCTTGATTTAGAATAGAAATACCATAATTTGAAGTAGAATAAATGGGTCTCAAAATAGTAACTCGATAATGAGAGTTATAAGGAAGAGGGACTCCCAAAATAAACATACCTGATCCCATAAACATACTTGTTGGGAGTTTTAGAAATGGGGATTAGTCATAATTGTGGCTATGTGATGTTCTATGACACATCCCACTATGTTATAATAATAAAGAGTGGCATGGTAATCAACATTACGAGCCTGAGTATCCTGGTGTTGATTAAAATTATTGTTGGGTTGATGTTGTTGTTTCCCTTATTGTCATTCTAAGGGAAAGGGTCTTGGTAAATCCCCATATTCTGACTAGAATTGGAGGATGACACATTGTTCAAGTTAATTTTTCCCCTTTCAAACATGTCCTGAATGAGGTATCTCAATTATACACATCTATAAATTCCATATTATTTAATTCAATAATATACATAATATCCATCCTCCTAATACCAATATTGCTTAGGTTGACTCTCATCGAAAGGTTTTATATTTGGGTAGGTAATCACATTCACAACAAGTAGCTTGAGAAACACATTTTCAATAGGTTCCCCTAGATTAGTAAATGACCATCTGGGCCATTGATTTATTTGAGGAGGTTTCCTTTGTAACACAAGAGGTTGTGTTTGTGGCTCCTTTTGAACTAGTGGAGGCTATATGGTTTGAACATGTTTATCCTCTATGATTCCATTTCCCACCATATTCTTGTTATAGTTGATTGACTTGGGCTTATCTACCATTGTTGTTAGATTTTGAATAACATGTTGGTTATGATTTTGATTTTGGTTCTAACTTGGAGACTGTTGTTGAGATTGATTTTGAATTTATGAATAGATATTAATCAATCCCTTATCAACTAGAGGTTTTTTTATCTAAACCCCTTTTACAATGGCATCATCAAAATTTTTTGGACACTATAATATGAGACAAAGTGTTAGTTCTGAATTCAAATTTGTCATAAAGATGTTTGCCAACTTGGTGTTTGGAAGTGCATGGGGGAATCTATTGGCTAAGGCATGCAATCATTGAATATATGCAACAAATCTCTCTCCTCCTCTTTGTTTAATATCACATGTGTCAACCATGGTTAACTTATGCTCAATGTTATAAGAGAAGTGTTTAATGAGTTTATCTTATAAGTCATCAAAATTAGCAACATAACCTTTGGGCAGATGTGTAAACCATTCTAAGGCAGGACCAACCAAACTTTATGAAAATAATTGAAGTAAGCAATTTGGATTATAACTGACCTCTTGATAGGCAACAAAGAATATATCGAGGTGCTCTCTTGGGTCACCCTTTCCTTTATAATTATCAAACTTTAGAATCTCAAAATGAGGTGGAAGTGGTATCTGGAAAATACATGAATCAAATGGATATGAATATATATGATCTAGTTTGTACTTTTAACTTTGTTTTTGGCTTGTAATCCCGATATTATATCTTTTATAGCCTATGATTCCTGAGACGAGGCAGTTTATTGAGAAGTAGGTGGGGGATTATTTGGTTGATAATGGAATTGGGAATTCATAAAATTTGTTGGAACTCTTTGCCCTAACCAATTGAAAGTATTATTTCTATTTCTAGGGTTTGATTAGTAAGGGAAAATTTGGTATTGATTGGAAGAAGGAATGGATACACATCGTTGTGTAGGAGGAATCTGATGTTGAGTATGGTTGTACTGTGTGATGGAAATACACTATTGCATATGAAGAATTTGTTATGTTTGACTAAGGACTTACTGTTGAATGGTAATAACTTTTTGATATATAGAAGTAACTCGTTGGACTAAGAGAATTTTTTGTTGTGTAGAAGCAACATTAATTGAATTGCATTGGGTAATATATGAATTAAAAGGAATGTTTTGTATAGGTACTTATTTGAGAGAATTGGATTTTTATAACTATTTGGAAGGAATTTGAATAAATGGAATTGACATGTGGAATTACTCGTCACTTAGTAAAGATTGGGACACATTTGTTGGATATGTTCTACATCAGGTTCTAAAGGATCTTTGGGTGTAAGTTGCTCAAGAACAATGAAAGTCTTAGCATTGGGAAATCGTTCAACCAACATATATTTATTTGGATGTTCAAGTGAAGTATTAACTCCTACATTAAGTACTAAATCAGAAAGGTCATTGAACATCTTATGCTTTTATCATACTTGATCTTGGATGTTATGTGAGGTTTGCGGTGAGGCTACAAGTAACTCTTTCCCCTTTCTAGACATTTTTGGATTTGTGGGCATTTGAACAATTAGGGGATCATGACTAGAATATGGTGTATCATCATTCTACTTCGTAACTTGGATAGTACTTGGTGGTGGTAATCTTGGATGCAAACATTATAGAGGAAAATCATGAGGAGGTTTGACACCCAACTCTAATAAATGCACAAGGATGTTTTCTTTATTATCAAATAAGTGTTTCTCAAATTTTTGGTCAAATGAATCATGCACTGGCTCCACTTCCTCATACACACCTTATTTAACCTCCACATTATTTTTATTCACAAGATCTTCACGTTAATGAGGAGAATTAGATTGATATGTGAATGGATCAGTTTTGAGCTTAAGCCCAATCATCTTCATAGGTGACATTATAGGACATAATGCTTCATGTATAAGGAGGCATATAAGAAATTAACTTTGGAGTATATCTAGACAGGAATGGGAAAATTAATTGGAAAATCAACACAAGAAAACTTGAATTCGAACAACGTTGATCCAAACACAAGGGACTAAAATAGAATATTGATTTGAAATGATCATAAATGGGAACTTAAGAACAAGACTAAAATAGGTTCAAACCCACATAGACAGAGTGAAAATAGGATCTCAAATAAGAGAAGTGTGGTTTGAGACACAATTTGGATACAAGTAGTATAAATACCAGTTGGACTAGGAACATGGATAGAGAAACGATACAATTTCACACAAAGGAGGTATGAAATGTACAAGGTTTGAATAATTTGGACTAAGAGCATGGACAAAGTAATGCCTTTTTGTGTAGGTGTATGAAAATTATAACAAAGTATTAACACCACAATCAATCAAACTACTACTCAATCTATCAACTTTATCTAAGTTGATGAGATTACTCCATGTTCATAGAGTCTTTTGATATACTCACTTGAGAGAGGATAAAATTTAAGATTCTTTAAAGTAATAATTGTTGTTATTGATAGTGTTTTTACACCCCCTTCTCTCAAAAGGTTCATACGTAAAAGATATCTTCGGGGGTTGTTAACCTTTGCACCCATGGATCAATTAATGTGTCACGTCCAAAGAGTCTTAAACTAATGTTTTTGAGGGATTATTAGATGGTCTTGATATACCTTATGGTACATGGGTGATTTAGAATTATCCATCAATTGGATGTCAAGTCGTCTAGCTTGTTACAAAAGGGTCTTGTCCCTTTTGTAACCACTTCATCTATCAATTTCTCTATGAAGTAGGATGTCTAGTACATGTATGCTCTGAGGACATCTTTGAATTATCAGGTTAACCACTCAAACACTATACAATCAAATAATATGCTCAATTTTTATACCCCATTAAATAAGTGGGGTTGGTACAATATTGGGAGATAAAACCCTAGGTCAATGCACCCCTAAAGGACTTGTGAGGAGGCTATGAAATCTCATTCATTAATACAAAAATAAAAGGGAAGGTATTGTGATTTTGATTCATGCAACTCCCACTAAGGGTGAGTGAAGAGCATAATAGACAAATCTTCTAGATTTAAAACAAATAGAATATTTATGTTTCTAAATCACCCAAAGGGGAGAGCATGCACACAAAATATACCCAAAACACAATCAATAAGAAAGAAAATTTATAAATGATGAAAATGATTAAAAGATAATAAGTTTTCTTAAAACCTAAAATGAAATGTGAATTGATTCTTAAAGCACCAAAATGAGATGTGAATTAACAATGTGATTGTTTGAATAAATCATCTCACCCTTTCAAAACCTATAAGAAAACAAAGTTAGTAGTTTTGCTTAGAGTATTTGACAAGTGAAGGAGGTTGATTTTATAAGTTTTTCAAACTCTCAGATTCTGACACAGAAGAGTTTTTTCCATTTAGAAGGAAACAATTTCATTGTTTTTAGAAAACCTACAAAAATAATAAAAAATAGAACACATAACAAAATAGACAAAGAGGAATTTTGTCGATTGCTAGATGATTTTTTCAATTATAACAACAATTACACTAATGAAATAAAAATTCATTAAAGAACAAAAAACTAGAGAAATAGATACCTAAGAACAATTTCATCGATATAGATCTATCAATAGTATAACGATGTCACCGATGAAAGTAACAATTTCACTAATGACGTGAACAATTTTTCCACTAATAATAAGTTTTAGACAAATAGACTAGAGATAATAAATAGTGAACATAGATGATTTCACTGTTAATGAAGTCAATTTCATCGATTATAACATCAATTTAACTGATGAAGTTGACAATTTCACTAATAGTAAAACAATTTCACCAATATCAAAAACATGTATAGAGCATAGAGAAAGATAGTATAAAATAGAGATCAATGATGATTTTGATGATTATGGGATGATTTCATCCATTAGCAGAAAAAATAGAACCAATTCACCATTTTTGTGAACGAATTCGCCAAAATATAGGAACAAAAAATGACAAAAAGTTAGAAAATGAAAGAGTCAAAATATTTAGATATTCTTCAAAGAAAATCTAAAAAATAGACTCAAAATATTAGTATGGGTTTCTAGTTCAACCGGGCGTGCCATATATATCATTAGAATGCAAAATTCTCAATATTTTCACTAAGTTGTAAATAAAAGTAAAGCAAGCACAAATATGAAAATATATACCTAAGAATTTGTGAGAAAGACAAGTAATGAGAGAAAAATTCTAAAGATTAAAACAAACATGATGCAAACCTTCATTGAAACTCATCTTTGTTGGGATTTGGCTCAAATGTAGAATAGATGGTCTTTGTTAATGCCAATTATGTGAGGACATCTCCATAAAAGTTGTGTACATTGTTGAATTGATCCCAAGAAGAAGGTTGATGAACAAGTTAGCATTCAATAAAATTCTATGGCTTTGCTATAACTCTTGAACGTGATGAATTACAATGCAAAGAGGTCTATTTATAACAAGTTTAGATTAGTAAGGACCCTTAATCTTGAAATCAAGATGAATGGTTGCATATGAGTCCTCAAATGTGCACATGGATCAATGATGTGAGCCCTTCATCTCATTCAAAATAAAGGGTGGAGGATGATCTTGGAAAATATCAAATGAGAATGAATGTAATCCCTTTATCTTGTTTCCAAGATGAGGGGTGGAGGATTCTCCTCAAAATATATTTGTGAGAGTGCATTTAAACCCTTCATCTTGTTTTCAAGATGAAGGGAGGAGAATCATTCCAAAGAAAGCACATGGATCAACCATGTGGGCCCTTCATCTTGTTTTCAAGATGAAAGGTTGAGAATGCTCCTAAATTATCTCACAAGATGCATTGTGGGCCCCTCATCTTGTTTCCAAGATGAAGGGTGGAGAATAATATTGCACATTAATTCACTTATCAATTGAATTAGCTCACAAAAGAATATTCTAGAGGATCTCAAGATCCTCTCTTGGCATAAAGAAGCCCACTTGGAGGGAAAAGAGGAATTTATTAATTGTGGGATAATTATAAATCTATTTTCAATAGAACTATAATTGTAAGAATGATTTAGAAAAGGGGAATTAACAAAATTAATTGATCAGAGAAGGGAGAATTATTAAATTGACCAGAATAAATAATTTGATTAGATAATGGTAATTGAATATATCTAATACATTGAGCTATTGCACTTTGAGATGCACCAAAGTGATTATCAATTGCCTATATTAGATGAACAGATGAATTCAGACCAGATTGTGTGAAATTATGGGATGTCATTCCATTTTGAAATTTGACATATAAGTGATATAATTAGAGTGTCTACACTATGTACCACTCCATTCTCACATGTTTTATCTAATCTTTCATGTACCATTAGTTATATAGAAAGCATGAGATTATTCCATGTACCATCGGGTATATAGGAAGGTTGAGCATATTGAGAGGTTTGGTATATTGGATTGAAGGTATAAATAGAAACCTATTAGAGTGATAAGGAACCTATCCATTTCCTAAAAATATATTTTTTTCAATATGGATTGAAATGGCCTTAGATTTGTTCTACTAGATACACAATGTATTCATGGTGAAAAATATGCTACATAGAAAACTAAGGTGAAGAATCACTTATAATTTGAAGATATTTGGTCGGTTGTTGATGGCACATTCATCCAACACACCTTAGACATTTACCAACAATGGAAGTTTGACAAAGTAAACCAAAAGATGAAGTTGATCATTATGTTCAGGGTATCGTATGGGTCCAAACTCATATCTGAGATAATACTAAAATGAAAAATACCTGGGACAAAGTCAATATTATCTATGAGGCTAAGATCTAAAATAAAATCCTTCATCTATAAATCCAACTTCACTATCTCAAGTTGAAGACAAGTGTGAAATTTGAAGGATTTATTCATCATGTTGCAACACTATGGGCCTTGCTCATAGCATTAGGCAAGAAATTATCAAATGAATCCTTGATATACATCATCTCAATAACACTACCAATAGCCCACCAAATCAATGTGACATATCTCAATATATCATAGATCAAACTAAATTTTGAAAAGTTGGTTAGTATGTTGCAATAAGAAGAATCCATTCTCGTAGTAGAAGAAGATGAAGAAGAACATGAACTAGCATCACATCATAATGGGAAGTAACCCATAAAGCCTTAAAAACACTCCCCTAAAAATAAAACTTAGAATAAGTATGAGAAAAAAATCCATTCTTAGGTCTGTAAAATCTATGGAAAAATAGGCCATGAACAAAAGGATTGCTAGTACAATGCATTTACACAAGTATCCTCCAACAACATGAAGCATAACCACTAGAAGTATTCACAATGATGAAATAAAAATAAACCACAGTCCACACATACCTAGACACATAAGTCTTATTCATAGCAACAACATGGGAATGTTGTTGAAGATAATGGTCCTTTAGATGAGGACTACATCTATGCTACACATACAACTAACAACATCCCTCCTCCAAATTTATTATGGTACATGGATTATGGTAGGATATAAGAATTGATTCACCACTTTGAACTCTTCACCTTGTTGAGGTAATGTATCTCGTGGAGATGATACATTATATAGTTTCCAAGGAACAAGAGACATTTTATCACCTCTTGGTAATCATGGTTGTACAAGCACTAATGCCTTATATGCTATAGGCCTCGCCAACAATCTATTATTTGTAAATCAATTGCTTGATCACATTGTCATAATTGAATTTAATTAAAAAATGACAAAATATGCGTCTCATTCAAGACAAGTCTTGAAGCTTGAAAATAGTTGCAAGAGCTTCTAGAGTAGCAAAAATGTTTTAGCTTGATGTTGTCTACAAAGTTAATCAAACTTAAGCTGTAAAACTTACTAACTCAGCCAATCTCTAGAACATAAGGTATGGACACTTAAGTTTTGGGCACATTATTTTACTTAGTAGAGACAACATGGTGAGAGGCCTTCCTTCACTCAAGAAGAATAGTGATATATGTTCCAATTATCTAGCTAAAATACAATATAGAGATCTATTTGTCACAAGTACATATCGAGCTCCTAGTTCATTAGATATGGTGCACATTGATTTGTGTGGGTCTATGTGCTTGAGTGTTAGTCGATTCCAATATTTTAAACTCTTTGTTGATGAATAATTAAGTAAGATGTGGACATTTTTGTTGTTTAATAATTATTTTGATTTAATAAATAAATGTAATAAACATCAACCTATTTGAATTTGATTCAATTTTACAAAATGTACATAATCTAAATGTTAAATAAAATAAATTATAGAAATTGAAATGAGCTATAAATAGTAATTTTTAAAGTAAATATATCGACTTAACTCAAATATGACTTGTGTTGATTTTGTAGGCAGATTGTTGATGTATTGTCGATTGGAAATATCTCTGAAGTATGTCACACCAGGAAAGAAAATCATGTAATGCACTAGGATAGGGATGTGCTAGAGAAAACATGGGTGTAATGTGACCTTGTCTATTTGACTATGGATGCATCTGCATTGACTATGTGGGTGATTTTCCTACTTGGGTAATTTCACCTATAAAAGGTGGTCTATTGATTATTTTCAAGTACTAGGTTGTCACACGAAAGTACCTATAATTTTGAAATCATAGTTCCTTCACATAAATTGAATAAAAATCAAATGCAAAGAGTGGAATTGGGTAAGGGAAATAATTGATATATCCTCAAAATACCCCACATAATATGAGTGTTGCGTATATATCCAAAAGGGCATCAGGTCGATGTAGTTTTCCCACCTAGATTGAGTGTGTGTATTTTGATACTTACACTATATGGATGCAACTAGTAAATTAAATTGAATACCTAAAAATTAATACCCTTGACCTAAAATAAAATAGCTTCAAACTTGGACTATGACTGCTAGAATAAATTGGAACTTGAATTAGGAATAATAGGGCTCTTTTTCTCAATGTGCAGTAGCTTGTATAGAGAGTGATTCTGTAAAATTACTAAGCTATGTATTGAATGGCCTTAATGTGTTTATATAGTGTTATATTTGAAATATTTCAATTAACCAAATTTGATAAAATCATGAGAGGGCCAACATGAAACATATTGAATTTGAAAATTAACTATTAGATCTTGAGAGACAAGGCCACACCAATGGACAAGGTTGGGTTATAGCCCTATCTAACTTAGTGTCTTCTTGTCCCAAAAGGAAAAATATTGTTGAAACCTATTTAATAGGAACTTGTAATCATATTAGGGATATCTAAATGATGTTTTAAATATTTTTAAGATAGTGAGTAGGATAATGGATGCTCTCATAGATATTTCAAATTAACAAAATGACAAATAGGTCAAGTAAGGTAATGATGTCAATATTAAACAATGTCAAGCACTTAATGGTTAAATTTGAGTGTCTACATTTACGCCCCCTGCCCCCCTCTCCCCCCCCCTTTATTATAGTTATGCAATGAATTAAAATTACCATAGTAAAGTAGATGTGAACTTGATTATATATACACACTTTATATTTTGATGTGCAACATGATTTTTCAAGGTGCCTCAATGTAAAACCTGAAACAATGCCACTAAGAATAGTTATTGTCCATATTTTAAAATTGAGAAATTTAAATTTTAAATGAAAAAGAGAGAAAGGAAATAAAAAAATTAAAAGAATATGCAATTTAATTTCCATGTAACTTGAAAGTGCATAAGTGTATGCCTTTTTATTGAGGCATTTGGATAAATGTTAAACCTATGGTGAATTGAGAGTGATCAAGTATTAATTATAAAAACCAGTGAAAGATCTTAAGTTGGAAATATTGTATGTTAAAACTCTCATATGAATGTGTAGAGTAATATACAACATAATTGTAGTAGAAGCAGCAATGGTGGAACCATAAAATGTGGATCACTACAGTGCAACCATAAACATTGAGTATCACTAGACTCTAACGTGGCCCACTTGAAAAATGAGATGAACCACACCGTTGCAAATAAATCTATATTCTATTGAAAATTTGTACCTTTGAAACTTTTTAAACTTGGAATAAATGAAGTTTGAAATTTTTGATGTGGTAACATGAGCATGAATGAATATCATGTTCCCTATATCTATACTATAGTGATATATAATGTCAATTGAAGTTTTAACTATTTAAAACCTGTAACTTGTAATTATTTTACAAATGCCCATGTATATGTCTCAAGTATATGTGAATATGTATTCAAGTAACTATAATAATGAAAGCACATGCATGGCATATGCCTCCATAATCTGAAAACTCTAAACCAAATTGAAAAATTGAACATGGAATTCTATCATAAATTTAAATTTTTTAATTCATGAAGGCTTGATTTCTCAAAACAAGCCTATTGTGATGCCCCCTTTTGAGATGAGGAACATAGCTTGCAAGTCACTAATCTCAAAATAAAACTTATAGAATATGTAAAATATATAATCATGTAGTATCATGTAAAAATATAAAATTTATTTCATCATGGAATTGTGTATGAAACATGTGTTAGATAGATATAATACTAATGCATATAAGTAGCATGTGTATTATATGTATCATGAAACATGATTAAAAGTATAAAATATATGTGATACATGATAGGAATCATGACACCATAGTAAAAAACAATGAACTTAATGTCACACAATGTCACTCAATTTACATAGAATGTCACACATAAGGTCCAAAGGCCACATACAAGGGATATATGAATGTCACACAAATAAACAAGGCCAAGGGACACACTCAAATGGTTTGATTATGTCATACAAATAAGAACATGTATATGTTGTACACACAAGTCCAAGGTCCACATACAATAAGCCAACAAGTCTTAATTTATCATGTTGTAAAGTAATAATTTGAATAGAAGCATAAAGAAAATGAGATTAGTCTACATCAACCATATGTATCAATGTCATTGTTAGTAAATAGTATATTCATGTAACATAATGTAAAGTAAAAATGAATAGCAAAACACTTGTATGATATATATCACATCATGGTAGCAATATTGTGGATAAATACAACCTATTGAAATGTTCATGGAGAATTAAGAGATGTTGCCAGCTTAACAATATTATTGGGTATAAAGGGAATCCAAACATAAAAGAACTATGTAATAGTATGCCATGTATCCCATGAAAATCAATGTGTATTGAAAATTGAAATATGTTATATAATTAACATGCAGTAACATATGGAAAAATTAAATTACCAACATAATAAAAATGCTTGGAGGTCATTTTTTTTTTTAAATTTTTACCATATTTGACTTTTTTTTTAATTTTTGACTTTTTGTGAATGTTTGCCAGTTTGGAATTTAAAATATTTGAAAAGTACTAAGAACTAGGGCTTCAAAAAATAAGAGAAATGGGAGGGATTTGAATAATTCACAACAAGGTGCTAAATCATATTATGGCAAGGAAGGCAAAGAAAATTCCCCCAATGAATGTGTAAAAGAGTCATAGTAGTGTAGCACAAATGATTGATATAAATAAAAAAGTACATGCACCCAATCGGTAAGGGGCTATGCGTACTCATGTAATATATAAAAGTAGAAAGATGTGATCGTGTAAGTGCAATAGAAGTCATAACAAGTATGGATATGCAATAATAAGAAAGTGGACTACCATAATGAATGTGCATTGAAATCATTATAAGATAGTTGTTTTAGATTGTTAGAATTGGTTTTGAAAATCAAAAGGGAAATTACCCAAAGTGAAAATAAAGCCAAGGACTAGAATAAATATTGGATAAAGGATAAAATAAGTAGTAATGAAGTAAAAATAAAGAATTTATGTATAAAGAAAATATGTAAATAACTAAGCAAGAGAATTGGCCCAACTAGTGGGTTAAGAGGAAGTAGGAGGTTGTGTCCAACTAAGAATCTCATAAACAAGATGCATTTATGTATACTCACCTGCATGGTATGAATGAGTGACTTCCTATGAATAGTATGTGCTAAATGTGCATGTATTATAATTAGGAAATGTATCATGTGTGTTATAACCATCAATTATATTTCCATATCCTGCATATTAGTTGTGTCATTCCAATCATATTTTACATAATCATTATCATGATCATAATCATCATCATAGGAGATAACTAACTTATTAGATTGTGTTTAAAATTATGATATGCCATTTTGATCATCTTTTTTATTTGTGTATAAAAAACTAACTTACCCAAACTATGGTATTAATATTTTTTATTTATATTTTATAATATATACTATATCATGTGCCTCTACTGATTTTCCATTAATTATATTGGCTTTAATATTAGATAAAGATATGATTTATTTTTGTAACATCTATTGATGCAATTTTTATAACCTTTGATTTTTAAATTGTTCCTTTTGTAATGGTTCTTTTTATAATCTTGCTTTTTCATATTTTTGTTTTTGTAATCTTTCTTGCTTTGTTTTTTTCATTTGTAACTATTTTTGCTTTGAATTAATCTTTTGTATCCAAACTTGTGTCTTTGTTCTTTTTGCATTAATTTTAATTTTGTCACATGTTCTAGTTGTACTTGTTCCTTGGGAGATCTAATTATAATGTGAGTGGGTTGTTTGATTGATGTAGCTACTATATGATCACCACTATCAATGATACTTTTAATTTGGATGCCCATGCATTATATGATATGCACAATAGGATTTTGATCTTCTTAGAGGAGGCATATAAGGTAATGTAATCAACTTGTTTTGAAGCATTTCTCTTACAGTCTCACTTGAAATATTATTAGCCTTTTTTACACTTTTTGAAGCAATAAATGTATATGTATGTTAATTTTAGGGCATAATATAGCTAGATGAAGACGTAGATACATGATTAAAACTAGCATACTTTGAATGCATTGTATATTTGATGTGATTTTAAAGTGATACAATATTTGAATTAAAATATTGATTTTAATTTTACAACTCTTTTATTGACTTTCTCATAGTGATGATTTGATATTGAAGGGGTTAACAAGCACAAACCCTAGGTACTTCTAATTCAATATGTGTAAAAACACTATCAAGAGGATATGTGGGAAGAGTAATGCCATTACTTGTGATGTGCTAAGGGAAGAGGAAATAATTTTATCCTCATTGGTTGACAAGGGGGAAGTACTATGCCATGTATGGCTCAAAATACACTATTTGTAAAGGAGAGGAGATAACATCATTATTATTAGTAGTCACTTTCAATTTAATGGAAAGAAAAATAAGATTTTATTCATGATTAACATCATCATTATTTAAGCTTATTTTATTTGTATTTATTTAATAGGAATGAAAGTGATAAAGTGCATTAGCAAGGTGGAAAGAGAAGTTAGGTGTGCAAGGATAAGGTTCCACCTCTTTGATGGCAGGTGGAAATTTAAGAGAGAGAAGATATTCATTTTTAGAATGCTTTTTTTCTCTAGATTATTAGTCAAGCAAGAAGGTAAAGGAGGATCATGAGGGGAATCCAAAGGCAAATCCATAGAGGAATCTATAAATGGGTCTAACAACGAATCAAAAAATGAAGAGGTAGATCCAAAGATGGATTTAGAGGTGAATCAAGAGGTGTATTTTGATCCTCAAGGTCAAGTTGGTTATTTGTTTCTATGAACTCTTGTCCCCAAGTTTCATAAAAAACAAGTTATTTATTCATTGCTACATCATCAAAATCATAATCATCGATATATGATAGTTCCATACATTTTTTATTTTGTCAATTTGTCCATTCATTATCATAAGTAAAAGGCATAACATGAGTAGAGAACAAGAAATATAGAGGATGAATATCACTATATTTTTTACTTTGACTACCCATGATATATATAATGAATCCAAATAAAGTACATGGAAAAAAGAACAAGTTTATTTTTATAAAATAATGTTGCATATGTAAAAAATCTAATCACTATGAGTACAACACAAAAAAAAAATCAAGGTATAAATCTTTGAATGATTATGTGGGTTCTAAAATATATTTGATTGTTTGTAGATTAGTGTTGGCACAATGTTTCAAAGCACTAGCTACAGAGGCTAAACCATGTTTGTAGCTGACTATACCATCTTCGAGGGTATAATGAGAGTTACTTCAATCAATGATACACTCTTCTTAGTTGTAGCACAAATAAAACAACTAAATAGACTTTATATGGTGTAAATAAAGGACCCTAGACATTTCCAATATACCATGAGGTATTGGGAAAATAAAATTCATTTATATTGATGTATAGGGATTGGGTATTAGGATAATATCTCTCACTTTAAGATGCTATTAAAATTGGTCACCGTTTAGCCAAAAATGATAGTTCTCTATGTAGTTTTATAATTATGAGAACACAATTGCTAGAAAAAAGCAATAAGCAAAATATTATTGTGTACACAGATCAACAAATTTCAACCCAAGGTCAAAATAAATGCATTAGTGTTGGATTTTATCCAAGGTGACAAGAGAATTTATTTGATGTTATATTAAAATCCAAATTTAAGGAAGATTGACTCTTGGTGTCAGATTTATATCCAAAGTTGAAGGTTTTATTTCAATGTCAGGAATTTACAAAAATTTGTATGAAATCCTTGGACAAAAATCAAGCAAATAGCAAACAATGTTCAAATAAAAAATTATGGGTTCATCACAATGTTTAATATTTTTTCTCAAGATATTACAAAGTATAGAGAGGAAAGATGCAAACAACCATTGTAATTGATAAATATCAATCGAAACAACCAAAATATCATCTCTAACAATGTATAAAATAAATGAAGAAGAGTCTTTTTACATCTACCACATCACCTCTCAAAAATAATATAGAATAAATAAGAAACACTTTTAAAATAAACTTATAACTCAATAGATCACAAAAATGTATATAAGATATCTTTACTAGTACTTTGAACATAAAGATCTAGTTATTGAATTGATAATATTATGTAAGAGTGTATTTTTAAATGTTCTAAAAATCACTAGTAAAAAATTATGGGTTCATCAAAATATTCAATGCTTATTTTGATTTAATAAAATATGTGTAATAAACATCAAACTATTTTAATTTGATAAAGAATTATAGAATATACAAAATATGAGTGTAAAATACAATAAATTATAGAAACTAAAATGAGCTATAAATAGTAAATTTGCAAGTAAATATATGAACTTATCTCAAACTTGACTTGTGTCAACTATGCAGGTAGACCATTGATGTAAAAATGTCTAGAAGGATCCTTGAAGTGTGTTGCACTTGAAAACAAAATCCTACAATGCATTGGGACATGGTCACACAAAGGTAGAAAGGGGCACACTATGGCCTTGTTTATTTGACTATGGCCACTTTTGTGTTAATTATGTAGGTGATTTTCTTACTCAATTACTTGCACCTATCAGAGGTGGTTTATTGATTATTTTTGGGTATTGAGTTGTCAAATAAAATTACCTACAATGTTAAGACCCTAGTTCCTGCACATAAACCGAACATACATAAAAAGCAAAGGGGGAATCATGTAAGGGTAATAGCCAAGATATCCTCATAAAATCTAACATAATCTAAGTGCTACCTATATAGCTTAAAGGGCCTCAAGTTGATGTAGTTCTCCCACCTAAAGTGAGTGTTTGAATTTTGATACTTGCACTATATATGCAAATAGTAAATTGATTTGAATTATTGACAATGAATACCCTTGACCTATAATAAGATATCTCCAGATTTATCCTATGACTATTGGACTAAATCATAGCTTGAATTGGGAACAATATGGATCTTTTGCTTAATGTGCATTAGCTTGTATAGAGAGTGACTTTGTAAAATTATGAAGATATGTATTGAATGGTCTTAATTATTCATATAGTGGTAGATTTATTTAGGTTAACCCATTTTACTAAAATTGAGGGAGGGCCAACATGAAAATTGTCAAATTTTGTTAGAGTACAGGAGATGAGGCCATACTAGCAAACAAGGTTGGGTTATGGTCATGTCTAACCTAATGCGTTATTATCCCAAAAGGACAAAGACTATTGAAACTTGGCTAAAATAAATCTTTATGTAGAATAGGCATGTCTATATAATGTTTTCAATATATTTAAGATAGTGATTAGGATAGTGAAGATACTCATAGAGATAGTAAGTTAATAAAATAACAAACATGTCAAGTAAGGTAAAGATGTCAAGATTAAACATTATCAATCACTTAATGGTTAAATTTAAATGTCTACAAATTCTTTAAGCCTAAGGATCAAGATTTTGAAGTCTTCAAATAATTTAAAGCCACTGTGAAACATAAATATGATCACTAACATCATGTCCTCTGCTCAAATATAGGGGTATACACCAGTAAAAAGTTCTCTAAATTTATGAAGGCACATGGAATTCACTGATAGTTGACTACTCCTTATAATTCATAACAAAATCATGATTTAGAATGGCATAATCACACTAATATGGAATTTTTGCACAACATGATTGAGGAATCAAACTTTCATCATGCATAATTAGAAAAATTAGTTTGCATAATGGTATACCTATTAAATTAAACACGCACTAAAACTCTCAGCAGTATGACATTATAAGAAGAATGGATTGGGAATAATCCTTATATATTACAACTTCATGTTTTTGGATATAAAGCATCTATGCATATCCCTAAAAAAAATAAAAATAAAAAAATCATTGACATGCATTTTTATTGTCTACAGTGAAGATTTGAAGGCCTATCGACTCATAGATCTAAGAAATTAGGAAGATACATATCAGCATGGACATTTTATTTGATGAGAATGGTGAATTAAATCCAACCTCCACACAATGAAATAATACAAACATTAGGCCTATAAAATTTTCAAATGTTGGTAGTGCTAGTGAGGATGAGGACAACAATGATAGTTAAACAAGAATGTATGCGCAAGTGGTAGACCAACACAATATGAGATGCATAATTAGATGGAGTCCTAGACACATCCACATTGGGACTAAGTATTTATAGCATGGATTATGTAGAGGTTAATTTGGCCATGATGAACACAATTAAAATATAATTTGAACCTTCAAAGACTTGAGAATCCAAATTGTCAAAGCCTTAGAAAGAGGTGATAGAAGCAGAATATCAATCGTTAATAAAGAATAATACTTAGTAGCTTGTTGATCTTCTACCAGGGAAGAAGCCCATCAATTACAAATGGATATTCAAGACTAAGTAAAAGGTATATGGTATCATTGAAAAGTACAAATCAAGACTTGTAGTAAAGGGTTATGCACAAAAATAAAGCATTAACTATGAGGAGAATTTTACTCACACAACCAAGATAAATAATATCGAAATGGTAATTACTATGGAAAAAAATTGGATGGAAAGTCCATTATATGGATGTGACAAGTTCCATCCTGAATGGAGATCTGTAAGAAGTATACATGACACAACCATATGGTTTTGTCACACTTGGTGGAAAATATAAGGTATGTAGACTCATCAAGTCACTGTATGGTCTCAAGTTGGCTCCCAAATCCTGGTATATAAATAATGATGAACATCTCATTGAACATGGATTCTATAGGAGTCCATATGATCCAAACCTATACATCAAAGAGCAAGGGGAGGTTGCACTTGTAATTATGTATGTCAATGATATACTCATCATTGGTAGCTCAGTGAAGATGATTGATGCAATAAAGAATGATCTTAAAACATCATTTGACGTGAAATATATTGGGATACTAAATTATTAACTTGGTCTACAAGTATGTAAAAAGAGGAACCACATATTTGTGTCTCAAACACATTAATCAGGGTTAGAATCATCTTCAATAGCCTCCTCCTCATATATGTTCAGGTCCTCATCTAACTTGACATACACTGGAGCCTGACTGTCTCCCTCTCCCAGGTGCTACTATTATGCAGGGTCCTCCTAATTAGGATCTTGCTATTATGGTGGTGGTGGTGGTCCCATCTACTACTTCTTGTATGTTCTTTGGCCTCATCCTCCTTTAGCTAGCTACAGGGGAGGCCCCTATACTGCTCTTTGTTGAGCTATTTAGGTGATGGGCACCCCTATCACAAATGGGTGCCATGCTAACTATCTCATTCTCACTACTCTCGCATCTCATATGCCCCTATAGAAAACCACAAGGAATGGAAGGTTTCCCATATAGGACATGCCAAACTATTAAGGCACCTTATTCATAGGGTGTACCTCAACTTATGAAAGCTAGTCCCAAACCTGATTGGTCCCAATGACTATTACAAGGTAGGTCCCCTCATTAGCTCATTTACTAACCATTTATTGGTAGGATATGGTGATTAGGTTAGTCATTGTCAGATTCCCCACTACTTGGGGTAAATAATTTAAAGGTGACACATTTATCCATCTAGTGGTCCTAAGATCTCTAGGCACTCTAATTGGTAGTCCCTTATGATAATGAATAATTTACTCATAGATCCAACCCATGTCAACCATTGGGTGACTAATTGAGAGGGACCTCAGATGGGCCATATGGTAAATATCCTTGTAAATTTGAGCTATTAACCCCTAGATCTAGGACTAACATGCCCCTTTCTCCTTAATAAGTCATACAATTAGTAACTAATTGAATAACAATCTATTAGTGCCCTTGTCACCCACTAGATCAGAGGCAAAGATGTTAATAATAGACTTTTTTAGGTTGTGGATCATTGATCCCTCCACCCAGGAGAGCCTCACACCACACTTTGCACCCACATTAGGTGTGTTAGCATCTTCGAAATGATTGGTCCAACTCTAAGCCTAGATATAAATTAACTGACCCATCGTGGGAAGCCTTGTAATCTGGTAGATGTCAATAAGAGTGATCATCCACTCCCTTGGGTATTGGGGGAACATAAATGTGTTCTGATCAGGGTCCCAATATGTTAAAATGTCACATATCAATCTATTGGATGTTGGAATAACCCTTGCTTGTGTTATCCATAGAATCGTAAAACAGTCAAGAATGGCCAACTTGTGCACCGTCAAGACTGCCTAGACTTGGGGGAACCACTCCTACTCTCAATATTTACTCCAAAAATATAATCCCATACAATAAAGAAGGAAACCCTAAGTCAATTTAAGAGCCAAATATGTACTTCATAATCTCTCATTTCCCTATCTTTCCCTATGTTTCAAATGGATGATACAGCCCCTTTTTGTAGGTAGTAGTTACACAACTACTATAAGTGGTTGCATAACTACCCTAGGTGATTGCATAATCACCCTAAGTGATTTCATAACCACCTCTAAGTGGTGTTTATAAAATTATTTATTCTACAAACTATAGTGGTTATGTAACTACTATGACAGTGGTGTAACCATCAATTTATAAATACTAGCGGTTACACCCAAGTGATAGCTCTTCTATCGTCTATGTGCCCTCTTAAAACTACTAAGAACCCCACAAAATTTTCCCACATTAACAAAAAATCCACATATTCCTAACCTTCCCCCTCCCCCCCCGACAATCATTTTAAAACTAAAAATTATAAATTCTATTGGATTTTAGTTAAGTTTTAAGCAAAGTTTCAAATTTGGGGCGAAATAGAAAAGTATAGAAAAACCTACCTAATATTACCCAATAGCTCCTCTTGATAGTATATTTTTTATCCACTCATTCTCCTCTTTTCATTGACTACTTCCTCACTTGAAATGGTCATAGGTAATCCAAAGCTCTAAAATCACAAATAGCTAAATGCATAAATGATTTAGTTTTGGCAAGTTTTCAAATATGTTTACCTAAAAACTAGTCGTTTGAACTCAAAAACTTTCTAAATTAGGCATGTTTCCCTATTTCACTTACATTATTCATGTCACATACTATACTATTACAATTTTCATTTTAAAACTAACAAGATAACAAATCTTTTAGTTCTCTTGTAACACATTTTATAATTTTGTAGGTGTCCAATGACTTGGCATTAGATTCAGTCCCTCAATGAGGCAATTTAGATAGTAAGCTCTTCCCCATGCATATGGTATGTATTCTTATCCATAGTTAAATTGCATATTTTCATTTTCATTTTTTCATTACATTGCACTTTATTCTCATTTTCTTCTCACAGGTAGTGGAAAGTCTTGACTAGCTTCGTTCCACCACTTAGGTAAGTAAGGTAATTATTCCTAACCTCTTGTTTCCTTTCCACAACCCTTTACTTGGGACTACACTTTTCCAACTCATGAAAAGGCAATCTAAGAGGGGGAAATATGATATGAATTTAAAGATTTGATATGCAGATGTCATGCACAGAGAAAGAGCGGAGCAAATAATTTAATTCACATAATAATAATATATTTTTCTATTCTATATCAAATATCTGGGACATACATACAAATATATATGAAAATATTTCCTATAACCAAGGATTCCTAAATCCCTACAAGATCTCTCCTAAAAATCCTATAATAAAGAATACACCTAAATACAATATATTGTTATAACATATAACAATATATCTCAACAACACAATATTCGAACTTATTGTATTAACCATACGGTTAATAATAACTTGTAACTAATATTTACCTCTCGGTAAATCAACCTATTACTATTTACCTCATAGTAAATACCATAATGTAAAATCTATTCCTAACATTCTCCCCCCATAGTTTTTACATGGTGCAAAAACATTTGCACTCTTATCTTTAGTATGCTCACCTCTTGTAGCATGCCAAACTATGTGGCTCATGACCTTGATATAAAGAGAGCCTCACTCATCCCATGGTTTTATTGGTTTACCACAAACCTTGACATGAACAAAAATAAAATTATATACCAATGCATACTCTTAGGTCTACATACTACTGACACAATCTTGTTGCACATGACCACTATTATGTGAAAAAATGCATCCCGCATTTACATTACGTCACCACAATGGATGTGTCACTAAGGGTCATCTCCATAAATAAGTAGGGTAGTCATGGGATCTTTGTAGTATCTACTCTCCTAACTATTGTCAAAACATTATTCACCTCTATGGTTTTTAAGATCTACCATAAACCCTTTCAAGATCCATGAATTGATTTGCATTGGTGCTTTATGTCTTTTCACTATGTTCTAACATCATGGAATTATGTTTGGAATTTCACATACATTATATTACATGAACAGACATTATTCTTATGTTCTTTATTCTAACAAACACATGATGGAAATAAAAAAACACACACATAAGTTACCACATCATTGGCATGGCCCCATCGTTGGCGACTGATGAGAGGTCGTTGAAAGACCTCCATCCTCTATGTATCTTCCACCCTCCAATATGTTCACTTCTCACTTAGTAGGTATGTTGATGTAGTTCAAGTATATGATTTTTTTGAGGGAAATCTCCCCCATAATGCGGACATCGCATACAAGTAAAAATGTGTCCGTAAAGCAATTTTATTTTTTTTACAATTTTTGACAACGACTAACTTTTTACGACTTTAACTCTTTTTTTATAAATATGACATACTTAAAAAATGACTTTTGACTCATAACATGACTATGGACCCAAAAAATTGACTCTAGAATTTATATTAACTTTGTTAAATAAAAGACATATATACATATTATTGACACTACAATGTCAATGACTATAAACCAAATAATATAAAAAGGACTTTTAAAACTTGACTTTATGACTAACGATTTC
Organism: Torreya grandis; assembly: GCA_037957365.1. Classification (NCBI taxonomy): domain Eukaryota; kingdom Viridiplantae; phylum Streptophyta; class Pinopsida; order Cupressales; family Taxaceae; genus Torreya; species Torreya grandis. The sequence goes on from JARHVA010000141.1 coordinate 5,282,292, forward strand.
ATAGAACCTATACAAACTTGATAAATAAAATAAATGAACTTTTTAGATTTTTTTTGTACATATATAAAAAAATACAAAACAAGACCTTTAACTTTATAAATGACAATCTTAAATGACTATAATAAAAAAGCTCATAACAAAACAAAATCCTATCGAATGATTTGACTTGACTATTAAACACGTAACTTATATAACATTTATGCTTTGGAAAATTATACTCCTTTTCCACACAATAATTAAAGACTTTAAATCAGATATCCAATTCAACACATCATAGAGGAGCTTGACGAGTTTGACGCTGAGCTCGCTTCATTCCAATATGTCCAGTCAGACAATCATGCTAGAATATGGAATTTGGTGTGATGACTTCACATCCTCCTCGTATGGTAAAGACAAGTTCTTAATGCAAAGGTTAAAATGCACTTTGATGTTGTTGTTGAAAAGTCAAATCTGTGCAGATCAAAATTATTTCTACATGGGTTCACAATTCCTTTTATCAATAATTAATACTCAAAACTATTTACAACATGAATGGGCTGAACTGAAAGTTCAGAATGTTACACTGGAGTAGGAATAATGTTGTGCCGAGTCAGGAAGAAAATTGTGACTGAAGTTGAATTGTGAATAACATAAGGAGATAATCAAGTAATATTTACACTGTAAAATGTAAGAAACAAAAGTTACACAACATCTTTTATTCTATACAATCTCTTCCTCAAATGGGTGTCACCAATCACTCTAGGGTGAACCTATGATGCAAATTCTCTACCACCAAAAAGAATGGTGGTTCTCCTTGTTAACAGATTATGTGTTACAATTAGGTAAATCAAAAGGAGATCTAATATTTGTCTCAAGCTATATATATACTGATCAGGATCATAAACTGCTCTAAACTTTTAGAAAGGAAAAAACTATTCTACATTCCCACAAGCTATCACAGGGCTCATGAATTGAGGCAACAATAAAATCAATCACTGCCCCTGTGAGTCTTATCAAACATCCATTGCAAAGGATCTAACACCGCTTTGATACCACTGATATGAATTTAAATATTTGATATGCAGATTTAAGTCATGCATAGAGAAAGATCCAAACAATTAATTTAATTCACACAATAATAATATATTTTTCTATTTTATATCAAACATCTAGGACATACATACAAAAATATAGGATAATATTTTCTATAATCGGGGATTCCTAAATCCCTACAATATCTTTCCTAAAACTCATATAATAAAGAATATAGCTAAATACGATATATTGTTATAACATATAACAATATATCTCAACAACACAATATTCGAACTTATCGTATTAACCATACGATTAACAATACCCTGTAACTAATATTTACCTCTCGGTAAATCAACCTAGTACTAATTACCTCACAGTAAATACCATAATGTAAAGCTATTCCTAACACAATATGTATGCACCCAAATTTTACACGATGTGATATTTTTGATATAAATATGATGATGATGTAATGATTTTTTATTTTGTGATTAATATGGAACTCTCTAACTCCTTATTTCCTAACTCCCTTTTACTTCCCTACTCCTCCCTAGACCCCTTTGGTCCCCTTTTGTTTAAATTTAATAACTCATATCAACTTGTTTTTAAAACTTCCTATGCAAGACAAAATTTCCTCTCCAGGTGATAAAATTGTCAGCCTCCTTTCTGAAACCACCCCTCAAATTACATAGCTATGGTTTCATAATAAAGAAGTTGGTTTCCTCTTAATGAGGTGGTTGTGTATTAAAATAAGGATGGTTGTGTAAATATAAGTGCTAGTTATATCTCCTTATATTCGTCTTCTAAAATTAGCTCATAATAATCATTCCTTGACATGTTTTACATGTTTTTTATTGAATTATTATTTAATTTGTCCTAAGTTCACCTCTAATCAATCCCCATTGAATCCATCTTCTACTTTGAATCATTTTGAGTTTATACCAAATTTAACTCCTAGTTAGACTCAGTTAAACTCCTTTATGCAAGCTCCTAACTCTTTCTACAATAAAATCATTTTTTCCTTGATTTCAAATCTAAAAATTTTCATTAGAAGTTATTATTTTTAAATTTTTACAACCATAGTCTTGATACTATTTCCTGAAGGTCCAACCTCTATAATTTTCGTATCGACTACAATGCCACATGTGAAGAAGTGATATTGGTCTAGTAACTTAGTTTTTGAAAATCAGAGCATTGGTCAGCCTCACTTTAATTACTCTTCACTTGTGATTGTATCTCTTTTCCTTACCCATTTGTTTCAAATCTTGGTCATCCTCCAATTAGAGATTTCTCATAATTCACACAAGGATAAAAAGAAGCTAGCATACTGAGGATTATTTCATCGACATACTACATGTATTTTATTTGATCTATGCCTTGGTCATGTTAGAGTATTTATTTTGATTTCAATATTGTTTGTTTATTAGATGAGATTAGTGGAGTTATTATTGCATTAAAATAATCTCATCATTTGAAAAAGAAAAAGTTTGATAGGGACAAAAGTCTATTTCTTTTCATTGTCTTTGCTACCAAAAATAAAAAGTAGTTAGCGTGATTGTGCTTGCATTTCAATAGATTTATTTATTTTCATTAGAAAACCACTTCATAAAAACAATTCATAGGAAATATTATTAGATTTTTTTTTAAAAAAAATGCCAACATGGCATTTATTTTTAAAGCCAAAACAAGTTTTCTTACATTCAAAACAACCAACTAGTCAACTGCAAGACCTTAGACGGTCTTAGGTGCATAAAAAGAGCAAGTACATTTCTAATTTTGTTTATTTTAATGAATTAAAAGTGTTATCATTCCTTCTTGAAAATATAAAATAAAAAAATTTATTTATTGTTTCTCTTTTAGAAAATCATTTTAAAAAACTTGTTTACAACAAACTAAAAAAGTTGAAAGGTTGGTTTAACTTGTTTATAGACAAAAAAAGTTTTTAAAAAAAAGTGTTGTGATATTGTTATTTTAGATTGGATTTCCTTTTGCATTGGTTGCACATTTAAAATACATAATTTTCATGTTTAATTTATCCAACATAAATGAAATAAAAACTACAAAAACATCACCACCTAGATTACATCTAGACAAGGTTAGGAAAAATTAGAACTTTGCATAATAGCATAGGTTTCTTCCTCTCTACTTTACATGCATCATGAATCATTGGAAAAGGATAAAAATAAGCTTTGATTTCATTTAATTTTGGTTTTGTTATTTATTTTGTTAGGAAATTTTTAGTCTTCACGTTAATTTGTGTGAATAATTATGAAAGTAATAATTCACTGTTATATATATTTAGGTAAAATATATTTGGTTATCGTAATATTATTACAACAATATTACAAATATAGATTAATTGTTATAATATATTATTTGGCTAAATATATTATTATATGTTAAAACAATATTACAATTATAGGATTATGAGTAAGAATAAAGCATGAAGAGATATTATGAGAGAGATTTGTGGCGATATAGTTCACCATGTTTATAAGAAAAGCATTCCTATATAATTGTAACACCCAAATGAATATGTAATAGATGAAATATTTACAGTGTAAGAAATATATTATTATTTATGTATTCTTTATCTCCTTTATTTATGTGTTAATTGTATGCAGATCTGAACCAGTCTCATTATCTGGTATCAAAGCAATGGAATCTTAAAGGTTGGTAAGGGAATTCATTTAGTCTTTGCCCCTGTAGATGAGAAATAAATCATTATATGAAGAATGTATGGGGATAATTTAATTTAGTTTTGATAGTTATAGTGTTTTATAAGAAGAGATTTGAGAAGATAGAGCTACGCAGAATTAGAATACAAAGTTTTTTGGTGTTTTTGCAATAGCAACTATAGTTTACTTTATTAGATAATTCAGACCATACATTGTCGGGTCATTGAAATCTCACCCAAGCACATCTCTAATGTTATTCTACTCTTACATGATCTTTTGTCTGTTCATTTTGGTGTATTTATACATAAGAGCATCTCACTCTTTCTATTGCACCTAATATCATATTGTTTCTATCAAATCCACATATATTTGTAGTTATACACTACTATCTATTTGGATTATAGTCAAAAATTTGGTAATTTGAAAGGAGTACATGGATCAAATACTTATAGCTATTTCTTTGGTTAAATCCTCTATCGAATCTTACGATAGCTAAAAAAGGGTTTGTCATCATTCATTGTAGTTCTAACTCTTGATAATCTAATCTGAAAAGTATTCATGTGTCTTGTGAATCATGATGCTATGTCAAATTGCCGAATACTATATAGCCTGGAGTTTAGTATTGATTTTGGTGTCCACATGTGCAAGAACTGATTTTAAAGCATTAAATTGTGTTGTTTCATATTTCTATACAAATGTTTTATCTTAGGTTTAGAGGCTACATATAATAAATATAAAGTCGAGCCTCAAAGCTGTAGTTATGATCTATATTATAGTTTTGGAATCCTTTCCATATGGTTTTTAATCCATGCAAGCATCTTGACATTATCTACATTGTACCTTCTTCTTCTAAACCCGATCTATGTCTAATGTAATCACCAAAGCATTGATGCTACCTCAAGCTTGTTGTTCATATTCCAGATGTGTGTGTTGTTATTTTTGACAATCAATGAGTAGACTTGTGCTCTCTCTACTACATATTAGTCAAAACTTTATGCACATACCTACAGATCCTCCAACATTGTGTATTCACCTCAAGATCTTGATCTACCATGTAACGAGATCTCAAAGTCGTCCACTTCGCCACTCCTCAACACCTACATGGGAGATGACCTGAACCATCTAATAGTCTATGTATGGTTGTGCATTCAATAGTCTAGCATTTATTAAGTTGGTTTTAAGTCTTTTTTAATTCTTAGAGTTTAGTATTATTTATGTTTATTATTTATAGGTATTTGATCTTATAGTTAGTCCATTTATTTTATTAATTTATGTCTCTCTATATATAGTTTGGTTAATGTTATATCTTGTTTAGAGTATTTTTTTTTTAAATGATTTTTCTTTATTACTTTTTAAATGTTCATGTTGTCTATATTATCAAAATTTGAAATCAATAAAAATTCAAAATATTTGAGTTAAGTCCAAAAGTCAAAAGTGTTATTTAGTTTGACAAATCCAATCTTTAATTGGATTTTGATTATTAGTCATGTGTCATTATTTATAAAAAGACCTTTACGTTGTTTATTTTTTAGAGTCTTTTTAAGTTGTTCGATCATCAAATTCCAACCCTTTATTGTATCAGAGGCATTATCACTTATATGTGATGTTTAGATCATGGGGGAGTCTTGTCATAAAAATGACATGCAACTTCATTGATATATTTGTTGAGTAAGTAACAACATGTTGGAAGTTGGAGGGCACTAGAGGATGGAGGCTTTCTACGCCTCTCATTAGCCACTAATGAAGGGGTGCTTATGTTATATATATATATATATATATATATATATATATATATATATATATATATATATATATATATATCTTAGCACTTATTTGTATGTCATAAATAAGAGGTGTATTTTCTATTTTCCCACATAGTGTACTGCATAAAAAAAGGTGTTTAGGAGATATAGGAGTGAAATTTGAATAGATGGTTCCTGCTCGTGGTTCCCACACTATATAAGTTGATGTGTTTCCCTCAGTGAATCGTTGATAGCAGATGTACCTATTCAAAGTTCCCACACTGATTCGATTGATGTGTTCTTGACAGTGAATGGTTGATAATAAGTTGATGTGTTCCTTCTTTGCTTTCATTAAATCTTGTGAAACACAAATTACCATGTAAGGCCTAAGGGAGGAAATGTTAGGAAATGTTTAGTCCTCGCATTAATTTATGTGAATAATTACAAAAATAATCATTCATTGTTTTATATATTTGGGTAGAATATATTTAGTTATCGTAATATTATTACAACAATATTATGAATATAGATTAGTTGTTAGAATATATTATTTGGTTAAATATATTGTTGCATGTTATAAAAATATTATGATTATAGGTTTGTGAGTAAGAATAGGGTGTGAAGAGATATTATGGGAGAGATTTGTGGTGATATGGTTCACCCTACATATAAGAAAAACATTCCTATATAATTGTAACACCCGACTGAATATGTAATACAGAAAATATTTACAATGTGAGAAATATATTATTATTTATGTGTTCTTTCTCTCCTTTATTTATGTGTTAATTGTATGCATATTTGAACTAGTCTCATTATATTTGATTTCAAACTTTTACTTTTAGCAAGCAAACATTTTACCTCCATAAACTCAAAAAACTAAAAAACAAACCAAAAATAACAAAAACTCAAAAAAATAGTGTCAAAAAGCCTTACCAACCCACACAAGCACCTAGATTTCATTAGAAACATTGCCAACATGTGAAAGCATCAACATTTCATCCAAGTCATTCTTATTCATGTAATCACCCAACACAAAGCCTTGTTTCAACATCAAACAAACATACACAAGAAGCCATTGCCTAATAAGTTCATATGCTTTTAAATTCACTTTTGTCTGACCTCTTTTGGATGATCCTTCCTGAGACACAAAGTCTTGTCCACCAAGGTTTATTCCCTAGAGTCAGATCATCAAATCTAGACATATATATTGAAACTGACATTAACACCAAGCTAAGGTATAAGGTTTTCCATTCCACCCTGATTCTTCATCTTATTGTTGACTCCTTGATTACTTTGAATTAACAAGAACACATCCAAAATCAATTTGTTTACCTAATCAAAATCATTTGTCTTTAGTCCCATCTCCATTACCCTCCTTATTCTCCTCAGGTCTAGCCTCATCTTATATCATTCATATTTAAGGATGACATTGATTGGGCATAGCCAAACCGATAGAGTATATCTTTTCTCGTGAATCATTCAACCCAATATCCCTCATTTTCTTAGTCCTAATATCAACTAGAAGGTTTGCATTCTTATGATCTTAAAAATTGAAGGACCTTAGAGCTCTATTTAAGCATAGTTTGATGCTTTTAATGAGCACCATGATGTTGTTGAGGTCTTTGAGTTTCGTTATGAGAACCCATTTCCACCACTCATTTTAAATCCCATCATGCCTAAAAATCAACCCCATCCATAGCCCATCCTTTACATAGACTACCTTGACCTGACATTGAGGAGTTGAGTGCATAGTTTACTGTGTGCTACTCAAATGTACACAAGTCCTAACTACTATTATCTCACACCTACATGTTACCTTATGAGTTTGAAATTGTCCACTTCCTATCAAACACATACATGAACCTTAAATTCTATGCCAAACCAAATTATTATCTCATATAAACATTCATAGACCTTTAGTTTAATCCTTCTATGTACAGGTCATTACTATCATGTTAGGTCAATATCGCTAGTTGATACTGACCTATGTCTGACGATAGTGACCCTCTCCCAAAAATGGCTAATTTTGAAAATAAAATCTTTATTTAGGGTTGGCATATATTTTTAATGTGCCAATGGAGTGATAAATTACCTAAATAACCTTGTCTATATATACAAATCAAGGTCTCTTTTGATAGAAGACTTGACACACATCTAGTACACATTTATACATTATTGCACATTAAGAAAATGTTCCCTATTTCTCTCAAATTCAAAACCAATTACTAGGATAAGTGATAAACCAAGTCTAAAACATAAAAAATCCAAGTAAAAGTAATTATTTTCAAGTAACAAATCCAAATTATTAGTTATATTCATATAGCGAAGGATCATAATTTGATAATCACAATAGGTGGGAGAACTAAGTGTGGCTTAACTTACCTCATTAGAGTATTAGATAAGTATGCAACGGTAAATCATCAATGGGGGTGATTGGGGTCAACTCATCCCCTTATATTTTATCAATTTTGTATAGGTTTATAGCCTTCATAAGCACACCTAGGGTTTTAAAGTGAAGGAAGTTGATTTCTAGAATTGTGTGCATTAAGGTTTGACATCGCACATACAAAGCTTTCATGGATAGGCAAAAGTGATCATAAATTTACACAACCCTCTTCTGACATAGGTCACTACCAATCACTACAAGTCAATATCGACAGTTGATATTAATCTAGATTTAACTGAATTGACCCTATACAGACAAAGATATAATTTTTGAACCTAATGAATCATAGGCCTAATTTCATATGTTTTCCACTACTATAAGTCATTCACAATTAGATAATTATTATAAAATTTAAGTACTTATCCCTTTATTGTACTTACTATATTTAACACATGCTACTTATCAAATCATTACAATCTAGTTCAAGATTTTAATTCAAATTTGTGCTTAGATGTCATATTTAGTAATTTGAATTTACTAATAGTTTCTATCCTATCCTAATTAGATTAAGTAATTTATCTTAATTTAAATTAGGTAAAACATAAAGAAAATAATGCATGAAATGAATCATTGGGTAAATAAATAAACAAAAAATATTTATTGAAGAAGTAAATACATAAGTGAATGAAAAAAATAGAAAGAGAAATAAGATGATGAAAAACTAGGAAAAATAATCCAATAAATGCAAACAAAAAATGCAAACACATAGAGTACTAACAAATCAAACACGAAGAATAAATGTCACACAACTGTGTTAGGGTTTCAAAAATGTTTAAATAAAAAATAAGGGCTTTAAATCAAGTAAATCATGCAAAAGAAGATATGGTTACAAGATCTAAGATTATGTGATGGAATAAACCCTAAAAAACTAGATAAATTCATATTTAACAATATGTGAAACAAAATCTAACCAGGGTGGAAGGCACAACAAAATAATATTTTGTGAAGCCCTAAAGGAATATGCCAAATAATTAACCCTAATAAGTTTAGATATATCACAAAATCAAGCAAGATATAACCCTAGAAGACCTGTATGAGGGCATTATTTCATGAAAATGTATTATGAATAAATGGTTTTCATTCAAATTGTAACACAAATATTGTTGGTATTCAACTAGGGATAAATAAATACAAAATAGTAAATTAGACTTGATTAATTTAACAAAACTAGAACAATAAAGACATGAGTAGGGTTTACAAATGTATCTTGAATATTAGGATATTTGTAAATAGTCTGTGAAGTCTAAAAGGTAAATCAAGATTTTGTGGCAAGATGCAAAGAACCCTAAAATCTTGTGATAAATCGAAGACTTTGTTCAAACCGTCAACAAATTATTTAAGGGCCCCAAAATTGAAGATAGTACTTTCTTTGGAATTATCAAACAAGCATAAATTTTTTTGGCAATTATGTTCATCAGATCCAAGGCTCCAAAAACCTCATTCAATTCTTTGAAATCCATTGTGACCATTCACAAAAATCACTTCTTCTCCTTGTCCTAATTGGGTAGCTATATTTGAAAAAGATAAGAAAAACACTATATTTTGGGTTTGCATTATACTAGAGAATAATTGAGCTACTTTTAAATTTATTAGGCTCCTCAATGATGTACAATATAAAAAATAACACTCTTATTATTGTTGTAATTCATCAATAGGCAAACTAGTGCAATGCAATGTTTATCTAATATGAACTTCAATGCTACAATAAATGTTATTATGATCCTAGTGTGTGGATTTCACTAATGCCTCAAGATTTTGGTGTAAGGGTTTATACCATTTTGTATCAGAGCCTCCACGCAAGTTTGATTCACAAACTAAGCGGCTACATCAGCATTATAAATTTTGTCTGGGGCTTGTACATGTGGGGATCTTGATGTGCAGGCACAAATCCAACTCGGAGTCTGGGCTTCAGAAGTGTAGTGGGATGTTATGATCCTAATGTGTGGATTTCACTAATACCTTGAGGTTTTGGTGTAGCGGTACATTACAAATGCTCTCTAAATGCTTATAGATACTCATTAGATCCCTAGAGATAATAAATGTCAATTGTTTTTTGGATTGGCTTTTAATTGATAGTTTTAGATTGATTATAGATTTTAAAATGTATTAGGGTGCTTGTGTATTTATAGACCTATTAAATTTAAATTTGTGCCCTATTGGAATGCAACATAAATAATCTAAAAGTAATATGGATTAATAATATACATCTCCAAATAACACAAATAACATAATTACTTTTAATAAGGCACCAAATTACATGTACAATACATAAATAATGTCTAATTAATTAATTTAAAATATAAGGACATTCACATTGGGTTTTAATACTTATATTTTTCTCATGTTATTGATCTACATGTTACTCAATGTTTTGATCTCAAATCTACAACCCCCTTGTACATGTAATTAAATATTCTCCTCCTTGTCCTTTGATGGATGTAATATATGAAGTTCAAGGGAAACATTGTGAGATTTTGAGGGCCTACAATAAACTAGGTGAATATTATAATTATCCTAGTATATGTGAGGTCCTTAAGTAGTGGAAACCATTCTATAAAAATATATCCAAACAATAATATGTGTATATGTAAATCATTCTGGTGACATGCAAACCCTAGGTCATGTGCTAAAAGTGCTCCATAGAAAATACTAGCTTCAAAAATAACTAATGCTCTAATGATTACTTGATATCTTCTAGAATGCCTATGAGAGTTCAATAAATTCTTATGATTCATTTCTAGATACTTTGGGTGTTAAATGAACTATAATGTTTCTATACTTATAAATGATACTTGAATTCAAATTAAACATTATGAACACTAATGCTGACTTCCAACAATGATGGCTTATAAATAAGGAAAGTGGGGGACATAAGTAATTGAGACAAAAGAGACCACATAATGGGTCTAAATCACAAGTTATGATGGTGATAAGATAGGGAGATGTTATAACATAGATTTTGCACCCGTTCTAGATGTTGTAGCTCATTGTGCAAAAATCTAATGATATAATGGGATCACCACCAAGCCGTAAGACCTTGGAAAATTAAGGTGAACCTCCAAAGAAGGCCGACTTCATTTCACTAAATTTAGTGCAACTGATAAAATACCAATTTTATAGAAGTTCTACTCCTTAAGTGTTATTGCTCCTAAACTAGTGTTTGACTGGGAAAAGAGGTTTGAGAATGAAATTTTCAAAACTAAAAATGGTAATTGCACCAAATATTTTGTAGTGGATTTTAATTCTTACTTGAATGAACACAATAAAATATAAAATAGATTGAATTTGTTAGGAGCACAAACTCATGCAAATGGGAAATCAGAGGCAATAATTGGTATTTTTTATATAAGGGACAAGATTCTTTTATTTTTAATCAAACAATCTTATAAAAGGGTATAAAATACCACAAATGAAATTTTTTCACTAAAATAAGAATTAAAACATCCACAAATGTTTAAATAACCTCGCATACACAGAGATTTCTCAAACAAGAAAGATAAATCTTCAATTTATTCTCATTCTCCAAGTTACAACATGTAGAAAAGTTATTCAAAATGTAGAATAATAAATCTAAAAATAAAAATATAAGATGGGTTACACCATATTACCCATATTTATACAAGTTATCTCATAAATGAGATGTAATTATCAATGAAATCCAATGCCTAGTAGAAGAACATGCAAATATGGAAACTTCATGAAAAGAGGCATGATCTTTAGTTTTTATGGTGTCTAAGGTGTGGTGAACAAGTTGGAAAAAATACATGCAAGAGTTGGGCATGATCCAAACTGGTAGAGTCATGGACGGAACTTAAATATGTTCATGCAAAGCCTTCTTTCTTCTTCAGTTCAGTTGCAACTTCATCTTCATGCAATGGGGGCACCAAAGTGAAACTCGATTTTAGAATAAAAGATAGCTTAAGTTATTTTTTTGTAAAACCCTAATTTCTAATTTTCAAGTGAGACTTTTACAACTTTTAAGTCATACCACTTTGTCAAAATTGGAATTGCATTTTACAATATGTGCTTTTACAACTTAAGCAATTAAAAAAACTTGTCAAACTGAAAAGTGTAATTTGCAAGTCTATTTTTTACAGTTTTCAACTTGTCAAAATAGAAAGTGTAAATTACACATGGCTCTTTCTCAAAAAGAGTTGTCAAAAATATAATTGCAATTTACAAATTATGTTTTTGCAACTTGAAAAGATTTTTAAAACAATGAAAATATGATATACGAGAATGTTTTTAATAAAAATAATTAATCTATTTCCAACACTTCTTTTAACTCTTTATCCTTCTTGGCCTATAATTTTTGAACATATGCATCTAAAGCCTTGAAGATTTCTTAAATTTTATCTCTGGACCAAAAGAGTAGGGGTTGGTTATCTTGCAATCTATTATTGTATCAAAGAGTTCCCTCTTTAAAGCTTTGTATGTTTGAATCTCTTTACCCATCTGATCTAATGTGTTATGATATTTGATAAAATGGTGGATAAAGCTCAAGGTGAAAATTATATCTCATGTAAATTCTTTTTCGATCACTTATTTGAATTTACTCCGAACCTCCTCTACTAAAAATATTTGATCTTGATAATCTATTGATTGACATGATAATTTACTTAACAAATCTTCAATGTCATATAACATGTCAATGGCCTTATCATGTGCAACTTTAGCCTTATGGGCAACATCTATAAGAATCTGTATTCTAAATTGAGATGCCTTATCTAATTCCTTTTGCTCTCCATCATTTTCCAATATGTTTTTTGTAAGGGGGATGTCCATATCAATTGAGTCCACAACTATCAATTTTGGATAGAAAAGATTTAATCCTTCTATTTCTCCCTCATACTTACTGACCTGTTCTCTCAGGGTAACCCTTATTTCCCTCAAAACTACATAATGATCCCTTAATATATCAATAACTCTATTGCCTTTGGAGAAAATCTCTTCTAACCATTCCTTGGTGGCCCTTCCCATGCTACCAATTTCTATCACCACATCAAGTGTTACCTGATATGAGATTTGGGTGATGGGCTATGTTGGTTGCACAGTGGGCTCGATGAATTTATTCAATGCAGTCATTAGTTTTTCAACCTTGTTCTTTAGTTCATCTTTAGTGACCTTGTCACTATCCATTTTCTCAAAGAAGGAGTTAATGTTGGATTGAACATCATGTTTCAACCCCTCCCTTGTAAGACATCCAAGGTGAACTTTTGATACCTGATAGGCCCCCAACACTAGATCTTATTTATGTTTGTTTGGTGGGGGGACTACAATCTCTACATACCTTTCCCCTACTAAGCCACACAATATCCTTGAAAAGGTATAAGGAGTTATCTTGGATTTATTGCATGTATTTGAGAGACCAAAATCTAATGTACTTGGGGACACCATTTACTTATGTTTTTTCCCCACTGTCTATGCTAACCCACTAGGGGTAGCATCATGTTGTGTAGACACTGTCACTTGAGAATTTTCAACTAAAGATGTTGCACTAGTGCACATGATGACAAATTTCATATCCTGTACTAATATTACCACTAATTGATTGGTAGATGTCTATGCAATTTCCTCTCCATCTATGGGCTGAAGGTCCACATTTGTATCAAGGACTTGCTCTTTGCCTATCTCCACTATAGGGGTTGGGATTACTATGGAAGTGGAAGAATTAGGGGTAATGTAAATGGATGTGTCTACTAGAGGTGTGGGAGATAGAAGTGATATCAATGGAGTAGACATAGGGAGATGGCACTTAGGGACTAGTGGAAGTGTGGAGTCCAAAGCCTTAAATGAGTCAATTAAATTAGTAGGGACACTCAGGGGTGGTAAAGTAGGAAAGATAAATGGGGATGAAGATGAAGTAGTATTTATCCCAGGGTTGGGATGGCCAGCAAAATTAAAGTCAGAATGACTGAATTCATGGATAGATAATGTTGTGTAGTGTTGGTGATTAACAGGGATGGAATGGAAGGGAATGTAAATGAAATGGAAGGAATTATGGAAGGATGGAGTGAAATTGTGGGAGGAGGAAGTGGAATGGAAACTTAAGTATCCAATGAAGGAGAGACCTGAGTGTCCAATTGACTTGATTGCACTATTGGCAATGGACTTATTATTATAGGTAAACTAGTGGGAATGGAGGGTAGAGTTACTTGAGGTGGAGGAGGATTGGAGACTGGACGAGGAGGTGTTGGAGCTATAGGAATGATATAAATAGGTGAGGGATGTATCATATAGATAGGAGTGGTAACTATTACTGAGATGGGGTTTGAAGCTATGTATACTTCAATTGCAGATGTGTCCTTAGATGAAATGACTATTGATTGGTCTGTTGTTTCTCCTTCTTTGCTTGATTACCCCTTTTGGGCCTTTGATTTCTTCTTTATTTTATGGGAGATCACTGGCCTATCTTTTTGCTCTATTGTTACACCATTGAGACCCTTCACTAATGGTGGAACTCTTTATTTCTTGAGATTCAATAGATTTTTAGTGATACAAATTGTCTCCTTGGTCATTTGGACCCCTTTACTCCTAAGCTAGTTGAGTGTTTTGTTGACCATATGAGAAGTTCTATATATTAATGAGAAAGATTTAGAAGTAGACCACCTTACTACTAGAACGGGTTGAAAGTATATCTTATTAGCATGGTAGACTTTGTCTACCAAGGACTCGTCATCCACCAAGTCCTTGGGGACACGTGCTAGATCAAAAGCTTTGACCTAATCCAAGGTCATTTTGGAGTAACCCCTCATTTTGACTTCTTCCTCATCATCCAAGTCTTCCCAGTAATCTTCAAAGTAGGGAACATGGGAATATGTGGTAATTCCCAATGTGCTAGTGATGTTACCATGAACATCATGGAATGGTCTTGCCTTAAAAGTTCTCAGGATCATCTATGTCATTTTTGTTTCTACACACTTAGCTTTTGCTAAGGAGGGGCATGTGTATCTACCTATACTGATTGGGAAATGAATTCTTGACTTGTGTTTATTGGATAATAACTGGTGAGTTTCCACAAGTTGCCTCACTAGCTCCATCAATTCCCATTTACCACTCACATATCATGGAAGGGTATAAGGGTAGCCACTAATTCCGCATACCCTTATAAAGGAGTAGGTAGGGAATTGGATGAAATAGGAACCCCATTGGGTGATCTCTATAGTGGTTGCATCAGACAATCTCTTTCTCTCTAGTTCTTTTTTGAAAATTATTATGATACAATAGATGAATGCATAGTTCACTCTTCTAAAGTGTTGTCTGCTTGCCTTAAGAGTGAGGTCAAGGTAATAGTTAACACTTTATTTGCCTCACTAGCTACAGTGTTGAGCCATGAGAAAGCTCTCCCTTTGGCCAATATATATACTAGGTAGGAGGTCATATAAATTTTTTTTATGGTTTGTTCCTCCATCAACTACTTGTGGAGGGAGTCTTTGATGAGTTGCGCCCAGTGGATGTATTTTTTGTTCTCATGGATGACCTAGATATATTGGTACATCCAATCTTGGAAGCTCTTTGCATCAGGGCTACTAATTATCCTATGCAATAATACAATTATATCTTCTACCTCATCCCTGAAATCAATTCTTTCCAATGTCTTAGGCAATTTGGTGGATGCAGCCTTACGAATCCTTAGCCACTGCTTATTCATTACTCTCTGGCATCCAATGTTGTTGTTTTTAAATATTTTTTTAGATGATTCTAGAGTTATATCTAGATAACTCTCAAATTTAGGTATACAAATATAGAGTCAATGAAATTTGGGTCCAAAATTAGAAGCCTTTCCCCTTTATCATTCAACACTTCTCTCTTATTAGCATCATAATGTTGTGCTAGTGTCAGTAATAGCTCAGAGATTTACACCGTCAAGGGGAAAGTTGTTGCTTGGGGTAGTTTGTAGTCATAGATGCTCTGGATCCAACCATTATTGAATTTTACATTGAACCTAGTCTAGAAGTCACTTAGGTTAATGTGTCCTAGATCTATGTCTGTAATCTCAATTATGTTTGATTCCTAGACATGGATTCTAGAGAGACTACTGAGGGAAAACCATCTGCAAAGTTGGTGGGATTTACGGGTGCTAGATGTACATGGAAACTCTAATAGAACTTGGAGTTATTCAATGTAGGTGAAAAGTCCATGAGAAAGTGTAGTTACAAATGTAGGTTGAAATCCTCAATGGAGATTGGAGGTGTGAATTGTAGGTGGAAACTTTGATGGAACTAGGAATTGTTCTAAGTAATAGGAATGTCCACAAGGTTAAAAGTTGTAATTTATAGGTTGAAATCTCATGAATATGGGAGGTGCAATTTGCAGGGGAAATTTTCACACAAGGACTATGGGTGGATCTAACAAGGAATATTTACTTAGTTTTGGGAATATCACTCATGTATGAAATTGTAAACCCTAGACTTGAATGCAAAATTTGGGGAAAAAAACCCTAGGCTTTTAGTGCACAAAGAAAACTTATAAATCATGACTTTGTGGGAAAATAGACCTAGTAAGAGATCTGGGAACACTATGATGAAAAACCCTAAACCCCTAAATGTCTAAGCAATCAATAAAATCCCTAATATGTAACTAAATCCACACAAAAATGGAAATCAAGTGCAATTTTGTAGAAAAAGATGGATTAAAATGTAAAGGGTCCATGGAATATCGTGCAAGGGTGAAAAAGCATCATGGCATGCAGTTTAAAATGTGTTTTGAGGCAAGAGATCCAAAATGGAATTAACAAGATTAAACAATGATTAATCAAAATCCCTAATTTGCTTTATATAGACCCCCTGTAATTAATACTCTAATGGTGATGGTTGACGGAGATCAAGAGTCTAGAAACACTTTTGAAATTTTATAATTTTACAAACTGCACGTTCACCTTCAAATTTTGTAGGCTAGGTTAGGTTGACCCTTTGAAAATGGGAAGGTAGAACTCAAGAAATAATTTGCAATTTTTCAAATTAAAAATTGCACTTGGAGTTCCAAAGTCTACAAGGAAGCTTGTTGGTAGGAAGTAAAACTTGGATTGCAATTTATGGGAAGCAAAACTCTGGTTGTAATTTGAAATTTTGAAAATTGCAACTTGTAGTTTGAGTTCTAGTTTTTACAAGGTATTTGGTTTGTGGGAAGTAGAACTCCACTTGCAATTTGCAATTTTGCAAATCACAAATTGCAAGCGAGTTTCCAGTTTCCATCAGCTAGTGTATTCCAAGAAGCAGAGGTCTAGCTACAATTTGCAATTTTAAAAATTGCAAATTGCTATCAGATCTCTAGTTTCTATTAGCTTATTACATTGTGGGATCTAAAGTTTGGGAAATAATTTGTAATTTTGCAAACTTTAAATTTCAGTCTAATCTCTGGATTTTGTAGGCTTAAGCAAATGGGTGCTTTGGGTCCAAAAACTTAAGGGGTCTTCCTTAGGGTAATTGACATTTTGATATTTTTAGGGCAAAAATATCAACAGGGGATGCACATAGGAGAAGATTTAGCAAGGTGGAAGTCAACAAGAAGGTCCATATTTTCTAATTTGAACCAAATTAGCTTAATATAACAAGTGTGCTAATTAATTATAAAATAATAATAAACAATGCCATGAAACCATTTTTAGGTGTTCACAAAGGCCTTATTATAGTTTAATATGAATGATTAATTTAGCTTTTACCCTTTTTAGTTAATAACTTTAATAATTACTTGTTTATCAATC
Source organism: Torreya grandis (assembly GCA_037957365.1). Classification (NCBI taxonomy): domain Eukaryota; kingdom Viridiplantae; phylum Streptophyta; class Pinopsida; order Cupressales; family Taxaceae; genus Torreya; species Torreya grandis. The sequence continues at coordinate 5,299,881 of JARHVA010000141.1, forward strand.
AAGGAAATCAATTTAGCTTAAATTTAACATGATTAATTTAGTGTTTTTAGCTTCCAGTGGAAGGAAAATCTAAATACATGAGAAACTAATTAATGTTATAAAGGCTTATAATGCTCATAGTTTATAAATATTATAAAAAAGTGCAAAAAATATATTGAATTAAACTATTGTCATTATTTTGAGCTATTTTCTACTATTATTATTTAATTTCTTTTGTAGTATGCACACTAAAATCGACTATTAGAAAGAATCATTAATATTAATATTAATAAAGAATATATTAATATATAAGATGGTTACGTCAATAAATTTTGAATTTCCACTCGTATTAATTTTATTGGAATTCAATCATTAATGTTTCAAAAAATTACTTTTCAAAATTGGTAACTTTTCAATATATTAAATTAGTATATGATAGTCAATTAACATGAGTTCGCTAAATAAAAAATAGTATCAAGTTTAATTTATACTTTACTACTTGTAATAATCCAATACTTTAAAATAGAGTCAATATCTATGTATTTCAGTTTTCATTCAAAAGTAATAATAACTTAACCATTAGAAGGATAAGGATATAGGAAGAGCGATGGGCAAAGCTTCGAAACCTAAACCTAGCCACTTTGGACTTCCTACGATAGCGATGATTGTTCCAGCAGTGATGACAGTGACTAATCTAATGGTGATGGTGATGGTGATTGGTCCAATGGTAGTAGTGACTGGCTCTTTTGTGGATGAAACATGTAGGTGTTTAATGACTCTATCATTAACAGACATAGATGCAACAAGGGAAAATATTTCCAATGGTTTGAGTCCACTAAAAAATGAGTAGATTATTTTTAAAGATGGTGTCTATTTTGTGTCACCTATAATTGACAACAAGGCAATGACTGGTTAAGGATCATTAAGCAGTTTTTTTTGGTTATAAACCTCATTTGACCTACTCTATAGCACTCAACATGGCCTGGATCAGATCCTCAAGGGCCTATGGGAGGATTCTTAAGTGTTAAGAGGCTAAATTAAGAAGGGAAGGAAAAAAAGGAGTCATAAGATGTTGGGCATTGTAGACTGATCAAAACAAAGGATCTGATAACACATAAACTTGTAGTTATTGAGGATGAAAGCAAAGTGTTTGACAAAATGTATGACAAAAAGAACCCAAAACCCGAGCAACCAAGATTTTAAGTAATGGTGTGCTCTCTTTCAAGCGTAACAAAAAATTTCTAGGTAAAACCAATAGATGTTTTGATAGATTTAAAGCAAAGGTTACAGGCCTCTTTAGATGTTCCAGCTAACTCCTAGTGCTTGGTACATCAAGGTAAGGAATTGCAAATTTTTTATCATTATCCTATTATTCATTAGGAAAACACTCGATCATTTATATGGCTTCCAGGTTGTAGGTAGGGATGGTTGGGTTGAATCAATCCTCTAACCCCAAACCTATGTCCTTCAAAGATGCAGTCATAAATATTACCTCCATTCTAAATTTGGCAAAATACTTTCCTTCTCTTCAATCCTATATTGTTGATCAAGTGAAGGAGGTTCCTTCTGTGGAGATATCGAATGAGGGAGTGGATGAGTATTTTCATTCTCTAGCTAAGGATGTAATTATCTATAGATTTAATGGTTTATGGCCTTCTATAATCACTTTATATAAATGGGTCTATAAGCAAAGGGGTTTTTTGTTGTTCACTTCCATGATCAGTAAGATTACCAAAAAAAATATAGAATGCCCCTAGTTTTAGTGCAATACGAGCTTGTTTATCACTCCCTGGTTTATAGAGTTTAACCCTCTCACTCTTTCAATCACTAAGATGTCAGTTTGGGTTTATCTTCCCAATCTACCCTTGCATTTTTGACATGCTCATAAGGAAATAGCTAATGCTTTGGGGTCATTCTTAAAGAATGATAATGATCAAGCTACTACAATTTTGTGCACTTATGCAAGAATTTGTGTAGAGATTGATTTAATCAAAGGGGTGCCAAATAAAATCATTTTAAAATATGGCAAGGTTCAACATGTTCAAGCTCTAGATTATGAGAATACCACTTTTAGACACCACAACTGCAAAACACTAGGTCATCTTCATGTGTTTATCCTCTGGGGCATCTACAAGTGATGAAAAATAAGGGAGAAAAGTCCAAATCAAGAAAATGGAGTACCCTAGATCCATCACTAGTGGCAGAAGACTGTTTTAGAAATTCAAAAACATAGGAAGATATAGAATTGAGAGATAGCAAGAAAGGAGAAAAGGTTAAGACTGATAAAGTAGAAGTGCACAATGAAGAAGTGACAGAAATTATTTAGAATCCCCCTTTGAATCAACCAATAGGGGGAGTGAAACAAGGACATGAATTTAAAAATTTAGACTCAAACAAGAATTTGCCTAAAAATAGAAACTTGGAAGCACAAAATTTAGATAAACAATTAGTTGTAGTGAATTTCGAGCAAGAAATGTGGTAGGAATTAAAAAAGAAAAAAGGTAAAAAAGGCAAGATAGCTAATCTTTTAGATTACTATCCACCAAGATGATGTTTGATATTGGCTTTTGGATAGTATGTAGGCTTGTAGTTTGGTTGCCTTTAGCCTTATGGTTGTTCATTGTATTTGATTCTTTTGGGCCATGGTGTTTTAACATGGTCAATTGTGTAACTTTAGTTTTAATATAGGGTAATGGTCCCACCAAAACTGTATTTATCTAAATAATAATAACTTAACCAGTATTCATGTATATATAAAATTATAACAAATGACTCAATTTCAGAAGACTACAACCTATATACATCAATCTAATGTAAATAAAATTTAATTTAAATCTAACAATATTTAATTTAAATATAATTTTAACCATAGTTGATGAAAAATTATCGCAATATTTAAACAACCGTAATTCATAAAAAAAAGTAGTATGCGAGGTATTTTATTACATAGATTGAGATGAATGGAAAAACATTCTACTTTTTTCACAAAATTGATGACAAAACCTTTTTCGGTGCACCACCTATGTTTCGAGCTTTGCCTTAAAAAAATGGAGTATTATAAGAGTTTTTGTAAAAATTTGGCATGAGTAAAGGGTTCATTTTATTAGCTAAATAACGTTTACTAGAGACTAAAATCAATAACTAAGGAGCAGTTTCCTATGAAACATTGAAGGTTTTACATGTAAATGTTGATTTTCTTCAGGTAAATTTAGAGGGTTTTGTGATAAATTCATAGGTTTTCTCGATTTTGTACACGTTGGGAGACATATGTGATGGAGGCATCACACCAAGCTATCATTTCAGTAATTTTAACATTAGAAACAATTTAACAATGAAAATTATATAATGTTAGGCTCCATAGATACTGAATTTCCCCAATAATTTAGTCATATCACCTGAGTTCAACCAATAGAAAGGAAGCAAATTAATTTATTTTGTATTTTTTATATCATATATATTGCAAAGATAATGTTAAAACTTAACTAAATTAAAAAATACTGTACTCGCATTGGTTACACATTTTCAAATGAAAATTAATACTTTTAACTAATTACAATATATACTTGCACAACATGTGCTAATGAGGAGCAGACAAGATTTTAGTACGAAAGTTTAAAAGGAGGGGCTAGAAATTTCCCATACATACTCCTAATTTATAGGAATATATTTTATCGAATGTGAATTTTATGAATACGCAAATTTCCTCCACTAAACAAGGGTCTCATAGTGAGGCTAGTTCATTCCTTTGTATAAAAAATTATTTATGGTTGAGTATTTATCTATAAGCATAAGAATTGCAACATGGTTATTCTTGACAGTAAATGTTTTATATTGAATTAAATAGAATTAAATTAATTAAATCTAGTTTGTGGACATGTACTTAACAGGGGGTATATCTCTTAACCAGACTACATGATTAAGTTTCCCAACATTGATAATACTTATTCATAACCAATAAATTAACCATAGTAGTTGTCTTGGTCAAATTGTGTGGTAAAGTTGCCTAACATTGGTAATATTTATTCATAATTGAGCATACAATTAGTGTTTTATTATATGCTCAGGGACCTTAGTATTTAATCATATCCACTTAACTATAAAAATGTCCATAAAAAACTTTCCATGTATGTGAAATGTAGTTCTAATGTAATGCATATTATTGTGTATCTAAAAGCACAATTCCTAATATAATCTTTATGGGTCATAATATATAATACTTTGCATTTATTAAATGAAGTATATGGAAAAATTATATCATCTAGATATAAATAATTTTGGTAAAATAAATTGAATAAGTTATCAGTGGTTGACACCTTCATAACATTACATTCCTTGTAAAATAAATAAATAAAAGACTACTACTCTAAACATAATAACAATACAAATGTCTACGAGGTTTCTAATAGCAATGAAAGGTTTACCCACATCCTAACACCAAATATCCAAATTCCATTAATAGATGGTTTTCACCCAAATTACCTATTAGTGATTATGATGTTAGTAAGTTGTCAATAAACTAAGACCTTATTAACATGACTAAATTAGTTGCACCTTCACTGGCATTTGAATATAGGACTAGTTATATCTAAGTTGAAAAAACACCTAAACTAACAATTACCCTAGAGGTGTAAGTTATGTTGGAAGGGATGGTGTAATTTTCACTTTTGGTAAAGTGGGGTTTTGTAAAGTGAAAGAATGTAAATAGGTAGTCATATCTCACTTGAAACTTGTGGACACTTACCATGCATCATCTTTTGTGAATGAAGTTTCAAGTAACAATAAGCTGATATTTCTGGTGGAAGTGATGGTAGAAAATGAGGTTGTGCATTCCTTCATATGGTAATGAGATGTTTGGGGAGAATATGTTATCTTTCATAATGAAATGATCAATGGTGAAGTGTTGGGTAAGGACAAGGACATACAAAGCATGAAAGTGATTAAATATATCAAGGTGCACTAAGTAGTGATGGTAAAGGACAATAATATGGTATTTCAAGGTATGGACTTGAAGAAGCCAAGGTAGATACACATACAAACCTCAAATACATGTACAAATCTATAACAAGTCACTTTTGTAATATATATTATTGAATTAATAGTATTATATCAGGAATCATATATACAAACACACAAAAAACTTATATGACATTCCTCCCAACCATTGATGTCAATTTGTACATGTGTCTAAGTCCTTAAAGTCGACGATTGACCTTTCTTGTCATGAATTATATTAGCATTTTAAGGGCAATGTCGAATAGATAATTACCATAAAAAAAAGCATGATAAGCAAGGTTAATCATCAATTTTAGGACTTAGACACATGTACAAATTGACATGAATGGTTGGGAGAAATGTCATCTAAGTTTTTTGTTTGTTTATATATATGATTTGTGACATATGGATGGAATATATCTCTCAAAAATCTCAAATTAGTTAAAATTGACATGAAGTGGAAGAAATGAGTGATTTGTTAGGGGTGATGAATAGTGAAGGCTAAGGATGTTAGTATGTATAGAAGACTAATTAGATAAAATTGACATGAAGTGTCCAATTTTAAGTGTCTACATTTTGCCCTTATTTGAAAGGGTGCTATGACACGATGCGTGGAGTAACTAATTTTCAAAGAAAGAAGTAGCTGAAAAAAAGTTGGATAAAATTTAGTTGATGATGGAGGAAGGAATGTGATGAATTATGCCCCCTCAAGAGGACATGCTAGGATGAAGGATGTGGATGAGCTCTTGAAAAAAAAGGAAGATGATAAAATGGAAGAATTAATGGTTAGGTGATGAACAAATAGGGGTTGGGATGTAAGATGTGATGATGATTGGATAACAAAAAGATGATGAAAATGGATGAGATTAACCCATTGACACGATTAATCCACTCAAATTAATGCTTGCACACATTGATTTTTGATGATGATGAATGGATTTGCCCTAATAAGGGTAGGATTGGGAAGGGTATACCCTGAGATAATCTACACACTTTGATTTCCCCCAAGCTATTGGTGTAGACTTTTATCCAACTTGGTTTTGTCTACATGGTCTAGTAAAGCTTTCTTAGGTTTAATAAAGGTCCTTAGTGGAAAATGATCCCACATGCATGAGGATTTTGGGACATGTCTATTTTTCACCTATTTAAAAAACCTTCCTATTTAATTTTTGGATAATGCTTTTATGAGTTAATGGCTCGTAGTGATGTACATGCATGTCAGTCCATAGGACAGATGGCCAGTCGATCCAACCCTCACCCATGTAGCAAAGACAAAATCATGTATCCTTGTGCAATTACAAGTCTAATGACCTATCTGTCCACCACACAGTGACGTAGGTGACCCAGCTCTGTGAGTGACAAATCAATCATGGTTCTTCTACTGTCACAGGCCCCATAAAAAGCCTTAGCCCCTAGTCATATGGGAAATTAGCCCTTGGTCGTGCCCAACCCATGGGGGCTTAACTTTTTCTTGGAAAATTGTTTCCAATTTTTTGCACACCCCAAAATTTCTCAAAATTGTGCATCATATGTTTCCTAACCCTATCACCACCAAATTTTCCATGAAAGCATATTTTAAAACATACATAATTTTTTGTCAGTAGTTCAGATTTGAGTGTCATCTTCTTCAAAAGTGCTTATTTTTCCATGCTCTATGTATTGGTGGTGTTTTTGGGCCCTTTATATATCTATTCAAATCAACTATTATATAGTCTTGGATGTATTATCAACTGAGTCAGACATCCCTTTAGTTATTTCGTACTTATGCACATTTGTTCAGGATGTATTTTTGGTTAAATCTGATAACAACCCATTTTCTGTATTATGGATTCAATTCAAATAATTTCACTCACACTATTTAACTATCATGAATGGAAATCATTTTGAAATCCAAGGGTTACCATCAAATTATAATGGGCACTGATATTGAACCTACATTAGTCGAAGTGAAAATTAAATGGTTTAATCATTATAATAAAGTCTATGGACTATTCTATCTTTCCATCTCTCTTGATCTACTCTTTCACGTAGAATTTGCCAAAACTCTTATTCAAGTATGGTCCACTCTTAACACACACTTTGGAAAGTAGGATGTGATAAGAGGACATGATCTAGAAAATGAGTTCATCAATCTGAGCCTAGATAACTACAACACCCCTCCAATACTTCTTCACTAAGTTTAGACTTCTAAGGTTGCAGTTGAAAGAATGTGGAATTGACAAGAAAGATGAGTAACTTGTTATGTCGATACTCTTCAAACTAGGTCCAGAGTATTCTATATTTATATCCACTTTCCATGCCATAAAAAGTGCTCTTGAAGCCGCATAGAAGATGCCTTATTTAGATATATTTGTTGTTGACTTGATTTAGGAGTAAGATAAGTTGATATAGATGGGCATAGTGAAGTCCTCAAAATCTCATTCACTTTTTGTTAATAAAGAGAAGCTTCAAACCACAGAGAGAAGAAACATAACAAAAAGGATCAAGAGAAGGATGGAAATCCTCTTACCTCCAAATCTAACCATGAGTCCTCTTCTTCGAGTTATAAGACTAAGAAATATTAGATCAAATGTGGGTTTTACTCGAGAAAACATGATGAGAGCAAATGTTTGAAGAAGTAGATTGACCAGTTGACTAAGATGATCAAGAAGCACAAAATTAATGTCCTTGATTCTACCAATCATCACTCATCAACCCATGAATCCTCTGAGGTAAATGATCATGGTATAGAAAATCCAAAAGATAATAGTAATGGCAAATCAAAAGGCAAGGCCCTAGTTATTATTTTATCTTTGAATCCTACATGGATCATTGACTCTGGTTCTTCACATCACATGGCCTCGTCTCAAATAAAGTTTGATTCCTTAGAACCATATGACATGACCTTTATATAATTGGGTGATGACACTTCTAAAAAGGTTATCAGGAGAGAGTTTGTTGAAGTGAGTGGTGAAACATTCAACAATGTTCTAAGTGTTCCCTCACTTTCAACTTATCTCCTATCAATTTACTAGATCACTCACTTTGGTTTGAGCATGTGATTTGAGTTCACTCTGGATTTAGTGTATGTTAAAGAGTTGTACAATGATACTATATTGTCAATGGGAATGGTTGATCATCAGACTCGATTATATAATTTCTCACACTTTTCTCTTGATTGTCCTTCAGATTCTTCTTCTTAGGACTCACCTGAACTTGATGACATTTTTTAGCGTAAACACACTTCTGATATTGATGACTCTTCTTCTAATACAAATTACTTTAATAGTGATTGTTGACAAATTTTTGGTCCTACAAGCCAAAATTGGGCACCCCCTCCATTTTCTTTACAAAAGTCATCCAATCCATGTTTTGGATAGATCATCCCTCTACTACCTTGTGAAAAATGTTCTCTACTAGACCTTTCCTAAGAAAAATCCAAGTGTTTTCCTCATTTGCTTAGCCAAGTGCATTTTGGGTTTGTCAAGAGTAGTTACTTCACCTACAGCAGTGCATTTCAAGTTTTACAAGCCACTTTACTTGTGAAAAGTTCATAAGCTAAGTCATTTTCAAAACCTGATTTGGTCTTCACAGACCAAATTAGGTTTTCCAAATGACTTTACTTGTGAAATTTTCATAATTCAAGTTACTTGATAAACCTGATTTGGTCCTTACGATGTAATTTGGACTTTGCAAACATCTTCATTTATAAAGGTTTATAAGACACTTGTAAAACTTGATTTGGTCTTAACAGACCAAATCGGGTTATCCAAATGTCTTTACTTGTTTGTTTTATGAGTTGAAGTTGATGCAAAACTTGAAGTAAGAGCTCATGAGAAGTCCAAAATGGTCTATCTAATGTAATTCGGGTTTATGTAGGTGTATTACTTGTCAAATTTTATAATTAAAAGCAAGTGAAGGACCCTATTTGGTCTATGCAACTTGCCAAAGGCATAGATTTTCTTCAGACGGCACATAAGCAAAGAAAGTAGACTTTTCACTTTTCTAAAGGACAATTGAAGAAAGGTCAAAGAGTAAGTCTAGAAGCAAGTGCCCTTGTGGAGTGCTTTTCATCAGTAAGGGGACCTCTTCACTTCTTATGAAGGGTCATTTGAAGGAGTTTTGAAGGGTAGGTGCCCTTGCAGAGGGCACCCAGGCAGGAAAAAGGACCCTTATATTTTCCTCAAAGGGCAATTGTAGGAGCCTATGGCCCTTGTGAAGGGCACTCAGCGATGAAGTGGACCTTCTTCACGAGCTTGAAGGGTATCTTTAAAGCTCAAATGGCCATTACAGAGGGCACCAAGAGGAAGTTAGGGATGAAGACAAAAAGCAGAAGGGCACTTGCCCTTCAAGAAAAGCCAATGCCAAGAGAGAATTTCCTTCAGACAAAATGTCTAAAGGAATTCCTTTAGACATTTTATCCAAAGGAAAGAGACATTGAAGCCCGAAGGTAGAAGAAAGACACACGGAGAATTTCCTTCAAACAAAAGTTTGAAGGAAGTATTTCAAACATTTTGTTCGAAGGAAATTGCCGAAACAAAATCTCGAAGGCTGACAAAGCATAGTATAAAGGGTGAGCAAATGAAAGGAAATCCTTTAGACATTTTATTTGAAGGAGAAAAGGAAAAGCCCATGGGAGTGCAAAAGGAGAAGGCGAGGAAGAGACAAAACATGGGCAAAGTAAAAAGCGAAAAAAGGATAAAAATGTAGAAAAGTTCCAGCAACTGATGAAGTCAAAGGGTAGAATTAGAGACCACTCAGACCAAGACAAGTGGCATAGACAACTCAGCCAAGGGAGTTAATAAATTTAGGTAGAATATATCTACCGAAAAACCAATAAAATAGATTGGGTTTTAAACTATAGAGGAGAGTGGCTTGTGTTTTCATGCTTCACTATTAATGTACAATAGTTGCACCTAGTATTGAAGAGAGCATAGTCCAACCATAACAACTTGGGGATGGATTTGTCAGTTGTTAGAAGGAGTATCCCATGCTTTTATAGGCCTAAGATAGCAAGGGTGATGGCTTGGACATCTACAACATGGCGCTCTCATATGCAGTTTAAAGGATATGATAGCACCATGGTCTCTTGTCTCAGAAGTGTTTAACTCTAGCATGGGTCTCCTTTCCTTATTCTATCAGCATCTTTCTCTATATAATTTTAACTTCTCATTTTGAAAAAAAAATCTCTCAGTTGTATGGCAAAGCCCTGCAGGAATTTACCTTGAATCAAGACATAAGCATTTTACCTCCATTTGGGTTTACACTTTTGCATATGTCCATGGTTTTGATCTTGTGTCAAGTCATTTTCTTTCATGCTTTCATAGTTTGGATCTAGCATATCTAGTGTATTGTGAGATTTTTCTTGTAGGTCAACAAGAAGTGTCCATACCAGAGTATAGGTGCATGTGAACAGGTTGCCATAGTGTGTCTTAGAACACCTCTAGTAGTTCTTCCTCCTTGTATCCCCATAGGGCCCCCTATTGAAATACTAATTCAGGAGAGTTTCTCATCTTGAATGATAGTATATGTCAACTTGTCTTAGTGTAAAGTGTATGTCAAAGCTAAGCAGACCAACCATTTTTGTGCATCATCACTTTAGTTTAGGTTCTAATTTCTAGTATTTTTCTCCCTTTTCATCCCACCCATTGTTAGCAGTAGGAAATCCAGGGTCTCAAGGTGCATCAAGGGTAGCTAGCCCCTAATCTAGAGATTCATCCCTCATGTTTGCCACCCACATCAAGAGGGATGTCTCCATTGTGTCGCGTGGATGAAGAGAGCTAAGCCTCCCTTCACAGGGTGCAATCTACCATGTCAATAGTGATGGGGACACACCTCTGCCATCTCCTTGTCACCTTATAGATGTTGATAAGTTATTTCTTGGTCAACCTACTTTTGGTATACCTTAGATATTATAGGGAACAAGTATTCTGATCTAGGACACATCAGACATCGGGTAGTCTATCACATAGTTTTAGGGCATTCCATAGTCTTTTTTAGTCTTTGTTCCTAGTGCACCTTCTTGGCATAGATTAGTTGGCCCACATATATTGCATGAAGAGAATGATTCCTTATATCAAAATCACTCTTTGGTTAAATATCCATTATGCACTTGGTAGACTTATTCACTATTCTAGGGTGATCCACTCTTCACTACATCTACTTTTGATCCATAGTTACTTCAAGGCACTCCTTTGCAAGACACATTATTGCTTTAAGAAGTTGTAGATTCTAGTGGGGATTTTTATCCCTACCTTCTTTTTTTCTCTCTTTCAAAGATGAGTTTTGTTATCATGGGTTTTCTCTTTGTATCTACTTTATGGGAGTTGTATTGTGTTTGGGCACCTTGTCAGGCCTCATTGTCGGGACCCAATTTTTCTACCCACCTAAGCTATGCTTAAGGGGGGATGTTGGTGTAGACTTTTATTCCACTCGGTTTTGTCTACATGGTCTAGTCAATATTTTTTAGGTTTAAAATAAGGTCCTTAGAGGAAATAATCCCACATGCATGAGGATGTTGTGACATGTCTATTTTCCACCTATATAAGGAACCTTACTATGTACTTTTTGGCTAATGATTTAATGAGTGAATGAGATAATTCTCTTTTGCACAACTTATTTTATGTGATATTTTGTCTTTCAGGTTAAGATATTTCACTCTATAGTTTCATCATTTTTGAATCATTGATTAGTTGATTATAGTGCAATCTGACATAAGCAAGGTGGATTAGGGAATAAAATATCATGAAAAGTTACAAGTTTGGATTTGGGGATGCTTGGTTGATCAAGTAATTAATTAGCAATCATAGATCAAGATTTAACATATTGTATGGATTAATAATGAGATAATGGTAATGGGAATGAAGAATAGTCGAGTTGACCTTAGAAATCCCATGTAATAAGTGCTACCTACATAGTTTGTAAGGACCACAGGCCAATGTAGTTTTCCCTTTAGGGAGTTAAGATTATGGATGTGGTGAATGAATGGATGACATTAACTAGGGAAGAGATCAACTCACTTAAATTAATGTTTACTTGTTTTTATTTTTGATGATAATGGATGATGTGCCCCAAGTAGTGTAAATTTAGAAAGGATACATCCCAAGATAAGTTACACACATTAATTTGCCCCAAGTAGGGTGGATGCGGATAAAATATCCTATCAAAGTTGTGGGCTTGACTTACCCCAAGTAGGGATAATTGGGAATGATATATCTCAATTATGAATCTCTAGGCTTGGTTTTCCCATAGATGTGGGAAAAATATCCTAAAAGGTTGTAAGTTTGGAATGGATGGATGATTGATTGATGAATTAATTGATTTATTTATAAGCATTGGTGAAGGAATTAAGTGACTACAAGCAATGGGAAATGAAGAATGAACACATTGATGGATAAAAAAGGTGTGATAGGTTGATACAAATGTATGTGTGGATGGTACAATGACTTTTCAAAGAATGAAGAAGTTGTAAAAATCCAAGCACATAAGGACACCCCAAAGTGATGAAATAATTATTAAAGAATGATATGATTATGTATTGAGGGATAATAAGGGTTTTGATTATGATACAATGGAATGCATCTAGTCTCTCAACCTTGACATATGAGTTATTGAAGAAACTAAGTTCACACAATAAGTGTGGACTTACTTCATCATAGGGGGTATGGATCTCAGTATAAAAAATGACTAAAGTCACTGAGAAGAGTAAAAACCATGGCACGACATGAAGGGAAAAACAATCTTGATGTCGAGAGACTTAATTTGAGAAAGATAATGAGAAGAAGAGATTCTCATGCACAACATACACAAACATTTAGATGCAAGAGTTGTGTGCATCAAGTAACAAAAATTGATCAGATTTTATGCATTGAATCAAAAGGAAAAAAATATTAGCATGCATGGAGATGTATGTAGGAACAGTACAAGTCAATGACCATACCCATATGGTGGATGAAATATTATGAATAGGATAGCAAGGTCAAAGATAAAAATGATGATGAGGATGGAGAACCATGTTGGTGTTGGTGGGTGGTAAGAGACAAATAGGTAGTGTTGAGTATAAGTGCTTACTTAGATAAGAAGAAAAGGGAAATTATGCAAAATATGATAAAAATGAAATGAAATAGAGAAATAGAATGAAATAAAATGTAGAAGATGAGGTTGAAAGGATGTTAGGGGAAAATGAGCAAATTAGGTAATTAAAAGCATCTTTAATGGAATGTTTGCTATTATGCAATGGAATGGGGTGATGAAAGATGTGGGATGGAGTGAAAGTGTGTAAAATAGGCCCAAAATAGAATAAGGAGGAAATAGAATGGAGAGGAAGATTAAGTATAAGTAAAAACATGGAAGACAAGGATATGATCAAGCAAATAATTAGAAAGAGAGTATCAAAAGGATGACAGGCGATTGAAGAAGTGGGTGGAATAGTGACCAAGTGTTGATAAGAAAGTTGATGGTGAGGAAGGTGGTGAGCCACATGGCAGATCATATGGTAGATTTAGACATGAAAATGGGATGTAAGGTATCAAATAGGTTAATAAAAAAGGGTAAGGTAGAGGATTTCCAGAAATGGAGGTGTGACACTAGGATGGTTGTCAATCAACTTGTTAAAAGAGATTGACAAGTTGAGTGGTGATTAAAAGAGATTGACAAACTAAACTAGATGAGTTGATGTGCACATGGGTAATGATGGAGTAAATAGTTTATTATGGATGAGGAATGGGATGAAATCATTAAATATGATGTGAGGATGAACAACAAAAATAATAATAATAATGAGAATAACAACAATTGAGTTGACCTTAGAAACCCCATGTAACTGATCATTGCCTACATAGTCTGTAGGGACCTCAGGCCAATGTATTTCTCCCAATAAGGGATTAATATGATGATATTCAATGAATATAAATATATGAGGATAAATTTTGATTTGAATTTTATTGGCCAAATATGAATGAACTGTTTGGATTTGAAAATAGATGTTAAGGGATAGATAAAATTTATAAGGGGATCTATTGTTATAATAGTGTACCTCCATATAAACTTTGCACCTTGATTATTTAAATTACACACAATAGTATGCACCATGATATAAAACACCATGATGACCTAACCATAATGTGTATAATGACTGGCTCGCGATCTAACAAATGAATGACAAAAATGTACCATGATATGGAAAAACTTTTATGCACTATTATCATATGTCGATGGATGGACTCAAGTATAAGCATATGATAAGAGGCATCATGATATTTAAAAACCATTATGATCTCATTGTCACCCACATATGAACTGAGTCAACACACAATAAGAAAAGTAAACAAGCAAGCAAGCAAGCAAGCAAACACACAAAAACTTGAAAAAAAAAGCAACAAAAAACATCTTATCATTAATCAAGTCAAAAAACATGTGTGAAGGCTTGATGATATTGATAGTTTTATGGTTCCCCCAAGCAATGATACATGCAAGGGGATATATCGAGAATAAAATATCTTGAAATAAGCTGCACACTTTGATTTTCCCCAAACAGGGTGAAAGTTACGAACTCAGATTGATGATTTACCCCAAAAAGGGTGGATGTGGGAATGAAATATCCCAAAAAGAGATGGATTGATAAATAAAAAATGAATGAAGGTTGTTTACTCGATTTAATACAAGACAAAAGTTTTTAGATTTTATGGCTTTATATCATTTTTAAGGATTGTTTGTCTTTTCTGATTTTTTTTTGGATTTTTGGATTTTATGATGTTTTTGGATTGTTGGATTAAGTATATACAAGGGGTCAATCACAAAGGGAAAAAATTTTATAGCACTATGATGGGAGAGGATGCAAGATGAAATATATTTAGGATGATGTTGGATGAGGATGGGGGATGACTAGGAATGGATTAGGGATCTTTAAGGACCATGTCACGTGGGAACCAAGTGTCTAGTCATCAAAGTGTCTTTTAAAGGATATGCCAAGATGATTTTACAAAACTTATCAAGACCTCTTCTATTTCCTTATCAAGGTCAAAGTGGGAAGAAAGGACGAGCACAGATAAGATGGATAAGATGATGGTTGTAGGTTGAGGATTTGGATGGGTAAGATTATTAAAATATGATGGATTTAGATGGGATGCATATAATGAAGAATTTGGATGGGTAAGATGGTTAAAATAGATGGACTAAAATGCAAATGAAGCTTAACCCAAGTGTTGAGGTACTTGAGACAATGAATTATTTAAACATGATGTCATAAACCTAGATTTCATCATGTTACTTGTCCAAGGTACCATAAGCATGGTTTTCATTGTTGGACAAATCATTTCTCTATCTCTCTATCTCTCTCTAATTTTTTGGCATCTCAGCTCAATGGAGGATTACGAGATGTATAATGCTAACCATTTTTATCTCTATCCCATATCTATTATATATAGCTTCTTTGTTAAAATCTTGCTACTAATGTGGACTCCACTAATGTTGTTGTGAGTTTCGTTGATTGTTGATTTTACACCCTCTGAACATCTAAATAAGGTGTCTTTGTAGCTTCTATGAAATAAAGTGTCACCAAGAAGGGAAAAGGGTGATATACAATGGATGAATGATATGATCATGGAGGTATTAATGTAAGGATGCCAATAAAAATTGGGACTAATAGTCACACACACCATTATTGGTTCTAGATGCGACATGATTTTAGATGTTGTGCGGTCAAAGGCATTTGAAAAAACTCTCAAAAGGACCACAAGATTTTTCTTCTCCTTGGGACTGAGATTTGTTGCAATTTGAATGATTTTTGGATTATTGGTTGTTTTAATATCTACTTCAATGATGTTTTCATCAAGAGATGCAAAAGTGATTTGTTAATCTATTAGTGCCTCAAAAAGGTTTTCACTAACAAAGTCTACTTAATTAATTTAATTTTAATTTCGATTGTCCAATAGCACCTCAAAGAGGTTCTCTCTAAGGGATTGAATTTTGGATTTTGATTTCCCCTTAGTGCCTCAAATAAGGTTTCACTTGTTAGGGTGTGGAGCTAAAAGCTACACCTTAAGGCAAACAGATAGGAGGGTTTCTAGCGCAAGCAGTCACCGGCGTCGGCAGGCCACACCGACGTCGGTCAGGGGACGCAGAAAGGAAATCGGCGACGGCAGGAGGTCGGCCGACGTCGGTCACCTCCTGGAGGGCAGGGACCGACGTCGGTCACCTGTAGCGGTCTGAACTGCTGTTTACGAACAGTCAGTTAAGTGAACGCAAAGTTTGCATGGTAAAGGCTTGTTCGAAGCCTTGAGCCGCAAGTCTAGTCAGTGTATGCATGAGATCTATATAATAGACTCATGGGCTGTATTGTTAAGTGGAGAATTTGGAGAAGAGCTATGTGAAGCTTGGAGAGTTCTTCCCATGGTGGAATCAAGTAGGATTCCCCATGCGTGTTTAAGTAAGATCAGGTTTGACTTGCAGGGGTGTATGGATGCGAGGTTCAGAAAGGAGATCAGCGCGGGGACGTTAGATCCAAGGTGACAGCAATACATCAGCAAGGTCATGGAGAGATCTACTTGGAGTACGGTTGTGTACTCGATTGTACAGATGTGCAATGAGGTGAACAACAGCTTGTGTTAGCTGTGTGTTGTGACCTATGAGAGAAGATTACTCTGGAGGGAAGTTTACTGTAAGCCCACAGGATGTGGAAGAAAGAGTGCCACCTCTTTGTTGTAGATTCCTTTGTAATGAGTTGAATATAATTGTATATTGCCTCTCATATTCTGTGTGTCTTCTCATTGATAGTTATTTGTTCTTATGGATTCCGCATGTTTAGTTGCTTATACATTGGTAATCATGTGTGCTCTTAATTCTGACAAGTTGTGTCAGAGCTTTGGGGGGTTTAGGTCCTATCAATTGGTATCAGAGCGAGGTTGGACGTTCTCAGAGCGAGCTTGACTAACAGATGTTCCAAATCTGTTAAGTGTTTGTTGATTACAGGTTACTCACAGGGGTTGCTGTTTGAGTGGGAGTATAGCAAGGCAGAAGATGGTACGATGAGAATGAAGGAAATCAGGCACAGAATTAACACCACATGGAGTGTGGTGGGTTGTCTTCGAGTGGGAGCTTGGAGAGGAATACAAGCCAGGATACAGATTGGACAGAGTACTGGTTTTGGGTACAGGTGCAGCTCTTTATCTCCAAGTGGGAGATTGTTAGGGTGTGGAGCTAAAAGCTACACCTTAAGGCAAACAGATAGGAGGGTTTCTAGCGCAAGCAGTCGCCGGCGTCGGCAGGCCACACCGACGTCGGTCAGGGGACGCAGAAAGGAAACCGGCGACGGTAGGAGGTCGGCCGACGTCGGTCACCTCCTGGAGGGCAGGGACCGACGTCGGTCACCTGTAGCGGTCTGAACTGCTGTTTACGAACAGTCAGTTAAGTGAACGCAAAGTTTGCATGGTAAAGGCTTGTTCGAAGCCTTGAGCCGCAAGTCTAGTCAGTGTATGCATGAGATCTATATAATAGACTCATGGGCTGTATTGTTAAGTGGAGAATTTGGAGAAGAGCTATGTGAAGCTTGGAGAGTTCTTCCCATGGTGGAATCAAGTAGGATTCCCCATGCGTGTTTAAGTAAGATCAGGTTTGACTTGCAGGGGTGTATGGATGCGAGGTTCAGAAAGGAGATCAGCGCGGGGACGTTAGATCCAAGGTGACAGCAATACATCAGCAAGGTCATGGAGAGATCTACTTGGAGTACGGTTGTGTACTCGATTGTACAGATGTGCAATGAGGTGAACAACAGCTTGTGTTAGCTGTGTGTTGTGACCTATGAGAGAAGATTACTCTGGAGGGAAGTTTACTGTAAGCCCACAGGATGTGGACGAAAGAGTGCCACCTCTTTGTTGTAGATTCCTTTGTAATGAGTTGAATATAATTGTATATTGCCTCTCATATTCTGTGTGTCTTCTCATTGATATTTATTTGTTCTTCTGGATTCCGCATGTTTAGTTGCTTATACATTGGTAATCATGTGTGCTCTTAATTCTGACAAGTTGTGTCAGAGCTTTGGGGGGTTTAGGTCCTATCATCACTAAGGGATGCTTATTTTATATTTTGATTTGTTGGATTGGCCCATAGTGCCTCAAACAAGGTTTCACTGGGGAACTTTTCTTTTGGACTTCCAGGATTTTGATCTTGATTGTCCCATAGTGACTCAAACAAAGTTTAAGCAAGGGAATTTTATTCTGAATGAATTCCATTTTGGATCCCCATGAATTATACAACTAATGTGTCACTATAAGATAAGTCCAACGATGTGTGATTTTGTTACTCTCAACCAATAGGTGTGAGAGATTAGATGTCAAGATAAGGGATATGATCACTGATGTGAAAAGGATGGGTGATATTGATAAGGGACTAAGGGTTACATAATCCTTGTAGAGGATACTAAGATAACTTATTTTGATGTTGAAGGAAACATTCTAAAAAACTATGGAATAATCACTGATGTCTTTAAACTAATTTATAGGAGGTGTATAGCCAATGCCGTGAGATCCTAATTCTAATCAGAATGTTGATGCTAAATTTTATGTTGGCAATGGTTCTAAATCTAATGTGGATACAAATTATGATTTTTATTATGATTATGATGTTGATAGGACTAATATTTTTTCTAATTTGGATGTGTGTTGGTGAAATATCTAGTACATTGCCACAAATCTAGATTTTGCAACAGTATAGGAGAAGAAAAGTCTCTCCTCTATTATGAGGGGAGGTTTCCTTTATTGAAAGTTGTAAAAATTAATATAGATTACGTATAATATTTACAAGTTGAATGGGGGGTTGTTTTTATGACATTAAAATTAAAATAAAATAGAGAAAAGGGGTGAAGAGTCATAGGTGAATGAGCAAATGCAAATTTCATTCAACCATGTAACGAGAAAAATAAATGAATGGAAGGAACATGATTTATTGACAGCAAACTCAATTACTAATTAGAAATATGAAATATACATTAAAATAATAAAAATACGTCCTTATAAAGGAAAATAAGACACAAAGTTTTGAAATTCCTTAGTTCTCGATTAAATATTGAACACAAAGTTTCCTTATTCTTCCTCTTCAAGATTCAATTATCGCAGACATCAAAAAGTCATTTTACAATAACCATTTCTTGTATTTATAACAAGAGGGAATGGGTTGACCCTTCATATTCAAAATGTATCTTAATATTTTATTTTTCATCCTATTCTATCTTTTATAATTTTCAATTTTACAAAAATGGAAATATGAATTTCTTGAGATATAAGTTGGACAAAAATGGAAAGGAAAATTTGAAGACTCCCTTAACAAGTCTTTTTCTATGTTACAACCAGTACTGAAGGACATGGGGAGGTAGCAAATATTTTGTCTTGTTCTTTACTTTGACTAGTTTTGAATTTCATAAATTTTTGTACTACTTCGGTGGCATCATTTCCTTTTAGGACTACAACGTGTTTGCATCGTGTCAGCCACCTTTCTGAAGTTATCAGTAATGTGTTGGAAAATTCCATTAATTTAGTACATTGATTATTCATTTCTTCAATTGAAATAATAATTTCACTGAACATTGACATGGAAGCTACACTAAAATTATTTCCTCAAATAATGTTTCCTTTATTAATTTCTCAAATTATTCCTTCACCTCATTTGTAGTATGTATGGTGGTCAAGGTCACATCTTCTTTGAATAGATCGTAGTGAATCTCATCAATATTATCTATGATCATTTTCTATTTTTATTTTGTGTTGTTGACATGTTCCTCTAATTCTTCTATCACTCTATCCATAATCTCAATCTTTTGGAGGATGCACTTAAACTATTTGCATGAAGTGTCATCTTCTACTTTTTTAAAGACATATGATTTGACTAGTATTGATGTTTCAACATCAATCATTTTTTAGATATCACCTTTGATATTTTCCCATATCTTTACTCACTCTCATGAGTTTTGATTTATTGTTTCATATTGACTAATTCTAAATAAATGGTCATGAACAACTTTATGACCTCTTCGATATATTTATTTTTGTTCGTTAACACTTCTTCCACCTAAGTCTCCAAAGTTCTACCATATGAGTTATATTTAATGATTGTATCAATAGTTTCTTTGGCTATACTAGGCATTTGAGAAGGATCATCAACTTAAGGTAATATGGGTGTATTAATTGGGTTAAGCAGGTAGTTGACATACCCTACCAACTCTTTTATCTATTCCTAGAGTTGTTATTGGGTGAGTTCATCTTGATCTGAACTTTTGACTATTCTTTCTGTGGTCTCATGCAAATTGTGAATATCACTTTTCTTGGTGGCCTCTCTAAGTGATATCCTCTTAAGAGTACAGTAACTCACGGTCATCTCTCCACATTAGACTCTGCAATTTTGATCAACCGAGCTCTAGAACAATTTGACACCAATCTAAAAGGGGTTTTAGCCTTTTTAGGAGGAGTCTTAAGAAGATCAGCTATCCTATCAAAATCTAGAATATTTGCTTCTACCACCCTCTTCTTTTTGTTGAGTATTCATTGTATCCATTGGAATAACATATCATCAGAGTGGTCAATTAAGTTCTAATGGGAATGGGAGCAGGTTGCTTTGGAGGAGTAGCTTTTGGAAGTAGAGGATAACTTGGAAAATTTTAAGGAGATGAAGTACAACCTTGGCCTCCTTATCAGGTTCTTAAAAAATTGTTCCTTGATTGGAGGCACAATATTGTTGTGTTGTATTGGGAATCAAGAGAGGATCACCAAGAGTGGTATAAGAAGACTAAATCAATATATTTTTCTTTGCCAAATTATTCTTACCAATAATAAGACTTTCCTTGTAGTTTTTCCCATGTTGCTTTCCCTTCTTAGGGTCTTTGTGATCACCATTTGCAAAACTTAAAGAAATAGGTGCTTCAATCATCATGCTAACATTAATCTTCATTGGAGTCAGTGTAGGATTCTATTTGGGAGGGACTATAGTCTTTCCTTTTCTATAGTTTCCTACTCCAATCACTTTAGCCAAATTTTATCAAACCATTTCTTGGTTTTGTCTCATACTCTTCAGGTTCTCCCATGTACATCTACTAGCTCTCTTACTGATCAATTTACAATAATCAAGGGAATAGATACAACCCTATTAATATACTCTGGGTCGATGAGATCAATCATGTCATAAACCATGCCAGTAGGTACCCATTCATCTTTGAATGTTTTGATCTGATCTATGGTCATTCTACTCCAGTCTCTTTGGACTACCTCATATTCATCTGAACAATCTACCTAGTAATCCTCCAAGTGAGGTACATATTCATAAATTGAATCGATACCAAGGCATCTTCTTACAAATCTCTTTATGTCCACATAATATTTACAGGCATATGATATAAGAGTGAATTGGGAGATGGTTGATTCAATTTCTTGAGTATTGAACATTATTTTACATGTGAAGTGTCCCAATGAAATAGGGAATAAGACACCCAAAACATGTTTATCTCTAAACATTTGTGTAATGCACCCAATTGTCTACATAGTTCTATCGATATAATTTTATCATTTGTCAGCCTCATAAGTCATAATAGGTAGCATTAAAATACACCAACCCTATTGTAGGTGAACTTATGATATTGGAGGTAATAGCTACCATATTGGTTGATCAAGGTGGTACCTTCATCTGATATTCTTTTTCCCTAATCTTTGTCAAGAGACTACACCACTCTCACCATAAATGTGTTGTTCACCCTGGTGAAGTGTTTATTACTTTTTGCTAGAGTTAGCTAAGGGAAACATTTATAGGCTTGAGTGACAAGAGTGATACTTCCATGTTGTAAAATTCCTAGATAGATCATCTCATAAGCCAATGAATACACAAGGTATGTTGTCATGAAGAATTATTTCTTTGATTACACCTATAGCAGCTATTGATGTAGGAAATCATTGATCATCTAACCCTAATAAATAAATCATTTTCCATGATAGATAATGTTCATCGACATGAACATCTAGGGGTGGAAACTTTTGGTGTCCTCATTGCCTACTACCTGGTTCAAGAAAGTGGTCATATTTGAGAGATCTTTTTAAAAATCTGCTCTATATAAATTCTTGGGCAAATTGAAGACTCTCTCTATTTCATGTTTCAACCATGACTTATTAATAATTGTCAAGAACTTGTTTGAATCCTTGTCCCAGTATCTTTACCCTTTGTAAATGCTCATGTTGATAATGTC
This sequence comes from Torreya grandis, assembly GCA_037957365.1. Classification (NCBI taxonomy): domain Eukaryota; kingdom Viridiplantae; phylum Streptophyta; class Pinopsida; order Cupressales; family Taxaceae; genus Torreya; species Torreya grandis. The sequence continues at coordinate 5,322,046 of JARHVA010000141.1, forward strand.
TTTAGGAAATAAAATCCTCATAATGATTCCCATTGTTTTATCATCAACTTTGGCTATGAGAGCCCTACCACTTGATTTGATTTTGCAATTTGATGGAGCATAGTGTTTCACATAGGTGAACACTAAGTTATAACATTGCACCTAAGTAGGAAAACCTACCACCTAAGGAAGGACATTCTCCACGAGGTAAGTAATCAAGGTACTTGGATTTTATGAATTTAGTCTATGATGAAACTCTTCCAGGGCCATGTGTCTGATTTATGATTCAATGATCTTGGGGATGTCATTGTTCCATACCCCATATACTTGAACTTCATGTTGTCAGACTGTAGGTATGCAAAAGTTACTTGACAAGTAAGGAAAAAGAGTATGAGTGGATATATGGCTAGGAAATGTTGGATTGGTTTAAATGAGTGGGAAGTAGTGGTCATATTGTAAATTCTTGAAAATTCATGGAAATAATCTCAAGTCAAGTTTTTGACAATGGTAAGGGTCTATGAACAGGGTATGTTTCTAAAAGTGCATTGTAAATTCCTTGATAAAATACGAGAAAAAATTAGGAAGAGATTGCATAACATAAGGGAAATAGGGGTAAAACACAAGTCTTCATATCTAAATTATAGGTAAAGAATGAATAAAATGAGCCTTAAGAGATAACTTATAGGTCCCTAGATATCTAAATGCATAATAGACAACTATCGAAGACCCCATGATGTGCACCTAGGAGGGACAAATAAATGGCCCTTATATTTCATTTGATGTACAAGTATGGGGGTGTGTCTACGCATGCAAATGCATATATACATCCTTAGGGGCTAACCATGTAGTCATGTATGTTTACGATGAGTGAATATGGGACATGAGCTCATATTTTGAATGGGGGCCTAACTAGTCGCATGTGATGCATGCGACATATCTATGCATCCAGTATGCCTTGAGTTTCAGGACACTCAACCCTCATGTTGTGTGAGGCATAAAAATGAATTGAAGCATGTTCTTCTGTTTTTTTACTTAGTCAAATTTTAATTATCCAAACTTTCTTAAATTTTGACACAATTCTCAATAGTTTGGGCATGAAGATCGAGATGTTGTTTATCAACTCATGACCAAAATTAGTGTTGATAATTTTGGGAATAATTATTGGCTTAAGTTTGCGATGTGATTTCATAATAAGGCATGTTTTAAACTTCTAAAATCTTAGGGTTTCATAGGCCATCACCTTATCCATTGGGTAATGGGGTCGATAAGAGAGGGAAGAAAATGGGAAACACACAACTAAAGGGAAACACATAACTGAAGGGAAATGGTAGTAGATATCCTCCTTTATTCTTTATACAACATTAGATATTGGTTTTTGTATGGTAGTAGGTGGTGAGTACCATCTCCATATGCCAAATAGTACATGTTTTCTCTATATAAATGTCAAAATTTGAATGGCCCAATCCATAGGGAGTCAAATTTCCCATCACTTCTTCTTAGTTATCTCCTTTTATCTTAGAGTAGGACTAGGTCTCTTATTTAGAAGTCACATTCTCAAGATTTTTGATCAAATAATTTCTTGACCCTTTCCTAATGAGTTTAAATTATGTCATTTATTGTGACTTCCTCATCTTCTATCTTTTCTAGTTACTTGAATATTTTCTCTAAATCAAATTTGAATTGTTCATCTTCAATGGCATGTGCTAATTTTAATACTGGTAATTACAAAGAAATAGGAATCTTAGCATTTTTTCCATAACCCAGATGAAATGGATAAATTATGATCACCCTCTTAGGTGTTATTTAGTCAATCCATAGTACATCATATAGCTTCTTATGCCAATTTATTTGATTTTCATCAACCAACTTGCAAATGATGGTATTTATATTTTTGTTATTAGATTCTACCTGACCATTACCTTGGGGGTACTAGTCTGATGAATGTGTAGTATAAATGTCATATCCATAACAAAAACTAATTAATTTAACAGAGGAGAAGTTGGAAATATTATCCATGACAATTTTCTAAGGGATGCCAAATTTAGCCAATATATTATCCTTTATGAAATTACAAACAACATTCAAAGTGGTATATCTTAATGGAGTGGCTTCGAACCACTTTGTGAAGTAGTTGGTTGCTATTAGGAAATGAGTGTGTCAAGTGTGTTGTTCCCAAAATTTGTCACCCATTTTTGGGACAACATTTGAACTATTTTGGTCCTACATACCAAAATCCTCTCTTCCCTTTTTAAAAATTGTTCTAAGCATTCAAGTTCTTCATTTTTAAAAGCTTTTTCAGAAAACTACAGACTCTTCAGGCTTAAAACTATGAACTTCATAGTTGGAATCTACGGACTCTACAGGAAAGAAGCAAGCTCTCAACACTTAAGCATTTTCAAGAGTGGTTCAATGCCTTGGTTCAACCAAAAGAGTTCAATCGGCAAGCTCCTAAGCAAGGGTTGAACCATTGAACTGTTGAACCTTGAACCAAAAAGGTTCAAGGGTTCAATGGTTCAAGGTTCAACATCATCGGCAAGAGTTAAGCACTTTGTCTAAAGTTCATCAAGTTCAATCGCTTCATGGTTCAACGGCTTTAAAACACTTAAGGAAAAATAAAGGCTTGAACCATTGAACCGTTGAACCTTTGAACCATTTTGGTTCAAAGGCTCAACGGGTTCAAAGTTTCAACAGGTTCAATGCGCGGTTGGTTCAAAGTGGTCAAAAAGACATAGCCGAATAAAGAGAATGAACCGATTGAACCATTGAACCAAAGTTGGTTCAATCGGTAGGTTCAAGGGGCTGCCCCAAAGCCAAAAGAACAAGTGCCCTTGCGGAGGGAAATGAATCGAGAACAAGCGCCCTTGTGGAGGGCAGTGATCCGAGGCCAAGTACCATTGCAGAAGGCAGTGAGCAAAGGTGGACAAAGTTGGAAATCCTTCAAAAAAATGACTAAGTAAAAGAGGCCAAAAGATTTCTTTCAAAAATATTTTCAACGAGAAAATGACTAAGGCAAAATTCCTTCAGACATTTTGTCTGAAGGAATTCACTTGAGAAGAAAGCCCAAAGAAATTGAAACAATTGAAACGGCTAAGGAAAAGAAGCATTCCTTCAGACATTTTGTCCGAAGGAAAATCCCAACAAAAAAACCCTGAAATCCAAAGTCCACCGAAGGAGCAAAAGCCCGACGAGAGAATTAAAGCCCGAAGGCCAACCAAAAGATTCTGAAGGGTAGATACCCTTGCGGGGGGCACTTGACGACAGAGAAAAGGACCTTTTCTAAAGACTTAAAGGGACACCTTCCCTTCGAAGTGGTCCAAAAACTTCAAAGGGGCTGAATGAAGATGCAGAAAAGGACCCTCAAAGACTTAGATAAAAAGGGCTTCAAAGGAGTGCCTGAAAGAAAAAGACCAAAGAGCAGAAGCTGTTACATGTCACCTGCTGAGACACATTATAATTTGTTTCAAAAAATAGGAGAACATGCCACATGTCCCTTGTAAAGTTTCACAGAGAGTGACAAGTGGCAACTGTAAAAGGTTTCAATATGTTTTTCTGAAAGCAACAGAACTTGCCACGTGTCCCTTGTAATATAAATGGAGCATGCCAAGTGTTAGCATCCGCATGAATCCAAATGAGTCCTAGATGTTCCTATAGTGTTTCTAAATATCAGTGGAAGCTGCCACATGTCATATTCTGTAGGACTCTCAAAAGGCATCTAAACCCTCTATAAGTTAAGTGGATGCTGCCACGTGTCCTCACCTATTTCACAACAAAACACGCCACGTGTCACTTGTTGAGATCAGTGAAAAGCAGCCAGAGCACGCAAAAAAGACATGAAGGAATTACTAAGGAGGATGATAGGCCCATAACAATCAAATTCAAGGCAATAAACTAGCCATTGATCTTTAAAGGCTTGAGCACAGACCCAAATGCATTCAAAGGCCTTAAGGCCAAAGGGAAGAACCGTTGAGAGAAGGAGCCGAAAACAGTAAGCAAGGCTAGGAATGTAGCCTTGAGAGCTCAAATTCTAGGAAGAGACAAAGCTGGAGAAAGACAAAAGAATAAACTCAGTGACCAGCTGAAGTGGGAGCTCAAATCGCTGTAGAAAAAGGGAAAGCAAGAAATATCTGTGCAAAAGTTATTCTAGTTGGTGGAAAGTCTGCAAAGTAGATATTTGAGCTTGCAAACATTGAAGGCACGCCCTGTTTGTCTTCCTTGGAGTAAAGGTGAAGTAGACAGCTACGTAGATATTAGGTGATAGACCAAATGACTTAGGCCGAGGAGAAGACATCTGAAATGAACCAACAAGCCACAGTTAAGGCAGCCGCCTTGTTTCAGCATGGCCCTCTTTGACAAAACTAAAAATGCATTCAATGCATTGAGGGCAGCATGGGTTGTTCCATGGAATAAAGCACCAAGCCTTTCTTGGATGCTATATATTATAGTCTCTTATGTCATTTTAAAGGAGATCTTCCCAATACAAAAGCAAAACTTTGCCCAAATTGAAAGGCGAATACTGAGACTTTGAGCTCAGATTGTTGTTCTTATTATTTTATTTGAATGAGAAAGCAAGTGACTTGCAGACTTTGTGCAGCTATAGCTTGTATCATTTTAGGAGATTGTTCTTATGTCTGTCTTCTTAATGTGTTCTTATTTATTTGATCTAACAAGCAGAACTAGTGGAAGTGATCAGGAAGGTGTCTTAGAGCCAACTATGGAGAGACTTTGTGCCCCCACAATTGTCTTTAGAGTGTTTTCTTTATGTTCTTGTGTAAAAGATCTTGGGATGACTTTGTACCCTCATTATCCTTCATAATTTTATTTATGTGTAAAGGACCTTGGGATGACTTTTTTCCCTCATTGTCCTTCATATGTCACTCTTAGACAGTCGAGGTAGAGACTTTGTGCTACATCTCAGGCTGCTGGTTACTATGCCCTTGGTTACCAGTTACTTTTACTACCTGAAAGAACTCCTGTTGTTTCTTGCAATAACACTTATAAAAGAAGAGAAGTGCCTTCAGTGTTTTCACCAAGATTTTCTCCTCTATTTGTTAACATCATCTCTAAAAAAAGAGAGATGGATGGCTTATCCTACCGTTGAGTGTTATTTTCTACTTATATAAATAATATATAGCACCTCATACTTATAGGGAACCTCCCCTTGATGAGAGGATATATTTTTACCCTTTGGATGTGGTAAACCTACGACTTTTAATGACCAATCTCCCTTGTTGTGGATGATCAGAGCTATTTTGCTCACCAGTTAGCTGGTTGACAAAATATTCACCCAATAGTTTTTGGCGACTCCATTGGGGACACAGTAATTTTGTGCAATTTGAAGCCTCAAGCTTCAGATTGAAACATCACCTGTGTCTTACCCATTATCATTATAGCCTTATCCATTATCCCATTGTGGAAGAACGAGTTGCTCTAGTGTTTTTCCATTGTTAATTTTTTCTCCCAGCTTCACGCAATAGTTTTTGGCGACTCCACTGGAAATGAATGTGCAGTCTGAAGTCTCAAGTTTCAGATTGAAGCAGTCCCTATTCTTATCCATTATAGACTCTGGTGACTCCATTCTGTGTCTTACCCACTATCATTATAGCCTAAATATCTTCCTCCACCCCCATGCTAACTGGGATAGAACACGCAATTTGAAGCCTCAAGCTTCAAGCTGAAGCAAGGCGAGTTCTTTCCCATTTTTGTTCTACAATTTGGTAGCTCCATGCTATACAAGAAGCTAGAAATCTCAAGGTGTTGTTGACCCTATTTTTGAGTTGGTGTAGCAGAGCAATTTTGATTTGTTTCCTCCACAACCTCACCTTCAATGAACTAGGAGTCTTTTTTCTACCCATACCAGGTCACCAATACAAGGCAGAACTTCTTTTTCTCTTGTTAGTAGAGCTTTACCTATCCATACTCCACCAAAATTTGTGATCCCACTTCTACATAATCAAATCATGGCTCAAGGCCCCTTGGGTAACTCTTTTGGTCCACTCAATCTTAATCCACCCTTGCATGAACTTCCACGCAGCTCAAGAAAGAACTTCCCTAAATTCTTTGGTGATGGGAGAGTTCACCCTGATGAACACATTGCACTCTTCAGCATAGCTTGTGGTGTAATAGGGGTGGAATTTGAAGACGTGGCAGTCAGGCTATTTGTGGAAACATTACAAGGTGTTGTTGTAGACTGGTTCTATTATCTACAAGCTAGATCAGTGACTAACTAAGACACACTCAAAGCTAAATTTGAAGCCAGGTTCAAGCCTATAGAAGATGCACATGCCTTGTCCTAGCTCACATAGATGAAGAAGGAACCTCATGAACCTATGAGGGATTTCATTGCCAAGTTCTACAAGCTGAGGAACAGGATTCCCATGATCGCCCAGCCGACACCTGAGAATCTCAAGTGTTTCTTCATTAACTCACAGCTGCTTGAAGTGAGTTTTTTCCTGAGATGGGATAAACACATAGACCTTGCTGCTACTTAGGACTTGGCTACTAAGGTAGAAGATGACCTTATCTTGGTAGGAAAGATAAGGAGAGACATTAATAAAGGTAAATCCTCTTCATCCTTTGAATACTCACCTATAGTCACCACTGACCAAATGGTGCAAAAGCTGGCAAATAAACTGCTATCCTTGAAGAGACAAATGGCCCAAGGTATGTCTGATCCTCCTAGTCAGGATATGCCAAGGAGGATATTTCAGAATCAGCCATATCAAGGCAATGTTGCCAGAAACCAAGGACAAACAAATCACCTTCCTCCTCCATAAAGGAACCTTGCCCTTGAAGCACCTCCAACCAACTCACCAGTTGGATATCTTGAAGCTGAATCAGATTTCTCATTCCAGCTTGAGTTGAATCTTGAGGGATCATACGCTAATCTCTTCACTAAGAAAGAAGAAGAATTAGTTGGTGACTCCAACATTGGTTTCCTAAATTATCAGGATGAACCCAGAGGTGAAGGTAATGCAGCTGAGGGATCATATGTTGTATTTACCTAGTTTAAGAATCAATTAGCTCAGAAAGTTGATAGAGAGAAGATAGAGCAGTGACCTCAACCAACAATTTCAATTTTCAAGTGGGGAATCACTCTGCCTCTTCAGCCAAAGGACCCAGTGACTGATAAAAAGGTAAGTACCTCAATTGCACCTTCACCTTTATTTTCAAATTCACAGTCCAATCCTCCCCCTCCCAAAAACCAAAAGGATGAACTCCCATCCTCTCTTCTTAGTCCATTTCAGTCATTTCACATAATCGACCATGTCAAGAAAACTAAAATTCAAATGACTGAAATTGAATTCCTACAAGCCAACCCTGAGCAGTTGGATAGGTTGGTGGAGTGTGTGAAGAATACAACCATCCCTGCAGGATAAGATATTAGAAAGGTAAGTCATGATCCCCCAAGGAACATGTCCATCCCAAATAATCTTGTCATTACTCCTCCTGCTTCCCCTTAGAAAATAGAGCCTTTCTATGTTTCCCTATTGATAAATGATCACACGCTGAGTAACTGCATCATTGATTTCAGTGCATCTAACAACGTCATGCCTATCAAAGTGGAAGAATCTCTTGGTCTCACACTGACCAAGACATTTTGGAGATGCTTCTCCATGGAGAACAAATAAGTGCCACTATTGGGATAGATCAAGGATGCCCAATTTGCATTTGTGGCATTCTCAGAAAAGAGAATCAAGATGACGGTCCTGCAGGCCGACGTCCCAGCCTCATACGACATTCTACTGGGACAAATTTTTTGCAAGAATGTGGGTGGTGAGTTGAGCATGGACCTATCTGAGGCAAGGATCCCTATCAAAGGTGTTATGAAGAGGTTGATCCCTGAAAAGGAAGCAAAGTATATTATCACTCAGACATCAGCACCTGAAGCTCAAATTCTATTTGAGTCTCCAGGTAGGGGTAATTATTTTTTGTCCATAGAGGATGTTCATGTTTTCGCAAATGAAAGTCCTATAGTTGGCAATCCAGGAATTGATTCAAATAAGACATCAGAAGAATTGGTAGGGCACAGTATAAATAAAAAAGGATCTTCCATCTCTAATGAAGATAAATCTAATAGAAGATCAGTTTTTGATGATGTTTGGATCTGAGAATTTGATGGCAGTAATTCCTCTACCGGTGCTGGAGCTAGGATGGTGTTGATATCTCCTCAAGGAGATATTCTTCCTCCTTCACACAAGTTGCAGTTCAGCAACACCAACAACATTTTTGAGTATGAATCTCTATTACTTGGATTGAAGGTTACTCAGGATGAAGAGGTCAAACTCCTTCATGCCAAAGGAGATGTTGAACTGATGGTTTGTCAGGAGTTTGATGATGACAATCAAAACATGTGCTAGACTGAACCAGTAGAACAATAAGCTATGGTAGTGGACCATACTATTTTACTCCAAAGTCAGCGAAAGAAACTCTTCACAGAGAGAGCAAGGAGTTATAGTTTTCAGATTGAAGACCACGTCTTGCCATGGCACAAGAAGAGAGAACCAAAAAGAGTGCACATAAAATGTGATTCCTGGTGGAGATTTCCATTCGCCCATCACTGATTCTAGGGAGAAAATGGTTTCTTATTGGTTTATCAGGATGGAATGCCATTTTCACTGTCTCACAGTGGGCAGCATCTGAAGCGCTTCAAATCTTGAGGCATCAAATAAGATCACCTATACATATGTATATTTATATAGTCTTTAGTTCTATTTTGTGCTTTTCATTTACATTTTTGGCACCTTTCTTTTTTGGGTAGCATGACTCCATAGCCCAATGGCATAGTTCAAAGCAAAAGAGATTCTGGTTTCTACTCCCCTCAGTTGTTCCAAGTTTTCAACTAAAGGAAGTTCTCCAACTGGAGCCAGCTGTTGTTCCCAAAATTTGTCACTCATTTTTGGAACAACATTTGAACTATTTTGGTCCTACAGAACAAAATCCTCTCTTCCCTTTTCAAAAATTGCTCTAAGCATTCAAGTTCTTCATTTTTCAAAGCTTTTTCAAAAAACTACAAACTCTACATGCTTGAATCTATGGACTCTGTAGGCTTAAAACTATGAACTTCACAATTGGAATCTATGGACTCTACAGGAAAGAAGCAAGCTCTCAACACTTAGGCATTTTTAAGATTGGTTCAATGCCTTGGTTCAACCAAAAGAGTTCAATTGGCTACCTCCTAAGCAACAGTTGAACCACTGAACCATTGAACTGTTGAACCTTGAACCAAAAAGGTTCAAGGGTTCAAGGTTCAACGTCATCGGTAAGAGTTAAGCGCTTTGTCTAAAGTTCATCAAGTTCAACTGCTTCACGGTTCAATGGCTTTAAAACACTTAGAGAAAAACAAAGAATTGAACCATTGAACCTTTGAACCATTTTGGTTCAAAGGTTCAACAAGTTCAACGCGTGATTGGTTCAAAGTGGTCAAAAAGACTTAGCTGAATAAAGAGATTGAACTGATTGAACCATTGAACCAAAGTTGGTTCAATCGGTAGGTTCAAGGGGCTGCCCCAAAGCCAAAGGAATAAGTGCCCTTGCGAAGGGCAGTAAACTGAGAATAAGTGCCCTTGCGGAGGGCAGTAAACTAAGACCAAGTACCCTTGCGGAGGGCAGTGAGTAAAGGCAGACAAAGTTGGAAATCCTTTGGAAAAATGACTAAGTAAAAGAGGACGAAAGATTTCTTTCAAAAACATTTTTAGCGGGAAAATGACTAAAGTAAAATTCCTTCAGACATTTTGTCTAAAGGAATTCACTCAAGAAGAAAGCCCGAAGAAATTGAAATGGCTAAGGAAAAGAAGCATTCCTTCAAACATTTTGTCTAAAGGAAAAGCCCAGCGAAAAAAGCCCTAAAGCCAAAGTCTGTTGAAAGAGCAAAACCTTGATGAGAGAATTAAAGCCTGAAGGCCGCTCGAAAGATCCCAAACGGTAGGTACCCTTGCAGAGGGCACTTGATGACAGAGAAAAGGACCTTTTCCAAAGACCTGAAGGGACACCTTCCCTTCGGAGTGGTCCAAAAACTTCAAAGGCACTAAATGAAGACGCAAAAAGGACCCTCAAAGACTTAGACAAAAAGGGCTTCAAAGGAGTGCCTAAAAGAAAAAGACCAAATAGCAGAAGCTACCACATGTCACCTATTGGGACACATTATAATTTGTTTCAACAAATAGCAGAACGTGCCACGTGTCCCTTGTAGAGTTCTATGGAGGGAAACAAGTGGCAACTGCAGAAGGTTTCAATATGTTTTTCTCAAAGCAGGGAAACTTGCCACGTGTCCCTTGTAATATAAATGGAGTGCACCAAGTGTCAGCATCCACATGAATCCAAATGAGTCTTGAATGTTTTTATAGCATTTCTAAAGATCAATGGAAGCCACCACATGTCATCTTCTACAAGACTCTCAAAAGGCATCTAAAGCCTCTATAAGTTAAGCGAATGTTGCCATGTGTCCTCACCTGTTTCACAGTAGAACACGCCACATGTCACTTGTTGAGATCAGTAGAAAGCGGCCAGAGTAAGTGAAAAAGACACGAAAGAATTGCTAAGGAGGATGACGGGCCTGTAGTAGTCAAATTCAACGCAATAAACTAGTCGTTGATATTTAAAGGCTTTAGCGCAGACCTGAATGCATTCAAAGGCCTTAAGGCCAAAGGGAAGAACCATTGAGAGAAGGAGCCGAAAAGAGCCAGCAAGGCTAGGAATGTAGCCCTGAGAGCTCAAATTCTAGGAAGAGACAAAGCTGGAGAAAGATAAAAAACAAACTCAGTGACCAGCTGAAGTGGGAGCTCAAATCGTAGCAGAAAAAGGGAAAGCCAAAAATATCCATGCAAAAGTTATACCAGTAGGTGGAACAGTCTACAAAGTAGATATTTGAGTCTGCAAACATTGAAGGCATGACCTGTTTGTCTCCCTTAGAGTAAAGGTGAAGTGGACAGTTGCACAAATATTAGGTGATAAACTAGATGACTCAGGCCCAGGGAAGACATCCAAGATGAACCAACATGCCACAGTTAAGGCGGCTGCCCTATTCCAGCATGGCCCTCTTTGACAAAATTGAAAATGCATTCAATGCATTGAGGGTAGCATGGGTTGTTCCATAGAACAAAGTGCCAAGCCTTTCTTGGCTGCTATATATTGTAGTCTCTTATGTCATTTTAAAGGAGATCTTCCCAATACAGAAGCAAAACTCTGCCCAAATTGAAATGCGAATACTAAGACTTTGAGCTCAGATTGTTGTTCATATTATTTTATCTGAATGAGAAAGCAAGTGACTTACATACTTTGTGTTGTTATAGCTTGTATCATTTTAGGAGATTGTTCTTATGTTTGTCTTTTGAATGTGTTCTTGTTTATTTAATCTAACAAGCAGAACTAGTGGAAGTGATGAGGAAGGTGCCCTGGAGCCAACTGTGGAGAGACTTTGTGCCCCCAAAATTGTCTTTAGAGTGTTTTCTTTCTATTATTGTGTAAAGGATCTTAGGACAACTTTGTGCCCTCATTATCCTTCGTAATTCTATTTTTGTGTAAAAGACCTTGGGATGACATTGTGCCCTCATTGTCCTTCGTATCTCACTCTTGGGCAGTCAAGGTGGAGACTTTGTGCTACATCTCAGGCTGCTGGTTACTACGCCTTTGGTTACCAGTTACTTTTACTACCTAAAAGAACTCCTATTGTTTCTTGTAAGAACACTTCTGAAAGAAGAGAAGTGTCTTCAGTGTTTTTACCAAGATTTTCTGCTTTATTTGTTAACATCATCTATGAAAAAAGAGAGATGGATGGCTTATCCTATCCTTGAGTGTTATTTTCTACTTAAATATATAGTATATAGCACCTCATACTTATAAGGAACCTCCCCTTGATGAGAGGAGAGATTTGTGCCCTTTGGATGTGGTAAACTTGCAACTTTGGATGACCAATCTCCTTTGATGTGGATGATCAGACCTATTTTGCTCACCAGTTAGCTAGTTGACAAAATATTCACCCAATAATTTTTGGCGACTCCGTTGGGGACACAGTAATTTTGTGCAATTTGAAGCCTCAAGATTTAGATTGAAACATCACTTGTGTCTTACCCATTATAATTATAGCCTTATCCATTTATCCCACTGTGGAAGAATGAGCTCCTCTAGTGCTTTCCCATTGTTAATTTTTCCTCCTAGCTTCACGCAATAGTTTTTGGTGACTCCGCTGGGGATGAACGTGCAGTTTGAAGCCTCAAGTTTTAGATTGAAGCAGTCCCTACCCTTATCTATTATAGACTCTGGTGACTCCATTCTGTGTCTTACCCATTATCATTATGGCCTAAATATCTTCCTCCACCCCCACGCTAACTGGGATAAAACACGTAATTTGAAGCCTCAAGCTTCAAGCTAAAGCAAGGCTAGTTCTTTCCCATTTTTGTTCTACAATCTGGTAGCTCCATACTATAAAAGAAGCTAGAAATCTCAAGGTGTTGTTGACCCTATTTTTGAGTTGGTGCATCAGAGCAATTTTGATTTGTTTACTCCACAACCTCACCTTCAATGAACTAGGAGTCTTTTTCCTACCCATACCAGGTCACCAATACAAGGCAAAGCTTCTTTTTCTCCTGTTATTAGAGCTTTGTCTATCCATACTCCACCCAAATTTGTGATCCCACTTCTACATAATCAAATCATAGCTCAAGGCCCCTTGGGTAACTCTTTTGGTCCACTCAATCTTACTCCACCCCTGCATGAACTTCCACACAACGCAAGAAAGAACTTCCCCAAATTCTTTGGTGATGGGAGAGTTCACCCTGATGAACACATTGCACTCTTCAGCATAGCTTGTAGTGTAATAAAGGTGGAATTTGAAGACGTGGCAGTCAGGCTCTTTGTAAAAACATTACAAGGTGCTATTGTAGATTGGTTCTACCATTTGCAAGCTAGATCAGTGACTGAGTGGGACACACTCAAAGAAAAATTTGAAGCCAGGTTCAAGCCTACAGAAGATGCACATGCCTTACTGGCCCAGCTCACACAGATGAAGAAGGAACCTCATGAACCTATGAGGGATTTCATTTCCAAGTTTGACAAGGTGAGGAACAAGATTCCCATGATCGCCCAACTGACACTTGAGAATCTCAAGTGTTTCTTCATCAACTCACAGCTGCCTAAAGTGAGTTTTTTGTTGAGATAGGCTAGACACATAGACCCTGTTGTTGCTCAGGACTTGGCTACTGAGGTAGAAAATGACCTTATCTTGGCAGAAAAGATAAGGAGAGACCCTAATAAAGGTAAATCCTATTCATCCTCTGAATACTCACCTATAGTCACCACTGACCAAATGGTGCAAAAGCTGGCAAATGAACTGCTAGCCCTTAAGAGACAAATGGCCCAAAGTATGTTTGGTCCTCCTAGTCAGGATATGCCAAGGAGGACATTTCAAAATCAACCATATCAAGGCAATGCTGCCAGAAACTAAGGATAAACAAATCGCCTTCCTCCTCCACAAAGGAACCTTGCCCTTGAAGCACCTCCAACCAACTCACCAGTTGGATATCTTGAAGCTGAATCAAATTTCTCATTCCAGCTTGAGTTGAATCTTGAGGGATCATACGCTAATCTCTTCACTGAAGAAGAAGAAGAATTAGTAGGTGACTCCAACATTGGTTTTCTAAATTATCAAGATGAACCCAGACGTGAAGGTAATGTAGCTGAGGGATCATCTGTTATATTCACCTAGTCCAAGACTCAATCAGCTCAACAAGCTGATAGAGAGAAGATAGAGCAGTGACCTCAACCATCAATTTCAATTTCCAAGCGGGGAACCACTCTACCTCTTCAACCAAAGGACCTGGTGACTGCTAAAAGGGTAAGTACCTCAATTACACCTTCACCTTTATTTTCAAATTCACAGTCCAGCCCTCCCCCTCCCAAAAACCAAAAGGATGAACTCCCATCCTCTCTTCCTAGTCTATTTCAGTCATTTGACATAATCGACCATGTCAAGAAAACTAAAATTCAAATGACTGAATTTAAATTTCTACAAGCCAACCCTGAGCAGTTTGATAGGTTGGTGGAGTGTGTCAAGAATATAGTCATCCCTGCAAGACAAGAGATTAGAAAGGTAACTCATAATCCCCTAAGGAACATGTCCACCTCAAATAATCTTGTTATTACTCCTCCTGTTGCCCCTCAAAAAATAAAACCCTTTTATGTTTCCCTGTTGATAAACGGTCACAAGCTGAGTAACTGCATCATTGATTCTGGTGCATCTGACAACGTCATGCCTGCCAAAGTGGCAGAATCTCTTGGTCTCACATTGACCAAGACATTTGGGAGATTCTTCTCCATGGAAAACAAACAAGTGCCACTACTGGGATAGATCAAGGACACTCAATTTGTATTTGTGGCATTCTCGAAAATGAGAATCAAGATGATGGTCCTGGTGGCTGACATCTCAGCCTCATACAAAATTTTGCTAGGATGAAATTTCTATAAGGATGTGGGTGATGAGTTGAGCATGGACCTATCTAAGGCAAGGATCCATGTAAAAGGTGTTATGAATATGCTACTCCCTAAAAAGGAAGCAAAATATATTGTCACTCAGACATCAGCACTTGAAGCTCATATTCTATTTGAGTCTCTAGACAGGGGTAATTATTTTTAATCCACAGAGGATGTTTATGTTTCTTCAGATGAAAGTCCTTTAGCTGGCAATCCAGGAATTGATTCAAACAAGACATCAAAAGAATTGGTAGGGCGCATTACAAATAAAAAAGGATCTTCCATCTCTAATGAAGATAAATCTGATAGAAGATCAAATTCTGATGATGTTTGGATCTAGGAATTCGATGGCAGTAATTCCTCTACCAGTGATGGAGCTGGGATGGTGTTGATATCTCCTCAAGGAGATATTCTTCCTCCTTCACACAAGTTAAAGTTTAGCAACACTAAAAACACTATCGAGTATGAATCTCTGTTACTCAGATTGAAGGCTGCTCAGGATGAAGAGGTCAAACTCCTTCATGCCAAAGGAGATGCTGAAATGATGGTTTGTTAGGAGTTTGATGCTGACAATCAAAACATGTGCTAGACTAAACTAGTAGAATAGTAAGCTATGGTAGTGGACCATACTACTGTACTCTAAAGTCAGTGAAAGGAACTCTTCGTAGAAAGAGCAAGGAGTTACAGTTTTTAGATTGAAGACCACATCTTGCCATGGCGCAAGAAGAGAGAACCAAAAGGAGTGCACAAAAAATGTGATTCCTAGTGGAGAGTTCCATTCACCCATCACTGATTCTGGGGAAAAAATTGTTTTTTACTAGTTTATCTAGATACAATGCCATTTTCACTATCTCACAATGGGTGGCATTTGAAGCGCTTCAAATCTTGAGGCATTAGATAAGATTACCTATACATATGTATATTTGTATAGTCTTTAGTTCTATTTTGTGCTTTTCATTTGCATTTTTGGCACCTTTATTTTTTGGGTAGCATGACTCCATAGCCCAATGGCACACTTCAAGGCACTAGAGATTTTGGTTTCTACTCCCCTCAGCTGTTCCAAGTTTGCAACTGAAGGAAGTTTCCTAACTGGAGTCAGCTGTTATTCCCAAAATTTGTCACTCATATTTGGGACAACATTTAAACTATTTTGGTCCTACAAAACAAAATCCTCTCTTCCCTATTCAAAAATTGTTCTGAGCATTCAAGTTCTTCATTTTTCAAAGCTTTTTCAAAAAACTATGGACTCTACAGGCTTGAATCTACAGACTCTGCAGGCTTAAAACTATGAACTTCACAGTTGGAATCTACGGACTCTATAGGAAAGAAGCAAGCTCTCAACACTTAGGCATTTTTAGAATTGGTTCAATGCCTTGGTTCAACCAAAAGAGTTCAATCGGCAAGATCCTAAGCAAGGGTTGAACCATTGAACTGTTGAACCTTGAACCAAAAAGGTTAAAGCGTTTAATGGGTTCAAGGTTCAACGTCATCAGCAAGAGTTAAGCGCTTTGTCTAAAGTTCATCAAGTTCAACCACTTCACAGTTCAATAGCTTTAAAACACTTAGAGAAAAATAAAGGCTTGAACCATTAAACCGTTGAACCTTTGAACCATTTTGGTTCAAAGGTTCGATGCGCGGTTGGTTCAAAGTGGTCAAAAAGACTTAGCCGAATAAAGAGATTGAACTGATTGAACCATTGAACCATTGAACCAAAGTTGGTTCAGTTGGTAGGTTCAAGGGGCTGCCCCAAAGCTAAAGGAATAAGTACCCTTGCGGAGGGCAGTGAATCGAGAATAAGTGCCCTTGTGGAGGGCAGTGAACCAAGGCCAAGTACCCTTGCGGAGGGCAGTGAGCAAAGGCAGACAAAGTTGTAAATCCTTTAGAAAAATGACTAAGTAAAAGACGCTGAAAGATTTATTTCAAAAACATTTTCAACGAGAAAATGACTAAGGCAAAATTCCTTCAAACATTTTGTCCAAAGGAATTCACTCGAGAAGAAAGCCCGAAGAAATTGAAATGATTGAAACGGCTAAGGAAACTGAAGGAAAAGCTCAGTAGAAAAAGCCCAAAAGCCAAAGTCTGCCAAAGGAGTAAAATCTCGATGAGAGAATTAAAGCCTGAAGGCACCCAAAAGATCTCGAAGGGTAGGTACCCTTGTGGGGGGCACTTGACGACAGAGAAAAGGACCTTTTCCAAAGACCAAAAGGGACACCTTCCCCTTGGAGTGGTCTAAAAACTTCAAAGGGGCTGAATGAAGATGCAGAAAAGGACCCTCAAAGACTTAGATAAAAAGGGCTTCAAAGGAGTGCCCGAAAGAAAAAGACCAAAGAGTGGAAGCTGCCACATGTCACCTTCTGGGACAAATTATAATTTGTTTCAAAAAATAGCAGAACGTGCCACGTGTCCCTTATAGAGTTCTACGGAGGGCGACAAGTGGCAATTGCGAAAGGTTTCAATATGTTTTTCTCAAAGCAGTGGAACTTGCCACATGTCCCTTGTAATATAAATAGAGCGCGCTAAGTGTTAGAATTTGCATGAATCCAAATGAGTCCTGGATGTTTCTATAGCATTTCTAAAGATTACCAGAAGTCACCACATGTGATCTTCCACAGGACTCTCAAAAGGCATTTAAAGCCTCTATAAGTTAAGCGGATGCTGCCACATGTCGTCGCCTGTTTCACAATGGAACATGCCACGTGTCAGTTGTTGAGATTAGTGGAAAGCGGCCAAAGCAAGCGAGAAAGACACGAAGGAATTGCTAAGGAGGATGATGGGTTCGTAGTAGTCAAATTCAAGGCAATAAACTAGCTGTTGATCTTTAAAGGCTTGAGCGCATACCCAAATGCATTCAAAGGCCTTAAGGCCAAAGTGAAGAACCATTGAGAAAAGGAGCCAAAAAGAGCCAACAAGATTGGGAATGTAGCCCTGAGAGCTCAAATTCTAGGAAGAGACAAAGCTGGAGAAAGACAAAAGAACAAACTCAGTGACTAGCTGAAGTGGGAGCTCAAATCACAGCAAAAAAAGGGAAACCCAAAAATATATGTGCAAAAGTTATTCCAGTAGGTGGAACAGTCCAAAAAGTAGATATTTGAGCCTGAAAACATTGAAGGCATGGCCTGTTTGTCTCCCTTGGAGTAAAGGTGAAGTGGATTATTGCGTAGATATTAGGTGACAGACTAGATGACTCAAGCCTAGGAGAAGACATCTGAGATGAACCAACACACCATAGTTAAGGCGGTCGCCCTGTTCCAACATGGTCCTCTTTGACAAAATTGAAAATGCATTCAATGCATCGAGGGCAACATGGGTTGTTCCATGGAACAAAGTGCCAAGCCTTTCTTGGCTGTTATATATTGTAGTCTCTTAAGTCATTTTAAAGGAGATCTTTCCAATACAGAAGCAAAACTCTGCCCAAATTGAAAGGAGAATACTGAGACTTTGAGCTCAGATTGTTGTTCATATTATTTTATCTGAATGAGAAAGCAAGTGACTTGCAGACTTTATGATGTTATAGCTTGTATCATTTTAGGAGATTATTCTTATGTCTGTCTTCTGAATGTGTTCTTGTTTATTTGATCTAACAAGCAGAACTAGTGGAAGTGATCAGGAAGGTGTCTTGGAGCCAACTGTGGAGAGACTTTATGCCCCCACAATTGTCTTTAGAGTGTTTTATTTTTGTTCTTGTGTAAAGGATCTTGGGATGACTTTGTGCCCTCATTATCCTTCATAATTTTGTTTCTATGTAAAGTACCTTGGGACGACTTTGTGCCCTCATTGTCTTTTGTATCTCACTCTTGGGCAGTCGAGGTGGAGACTTTGTGCTACATCTCAGGCTATCAGTTACTACGCCCTTGGTTACCAGTTACTTTTACTACCTGAAATAACTCTTGCTATTTCCTGCAAGAACACTTTTGAAAGAAGAGAAGTGCCTTCAGTGTTTTCACTAGGATTTTCTCTTCTGTTTGTTAACATTATCTCTGAGAAAAGAGAGATGGATGGATTATCTTACCCTTGAGTGTTATTTTTTGCTTATATATATAGTATATAGCACCTCATACTTATAGGGAACCTCCCCTTGATGAGAGGAGAAATTTGTCCCCTTTGGATGTGGTAAACCTACAACTTTGGACGACTAATCTCCCTTGTTGTGGATGATCAGACCTATTTCACTCACCAGTTAGCTGGTTGACAAAATATTCACCCAACAAAGTGCTATGATGAGGTTTTAGAGTTATAATAAATCTTAGTTCCCATTGTTAAAATAATTCCTCGATGATCACAAGTAGAAGATGCAACATTATGAGCTTAGGCTAACCAATAAAATACTAACAGGCTTCACACTTAGAAACCCATTCTTGCACGTCCTTGAATAGTGTGGACCAATAGTAGTGAGTTTTTAGTATTTTGAAAGTTGTGACTGAGAATTAGAAATGTCTATCAAAATTTCTATCATGAAATGCCTCCAAGATCATTTTATGTTCTTTATTTATAGAAATTACCATCCAAATACTTCTTGAATAAAGTATTATCCCAAATAACATATTTGGTTGCCTTTAACTTGAGATTTCACCTTTGTTTAGGATTTAGATGAGCTAGGCATTTTCCATATGAGAGGAAGTATGTGATATCTAAATGTCATTATTTAAGAGAGTCAATAAAAACCACCAATGGTAATTCTTCCTTGTCTTCTCTCTAAGAATCAGTGCCTTTGACAATCAATTGGCAAAGGTCTTATCCTCTCAATAGCTTATGTATTTGATCTCCAAATCATATTCTTGAACTTTAGGGATATAAACACCTATGTTTGATCCAAGCTCTTGTTGGGTAAGGATTGATTTCATTATTGAATTTGGGACCATTATAATGGTATGAGAATTTAAGATATAAAATATGAAATGCTTTACCGCTTCGACTACAACATATGCATGTTTTCTACCAATGAATATTTGAGCTCATGATATTTTAGTCCACAATGCATGAAGGCAATAGGGGATTGAATCCCTTCCTCATTTTTCTGCACCAAAATAGTAAATAGGTATATTCAGAGGAATAGTAGTATGCAATGAAATCTTTTAGAAAGTCTAGGTAAGCTAAGATCAATGCTTTGGAGATTGCTTATTTGATTTCATTAAATGAATTGTTTCTATTTTCATTTAATTTGAATCAATTCCTTCCACTCATCATATGTATGATATGTCTAGTGAACTCAGCAAAGTTGAGAACAAACCTTCTATGGAAATTAACCTTGCCAAAGAATGAGTGGGTTTCAGGTTTGCTGGTTAGGAGAGAAAACTATTGGATGGATTTTACTCTTTTAGTGTTAATCTTTGTTCGTTCTTTAAGATCCACATGTATAAGGAGCTTACCCTCAATCATTGCAAAGATAGAATTTTTTAGATTCAAAGAGATACTATGAGTGCAAAATATTTTGAAGACCCTTTTTAGATGTTCAAAATGATATCATCTTTCCTTTGAGAACATGATGAGGTCATCCAGGTAGATAACTATAATATTTTTCTTCATGTTTTTGAATGCCAAATACATCACTCTTTGGAAAGAATCCCCTACAATGATGAGGTCAAAAGGCATCCTCTTATAGGCAAAAGTTCCCCACGGGGTGGTGAATGTAATTTTCAACTGATCTTCCATAGCTAGATCTCCACTTGATTATAATATGAGAAACCATCTAACATAATTTTAGATCCTATGATAGCCTATAGGATTTTTTCCATGATTGGCAAGGAGTAATTATCCTTGAATGAATCTTGTTTGAGATTATGAAAATCCATACAAATCCTGACTTCCCCATTCTTTTTTTGGATAGGAATAATATAATATCTTCTTGATTTATTTGTAGATAGTACCACCAATCTTGGGATTATAGTGTCTCAATTTCTACCTGAATGGATTAATGCCAAGTTTTATTAGAATGTTATGTTGCATACTCTTTTGTTTGAAAGATTTCAAGTCAGCGTAACACTAGGTAAACACATCCTTATATGGTTTGAAAAGAAAAATGAATTTCTATGCTCTTCCTTGGAACAACATTTTATGATATTGACATACCTTGGCTCTTCTTCCATGCCAATATTTAATTTATTCTATTCTAGAAATCCTTTGAGATTTCCTTGAATCTTGTACTTGATGTACTTGTCATGTTTGTTAAAATATCTTCCAAGTAAACTAAACCTTTTGAAATCTTATTTCCTTTGAGCTAAATGATTTTGTCATCCAACTGGTTATCCATTATGTTTGGTGTTCATAAAGTCTATTTCTCTCTGTCTAGAGTAGATGATTCTCTGTAGGTAGTGGGGCTTCTATCAAATACAAATTCCTGAAATTATCTTTTTGTTTGAGGAAAGTAACGATCTATTCATCATCATTAAACACTTGTCAATTTTTATAATTATCTAGCACACTGGGGTGAATTATCATTTCAATGACATACAGGTCTTTGTCAACTTCTAGAGGAGGGATCATCAAAGAAGTATATAATTCAAGGGCATTAACTTTGGATTTATGTACTCTTAGGACTGTATTAATAGAGAAAGCTTGGAAGGCTTCAATATAATACCAAACCTTATTTTTATAATGTTTGATTATACCATTTTTTACATGATATTGGCCTTGTACATGTTTAGAAATCAATTCTACATCACCTTTCACTTTGAGGTTCTTGATGCCCATTCTTATGCTATTTGTAATCTAAGTAGCAATGCTTCATACTTAATAGTATTATTCATGCACTCAAACTATATTTTTTAAGAGAAAGAAAATGATTCTTTCTGTCATCAATGTGCCACCACCTGAACCAATCAAGTAACTTCTTTTGAAATCTAGAGTCTAGGCATCAACGAAGTCACCTTCCACTAGCTCAAAAAGCTCTAGATTGTTCACAACCATCATCATGTAAGTGTCAGGATGTGTTTCTTCATATAAGATGTTTGCTTGAGGTTCGCTTGATTTTTTCACCAAGAACTTAGCTTTTAGTTTTGGGAGTAATTTATCATTGACTCATTTCATGGGGATCACTACCTATGCCTAATCCAGTTTGATCTCTCCTCCTATGACCCTACAAAAATACTTGCTCAAAATCATTCCATAGTTGGGAGGAATGTCTTCTACCAGTATGGTCATTTTGACTCTCTTTTGAGGAAAGGTAGCCAAAGGAACCTATGCATATTTTATTTGTTCAATCAATAAAAATTGATTTGATTATATGTTGAAGAAGTGACCAAATATTTTAGTGCAAGTCAATCCCAAGGTGTTAGAAACTTTGACTGGCATGACATTATCTGAAGCTCTTGAATCAATTATGTAGTTGTTCAACCTAAAACCACTAACAAATAAAGACACATATAAAGGCTCAAACCTTTCATTACTTTGAGAGGTAATGGTCACAATATTTTTTAAGTCATAATAAGTCATCCTGATATGTACTCCTTGAGGAGGCACATCAGAACTTGACTGACCAATTTGTCCAACTGTTCATGGTTATTCCTAATGTACACAGTTTGGAAAATATGAACTTTAGTCATGTTGATATGATTGATTATGTTAAAGAAATGAATTTATAGATGCATTAGGACAATTTGAATTTCCATACCTTTCTATTTGTTTATACTTTGATAAATTCAATAAAAGGAGTGCCTTTATTAAGAATAAACTTAGGGGCAACTACAACCTTAGGTGCCTCTTTTGCCTTTTGCCTATCAGATTATTTACTCTTTTCAAAAGCTTTCATCTTCTCATTCTAAGCTCGAGCGAATACTGCATATGAATGGATTTTCATATCCTCAACAATTTCATCATAATCATCGCCTTTGGGTTCATATTTAAAATAACCCATCATGGAATCACCATCGAGTTCCTAGATTTCAAGATCAAAGGTGACCAAAACACTTCTTAGAGTGGTTCTTCAATGGTACACAACTGAAGCATTCTATCCATTTTTGGATAGTTAGAACCATTGTGGTCATTGGTGGTGTGAAAAATGCATGACTAATGAATAACAATAGGGGTTGCTTCAGTATCAATTTTAGGAGTTGGGGGAGGAAGTCTAGGATAAACATTACCATGATATGAGATAAAGGGTATCCTGAGTACATCCTTGTACGGGGAATTACGTCATTGGGGGATCTGTTTCTTTAAGGCCAATATGTCATTTACAAATTTTTTAATCAAAGGGTTTGCTACATTATGCTATTTCATTTTGCAAGAGTACTTTTTTCCCAGCCATGATCATGTCATATTCAATTTATATGGCTTAGGTATACATGGCTGCCAAAGTTGTAGGGTGATTCTTCTATAGAAAGAATATTAATTTAGGTACTTGTGCATTCAAAAGAAACATTTTCTATTTTTGACCTTAGGGATTGTAGCAGCTAGGATTTTATATACTAATTTGTTGAGCTAGGTTATGAAATCCCTCGTAGGCTCATGGGGCTCTTTTTTATTTGAAATAGTTGTGCTAATTGAGAATGCTCATATTCAACAGGTTTAAACTTTATTTGAATTTATCTCTTTGTTTTCCAATTAAGAACAAAATCACCAGGCAAATGGTAAAACTATTTTGTGTTTCTTTCAGCCAATGTCTCCATAAACAACCTAACTGACACATCTTTATATACAATGCCATGATACTATAGGTAAAGAGGAAAGATTTTGTGTCCATTGAGGTGTTGTCTATCATCACCAGTAAACTTTAAGAATTCTTCCTTAAACCTTTTCACAGTTCATGAATTTGAGCACCCAAAACCAATGGGCATATATACGAGTACCCCATGGTATAACAACCATGTTTTGAAAATTTAATTCTCTTTGAACCAATATGTTAGATAGTGACAAAGTTTTTCTTAATGGCTCTACATTTTTTATCCATTCAGGAGACACTATGAAGTCAAATTGTTCTTGCAAATCAAAGAATGGATAAAAAAAATGTTTTAATTTACTAGACTTCATATGTCTTCTATAATCCATGATGTTATATTTTAAAGAGCTCTAATTACTATACTTGTAATAATGACTGCAATATTTCTTTGGGTAAAATCAACCCATTATTCTTCTTTGTCTAGCACAATTGAAACTCTTTGAAAATGAGAATTATTCACCCTATTATCTGAAACAAATTATATGAGTTCATAAGAGATATTTGTTTGAGTAGCTTGCATCCAATTGAGATTTGATTGGCTTACTGGGTTCTAATTTCTGGGACTAATCATGCACATGAGTATGATTAGAAAATGTGGGTTGCATGAGAAAGCACATAATGTACCCCATGGTGGGCACCAAAAACTATTGGTGAAATATTTGATACCTTGTGACAAATCTAGATTTCACAATAGTATAAGAGATGAAAATTCTATCCTCTATTATGAGGGAAGGTTCTCTTTATTGAAAATTGTAAAAACTAATCTAGAGTATGTACAATATTTACAGGTTAAATGGGGGGTTATTTGTATGGCTTTCATTTGAAAAGAAAATGAAGAAAGGGAGGTGAAGAGTCACAGGTGAACGAGCAAACATAGATTTCATTCAACCATGTAATGAGAAAGAATAAGTGGAAGTAACGTGATTTATTGGCATTAAATGTGATTACAACTTAGAACTATGAAACATGCATTAACATAAGAAAACACACAAACATAAAGAAAAACAAGACACAAATTTTTGAGATTCATTGGTTAGAGATTGAACACAAAGTTCCTTCTTCTTCCTCTTCAAGATTCATTTCTCGTGAAAACCCCTTTTACAATAGCCATTTCTTGTATTTATAGCAAGAGGTAATGGGTTGACCCTTCACATTCAAAATGTCTCTTGGTATTCTATTTTTTATCCTATTATATCTTTTACAATTTTAAATTTTACAAAAAGGGAAATATGAATTCCTAAAATAGGATTTAGACAAAATGGAAAGGAAATCTTTTTAACTCCCTTGGTAAGTCTTCTTCTATATTGTAATTGGTATTGAAGGACCTAGGGATGCAGAAGAGCTTTTGGCTTGTTCTTTACTTTGAGCAGTTTCGAATTTCCTAAATCTTTGTATTATCTTGGTGGTGTTGTTTCCTTTCAGGACTACTACATGTTTACACCATGTCAACCACCTTTATGAAGTTAATAGTAGTACGTTTGGGGCTTCCATTAATTTAGTCAATTGATTATTGGTTTCTTTAATTGAAACATGAATTTCATTGATCATGAACATGGAAGCTACACTGAAAGTATTCTAATTTAAAAACTTGTCATTTATTACTTTATGAATTACTCCTTCACCTCATTTGTAGTATGAATGGTGGTCGCATCTTCTTTGAACAAATCACATTGTATCTCATCAATATTAACTATGATCATATTTTGTTTTCATTTTGCATTGCTAACTTGTTCCTCTAGTTCTTCTATCACTATTTGGAATCTCCATCTTTTGAAGGTTGCACTCGAACCATTTGAATAGAGTGTCATCTTCTACTTTTTCAAATACTCTTGATTTGACTAGTACAAATGTTTCAATATTAATCATTTCACAAATATCGCATTTGATATCTTCTCATTTCTTTAACTGACTCTCGTGAATTTTGATTTATTATTTCATATTGATGACTTCTGAATCAATGGTCATGAATAACTTTATCACCTTTTTGATAAATTTATTTTTGGTCATTAAAACTTCTTCCAACCAAATATACAAAGTTATTCCATATGAATTATATTTACTAATTGTAACAATGTTCTTTGCTTATACCAGGCACTTTAGAAGGAGCATCAACTTGAGGTGATGTGGGCGTATCAACTAGGTTGAGCAAGTAATTGACACACCCTACCAACTATTTTATTTGTTCCTAGAGTTATTCTTAGGTGAGCTCATATTTATATAACCTTTTTATTATTCTTTATGTGGTCTCATGCAGGTTGTGAATATCACTTTCCTTGGTGGCCTCTCTAAGTGATATCCTCTTAAGAGTATAGTCACTCACAGTTATCTCTCCAACATATTTATCCACATTGGGCTCTATAATTTCGATGATCTATGTGTCAAAACAATTTGACACCAATATAGAAGTGGTTTTATCCTTTTTTAGGGGAGGAGTCTTGAGAAGATTAGTTACCATGTCAAAATCTTGAAGATTTGATTCTACCACCTTCTTTCTTTTGTTGAGCACTTATTTCAACTATTGGAATGACATATCACTGAAAATGGTCATTAGAGTTTGGATGGGAGGGGTTGTAGGCTGATTTGGAGGAGTAGCTTCTGGAAGTGGAGGAACACTTGGAGAAATTGAAGGAGATAAAGGGAGTACAACCTTAGCCTCCTTATCATGTCCATGTGGATTTTTTCCTTGAGTGGAGGCATGATATTGTTACATTGTATTGGTGATCAAGAGAGAGGGGTCACCAAGAGTGCAAAAAGAAGACTACATCATTATAGTTTTCTTTACCATTTCTTTCTACCAACAACAAGACTTTGCTCATAAATTTTTCTAGGTTACTTTCCCTTCTTAGGGTCTTCATCATCACCATCCTTATAACTTGAATAACTAGGGGCTTCAATCATCATGGTAACACTATTTTTCTTTGGAGTTAGCGTATGATTCTTCTTAGGAGGGGTTAAAGTATTTCCTTTTCTAAAATTGCCTACTCCAGTCACTTCAACCAAGTTCTTATCAAACCATTTCTTGGTTCTGGTCCATACTCTTGGGTTATCCCATGTACATCTACTAGATCTCTTACTGACCAATTTATAATAGGCAAAAGAGCAACTACAACCCTCTTAACATACTTT
The DNA here is from genome assembly GCA_037957365.1 of Torreya grandis. Taxonomy (NCBI): domain Eukaryota; kingdom Viridiplantae; phylum Streptophyta; class Pinopsida; order Cupressales; family Taxaceae; genus Torreya; species Torreya grandis. Next base: position 5,348,264 of record JARHVA010000141.1, read on the forward strand.
GGGTCGATGAGTTCAATCATGTCATCAACCATGTCAATAACAACCCATTCATCTTGGAATTTTTTGATCTGATCCATGGTTATTATACTCCGTTCTCTTTGAACTACCTCATATTCATCTGAACAATCTACCCAATAATACTCCAAGTGAGTTACAAGTTCATAAATGAACTGATACCAAGGCATATTATTACATATCTCTTCATGTCCACATAATATCTATTGACATATGATTGAAGAGTGAATTAGAAGATGGTTGATTCAATGTCTTGAGCATTGACTATTATTTTACATGTTAAGTCTCCCAATGAAATAGGGAATGAGACACAAGACATGTCTATCTCTGTAGCATTTGTGCACTTCACCCAATTGTTTGCAAAGTTATATCAATATAATTTTGTCATTTGCTAGCCTTAGAAGTCTTAACGGGTAGCCTTCCAAACCACCAATCCTGATTTAGTTGAAATTATGATATTGGAGGTAATAGCTTCCATATTGGTTGATCAAGGTAGAAACTTCATTTAATATTATTTTGCCCCAATCTTTGTCAAGAGACGACACCACTCTCATTATAAATCCATTGCTCACCCTCATGAAGTGTTTATTGATTTATTCCAGAGTCAACTGAGGGAAACATTCATAGGATTGGGTGACAAGAGTGATACTTTCATGATATGAAAGTCCTAGATAGATCATTTAAGCCACCAATGAATACATAAGGTAGGAGGTCATGGATAATTATATCTTTGATTACACCTCTAGTAGATGCTGACGTAGGGAATCACTTATCATCTCTCACTAATAAATAAATTATTTTCCATGACAAAGGATGTTCATTGGCATGAACATCCAAAGGTGGAAACTTTTGGTGTACTTATTTCCTACTACCGGTTCAAGGGAGTGATCATATTTGAGAGTTCTTCCTGAAAATCTGCTCTATAGAAATTCTTGGGCAGTTTTAAAATTCTCTGTTTTATTCTTTAACCATGATTTATTGATAACTGTCAAGCACTTGTTTATATCCTTGTCTAATATATCTTTGCCCTTTGTAAATGCTCATGCTGACAATGTCTTTAGGAACTAGAATCCTCATAGTCATTCTCATCGTTGTACCATCAACTTTGGCTATGAGAACCCTAGCAATTGATTTGATTTCACAAGTTGATGGATCATAGTGTCCCACGTAGGTGAACATTAAGTCAAAACATTAGACTAAAGTGGGAAAACATGTCACCTGAGGAAGGCCACTCTCTACAAGGTAATTAATCAAGGTACTTGGATTTTTTGAATTTAGTCTATGATGAAACTCCTATAGGTCCACGTTCTAATTTGTGATTTAATGATCTTGGGGATGTTATTGTCCAACACTAACAATGGTTCATACCCCATATACTTGAACTTCGTGTTGCTAGGCTTTAGGTATGTGAAATTTCCTTCACAATCAAGGGAAAAGAGTCTGTGCAGATCTGGGGTAGGAAATGTTGGATTGGTTGAAATGAGTAGGAAGCAATTATCACATGGTAAATTATTCAAACTTGGTGCAAATAATCTTAGATCAATGTTTTGACGAGGGGAAGGCTCTATGAACATGGTAGGTTGTTAAAAGGGTACTTTAAATTCCTCAAGAGAATACGAGAAAAAATTGGGTAGAGTTTCACTAATAGGGGAAACATGGGGTGAAATACCAATTTTAGAGCCAAATCATAGGGAAAGAATAAACAAAATGAGCCTCAAGAGAAAATTTATAGGTTCTTGAATGGATTAGCTCATAATGGTCAGCCATCAGATATAACACATTTAGGAAGGACATTCAAATGACCCTTATGTCTCCACTAACACATAGGCATAAAGGTGTCCATGCATCCTTGAGGGTTGGTCATCTGGTCGTGTCTATTCACAACATGAAAACATACAATTATGGACTCATATTCATACAACAACATGGATGGGGGCCCAATCGATCATGTGTGATGCATGCAAGGTGTTTGCACATCTTACACAGCTTGAGGGTTAGGACACCCAGTCCTAGTATTATGTGAGATGCAAAAATAGGCTGAAGTGTGTTCTTCTATCTTTTGTACTTAGTCAAAGTTTCATAATTTTCCAAACTTTCTCAAATTTTTACACTTTTATCAATAATTTAAGCACAAATATCAATATGTTGTTTAAAAACTCATGACTAAAATTATTGCTGATAATTTTAGATCAATAGCTGGCTCAGGCTAGGATCTAATTTCAAAAGGCACAAACTAAACTTTTAGAATCTTAGGTTTCATAGGCTTTATTCATTACACAATGAGGTTAATAGGAGAGGGAATAAAATTATAAACACATAGAAAACACATGACTGAAGGGAAACACACAACTAAAGGGAAATGGTAGGAGACAACCTACCTTTATTCTTTATACAACTTCATATACTAGCCATTGTATGGCAGTGGGAGGTGAGTACCGTCTTTGTATGCTAAATATTACATGTTTTCTCTATATAAATTTCAAATATTGAATGGACCCATCCATAGGGAGTCAAATTTCCCATGACTTCCTTTTGGTTCTCTCCTTGTGTCCCATAGTAGGACCAGGTCTCCTATTTGGAAGTCATGTTGTTGAGTTTTTTTATCAAACAATTCCTTGACCCTTTTTTGATGAGATAGTATTCCATCAACTACTGTGACTCACTCCTCTTCTATCTTTGCTAGGTACTTGACTCTTTTATCTCGAACATCTTTGAATCGTTCATCTTCAATGGTTTATGCTAGCTTATATGCTAGCAATTCCAAGGAAATATGAAACATGGCATCTTTTCTATAGAGTAGATGAAATGGAGACATTTTGATCACCCTATTAGGTGTTATTTTGTCAACCCATAGTGCATCATATAACTTCTTATAACAGTTTCTCTTATTTTCATCAACTAACTTGCAAATGATGGTGGTTATATTTTTGTTACTAAATTCTACCCAAACATTACCTTGGGGACAATAGTATAACGAATGTGCAACAATGATGTCGTATCCATAACAAAAATTAATTAATTTAGTAGAGGAGAAGTTAGAAGCATTATCCCATGACAATCTTCTAAGGGATGTTAAATCTGGCCACTATATTCTCTTTTATGAAATTACAAACAACATCAGAAGTGGTAGATCTTACTAGAATAGCTTCTACCTGCTTTGTGAAGTAGTCAGTTATTGTTAGGACATGAGTGTGTCTATCACTAAAATGAGGGTTTAGAGTTCCAATTAATTCTAATCCCTATTATCGAAAGATTCCTCGATGATCACAGGTTGGAGAGGCAATATTATGAGCTTAGGCTAACCAATAAAATACTGATAGGATTCACACTTGGAAACCCATTGTTGTGCATCCTTGAACAACATGGGCTAATAATAGTGGTCTTGTAGTATTTTAAACCTTTTGACTGAGAGTGATAAATGTCCACCACAAGCTTTATCATGAAATACCTCCAAGATCTTTTTTTTTTGTACTTTGTTTACACACCTTAGGAAAGTACCATCCAAGGACTTCTTAAATAAGGTATCATCCCAAATCACATATTTGGTTGCCTTTAGCTTGAGATTTCACCATTTCTTGGGATTTAGATGAGCTAGGCATTATCCATATAAGAGGAAGTATGTGATATCTGAATACCATTCTTCAAGAGAGTCAATAATGACCACCAATGATATTTTTTCCTTTTATTCTCTCTGAGAATTTTCCTTTGGTAATCAATTGGTAAAATCCTTGTCCTCTTACCAGCTTATTTGGTTTGATATCTAAATCATATTCCCAAACTTTAGTGATCTAACGGCCTCTTTTTGATCCAAGTTCATGTTGGGTAAGGATTGCTTTCATTATTGAATATGGGACCATTATAATGGTATGAGAATTCAAGATATCAAATTTTAAATGCTTTACCACTTTGACTACAGAGTATGCATGTTTTTATACCAATGAATATTTGAGTTCATGATCTTTAGTCTGCAACCCATAAAGGCAATAGGGGATTCAATTCAATCCTCATTCACCAAAATAGAAGATAAGGTGGATTCAGAGGAGTAACAATATGCAATGAAATCTTTCTAAAAGTTCAGGCAAGCTAAGATTGGTGTTTTAGTGATTGCTTCTTTGATTTCATTAAATGGTTTATTTTCATCATCATTCCATTTGAAGGAGTTCTTTCTACTCATCATATGTACTATATGCCTAATGAACTCAACAAAGTCAGAAACAAACCTTTTGAGGAAATTGACCTTGCCAAAGAATGAGTAGGTTCTAGGTTTGTTAGTTGGGAGAGATAACTCTTGGATGGGTTTTACTCTTTTAGGGTCAATCTTTGTTTTTTATTTAGGGAGCACATGTTCGAGGAGCTTACCCTCAGTCGCTACAAAGATAGACTATTTGCTATTCAAAGAGATACTATGAGCATGACATGTTTTGAAGACCTATTTCAGATGTTCAAACTGATCTCCTCTTTCCTCTAAGATCATGATGAGGTCATCTAAGTAGATAACTATAATATTGTTCTTCATGTCATTAAATTCCAAATCCATCACTCTTTGGAATGTTTCCCTTGCATTTATGAGGCCAAAATATATCCTCTTGTAAGCAAAAGCTCCCCACGGGGTGGTGAATGTTGTTTTGAACTGATCTTCTATAGCTACCTCAACCTGATTATAACCTAAGAAACTGTCTAACATAGACATCAATTTAGATCCTATGATAACATGTAAGATTTGATCCATTATCAGAAAGAGGTAATTATCCTTGATTGAATCTTGATTACAATTGTAAAAAACCACACAAATCTTAACTTCCCCATTATTTTTTCAGATAGGGATAATATTGGCTACCCAAGTTGAATGATCGATAGGAAATATGATCCTAACATCTAAAATCTTCCAGATTTCTTCGTAGATAATACCAAAAATATTGGGATTATAGTGTCTCAATTCTACTTGAATGGATTAATGTTAAGTTTTAGTGGAATGTTGTGTTGCATACTCCTTAGTTTGAAATATTTCAAGTCACCATAACACCAAATACATACATCTGTATATAGCTTGAAAAGAGTAATAAAACTTATACATTCCTCCTTGGAACATCTTCTGATATTGACATACCTTGGCTCTTATTCCATGTCAATATTTACTTTGTCATATTTTGAAGATCCTATGGGATTTACCTGAATCTTTTTCTTAATCTACTTGTTATGTTTGTCAAACATATATTCCAAAAAAAAAGGCCTTTTGGAATCTTGTTTCCTTTCAGCTGAATGATTTTGTCATCTAGTTGATTATCATTTGTGTTCGGTGTTTGTAAAGTTTGTTTCTCTCTATCTTGTAGAGTAAATTATTCTTTGTAGGCAATGAGGCTTCAATCAAAATACATGATTCTGAAATTCTCTTTTTGTTCTAGGAAAGCAATGATTTGTTCATCATCATTGAACACTTGCCAATGCTTAGAATTATATGGCAGACTAGGGCAATATACCATTTCAATGACATATCAATATTTTCAACTTCTAGAGGAGGGATCATCGAATAATCAATTACTATTATGGCATCAAATTTGGAATTTTATACTCTTAGGCTTGTATTAATAGAGAAAGCTTGGAAGGCTTCAATACAGTCCCATACCCTATTTTTATAATGTTTGAGTCTTTCATTTTTACCTGATATTGTCCTCATACCTATTTGATGATAAATCATGCATCGCCTTTCACTTTGAGGTTATATATCTCCATTTATTCTACTACTTGCAAACTAAGTAGAAATGCTTCATACTAAATAATGTTATTTGTGCACTCAAACTGGTGTTTATAGGAGAAAGGAAGTGATTCTTTTTATGGAGAAATCAATAAATACCAATGCCTAAAGTAGTCATTGAGTAAATTTTGTCAAACTCAAAAGTTCAGACATCATTGGAGTCACCTTCCACCAGCTCGAGAGGCTCTAGATCATCTCAACCATCATCATGTAAGTGTTAGGACCTATTTCTTCATATAAGATGTATGCATGAGGATTACTTTATTTATGTACCAACAACTTAGCTTTTAGTTATGGGAGTAATTTATCATTAACTCCTTTCATAAGGATCACTACTTGTGTCCAATCTAGTTTGATCTTTCCTCCAAGGCCCCTACAAAAAGACATGCTCAAAATCATTCCATACATGAGAGGAATGTCTTTTACCAGTATAGTCATTTTGTCTCTCTTTTGAGGAAAGGTATCCAAAACAACCTATGCATATTTTATATGTTTAATCCACAAAACTTGTTTTGCTTCCATGTTAGAGTATGGATCTCTAATAAATGATGAATTCTTAAATTATAGGCTCATCAAAGAAAGATTTGTCAAATATGAGTGGATAGTCATAGAGAACCTCATCGAAGTGATGCTCATCAAAGATGGGTTGGTTGTCTTGATCTTGATTTGTAAGTGGGTGAGTCTGATCATGATATAGAAAAGGATCTTGGCATATCCATACTGGATGATCTTCAAACATAAATGTATTTGGTTTTATTTCAATGTCTCCATGGTCAATCAAACCTTTTATATAAGTATTGAGTCTAGCACATTGATTAAGAGAATGGCCTTAAATGTTGTTATACATGTAAAATTCATCTTAACAATAATGTAGTTCCATGAATATAAATGGAGCCACAAGGGTTTGGAAAAGGGGGTATATAGGGTACTAAGCAAACCCCTATTAGGCTCAAGGACACTATGGGCTACTAGAGATATATAGAGGTTATCTAGTTTGTTGGCTTGCACTAAGCTATAGATAGACTTGTAAACCAGGTTAGGGCTAGCACGATCAAGCACACAAAGGATAAAAGTATCTATAATGGATATAACCACATAATAACAATTGATAAAGGGGGAGAATTCAATGCTTAATAGATTAGAAAGTAAACTACTTCAATGAAAGAGCATTACTAAGTAAGAAGAGTGTTTCAAGAACATGCAATTTTACTATTTAAAAGATGATTTTGGAAGGGAAATGATGTTTTCAAGTCAATGGAGAGAGGGAGAGAAATATTAACTTTAAAAACCCCAAGCTAATGCCTTTATTCAAATAAAACTATCTCTAGCATATGAATAACTAAGGGAATACCATTTAAACCAAGCAAACTGTTGACCAAATTTGACCCTGCAGGTTAAAGTGGGACCCGTATAGGACAAAATTTGATTTTTAGGTGTTTTTGGGAGTCTAATATTATGTCATAAAGTGTATTATTGGTTATTTGATGTCATTTTATATCATATTAGCCTTAGTCATTAGTCATTTTAATCTTTGTCTTTTTGAGTCATTTTGGGGGTCAAAATACGGCATTAAATGAGTTTTACAGCCTCCTAAGGAAATGTGAAAGTTTCAAAGGATGATTTCATGTACCATGTGTCCTAATAAGTCTTTAATAACTTTTACTAACTGAAAAGTTGAAAGTTATTTAGAAAAAAGGGCAGTTTTATTGAAAAAATAAGAATTTAATGAGGTGTACAAAAATGTAAAAAATATTGTAGTTGGTGACATTTAAAGAGTGTCCCTTGGTCTTCCATACACTTACTTCAGTGATCATTTTGATCAAAAACTTCAAGAAATGAAGAAAACCGCTTCTCTCCTTCCACTAGGCTTGGCAAGCAAATGTAGACTTCAGGGTTGTACTTGGTACAGCCAGTAGGAAAGGTTCCAGGAAAAATGATCCTAGGGGTTTTTTAGACAATTATTCATCTTCCATTTGATTTTTTTTGCAAAGGAATGGTGGTATGTGATTTATTAACCATTCTTAATAAGTTAGAATATTTGTTTTGCTTATTAATATGTGCACCCTATAGGTTTAGCCTTGGTTTGGATAAGTCTGTACATTTCACTTGCTGATGTTGTTTCCAGATGATGTTGAAGCCCTCCTAAAATTATACCCAATCTTGGTTTAGTGTTTTAAGGTGTTTTGATATGCAAATCATCTCATGTTACAAGAGGATGCACTATTCTATGTTCCAAGTAGTTTTTCACCATTTTTCAAGATCCTCATGCTTTGGCAGTGATTCTAGGGGATGAAAATAGGTTCATAATCATGTTTATAATGTCTTGTTAATCCCATTTACCTTATAATCTATTTTTATGATCAATACTCCATGATGATACAGTCACAAGAGTCATATAGTCAGCTTACTCTCTAACTATCATGTACAGGTGCTCTCATGTAGGAAATCATGTTGAAAAGGAAGTGTGAGAGATTTTTTTGAGTATTGAAACATCTTTATGTTTCATCTCAACATCATGAAATGAGTTCAAGTAACTATAAAATCATATTCTTTAGTACATTTCTCCAATTCATGCTCACTGCCTGCATACCAGTCAAGATGCACATACATGTATCTCGTGATGACCTCATGAAAGACTTAGTAGTGGTTTCAATCCCTTTGAAGTGTGAAGAGTTCATTTAAAGGTATTAAGATAGGCCTAGAACCTATTAATGTCAAATGATAATGCACATTGTCTACCCCATGACCACTGCTTAAACACGTTGTCTGCCTGCACTATGAAATAACCACCTACAAGTGGTTTAATAGGGAGTTAAAGAGCCTTTTAAAGTGTTGGATCATGAGAAGGAACTTTTGGAAGTCCTATTGTAAAGTAAGGTTCATGACAAGCCTTTTTGAGAGGTTGGATAGAAAATGAAAGTGTTGATCACCTTCTAGCATGAAAGGACAATATTTAGGGACCTTTTCCCTAAAATGGGAAATCATAAAACCTAAGCATTTTGCCAAAGCTTTATAATCAGGTTGTAAATTGTTTTGAAGCATATAAATGACCTTGTCTTGAACTTCCTACATAAGACAAGGACCCTGTAAGAATTGGAGAATGGAGTATGGTTGTTGATAACCTCAAAGATGTATTTTCATGCACTAAACCTAGGCAATAGTCACCTACATGATTTTGAGCTTTAAGTAAGGTCCTTACACCCAAGGTTGCAGGTGAGATATATCCTCAAGATCAAATGACCCCATCAATTGAAAAGGAATTTCAAGGAGTAGAAAGGTCACCTAAGGATGATGTTATATGGTTTTTTTCTCCCATTATCACCTATAGGTATCCTTTTCACCACAAAATGTACACCTACAGGTTGTTTGTAGGGTATCTTAAAGATTGGGCTAGATCACTTGGATGAGGGACCACTAATGAATGAATAAAATTATAATATGGTGTAAATAACTTCAAGTAGGGTTTTATTCTTGTATTCAAGGCCTAGATCATATAGTTCACCTATAGGACCTCACACAGTCAATTATAGTTGACTATGAGAGGTAGAAAGCAAAGGCACTATATTTTTTATGAGGTTTAGCATGAGCAAGTGAACAAGTGGGTCCAAAAAAATGTCAAGTTGACCTAATAATATCTAAGGGGCTCATAATCATTACTTTAAAGCTCAAATTAGATAAGCATACCTACAAGTATAATACCCTAAGGCAGAACATAGTTAGAAGTCATACACAGTCCAGGCCATCAAGGTAGAGGGTGAGCAAAATAAAGTTTAAAAGGAGACTAAGGATAAATGTGTTTGAAATAACTATAAAATGATGGAATTAATCCAATTAAATCCTCATAATATTGGAACAAGTAAAGAAAAGAGGGCTAATCAGGCAACACACATCCTACACCAAGAAACATTGTGCACAATCTACTTACATATAGTTTGTCTTAGATTTTGAATGAATTAGAAGGTAAAATCACAAGGACAAAGGATGAATTTGAGTCTATAGAGTATTTAAAACCTTATTAATCCCATCCAACACTCAAATTGTTTGAGAGGATAGGGGAAGTGCCCTATATTTTATCTCAAACATAGGGCACTTCCCTTTATGTATAAACTAGTAGGTTAGAGAAGATGGGGGAGAAGGGTAGACTAAGAGATATTTGAACATTTAAAGGAGGTGTATAAAGTTATATTACACCTAGGAAAAACATGCAAACTAAGCATAGAGGGAAGAATCCTATAAGATGACATAGACTCTCAAACTTGCAGGTAGGCCTATTAGGCATGCTTAGGCCTAAAGACCAAATGTGAGACCAAGGTCACTTCCAGTTCTAGGAGTGGATTATAATAGAATAAAACATGATTATGGGGTAATAATAGACATGTCAAAACTTTTGGTATGTATATAACCCCTAATAAAGCCACTTTTAGCTTAGAGATAGTCCAAGCATGCAGGAAATGTGAAAATAAGGTGATTTCAAATGCTCATATCTTTCATGAGGCTTTACATGGTGATTAAGGAAGTTTAGAGGGGTTATCAGGGGTACTTTAAATCATGTTTGTGGTATTTTTTGGAAATTCCAATGTCCCAACTTTATGAACAAAGCTTAAGGGCAAAAATGGCCTAAAACCCTTGTAAAACCCTTAGTAGTGACCAGTTTGAGGAAATGAAAGAGATAATGCACCAAAATGGCATAGTTTGCCTATAATAATTTTTTGAGGTTGTATAAGACTCAGTCAAACTCCTTACCAATAGGATGAGTTATATGAAATCTATATGTACAAGGTATAAAACTACTTTTTTTTTTGTTTTATGCATTGTACAGATTCTAAGAGGTTTTCAGAGATGAGATAAACCTTGGGAGTGAGATAGAGACTTAAGATAAATCCCCATGTCCATTTCATGCCTTGAAAAAACTCCTAAGTGTGCCTTCCAACTGCTTCATCTTAGCCAGTCAGAACTGACATAGTGAACATGGTGGTGAGAAGTGTGAAAACTTTAAGTGGGTGTGTTTTTAAGTGTACCCGATGCCTCTAAGGCCATGAAGGGTCTTGAAAAGTGTCATCATATTACTTTTATGAAATTTCATGGAAAATTTATTCCTTTTTGGAAGCCAAGTGTGAGGGGTGACTAAAAGAGGAGTTTTCTTTAAGTATAGTAGTGATAGCTCATTCCCAAATTATTCTAGATGACCAAGACTACAACCAAAGCATGGAGAGGCATGTTTACAACCTTTCCCCCTCATTCCAATAATAAAACCTATCCTTATTCAATTTTGGGATGTTCAAATAGGGCTAAATCATGAAGGCAATTTTTTGAGCTAGAATGAAAACTCCTACACCACTTTTTAAGAGTTTCATGACTTGGAGTGACACTTGTGCTTCCTAACTTTGTATGATCATTTTCACACTCTCTTCACATATAAAATTAAATCATTTTCTCATCTTTACAAGTATCCTTGCGACCTTTTTACTTCTTTCTTCTCCTCTCTCTCTCAAGTTTTATAAGAACTAGTCATTTTAACCTTTATAAACTATGCTCCACCTAAGTATGGTGAATCCCTGCTCATTTGCATACCACAGATCAATAAAGACTACTGATTTTTACCTCCTCCATGACTATTAATAGTGTTTTTTACTTGGATGAATGATCTTGCTTAGTGATGACTCTTGTTTCCTTAGCATGTTGTCTCATTCTCTCACCTATTTGCAGTTAGAAAGCTTCTTCTTGTAAGTCATGTAAAGTATTCTAGGAAGTGTCAATGTTGAGTGAGTTAGCCTATTCAATAGTGTCATTATAGACCTCTTATCTAGTCCTCCTAGCCTAAACATTCACCATAACCTCATAATGAAATATTGAAGTGAAGATGTAGATTCGAGAAGTGTATATTTAGTTAGTCCCTTATTCTCATGTGTAACATGCAGCTGGTTGGTAGTCATCAACTGATTTGGTGTATCACCTCCTTTAGGATAGTTTGCTTTCAATATTTTCTCTCCATTTTCCCTCACAAACATAGGTGTAGTAGTGGTCTACAAAGTGGTACATCAAGGGAGCTAGCCCTATATAGAGATTCAACTCATTCTTAGTCTCACACATAGCCTAAAGGTGTTTCAGTTGTGCTACTTGGATGAGGAGAGCTGAGACATATCCTCAAAGGGTGTAAATCTAAATGACAACACAAACTAAGTTAATTGAACAAAAGAGCATTTACCAAGCAATGCAATGATTCAAAATCAATAAATCATATATAGTGAAAGACATTTTCAAAGGGGAAAGATGTTTTTAGGGTTGAAAGGATGAATAATCTTCAGAATCTACTCTAAAACATGTTCAAAATGAGCTAAAATGGCATACAAATAGTAAACCCTAACAATACACTACTCTGTAACAATGGAGTTTCACTTTGCATAACAAAGTGCCTTTAGATCAAGCTCAAAGTATTGTGAAAATGTTCTACCGACTAGGAATCTAAATTTGAGATAACAAAGGAGGAATATAAGGGTTCTAATGTAGAACTAGGTCTAAACCAATGTCCAAATAGCTAGGAGGAGGTGAAGCGAGAACTTATAGGAGTATGAGAAACCAATCTAGGTGCACAAATTAGGTGCAATACAACTTATAGAAGCTAGGAGTAATCCACAAGGGAGAAAGAACAATTGGAAGTAATAATGGAGTCTCCAAATCAATGTGTAACAATGCATGAAATCATCTATCATAATGCAAATTCAAGATCACCAAGAATGAATCAAGAGAGATACAAAGAGGTGTGATAATAAAAAAGTGAAGAAGAGAGAGTGAAGAGGAAATATGTGGAGTGATATAGGGCAGCTAAGACCCATAAATCCATAAAAATGCCCATTTTTTACTGTTGGGGACACAGTAGGCCCAAAAAATAAGCATTATGGCCAAGTTGCAACCTAAGCCATAATTATTGGGGTTAAATCATGTGACCTAAGCTACGGGTTACCCCCATAAGTTATGACTTGGGTCAACAACTCATTTTGGGTGGTCAACAGGTCCCTAAAAGGGTCCTGGGATAAGGGTTCGATAGTAAGTGGGGTGGCCAAGAGAGTGCAAGTAATGTCTATAGGTGTGCATAATAGACTGGGGAGGTATCCAAGCATGTGGATAGTCTCAAATAAGATTTATGAGGTTGGTATTATGCACGTGAGCTGATATATAATCATTGAGAGGAATAGGATCATGAGAAGTACAATTACATATGCATTTGAGGTACAAGCAGTTCATGTTCAAATGAACAAAGAGTGTTGTGTAGTACTTGTAAGCCACACAAAATTAATGAAAAGTAAGAATTGAAAAGATAAAATAGAACATTACCTACAATTACCAGATAGGGATGATGATAAAAAAAATTGATAGCATGATCCACAGGTAAAAGTGCAAATGTTTCATAATCTAAATCTAAATCTAGCTCCAGCTCTAGAACCTCCACAGAAGGGACACAAGTGATATCAAATCAAATCACAAAATCTAGAATGGCATTCAATAGAGCATCAACTCTAGTGTTCTCTATGTGAGGGATATGGGAGTCCTCAAAAGTGGATAGTGAATTGTGAGTTAAAGAATAATTTCACATATCACGCACCTAGTGCACGAGCATTAGTCAAGGTGATAATAATTGTGTGATACTCAGTTGTGTTATTAATCTCACTTGTAAGAAAGGAACCAACTGCAATAAGTTCACAGCCTTATGGATCATTGATAATCCAAGTTATAACAGTAGGTTCTAGGTTACCCCAATTATTGGTTTCATGAGTAATGATATAACAAAATAGAGTTCGAGAGAGTTGAAAATGCAGGCCCCTAACCTATGCCATGACTTGCATGGGAAAACCAATGGCCTGAGGGTCTACTAGGCCATAAATATCCTCAATTTTATAGTGTTCTTAATACATGCAACCACTCAACTAGTAATGATAACTACTGCTTCAATTTATATACCTCGCCAGAACACATGGTTAGTTCAAACACTGGGTGATGAATTCCTAGTCATCGAACCCTAAGGACTTGCACTTGGGTATGAATTCTAAGTCGCATAGCTCAAAAATAAAATATCTTTGCTATTTATGATCCTCATGGTCCCGTAAAGGGGCAAAAAGAGATCATACATAACATTTTTTAGATGGGGGATAATAAAAGAGATAAGCGAAACATTTATGATCCTCAAGGTCCCACAAAGGGGTAAGAGGAGAGCATACATGTTTCAAATGTATTAAAACATGCACATACGTAAGAAAAAGCAAACAACGGTTCCTTTAAATGCACTAAAATCAAAATATGTAACAAATTTAAGCACCAACATGTAATACATGTTGAATTTTAAGCACCAAAATGAAATATGTGTTCAATTTTAAGCACCAAAATGAAATATGTGTTCAATTTTAAGCACCAAAATGAAAGATGTGTTTAATTTTAAGCACCAAAATGAAAGGTGCTTTGTTTGCTTGATTTAAGACTTTGACGGATAAAAACCTGCAACAAAATGATTATAAGTTCAAATTTTAGTTTCTTTGATGGGCAACTTGCAAAAGAGATTAGTAGTTGAAACTTGTAAAAAGTAAAATGTGAATTGAAATCCATAAATTATTATTTTAAAACAGGTTTCTATAGAAAATTAAAAACACACAACCTAGAATTTAATTTAATAAAAATAATAGTCACAAGTTAATATGTTAAATATATTAAATAGATGAAAATATTAATTATGGGAAAACCATAAACTAATTATTAAAAAATAGGTTTTTGTAAAAAATAGAAAACACACAAAACCTAACATTTAAACTATAAAAAATGACACTCACAACCTGCTATGTTTAATTTAATGAAACATAAATGAAAAATGTTTAATGGATTGTAATTCCCATTGAGCATGCCAAAATGTAAACAAGACAATGATTAGAGGTTAGATTAAGAAATCAAATAGTTTGAATTCCTAATTTATTCATGAAAGAAATTTTAGTTGAGCAAAAAAGAAAGAAATGAAGATGAAATGCACACAAAATAATGTACCTTCACTTACTCTCTTTATAGTATGATGTGCTCGAAAGAGATATGGTTGCAAAGCCTTTGTGAAACGTGGATGATTTGACAACACTTTATCTTGCAAACGAGATGTTTTGATTTGATGATGTTAAAGCTTTGGAGGATAATTTTGGATGGATCTTTATTGTATAATTCAAGCTTAGTAGAAATGGAGGTAGATGACTCTATTTATAGATTTTCCTGATTAATGTAGACTGTTAGATGAAGATTAAAATCTATGGATGAGGATTGGTCAAATTTGAGGATTATAGAATGAGGTTTGAGGTGGATTATTTTATTTGGATAGTGGAGGTTAGTGGGGATTTGAGGTGGATTATTTTATTTGGATAGTGGAGGTTAGTGGGGATTTGAGGTGGATTATTAATTTGGAAAGTGGAATCTTTGAATTATAAAATTCAAATGATGGGGAACAAGCAAAACCTATGACATCATGAAATTTGAAATGTGAAAGGAGGTGGATGATGATGACACGATGTGCAGATTATTTGATTATTTGATTTAAAAAATTGTGGATATTCAAAATTCATAAAATTAGGGAAGGACTAGTTGATTAATTTAGATTAATTAACTAATGGAATAGGATGCAAAATTTACGAGATTAAATATAGTTATAAAAGAAAATATTAATTGGCTAGGGGGTGATGAATAGAGAAGGCTAGGGATAGTCCAAATAGAATATTGATTAGTTAAAATTGACACGAAGTGTCTAATATTAAGTGTCTACACTATTATATTATATTACATGTATTATTAAAAGCATGTATGTGTGTGTATGCGAGTGTACATATATTACAAAAATATTTATAGTTATAAATATATAATATAATTATCTATATGATATATTATATATTGTTTTTAATTGGTAATCACTTTTGACCAGAGCTACAAACCAGTCTGGGACACAACATGAGCTCATATCTCCAAACGATTAACCACCAAAGACCATAATTGGCCTCAAAAATATCACCAACGATCACAATCGACCTCGAGAATAGTACACAACCACAACCGGCCTCAAGTATACCATCAATGGCCATAACTGACCTCACATGCCTTAGTAAGAGTTGAACTTGAGTGGGGCTTGAAACAACCAAGCCACTTTACTAACTCACCCACATCTCATCGACGATATACTATATACTATTATAATATATTATATTTATAATAATTATATATAAATGTATATTTTGACACTGATTAGAGCTACACATCAGATGTGGAGCTATATCATAAAATTAGTTCCTATGACATCCTCCCCCACCATTGATAATAAAAAACAACCATCAAAAAATTTGCCGTGTAGAAAGCTACATACCCTTTTTAAATAGGTGTAAGTCATGTAAATCCATTATCTGCCTTGAATCTGGGTTTGGTGTACAATACGAGCTCTCTCATATTTGATATCACTTGAAATACCCTATTATTACCCCTCACCATCACTATGTAGCTCACCTTGAAATATTTCACCACTTCACCATTGCTCAAGCTCACCATGAAACAAAATGTGTCCTCCTCACACAACTTATATCCACATTATATGAAGAAACAAACAAAGTCATTTTACATTATCACCTCCACTAGACAATATAAAATTATTGCTTAACACTTCATGCACAAAAAGTGATGTGATCATCAATCGTGGGTTTTAAGTGAGTTACGACTGCTGATTTACACTCTTTCACTTTACAAAAGCCTAAAGACAATGAAATATAAGACATGAGTCATCATTGGATTTATCTGAATTGAAAGAAATGGAGATGATGTCAAATATTTTCTAAATTCATCATCATTCCATATTAGTAACTCTTCTTGTACACATCATCTATGAATTAATGATAAGGTTTGCAACACAAGCATGCCAACATTAAGAGGAAGATGATGGTCCACTTGAAAATGTGGATGCCAACTATCAATACAGTTGGATCCATAGTAGTGTCCAATGGCACCTTCATTGGCAAAAATTGAATTCATCTACACAACAATTACTGGAAATTTCATTTTTTTTAATTCGATGCTCATATCTAGTTTTCATTTGAGTTTTGACCAAATACTAATTGTTGACTTCCATTTTTAGTTTGTAAATTAAATTGTGGTTATCCATACCATAGGCTAAAAAGTCTCTATAGAATTTTATTATGTTAATATAGGAAATGCCTATCAGTTAATCACTATTATGATTACTAATTAATGTTATGAAGCATCAATTTATTACACATTTTATTACAATGGATGGTTTGGTAAATGATATTGAGATTGCATGTACATGTTTACTGAGATCCTTACTTTAAATGTTGGGTGTTTCAAATATGTTGATTATTTATCAGTATAAAAGGAACATTTGCGAGATGTTATTTAAATAGACCTTAAAATAATATGAGTCTAACTTTTTGTTGCATCAATGACATCAATCATGATATTCTAGTTGATCATGTATGCTTAACACTCTACCCCATGCAAAAGTGCAAAACAAATAGAGTTATTAATTGTAGTCATGATGGACACACTGATAACATGATAATGCCTTCCTTAAAATAGAGATATACATAATCTCCAACACAATTATAGGCATACAACACAAGATAACCTAAATCTTAGAGGGAGATTTCCTTTCCTGTACATTTATACAAGGAAAATACTTGCATTGGCATTTTTCTTATTCCAAACCATGAGTCTTAGAATAATACTTATTAGGCCCCATTTATAAGGTTTCCTTCAGAGAATACCTCAATTAATCAACAACATATTAACCAACAGAAAATAAAGATTTAAACCTTTCATTTTTATTTCTTATTGTTTCTTTAATATTTTATATAAAAATATACATTGTTGATGAGAATGACACCAACTTTGAATATTTCATTATTTACCTATTTCCTAGATAAACATTTGTTAATGCACATCTAGTAGGCTCGAATGTTACTACTATGTGTTACTGTTTATATATTTTTAAACCATGTATCTTCAGCACCACCATTCACAACAAACAACAATGTAGTCATGTGGTAATGGGAATGAAACATGAACCTCATAAATAAATTTGTTGCCACTACTGCTATTCTTATATTTCCTCTATTAAATTTAATTTTGCTTTTCATTTCTCTAGTTTAACCTCTTCCTCCATCAAACCTATAACAAAAATCCCTCATGGATCTAGGAACAACGCCATTAGAATCACGTTTTGTCACAATACATGGGAAACTGTTTGAAAGACATTTGTTGTAGTCGAACTGTGCCATAACTAGGAAAATTATTGACATACAAGAAACCTGTAACCCTAATTAGAAGCTCTACAAAACATAGGAAAAAATGTTTATATGGATATAATTATTTTCCTTTTTCTTATTCAATTATTGATAGGAGTACAACTTTTTGGACATATCCTACATTGTTTGTGGGTTTCCTTAAACACATTGGATCTTTATTTCTTTTAGTATGCAAGAATTTGTATGGTAATTTTAGATTAGTATGTGTGCAAGCCACCATGCTATGAAGCAGAAGAAGATTAATGTGGTGTAAGCAAAACTTGAAATGACTGCACAATAGTATGCAAATTATGATACATATCTTCAAGAATTTATGTATTTACTATTTTTATATCTATAAACACTAAATGCTATAAAAAGATTCAGTTTCTAAGTAAAAGCCTACCACTATTTTTATATCCAAATACACTGTAATATTAAACAAGAGAAGTAGCTTCAAGTAACCCTGGTAGGCATTACATAAAGTAATGTCTTTTCTATTTTGAATTTACTTAGCTTCAAGTAACCTTGGTAGGCATTACATAAAGTAATGTCTTTTCTATTTTGAATTTACTTTGTAAGGTACATGTATTTTACTTTTGATGAGATTTTTTTGATGTGATCTATGCTTGTTGTTGTGGAATAACTTCTTACATATAACATAATTCAGATAAAAACTACCATGGTTTTTTAATTTGTTACCATTTGTCAAATTTACAAACGGGATCATGGTATTTTTCAATTTACAACATATGGGCAAAGCAACATCTGGGCACAGGTTCAAGCCATGCGAAACGTAAGAGATGTCAGGATCCTTCTACCCACTAAGGGCACACTTGATTACCTTTGTATTAGCAATTAAACACGGAATTTAACCAGAATGATAAGTAACTAGAAATATGAAACAACACAGAATATGAGAGACAATACCCAATTGTATTAATACTCATTCAGAAGAAAATACAATAAAGAAGATGCCACACTTCTTCTTCCCACACCTCTAGAGCTCCCACACTTCTAGGGTTCACCAATAATTCTCCTTCAATAGTTCTCTCTCTCAATTACGGTCACAACAATCAACTCAAACATAGAGTTGTTGTTCACCTCCACCAGTCAGTAACAACGCTGCTAGTACTCCAAGTACACAACCGTACTCCAAGTAGATCTCCCTGATCTTGGTCCTTGCCGTGTTGCCCGTCTCCTTTGACTTTGCTATCCTGTTGATCCACCTTAGACCTTGCAAACACAAACACCTGCAAATCAACCGATCTTACTTACCATGTAGATGTCTCTACATCTTGAAGAACCCTTATCCTTGCCTCACCAAGTCCTTATGATTCTTCAACTAGTAACTCGGTGGATCTTCTACCAAAACTTGCACAACCTACAACTCTCCTTGATCATACACACTCGGCACCCCTTTGGAACTAGGAGGAGCTACTCTTGCTCTCTCTACAAGCACAATGGCTTTCTAGCACACTTTATAATATAGCCCATGAGTCTATTATATAGATCTCATGCATACAATAATTAGACTTTCTTAATTACAATAATTAGATTCACAACCCAAGACTATAATTAGCCTTTTAACATGCAAACAACTGGTTCGTTAACAAACTGTTCGTGAACTCACAGTTCTGGGACCGCACAGGTGACCGACATCGGTCCCTGTCTACCTGGAGATGACCGACGTCGGCCGATCCTGACCGATGTCGGTAGCTTCTTGTCCACTCCTGACCGATGTCGGTTGGCCTGATCGACGTCGGTGTCTGTGACACTTCAGCAACCCCTCCTGTTCGCATCCTGGTGAAGCTTTTAGTTCCACAACCTAACAAGAGAATATAGCGATTCCCTTTTCACCTACACCTTCAGGATTAGCTATGCCTCATTCCCCAATCTTGTAATGTGCAAGCTTTACAACACTACGAATAACATGTCTCCCTATTTATACCTAGATGATATGTATTCCACGAAGCTCCTGATTCTCCAGATAAATATGTTTTCTCATATTCGAACTTATTTACTCCTATCATTTTTACTGATAACAAAGTGCACACTTCAGCCCTAGGAAAGAGAAGAGATGTTTCTTTCTCTGAAATCTCTGAAACCACTAGACAAAGCTATAAAGGGCATGTATTTCTTTGGAACACTTGTCATAACACACATCGAGTAGAGGCTATTGAATGGTGGAACAAGCACTTGAAGACTAATACTTATGCTGTGGTGCCACACCCACCACCCACAAACTGACTTATCCTAATGTAATTAATTTGGCTGATATGTTAATATTTTCCATGCATACCCATTCAAATTATCAACATTTTGACATACAATTTGAATCATTATCTAAGACTCTGATGAGTGCTTTAACAACTATTACCAATAAGTTTATGAATGTTTTAAACATTAATTGAATGCTTATGAATTTGTCTAACACTAATTCTTGTTTAGACTAAAAAAGGCTTGGGCCATGCCCAAGAAAACACATTTGGCATTTTTAAAAATAACAGTTAACTAACACAATGTGGCAGTTAGCTCAGATTAAATAAGTACAAAGTTTTCTAAAACCAATAATTGATACATATAGGGACTGAATTAAGATAGGAAGTTGTTGATTTAATTGTTTACACATGTCATTAAGGTATATATATATATATATATATATATATATATATATATATGAACATCTATATATATATATGAACATCAAGAAAATGTCATGTTAATTCTATCTAGCCAATAAGATAGTAGATAAATAGATAAATAGTTTTAAGATATTTTTTAAAGGTCCATAAATTATAAAAATTGAAAAAACATCTCAAATTTTAAAATTGGTCAAAATTAATTCTTATTAGTCCCTACCAAGGCAGAGTACTAATGCTTTCACTTTTGAAATACCCATTTTTTACCCGACCAATCAAAAAGCTTAAAATTCATATAATTTTGATACTTACAAAGTTTTATATAAGGTTTGCCATTTTATTATTGACATATTTCCAAGAGATTATTTAGGAATATACCTATGTTGACATCATGAATAATTAATAAACCTTACAAATCATTCAACCATCAATAATTAATATTTTAAAATAATTTTTTTAGTGTGTAGATTTTTAAAATATATATTATTTAATTACATGAATTTTAAGAAGCCAGGTGGCTAAACAACTGACCAATAAAATTGGTCTGCGCATCCCCTATTTCCTGCCATTACTCAAGCTTAAATGGCACACAAGCAATGTTGTTGGGTTTAAAACCTTGAATCTATTGGATCTTCCCCCTTTTTTATGTTGGCTCCTTTGTCATATAAAATGCAAGCAAGAATGAAATGATTTCTATGGAAGTCTTCATTATCGCTATCCAACAACTAAACACATTCCAATCGAAAACCTAAACATATTAAAAATAAAAAATAAAAAATATCCAAACTATTTTCTCAAAAACATTTATTTCTATTTTTATTGAGTCATGGAAGAGCCAGCTATCGATGCCCTGCAAATGATAGACAAGTTAGCGATGGTGACTAAATGACCGACCCCTCTATCACATTACAAGAAAGGATGTGATATAAACTTACTCTTAAACTCATACTATTTTTTATTACTTATGGAGTCAAAAGATTCTCTTATTGATCTATTAAATATTTTGTATGGAATGATTGCAACAATTGATGTGAAGTTTATTGCTCTGTTAGGGTTTTGTTCATGCATGCCATTGAGTCAACCCTTGATTCCTTGCTTGACCAACCTTGTGTCATACCATGGCCTTAAATGCCTATAGGAAAACATTTATTACCATTTAGGGTTTCTCGACTTCGAGCAATGCCAACCTTTATAATGTCTTCTCCCCATTCTATCTCCATTATTTTAGCGTTGGAGAATAACAAAGGAGCACTCAGTAATGGCCCCTGCAAGTGCCTGAGGAAGTTTATCCCAAAGGTATACCACGAGGTAATGCTTCAAAACCTAATGTTTTATTGCCTATTGTTGAATTTAATTATGCATGTCAATGGTTAAAGCAATTTTATGTAATAGGATATTGTGTCAGGAGAATCCCCTTTGAAAGTATGCTACGGTCTTGGGTTCAAACTCACTGTGCATCTCACGACATTAAGCTTGAGAGCATCCAGAACATGACTAAGGGTTACTTTCTCTTCCACTTTTCTGACCCATCCCATACTGGAGGAATCCTCCATAAGTTCACCACTTGGTATGTCAAGAAATTGCTAATGATTCTCTCCCCCTATACACAATACTTTGTGGTCTCAGAGCACTTTGATCTCAAAGTCCTGGTTTGGGTTGAATTTCTAGGCCTCCCACTTCCATGCTGACACTTTATTCACCAGATAGCGTCTTCCATAGGCTATGTAGTTTATCATGAACAAAACTAGTTCTACTCTACCAAACCATAAAAAAGGGTTTGCATAGAAGTAAACCTCTCTTGAGACCTTAAGGAGTTTGTGGAAATCTAGGTCAGGGATGTAAGGCACTCTCAGCAAGTCATGTATATCAACTTGCCTAACACTTAATTTTACTGCCAATCCATGGACCACAAGATACAAGATTTCCCCCTTTAGTTGGCTCACAATAATGCATCCACTTGCATAATCTCTCCCCCCAAGCCCTCTCCTAAAGCTAGCAAGACACTAGCTGAGGATGGTTGGACTACAGTTGGGAAGAAGAACACTCGCACCAAAGCCATAAACTCAACTACTGCTCCCACAGGAGGCAATTTGTCTTCTAGCAATGGCCCACGGGAGCAGGCTTCTGTTGTAAAAGAGCCCTCATCAATTGGAGCTCTGAAATTGGTAGAAAAGACCAAGGTGTTCAACACTCCTCTAGTTGCTAACATTTTATCCTACGGTGTTGAGGCCTCTAGGCCCAATTCTTTAGACTCACAGCCAGCCACCCTTTGACTTCCTTCTCGATAGGATACACCCTCTATAGAGGAATGATGAGGCAAAGGAAGGAAAGTTTTTGGCTGACCCTGACTCGAGGAAATAATATGAGTTCTTGAGTGCCAATAGTGGGCACTTCCTACAAAATTGGTATGATGCCCTGAAAGGGCTAGACTTGAAGGGCATATCCTTTGACACCCATCATCTATGAATTACTTTTCATGGAATGTTTAGGGTCTCATAGATCCAAAATGCAATTTTGTTGTTCATGAATTCAGAAGGAAGTTTCTCAAGATAAACATTCTTTATCTATAAGAAGTTAAGGTGGTGGATTTTTTATTGATGGTTGCCAGTAATTCCATTTGGCACGATAATATCATTCTTCATAGCAACCATGCCACAAGACATGGAGGGGTGATCACATTAATTTCTCTAAGGTAGCATCTATACTTAGTGTAATTTGGTGTGGACCCCATCAATTAGTTAGTTTGGGCTCTTTTTAACATTGAATGCCACTCTGATCCAAAACTTAGAAGTTTTGGTTGATAAATATTTCAATATCATAGAAATAATGGGAGTCAAACTTCATCAAGCAAATCTCAATGCCATCTCACGACGTTCTCCTCATTCTTAGCTTTCCAACGGTTTAAATGGTGAGTCAATTGGAGCTACGGTGCAAAAGTTATGGCTCCCATAAGTTTCGTCATCAATTGGGGTGGAACTGTCACCCGACTTGTCACCTAAATTGTTGCCCAGATCATTCCTCCCTCCTTGAAAATCAATGGTCCCCATTGCGTCAATGTTTTCCATTAGGTTTGGTAGTTGTTTCTTGATTTGATTCTCTGTGAGCCACTCACCTTGATGGCTAAGCTGGCCCCTTTTGACCACTCGATAAAGCGAAATAGAGCGTCCTCTTGTTGTCTTCATCCAGGTATCCACAATCTGATCCTCTTCCACTAGAGCAAAACTCTGTGGATCAAGCTCATCAATGTCTAGTTGTTCTGCTATAACTAAAGTGTCCAATAGAGGTGGGTGATATGGTTTGAGGAGCTCCACATTGAATATTGGATGTAGGCCAAGGTAGGCTGGTAGGTTCAACTCAAAAGCATTTGCTCCAACTCTTCTGGTGATGGTGTAGGGACCATATCGCAGAGGCTGAATCTTTCTATGTGGGCCTACAAGTTGTTCCTTCTGAAGCTGCAACCAAACCTTGTCACCCACAACAAAATGGTGTGTAATCCTATGTTTGTCATGGCATTGCTTATACTTCTGATTCATCTTCTCCAGGATGTCATGAACTTGTTGCTGGATGTGTTGCATTTGTTCAATAAAAATTATTGCTTTTGTTACCTCAGATCTTCCATGAGGTGTGTATTCCATGGTGGAAAATGGAACAGCTATATCAATGGTGCCATGGGTTGGAACCCAAAACATACTTGGAATGGATTGTGCTTGGTCAAGCTGTGCAGCACCCGATTGTATCCATGTTGTATGAAAAGAAGTCCCTCATCCCATGTGCGTGGATGTTTGGAGTGATAAATCTGAATCATGTGAACAATCAAGCAGTTTACCACCTCTATTTGACCATCAGTTTATGGATGGAAGGCTGTGGACTTCATCAGCTTAGTATCCATCATCTTCCATAGAGTGGACCAGAAGATGCTCAGGAACCTGCTATCTCGATCTGAGACAATGGACTTGGGGAGACCAAAATGAAGCCATACACGACTAAAATATAGTTGAGCAGTTTCCTCAGTAGATATATTTTTCTTACAAGCAATCATGATAGCCATTTTTAAAAAATGATCAACTACCACAAAAATACAGTCCTTACCATGTTTTGAAGTGAGCAAACCTAAGAGAAAATCCATTAAAACAGATTCCCAACGCCTGGTTGGTTTGGGAAATGGCGTGTACAATCCTTGCTTCTTATTTGTTGGCTTGGCTATCGCACATGGGGGCAGGATTTGAGATATCTTTCCACATCCTTTCGCATATGGGGCCAGTAGAAGTGTTTTTGAAGAACTACCAATGTCTTTTCAATACCAAAGTGTCCAGCTGTCCTACTGAAGTGTGTTTCCCATATCATCTTTTGTTTCTCTGCAACTAGAACACATATGTGCCCCATATGATAAAGGACATTATCTTGCAAATAGAAATCAGAAACATGTTTACCTTTTTGAAGTGCTTGATATGTATCAACAAAGGTAGGATCTACGTCATACAAAGCACCCCAAGTGGCAGTCTCATGTCTGCACATGTCAAGAATTGTTATGAGTGCAGTAATTGGTGTGCAGCTCAGACAATCTATAGCTATATTTGAGCTCCCCTTTTTGTGTTTGATTATCAGGTGGAATTGTTGAAGATATGTGGCCCACTTTTGGTGCCTCTCATTTCATAGTTTTCTTTGCATCTGGATGAATTCCAATGGTCTGTGGTCAGTGTGGATGACTGTTTCTTTCCCCAAGATGTAGTGTTTCCATTGCTTGCAAGCTTGCACAATGGCATAAAGCTCCTTATCATATGTTGGATATTTCCTGACTGTATCAGTGAAAGTTTCACTGTGATATGCAATAGGATGGCCATGTTGCATGATGACAGCTCCCATGGCATATTCAGATGCATCTATCGTCAACTCAAAAGGTTGATGCAAATCTGGCAAGGCAAGAATAGGATTTGAGCAGAGTCTGTTCTTCAAATTCTCAAATGCCCTTTGTTGTATTTCACCCCACTGAAATGTAGCTTTAGCTCCTCCTTTAGTCACTTGGGTTAGTGACCAAGCAACATGTGAAAATCTAAGAACAAACATGCGGTAGAAATTTGCAAGACCCAAAAAACTGTGAAGCTCTGTGAGGGTCCTTGGTGTGGGCCATTCTCAAATAACCTGAATCTTTTCTGGATCAACATGGACCCCTTCCTCATTCACAACGTACCCAAGGTTATGAATTGTTGTCATCCCAAATGTGCATTTGTCAAGATTTGCATACAACTTGTGCTCTTGAAGAGTTTGAAGCACCTTACAAACATGTTTCAAATGTTCTTCCCATGTTCTGCTATAAATGAGTATGTCATCTAAGTAGACAACCACAAATGAGTTAGTGAATGGTCATAGGATGTCATCCATCATCCTCATGAAGGTTGCAGGTGCATTAGTTAAGCCAAAAGGCATAACCAACCATTCAAAGAGCCCCTCCTTAGATTTGAATGCAGTCTTCCAGACATCACTGGGATTGATGGGAATTTGGTGATAACCAGATTTGAGATCAATTTTGGTGAAGAACTTTGCACCACGAAGTTGGTCCAGTAGGTCATCAATCCTAGGGAGAGGATAGCGATTCTTCACATAGATTTTATTTAGGGCTCGATAGTTAATGCAAAGCCTCCATGTTCCATATTTCTTCAGTGCCAAGACAATTGGGCTACCACAAGGTGAAGATCTTGGCCTGATGTGACCCTTTTGGATCAATTCTAGAATCTGTCTTTTTATCTCATCATTCTCCAAAACCGATCTGCGATACACATGACTGTTAGGCAAAGGTGATCCTGGGATCAAATCGATAGAATGTGTTATTTGGCAATGCAGTGGAACTCCTGTGGGTGACTTGAATAAGTCATCATATTCTCTTGTGATTCATCCTATCTAATTTTGTTGTTGTGTTGATTGTGTAGTCAGGATTGCAACATCAGCCTTCTTCAATTTTTGTGGTTTGACCACCATGAGAACAAATTGCTTTGTTTTCTCCACCAATCTCTTGAATTGCTTAGCACTGATCAGGGAGACAGATGTGAGAGGTGGTACCTCTGGTACCCTATAGTGCCGTGTTCTAAGAGTGAGGGTGATCCTTCGGGTTTGTGATTCATAGATGCCATGTCGCTCATACATGAACGACTGACCAAGGAGTACATCACAAACATCTAGATTGACCACATCACACAAGACTTCATCTTGGAATGGTTTTATAGCATATGAAAGAAGACACTGATGGGTGACACAAAGGTCTCTCCTTGGGCTCAACCATCCAATACTATAGGGATTTGGATGAGGCTTCATGGATAGATTTAGACTTTTCACAACTTTAGCAGAGATTAAATTCTTTTGACTCCCACTATCAAGAATGAAATGTAGAGGCTTACCTTTTACCCATAATTTGGAGTGAAACAATCTTTCCTTGTCATCTGGTCTTTCCTCACGAGTCTATGATGAAGCGATGATGGTGTCAGGCTCAGCATCTATAGTTTCTTCTTCATCCTCGTCGGCTGTGGGTTGTGTATGAGGTAGAGTAGTAGATGTCGAGTATTGTGACTCAGAAAACAGTAACTTGATGGCTCGACATTCTTCTTTAGAGTGAGTTCCAGTTTTGTGGTAATCACACCATTTTCTAACCTTCCCCTTTTGGGATTTATTATCTTGAAACTCCTTTTGCTTCCACTTTTGGCCTTGTGTGTGACCTTCCTTGTCACTTTTCCATTTTGAGGGTTCACTCTTCGTATTCTTTCTACCATGCTTCTGTTTAATGTTCACTACAAATTTGTATGCCTCACCGAGGGTTTCCAAATTGAAGAGTTCCATTTCCCCCTGTATGTACCATTGTAGTCCACCATGATATTTGAGAGTCTTATGTTTCTCACTTTCTTGAATGCCCAATCTTGCAAATAAAGAATGAAAAGTGTTTATGTAATCTTGAACAGATTGGTCCTTACCTTGGCAAAGTTGTTGCCACTGTATGTATAGATCATCATATGCTCTGATGGGATAGTATTCTTCTTTCACCACTTCCACAAAATCATCCCAAGTAGGTTCCACCTCAAGGCCAATGTCATCTGTACTGAACCTCTTTTTGTACACTTCCCACCAATTTTTCATAGGCAATGATGATTTCAAAAGAGCAAAAGTAATATTTTCTCCATCGATGAACTTATTTACAGAGAAGTAGGAAGATAGTTGATCCAACCAATTTTCTACTACAGTAGCATTGATTTTGCCTTCAAATGTAGGAATATCAAAATTTACCTAAACCTTGAAGGGTGTTGGGGCACTGAAAGGATGTTCCCTGGATGAGGATCCAGGAAGTGGAGCTGTGGAGCTAGGATTTCCCATCAAAAGTGTTTAAAGAATTTGGGCAAATTATTGTAGCATCTACGCTTGTTGCCATTGGAGGGCTCCATTCACCAATTCCTTGAAAGGATCGGATGTCTCGGTGTCGTCCGCCATTTGAAGTCATTTGGAGTGAACAAGTGGAAAATTTGGAAGCTATGTTGTTTCCCACCCAAGCTTCTTGTAGCCTGACCTCGTCCTCGAGATCATACACTCTCAAGACAAACCGCTATGATACCACTGATCCAAAACTCAAAAGTTTTGGTTGATAAAGATTTCAATAACATAGAAATAACACAGTAACAATGAATTCTTTGAGAAGAGATGTAGTAATACTCAAGATCGCAATACAAATATATGCTTATCTCTAGGAAGAGATGTCTGTCTTCACATTTTAGGTTACCTCTTTATTTATACACATTTTGAAATCATGGGGAGGATGTGGAAGGTCACCAATCTTGATGGAGATTAAGTGATTTGACTTCCAAGATTTAAAATAATACAGAATTCGAGGAATTACTATTTTTAGAAACTTACTATTTTTAGACTGCACTACTAAAATTGAAATTTAGGGCACTTCCATTGGGTTTTCAAGGGTCAAAATTCATCAATCAAATCTCCATGCCATCTCACGATGTTATCCTCATTCTTAGCTTTCCAACGGTTCAAATGGTGAGTCAATTGGAGCTACGGTGCAAAAGCTATGGCTCCCGAAAGTTTCGTCATCAATTGGGGTGGAATTGTCACCCAAATTGTTGCCTA
This sequence comes from Torreya grandis, assembly GCA_037957365.1. NCBI lineage: Eukaryota > Viridiplantae > Streptophyta > Pinopsida > Cupressales > Taxaceae > Torreya > Torreya grandis. The sequence continues at coordinate 5,377,084 of JARHVA010000141.1, forward strand.
AATTGTTGCCCGGATCACACTCCTTTGGATTTATTAATATTTATGCCTCAAATAATGCTTTAGATCATTCTCATTTATGATGATGGATAGCAAATGATCTCCCCAATGCGTATTGGGTATTATGTGGTGACTTTAATATGGTAGCATCTCTCGAAGATAAATTAAGCCGCTTGCCTATGAGGTGGGTAGCTGGAAAAAGGGAAGCATGGTTTTAAATGTGCACTAGATGGGGCCTTTATGACTCCAATTTAACTCATCAACCTGTAGATGGAGTTTGGTTCACCTGAAGTAATTTTAGGGAAGGCCTCACTCATATTCTGAAGCATCTAGATAGGGTAATGATGTCCACCCAACCATACTTCTCTTTTGATAATGAATTTTTTCCTCTAGTGCATGTGCTAATAGATTTTGGGATTTTTATCACTACCCCATTTGGTTTTGTTTGACATGATAGTTCATGAAAACCAAAGTCCACAAAACATAATTTTTCCTTAACACCTCCTTGCTCAAGCATGGGCCCACGGTGGCACACACTAGGAGAGTTTAGAATTTAGATCTATGTCCTTCCCAAGATTCTAGTTGGATTCTTTGGTGAGATGATGCCATCAAGAGGACCCCCTACTATCTATAGATCTATGGCCACCAACTTGCCAAAATTCAAAGACACTCCTACTCTGCCACTACCTTTCAATTAAGATGTGCGACTATAGCTCTGGAAAAAGATCCCTTTAATGATATCTTGCAGGTGAGAGTTGCATCCTTAAGGTATCACATACATATTGTAGATAACTACAATGCCTAAGGAGCCGAAGTCAAAGCCAGGCTTCATTGGCTTAAAATAAGGGACAAAGCTTCTAATGAGTTCTTTTAATTGCTATGAGCCAAAAACTCGAAGCAAAAAATTAAAGTCATTTTTGAGGCTGGTAAAAAACTCAAAAAAACTCTACAGATTATGCAAGCTTTTATTTTCCATTATCAGTAAGTGTTCAAATCTCAAGCATCTTCGGCTGATTGTGAATATGCCCTTCAATAATGCCTTTTAGTGGTGCCTTGCAAACTCACTCCCACCCAACAGGTAATTTATGATAGGCCCCTCACTATTGATGATTTACATGAAGCCACGTCTCACATGACTAATGGCAAAGCCCTTGGCATTGATGGCTTTCCCTGTGAGATCTACAAAACTCTTTGGGATCTTGTGTGTAGTGATTTCCATAAGGTTCATCAAGAAGCATTTCGTGTATATTCACTGGGTAAAAATATAATTAAAGAAAATTTCAAATTCATACCTAAGAAAGGAGATCCTAAGTTGATCTATAATTGGCATCCCATCACCCTCCTGAATGTTTGTTATAAAGTTATTGCTAAGGCTCTAGCAATTTAGCTACACAATATGTTGCCTCTCATTGTACGTCCAGAATAAACAGGCTTCATCAAAATCCATTATATCTTGGATAACATCATTGCCATCTGGGAAGGGATGGATTGGGCCATATGGTATAAGCAACAAGCTATGCTCATCAAAATTAACTTTGAAAAAACTTATGATCGCATTGAGTGGCCTTTTATCTCAGTTATGCTTCAAGCTCTAGGTTTTGGGCCCATATTCATTCAAACTATTTAGATGCTTTTCTCTGATGCCTCGATTGTCCTCTCCATCAATGGAGTCAGCTCCACAAAATTTGGCTTATCCTGTTCCATTCACCAAGGGTGCCCTCTGGCTCCCGCCTTGTACATTCTTACAGCTGAGGGTTTTAGATATCTCCTTAGTAATGCCCAAGCTAGTGGCCTTATTAAGGGAATTTATCTCCCTCCCAATGTAGCTAATCCGCATGAAGATATGTAATTAATTAATGGACACTTTACAGATAACTCCTTCCTTGCCTTCATTGAAGATGAAGATAATGTGGACAATACCTTACAGTGTCTTGACACCTTCTGCCTAGCCTCTGGCTCCAACATTCAATCACAGAACTCATTGTTGTAGATAGTCTTACCTCCCTCCATTAGTGTGGGCTGCTAAATTCGATTGGAAGTGGATCCAACATGACAAAATATTTAAGTTATTTGCATGCCCTTTGCTTTCGATGCTTCACCACCCTTATTGTGGTAATATGTTATTGACAGTGTTGCCAAGAAGCTAGAATACTGGGTGACCAAGTCTCTTTTATCGGCATCAAAATTTTAATTTTGCCAAAAAATTCTTGTGTCCACCTATGTGTATTACTCATCATGCTGGGTACCTTCTAAAAAATCTTACCAAAAGTTAGAGAAATTGCTCTGAGATTTCCTTTGGGCAAATTCCCCACAAGGTAAAGGATTCCATAGGGTGGCCTGGGAATATTACCGCCTCACATGTGAAGCTGGAAGGATGGGACTCATCGACATAGCTCAACAAGGAAATACCTTATGTGCTAAATGGATTGTGCAGGCCATTAAGGGCCCAAAAGCTTGGAAGGTGTTACTCACACACTATATCTCCTCAAGCTTGCCCAAGGGCAAGAAAGCTTGGCAAGGCTTGGCTTCCCCAATTTACTCTTCATCCAGTCTCCCGTCTAGATCACTAGATCTTTTGTGGCCAAATGCATTTAGAAGGCTTGGGAAAAGATTAAGCCATAGCTTCTCTGAAATGGTTTTGATTTCTATAACGGGCTCTCTACTAACTCCTACTCTCTATGGTGGTATCCCATTTTTTCTTACAATGAAGTGCCCCTAGTAGAAGTCCCTTGGATCAACGCCCTCAAGCTTTTTTGCAGAGGAACTCATTCCGCCCAAGATATCTTCTACAAACATTCTCGCTCTTAGTTATCTTAGGAGGCAAAAGCTAAATTTTGATTAGCCAATGCCGATCAGGAATCTTACCAGGTGATTCGCAATGTCGTCCTAGCTTATGTGCTCTATAAAATCTTGGTCCACTCTACTCAACCATGGTGGAAGGACTAGAAATGGTATTTTGAGACCCCTTTCTATAATTACACTCCTCAACTAAGCTATGCTTGGCTCACCCCCCATCTGCCCATGGTTGATAAGCTTAATGCCCATTGGGGGCTGCACTCGTTTGTTAAAACGTGGAGCTTTCACTTCAACATTGTTTGGGGGGCTTGTGTGGAGCCCAAACTTGCCCACTTTGTTTGGTGTATATTACACCAAGGCTCGCCTATTGGTAGAAGACTTATTCAGCTTGGAGTTCACCAGCGTACTTGCCCCTTCTATGACCACCTTGAGATGCTCCCTCATCTCTTTTGGTACTATTCCAAAGCTCAAAGGGTCTGGACTTGGATCCACAATCTCTTTAGGCCTTTCCATCCTGAATTCTTCCTTTGGCAGCATATCCTCCTTGGTGACAAACCTGTAATGCCCTCTAATTATGTGCAAGTTTGGCATACTTTCAGAGTGGAGATTCTCTTCTAGATTTGGGAAGAAAGAAATAATTTTATGTTCAATCATGCTTCTGCTGATTGTAATGTTTCTGCTTTGCACAAATCTTCTATCATCTCCAATGTTATTTTGCAGATTCAAGTCCAAGCCAATAAAGTGGCTATGGAGCTTGGGTAACTTCAATATCTCCTCTCCCATTGGGGAGATGCTCCTTGTACTATGGCTCAGGTTTTGCCTTCTCCACTCAGGGATCCTAGATTGGATGATAGAGTGCCTCAGTCACCTCGTGATGGGCATCATCACAGCCATTCCAAGCGCTACTCTCACAATGACACCTTGTACCAGTGTGTTTCCCCTCCTGGGCATCAACGAGGGTGGTAGCCACTGCCTCCTTCCCCTACTGGGTAGGATGGCTAGGGTGTTCCTCCTCCTCCATGCCTCGATGCTTGGGAGGCACCACCTAGAGGTCGTATAGATGTGCTTGATAAGTTCCCCAAGCTCTCTTTGGCTATCTCATCCACTCAAACACAAGTAAATGATGATACATACATTGCCCAAGGTACTGGTTGGGATCCTATTCCAGATGGCAATGATTTGCCAAGCTCAAGTTAGGGTCTTGGTGATATGGATCCTCTATCTACTGGTATTGCATAAAAGTTATCTCTTTTTATGACTTTGTGATTTAACTGCTTGTTTCTAGGCTCTGCCTAGATGATACTTTGATACTTTGGTTGTGCTCTTAGGCTTTGCCTAGTGTGTCATGACGTGCTCTCATACCGCCTTATTTTTTTGTGAATTATTTGTATATTTATGTTTAGTTTATATATGGATACATTTCATCAAAAAAAAAATCTCTTATTTTCTTAAAATCATGGAAAATATTTTAATCGAAACTTCTGTCAAAATATCTTCCCAAATTTGTCACATCTCACTTGCTATGCACAATTTCTTTTTATAAATTTGTCACCTCTCATTTATGTACATAAAATGTGATTTGATTGACCAAGTCTTCAGTGTTGAACAAAAATTATTTTAGAAAATATACATTGATAGAATATTAAGTGTCACGATTATAGGCTATCTTGGAAATTTGTAATCCTCTACAAACCATGGACATGGAGCCACTAACATCATTTTAGGAGTTTGGTAAACATTTCAAAAATAGGATTTATTGCATGCTGGCCACGTAGCAAGCAAGTACATGGTAAGCCTATTGCCGCCTTTCGTTCATTTTATTGTTCTTCCACCATGAGAATAAGGGTATATATGATATGCCCACAAAGACATTAAATGAGAACCATAATCTAACTTTAGCATAAACCTTTTCATAATAAAGCAAAGGCATTAAACAATTATTAGTCCATGCCAAACATACGATTTTTATAATTATGCTATTATTAAGAGAGTATTTTTATAACAATTTTTAAATATTTTTTACAATATTGTGTCATAAAAATTCAAAAGACTAATAATAGGGGTGACACTAGCATTAATTTCTCAAACTCTTGATAGTGATAGCATAGCCAAAAGTATGGAACTACCCACAAAGCCCATCAACGAATCAAATGCATGTGGGCAATGACGAAGCCAAGGGCTAATGCAAAGCCCAAAAGCATAAAACAACGACAAGTGGCGAAGACCTAAAGCCAAGGTGAGTCCAAAAGCAAAGCACAAACCAATAGAAGCAAAACATTCAATCACAACAAGGATGCTTTGTAGAGCAATGTAAAATAAAATAGTGTGTTTGGTATTTTTTATTAAAAAGGCAACTCGATTTGTGTATAAACATGGTCTATACTTTCCATTAAATTCGAGTGACGTGTGGCTCCATTTATTCTCCATCTCATTTCATCTCTCTACGACTCTGTTGTTGTAATTTTTCTTTGCTATAGAAATACGTCAATATTTATTCATTTAAACCAACATACATTGGTGCCTAGTCAATGAAAAAAAATATTTGTATTACTCGATAATTCAAGATAGCAAGTACAATTTAATCTATTGATTTCAATGACTATATAATTCATTAAATTTGAAAGCAAGTCTATAATATGATCAATACATGTTTATTTTTTTATAATTTCTTTTTTTACAAATTGTTATAAAAAACTCGAATGAATAGCATGCCATAAAAAGGCAATGGCCTTCCATGAACCACATTATCATCAACTTTCTATTATAACAACAAAAACATGTTGTACAAGTTCAAACATAATTTTTCAACCTCCCAAAAACCTAATAAATGGACCCACTTAATGCATGGGAGTTATCACAATGGATAAGTAATTCATATTTGACACCATCACTTTGACCTAAGCCATGCAAATTTTGCAGACATCAAACTTAATACAATATGGACTATACTCTCATGCATCTACGTACAAAGGAAAACTAACTTTATATTTTATCGTTAAACGAGTCTCAAAACTCTTTTACTATAAACATTCGTCTAAGCAACATTGTCCTCCAATTTTGAAACAACTTCAATTAATGAATATCATACTACCTTAAACATTTCCGCATAACTACATATCAACCAATATCACATAGACTAACTACTACACGACCTTTATTTATTAATTGACTCACAAAAAATAATTGCTCCAATAAAAATCCAATCCTATAATTACCTATAAGAGAAACTAAGCTATGAAAATATTAAAAACAAAAAAAAAAAAAACTCTTAAAATTACTCTCGAATAAGGGCAAAGAAAAATTAGGGGCTCCCTCCGATAAGACCAGTTCCTAAATAACCTAAACGGAAAATTAAAACCTTTTTACCTCCCTCTAGTGTCGCATCCCCACGCGCGAGCTAGAAAAAGTGCAACGGGCAAGTGCGCTGTCAATTCTACTCTCGGAAAATTTTCTTCCAAGCGTTTAAAGGTATTTGCAAAATAAAAATCTGTTCTTAAAAATCTGTTCATTGCTTTGTTTTATTTCTTGGTTTTGGGGGTTTTAAAGATAGATGCATTTCAGTGTATTTTGAGCAGAACTAGATTTTCTGGACTGGACTACTCGGACATTTTGAATATATTTTAGATTTTTTTTTTAAAAACTGTTAATTGAATTACCACCCTTTTAAAAAAATTCAAGGGCACCAAATCATTATATATATTTTTTCGAAAATAGAGTTTATTGTAGTAAGCTTTCATTGTTTTAATGCTGCTGAGATTCCATGGCCTAGGAGTATCTCTTTCGTCAAAGTCATTCAAGTCATCTGGGACTTGCACTCAGGTCTGGAATTTCAAATTCACCCAGCCTGTCAAATAAAAATTTGCCTGAGGCTTGATATGTTTACTGCCTGTAATTTTACGGTTTATTTAAATTTGTAAAATTTCAATTGTATAATTTGATATTCTGGTGGCTATTTTTCACTTTCCATTCACAATGATTGTTTTTATACTTTAGCCATACTCCGTGTAATTAAAATATCTTCAGACTTTTGATACACGCTGTTTTATTTAAATATTTCCATACTTTTGTCCCGTCCTATTAAAAAATAAGCACACATACTTACAGTTATGCATATAAACTAAATTATTAATTTATTAAGTTATATAAGAAGATTTACCTATTAGAAATATATACAAGTTATAGTATATGGTGCCTGTTGAATATACTGGTTTTTAAATTTTATTTCCCGTACATATTTTTTGTTCCTTTTTAATTTGACCTGTAATATACAGCCAAAAACCAAAAAAATAGGCCACAGGTAGTCAATTTCCAGGCCTGCTTGCACCTACCCTCATCTGTTAAGGTATGCCAGACTTAGTGAGTTGGATGCATTATTTTTCACCTCACCTAGCTAGTTGAATTCGGAATTTCATCTAATTTATACACAATAACATGTCTTCTGAGATTTGAAGATGGGACTCTGCGAATAAAGCCTCCATATTTTACCACTTGAGTTCTTGTTTTTAGTTTGAGTAAATTTGGGCTTTGAAGTTGGTGATTTGCAAAGAAAGCCTCAATATTTTACCACTTGAACTCATTTATTTATTTATTGGTAAGTTCTCTTTGCTGTGACCTTTGGCATAAATGCCATTACTGAAGGGTATTGCATCTTTTTTGTCAACTTCACCCGAGACTTGCACCTGACCTTGTACATTGGGGTATGCCACAGCCAACATGTTGGATGTGGTATTGTACTCAGTTTTAACACTTTATCATCTCTCTTGGGGATTTGAACCTGGGGCTCTGCTTTGGAAGCTCCAATATTTTACCATTCAAACTCATCCCATTCCATCATTTGAGCTCATTTTATTTGACATAATCATCATTATTTTGCATTATGCAAAGTTTTTTTAATTCATTGTAATTGGAAAATAGTTTGATTTGTTGTAATTCATGAAAGCATATTTAGAAAAGAAAGGATTTTATTTTTAGTTTTAGTTTTCTAATTCTAGAACTAAGACTTGTGTGGATTGAAGTGGGAATTCCACTAGTAAGTATTTGAGTGAAAACACTTCATTCTTCATCTTATAATTTGCAAGATGGATGTCTTGGATTATGCTTTAAACATTCACAGATTTATGGGAGGGATTCCTGTAGATTGTAAAAGCCAATGCAGTCTTAAAATCCGAAGAGGAAGAGGGAGTGCTCATACTACCTCTCAATAGAGAGCATTCATTTATGCACTCTTACTATAAATAGGTTGGAGAGGAGGTTGAGGGAGGTCTAATTTACTAGGTCAAGGGCCTTTACGACTTCTTCTCACTTGACCTTTTCTCCCTCAACCTATTTCCAGTCAATCCCCGGGGCAAGCTATTATCTCAATACCCACAGGTAAAATAATTGAGGAACACAAAAATTATAAATCATGGAGTTAAGCATAAGCTTCTTTATCTGGTAGAGCTCTACCTTCGTGGGTCCAGTAATTTCTTCTAGATACTCAATATAATGACAAGTCTGCCCTATGAAATATTTGAAACTTTTTTTTTTGATGTTACTATTTGTTTAATGCAATTGGTCATCTCAGTTGCAAATGTAGGGTAATATCGCTCTTTGCGTTTTCAATTCAGTCAATTTTTTCAGAGTTTAGCATTCTACTTAAATAGCAACTTCTGCAAAGTCACTTGATTTTTACTCAGCATTGGTTTGGTTCAGCCAAAGAGTCAAGCCTGGGAGGGTAACTGGCAAGAATTCAGGAAACAACATCGAAATTAAACAATAGATAAAATCTGTCATTTTTGTTAGTGTTGTGACTATTTTGTCTATTTTTTATTAGTTGTTTTGCTTGATTAATCCTTGTTAAGTAAATGGGCTGCCTTAAATGCAGTGTTGGTTAATCTGGGATCTCATTCTTTTACGGGGTGAGCTTGGGCCACTTAAGATTTAAACCTGTGCCATGTGTGAATGTACCTCATTGAACTTGGGCCACACTTGATTGTAACCTATATTTGTTAAACCACAACCTTGCCACATGTCCACAGTGGTTTTTGGGCGACCTTATTGTGGTGAGAGGGATTTGAACCTGGGTCACACTTTTAGTATACCACAACCTTCTGAACAATTATTTTCTCTATTTTTATTTTTATTTTGGAGTTTTCCCTGAGATTTTGAATGGCCTATGACTACCTCTCGTTAGATTCTTCATCAGACCCACAAGTCTGACAAAGTTTGACATAGTTTTGCCAGGTTTGACCACATCGGCCGAGTCCAAGTCAATTCAACCTGGCTCATGGATGATTGGGGAAAACTTGCTTAGTTTAATTGCTCCTGATACCATGCTTCCTTTTAATGTCTGGTGGATTGTAAAATTAAGTGAAAAAGGTTCTATTAACAAGGGAAACTAATTTGCTGCAACAAAGTGAAATAAAATGGTTGGGGATATACTTGAAGATATTTATGATAGTGATTGGCCAAGACTTGTGGAAAGATTTGGGCATTTTGCATTTAACCAACTCAATGCATAATGGTTTCTAGCAGATATTTTATTTTATGTTCTGAAATTACCGTAGGAAAGGATTCCCTTTAGTTATCAAATCTGACAATGTGTGTTAATTTTGTACAAAGCGCCTGAATCAAGAATATCAAATTAACTAGATTTCGTTTTCATCCACCTAGTCTTGTAAGTGGCCAGTGTCCATAATTGAAGCTACAATGCAGTTATCTTTCCCTGCTTTTAAATTTAAATTATAATTAGTTACAGGCAACTGCTATCTCATTTAAAACATCTCTTTCTAATGCAATTGCATATTGTCCTTGAATGCAAGCTTGGTTTAGTTTTTATTTTACTCTGTCAGTAGTGGTGTCTTTTCTTTGTTTGGCAAGATTTGGATATGTTTCTGGAACAGCGCATTTTGAATGTCAACACCTTGGCGGTTAAATGTCACAAAGGGGATAATGGAAGTTTGTCTAATCAAATGCCAACTGGATTTTAACCTTTTTAACAGCCATTTTAAATTCAGAGACAAAAGAAGTTAATGCCATGACCATATGCACTGAGCCAAATACATGCCTCCGGATATTCTCAACTTAGGCAGACGGTCAGTCTATTCTCTGCTATATGCTGGCTTGCTTGATCTTACGATGGTTTCCTTTTTGCATAAAGGTTGATCATAGTTGCATGCATCAAAGTCCTTAAGAAGGGCTGCTGATGAAGCAAGATATTAACTTAAAAAGTTAAAGGACATGTCTCTTCCAAGAGTAAATTGCAGCTGCCTTTTCCTTGCAGACGATAAATATTTCAATTTTCAGGAAATCATTGGGGACAAGGGAAGAGTGCAAAGAAGGGACTTATGTGGTATGTCAGATGGAGAGTTGAATGACTGAAAAAATGCCCAGCGAAGTGAAGTGATCTGGATTTAATTGGCAATTCGGGGGACAACGCACTAAATTGTAGGAACTCAACATGTTATTAAAGCAATGAACTGAAGCAAAGGAAATGAATACAATAACAAATATAATACTGCAATGGAAATGAAGCTTCATTGAAGCTGAGAGTAATTTACAATAAGGTAGCAATTTTGGAGAAGAGATGTGAAGTTACAACACTTGATTTTTACATTTAGTTGACAGATACTTTATAGCTGTTTTTAGCAGGAAATGAACAATCTAAAAATAGAAAGTGAAACGACTCACTTTGGAATCTGAAAAGCCATGTGACAAGTGTTCCCCTAGAAGTTGAGGGGATCTATTGTGGCATTAAACCATACTTGCCAGTCCAGAATTTTGGATCCATTTGGGAGAAGAAAAAAATTCACAAGTCCAGAATTCTTGAAAAAGTTCTGAAAATTCCGGTCTGGAATATAAGCATAATATATATATGAGTATAATTTATGCAAAATTGACAATTACAATGAACAAATTAATAACATAATATAAAATATAAATATATTTAATATGATACTATATATAAGGTTGTTGGGTATTTTTTTGGCAGAAAACTAAAAAAAAATTAATTGAAAAAAATAGGGCCGACTAGGGCCGAACTTATCTAGGCTGGCCGAAAAATCTGGATCTGGCTGGATTTTGTTCAGATTCAGCCGGATTTTGTAACTATGCATTAAACTCAACAAAACAAAAATTTCAACTTCTGGAATTTTCAGAATTTTTGATACATTTTTGCATCTTGCATTTTCGGAGCTCTTCAAAGCGTTTTTCAGAAAACACAGACGTCTTCAAGGGAATAGGATTGAACTAAGGAAAATTATAAGCTTTTAGATACATCTCACTATTTCGGTGTTGGAATAATTGTCATTGATGTCAAATGAATTGTAACGGATATGAATGGAAATGTCAAACAAAATTGTTGCCGGAAGTAAATGGAAGTGTTCGGCAGTGAACGAAATTGTTGCCGGAAGTGAACGAAAATGTTAACGGAATTGTCGACAGAAATGTCGACGGAAATGTCAACGGTCACATCTTTTGGTGAAGAGGTGTCTCTTGGAATGGATGCCCCCTCTTGGGAAAAGGTAGCAAAGGCTATAAAAGGATAGATGAGTGGATGAAAAAAAAAAAAAGATGAACAAGCACTTGAAATATATTTTATATCATTCAAGTCTTAAGAGAAGTGTGGGAGAAGAGCCGAAAATGCATTAAAAATCATTGAGAGAAGAAAGAGAGAAAAGAAGGGTTCCATCATTTGTTGAGTTAACAACAAATCTACAGTGTTAAGAAGAATTTTGTAAGGGGTTGGTGCTCCTGTGAGTTAGTGCTCACGAATTAACGCTGAGTTGGTGCGTGGTGAAAGGGGTTGGTGCTCTTATGGGTTGGTGCCCACAAATTGTAATTGGGGATTGGTGTCTCCTGTAGGTTGGTGTCTACAAATATTTGAAAATTATATTAAGAGAATTTCTCCGTGGTTTTCTCCCGAAAGGGTTTCCACGCAAATCTGTGTCTATTTGCATTGTATTCTTTGATTGCTTTGAATATATTAATTGCAGAGTAATTTGAGGTTTTGGATTTAAGATTAATAGTCGAAAGCAAAAAAAATATCTTATATTGATTCACCCCCCCTCTCAGTATAAGCTTGTGCTTTACATTCGGATTCTAAGCATTGGCAAAGAAACTGCAAACTCAACAAAGTTATCATCTTAAGGGGAGGTGGAAATGCCACCTGGATCAGGGAGTCAAGCAAACTACCCTGAAATGGAAGGAAACACTGCACCTTGCATGTTAAATGACTGGTAAAGAAACTGTGACCTCGAGAAGGTGGCTGTCTTAAGGGAAGGTGGCCGGAAATGCCACTTGGGATGCCAAGCAAACTACCCTGAAAATGGAAGGAGACATTGCATCTTGCATGTTATATGAAAAGAAGATAAGGCAAAGATGTAGAAGACATGAAACTGTAGTGACCAAGTGATCATGCGTATCACACAATAATGGGGAGATGGAACAGCACTACAGATGATTTTTGATGTCAACACATGATACAAGCTGACCAACATGCGACTGGCCTCGAATTGCCATGAATGCTAATAATATCTTGCTATTAATTCTATCACTAATTTATATAATTTCTGCTTTACGTGTAGCACTAGTTGATAGAAAGAACAATAGGTGCCCCTGAAATGTAATGGATATGAAGAGTTTTCAAATACTTCCTCTGTGCAACCTGCAAGTTGGGTCTCTTTCAGGATGACAGCCTCAAGAGTCTCTTTTTTCTTGTCGTATAAGCACATCAATAGTCAAAAAATTTCAATGTATGGTTCAACAACATTAAAATGTGGCAGGGATGCACACAATATATGTTTATTAAAAGTTTGCAAATGTATAAAGTTTTATGTTATAGAATAAGAATCTTTTTTTGTTTGAGAATATTATGACATCCCATCAGCCATTAATATTATTATTGTTCTTGATGGCATCTCTTGTTTCACTAATTTGCAGTCTTTGAATTTCACCCTAGTTTCCACTGCTCTCGATATTCTTTTATTCTGTGACAAGAAGGGAACAGTTTTTAGCAAGAAATTAAAAATGTTATGACAAAGGCATTTCAAATGTATAATGCAAGGGAAGAATTTTTTCAGTCAGCTAAAATTATGTTTCTCTAACATCAAGACACTTTAACGTAATTAAAATAAATACACAATGGTGATAGAACTTAGTTAATTGATGTGATAGGATTTAGGTCACACTGGATTCAAACTGTCCTGTAACAGTCACTGCTGCAGTGTTTCCTTCCATTTTTGAGATAATTTTACTGGGAGTCTCATTTCTATCCATTTCTTAGTTCTGAGGCCTCAAAATCGTTACTGGTCCTCCTTGCTTGTTTGAAGGAGCGCCTGCTTTACAAGTACCTTCTTCCTAATGGGGTTCCTATCATTTCTGCATTCTTATGCCTGCCTTTTGCTATTGCAGCTTTGGGACCAGACTCTCCTCTGGGTGCAGAGGAATTCAAAACAGTCCCAGGAACATTATTGAACCTTTTTAAGGTGATATTGGGACTTAAATGTCCTCCCCTCATGTTTTTCTTTACACCTAAAGGAAATGTTTTCTTTGTGTACTCCTAGAAGGGATTATGAAAATTTAGCCATCACCTTTCCCTCTTTCTCAGGGTTATAAATTATTGGGTTTAGATCTGATGAAAATTAGCAGAGACTTATCAATAGAGAGCCTTCATTATAGGGAAATTTTGGTTTAGCCACAATTACATTGTTTTCAGATTTCAACTCTTCAACCTTTATTCTTACCTATAGATTCCATTCTGTTGTATGTTAAAGTTAAACCATAATATTAAAACTCGTGGAAAACCGCAGCAAATTTTACTGTTGAGAAACCGCTGTACTACTTGCGAGTCTGAGTTAATTACTTGGCTACTGTTAAATAATAACAGTTGACAGGAAAAAAACATCATTTTCAGTTTTGCAATTGATTTTTATGCTGTTTTTGCTTGCTAAAACAAATTTTATCATTTAGCAGTTGATATGAGTGTACAGTACTACAAGAATAGAGCGGGCCAGGATGAGGCCGAGCTCATGTAAACTACAACATGACTAAGTTTGTACTCATAATAACTACAGAACTGTTTACATGCAAAATAGAGGACAATGAGATGGACTCCTAAATGAGCTATATATATGCTATAGATACTTACAATCTAATAATTTACATGTCCATACGAGACAACACTGATGCCAAATCGACTATGAACTCTTATTGACAATGTGGTAAGGACGTAATCTTAATGTTGCTAGTTGTCTTGCCTGTTCTTGATTGGAAACAACCGACTTAAATGGTGTTTTGAAAGCCTTGAACATATGGTCTAATGTTTCCTTTGCATTGGTTATTAGCAAGGCAAACCATTGTTTGGGTTTCCCAACTAGTGCTTATAGGGCATTGTGTGGTTATGCAAATCAAATTTGCGCAGATAGAACAGTAAGAAGTTGTCATGTCCCCTTTTCAAGGCTAGCTTGCTAAGGAGACCTTTGGCCCTATTTGACTTTCCGGGGGCTAAAAGGGAATATAAGGAAAACTTGGTTCTTTGTTCAAGTTGCTAAAAAAGTAACTTGCTGGCAACTTCTTTCTAAATGAAGTTATAATAAAGAAAATGACTTATCTAATTTGATATAAGTCGGTCCTTAATTTAGAAAGTATATTGGAGGGAAAGGATATAAAAGGGAAAAATGAGGTTCATTTTAAGGATCATGTTATTCTTATCAATTGAAATCATAAGCTTGAGCACGTTTTGCTTGACTTGCATCCATTGGAGAGGAAACCCTTCATTGGAAGGCTGAAGTAAGGATGGAAACCCTTAACATCCGGCGGGGTAACTCTATTTCAAAGGCTGCATTGAGCAGAAATTGATAGTTTCAGACTTCTATGGAAGTTTTTGTCGGGAGCACAACATATTGGAAGGGTTTGTGAGTGGGATGCAGCTACTGGAGGCCATTTTCTAGGCAGCGAACCACTTTGGAGACTTTTGTGAGGGCAGCGAACCCCTAGGATACTTCTCTCAAGGCAACGAACCTCTTGGAAGCATTGAACTGGTTGTTGGGACTGATTTGTTGAGGGTTTGATAAGTTTGTTCAATCATATAATTGCACCTGATATTTTATTGCAATTATTTGTCATCTATTCAATTCAAAAAAATCAGATTCGAGGGTCTTATATGCAGCTGTAATATTTATAATTTTTGGCAAGTATTTTGGTGAATGAAATATTATTTTTTGTGCTCTAGAATTGGCTTCTACAGAATTTCTGAATTGTATTTGCTTAGGATTTGAATTAGAAAATCAGAATTGCATGTGTTCATGTTAGGGTTTGTTAGGAAACCCCTTTGGTTCTAATTCTGCCCTAGAAGGGATATTATAGTGGTATCAAAGCCATTTTCTGGTTCGTTGTGGATAGTGAGTTGTTTGCAGACTCTTCTTCATGCAGGGCAGTGATAGAAAGATGAAGACAACACTGGAAGCCATGGAAGAGACGTTGCAAGCTATGCAATAATCTCAGAGGGAACTAAGGGCAATGGGTCCCAAGCATGGATAAAGTTTGTAGGGTTAAACCGTAGACCTCTAGAGTCTCCCTTAGAAGAAGGAAAAGAACCAACAAAAATGATAAATACTTCATCACCACAAAAGATCAAGCTGTCCATAAAGGATTCCACCATGCAAAATGAAAACGAAGAGCCCTCCAAAGGGAAAGATATGGATTCGAATGTACAAAGTGTTTGGGTAGAAGAAAATAAAATAGAAAAGTCAAGGTCTGAATTTCCAAACACTACAAAGGAGCAAAGGAATGAGGAACCCAAGGAAGAAATTATGAAAAAGGAAATGCCATTGGCTGATTGCCCTAAGAGTTCATAGAAAAAATGGCATACATTACATATGTGAAGCAGAACTTAATAGTATGGAGGCAAATCTATCCAAGGCCCCTACCTCAACCAAAGGAGATAAGCATTCTAATTGCAGCCCAAGGAATGATGCTCATGTCCCATATTCAGTGCTCCATATTAAGGCAGTTCCAAATTGTTGTCTAGAGGGTCAACACCCTTATAATTTCAGTTCAAGTTATGGTGGGGACAGCAAAGAACTATTCCATCTTTGCCATCATTTAGAGAATGGAAAAATAATGGAGGAGACTTCTCATAGGAGGCAAGTCTCATGGGCAGCACATGATGAGGTAAATCCTACAAGTTTATTTTCAGAACAACAATCATGTCATAAGAATTCTCAGCTCCTAATTGATAAGCATGCTCTTGGGAAAGGTCTTTCCTTGAAGACAGGTAGTAAGTTCATAAACTCAACCACTAAGGGTAAGCAAAATATATATTACCTTGCTGTTCAAGATGTTATAGACCAACATAGCATGGTACCTATGAATGTGGGCAATAAGAGCTATGATACACGGTTCTTAAAGAGTGTTGTCACGAACTTTTGGACTACTATTTTCCACATTTCAGTCTTGCCCCTATACCTTTTGCAGCGATAGAAGAAAATTTTGTCACCGGCAAGATGCACACTCCATTCATGGACATTGGTGAGGCTTTGGCTGTCGGTACAAGATGATTTACAGCCACCTCAACCCTAAGATTGAATGAGAGAATACAATGCTACAGCCATGGTATGTTGTTCTCTCTAAGTTCATGTTTTGGAATAATAGTACTCTCCTTGGACAGCTATAGATTGGCAAGTATGATGAAGTTTTTGATGCATGAAAGAAGCCACTTGTTGAGAACATTATGGACAAAGGTTCCAATACTCTTAAGGCTGTTTTGGAAGAAAGTAAGAGCAAGGAGTGATGATCTTCTACCTCTCAAGGAAAAAGAGTACATGATGGGGACAACCGTGCTCCAAACCTTCAGCTTGAAGGCCAAAATCATCACCATTTTCCATTGTCACATGACAATAGTTGCACCCATACAAATGCTGCCATTGCATTATCTTCAGTTTGTTGCTGCTAATGAAGTATTTCCAATCATCGTTTGGTTGTATTTTGTTCCTATTTCACTAACATTAATATTTTTTGCAAAGTATTTTTAGTATTACAGTTGCTGCACCAATTTTGTTTCGCTGAGTTCCAAAATTTTCAATCCTGGACTGCTGCCATTAGTCACAAACAGCCATAGTACAACTCCTTTGTCCTTGCAAAATATTGAGGATACAATTGATGTCCACATCTTAGATGAAATGGTGAAGATTGACAAGTTGGTGCTTGCAAATGGTCTCATTTTGCATAAGAATAGAGTCTTTCCAATGTTTGGATCTAAGATGAAACAGAAAAATTTGAAGGCATTGGTGATAAGTGGACAACCAAGGACAACAGCAAGTGGGTAGCCCAGAGCACCTTTCGGGCAGCCTCAAACAACAATTTTTGGGCAGCCAAAGAGGTCGTTATAGCAAGGTAACTCTCTTGAGTGATTTACTTTGGGCCAGTTGTGCATGGTGTTTAAGTTTGCATTTCTGAATTTGCCCTTGGGTGAAGGGTGCCATCACGAGTTGGAGAATGGTGTGGGATCCATCATTCCTATTGAGGAAGTTATGAGCACCATAAGAAGATCTCAAGGGGCAGTCCACATGGATATTTATGCAAGGGATCTCCAACAATGCATGGAGGGAATGCGGGATGATGTGTTACTTTCGCCAAATGATAGAGGAAGTATATACATGATAGCCTCGAGTCAAATTGCCATCGTTAATGCTGCTGTCATCACCATTAGCAGCCACCACGTTATTTCAGTTACATTCATTTTTGTGGATATGGGTTGTCCTTCCCCCATAATTGACAAGGTTGGAACGAAGAGTGAGGTTAACACATTGGAATCTGTATTAGCTTGTCAAGGTGCTGGTTATTCATCCATTCTTTGCTCTTGGACAAAAATTTCAATTGTTTGCACGACATTTATTACAGCGGAGTTTGCAAAGAAAGAATTTGTTATTACTGTCCTAAAGGGTGCAAGTAAAGAGGGCAGGTTCAAGGTAGTGGCTGATCTCTTTTTCAAGAAAGTTTTAAAACTTCATGGGCTGCCTAAGAACATCATTAGTGAAAGGAACAACAGGTATATGAGCTTGTTTTGGCAAGAGCTCTTTCATTTGATAGGTACATAATCAAAATTATTGGAGTATTACAGCGTATTTCTACACTTTGGCATGATGATTGGGCACGAGAGCTTGCATTTGCTTGAGGGCAAGCAAGTTTGGAAAGGGAGGACTGTTATGTCTCCTTTTCAAGGCTAGCTCGCTAAGGAGACCTTTGGCCTTATTTGACTTCTCGGGGGCTGAAAGGGAATACAAGAGAAACTTGGTTCTTTGTTCAAGTTGCTAAAAAAGTAACTTGTTGGCAACTTCTTTTTAAATGAAGTTATAATAAAGAAAAAGACTTCTCTAATTTGATATAAGTCGGTTCTTAATTTAGAAAGTATATTGGAGGGAAATGATATAAAAAGAAAAAAGGAGGTTCATTTTAAGGATCATGTTATTCTTATCAATTGAAATGACAAGCTTGAGCACGTTTTGCTTGACTTGCATCCATTGGAGATGAAACCCTTCATTGGAAGGTTGAAGTAAGGACAAAAACCCTTAACATTCAGCGGGGTAACTCTATTTCAAGGGTTACGTCAAGCAGAAATTGACAGTTTCAGACTTCTAGGGCAGTTTTTGTGGGGAGCACAGCAGATTGGAAGGATTTGTGAGTGGGACGCAGCTGTTGGAGGCCCTTTTCGAGGGCAGAAAACCACTTTGGAGGCTTTTGTAAGGGCAGCGAGCCCCTAGGATACTTTTCCTAAGGCAGTGAACCTCTTGGAAGCATTGAATTGGCTGTTGGGACTGATTTGTTGAGGGTTTGAGGAGTTTGTTCAATTATAATTGCAGCTGGTATTTTATTGCAATTTTCTTCCATATATTTAATTCAAAAAAATTAGATTTGAGGGTCCTATATGCAGCTGTAATATTTATAATTTTTGGCAAGTATTTTGGTGAATGAAATATTATTTTTTGTGCCCTAAAATTGGCTTTTATGGAATTTCTGAATTTTATTTGCTTAGGGTTTGAATCAGAAAATTAGAGTTGTATTTGTTCATGTTAGGGTTTGTTGGGAAACCCCTTTGGTTCTAATTCTGCCCTAAAAGGGACATTATAGA
The DNA here is from genome assembly GCA_037957365.1 of Torreya grandis. Taxonomy (NCBI): domain Eukaryota; kingdom Viridiplantae; phylum Streptophyta; class Pinopsida; order Cupressales; family Taxaceae; genus Torreya; species Torreya grandis. The sequence goes on from JARHVA010000141.1 coordinate 5,395,982, forward strand.
AGTGCTTTCATTTTCATTATAGTATTTTTTTATTGGGAACTATCTATGGCCATGGTATCATTTATCATTGAGCATGTGGAGCACTTATTGTGATGTGTTGCATGGTACATGCATACTTATATTTCTATCTCCTATGGTCTAAACAAAAGTCCTAAATTGGTTTTAGGTCAAAGTAGACTACTTTTTTTTGGAATTCTTGGCTAAGGAAATGTGTATTGGTTTACTGAAGGTTTTCCATGGGCATTGACATTTTTGTGAGCCCCTCCAACACTTATTTTGTGATACCCTTTGTGGAAAGGCTGCAGTTGTATTCCAGAGACTATGGTTGAGGAACGGTTTTAGAAATGATGATGAGTTTTTGCTTTATTTCAAAAGGCTTTGCTTCAGTTTTTACCTTTGTGCTAGCTTTCTTTTCTTCTTTTGGTTTCAAAGTTGCAAATTATCTTGCTCACACTTGAAGTGTCTTTGGAAAAGGCATGACAATGTTGTCATTGCCCTGAGTTTTCCCGCTGAAGAAAAGGCATGCTGTCAGTGCAGTTTGTCTTAGGACTTACTTTTGAGGTTTTTGCCATATATTTATATATATATAGTGGTGTGGCAAGTTTGCTTGTTTTGCAGGTTGAAGGTACTATATGCCTATAAAGTAGGATTGGTGGTGGTGATCAAAACTTATTACCTAAATCTAATGCAATTATAGCTGGATTTTACTACATTTTATCTTTTTATGTCAAACTAGATAGAAGACTAGATCCACAAATGTCAAGTGCTGAAGACAAGCGAGTGACAACCAATTATACAAAGAAAATAAAAATGGAGTCAACGTAGATTTCTTGGGATGATGTTTCCCAAGCAACATCATGATAGTGACCTCATCCTTCCCTCCCCCTTTTGTACTAGAGAGTGTTTTGAATCTTGACCATGAAATTTTGAAGCATTCATTGTTGTTAGGTTGATATGAAAGTGAGGTGAAAAAATGGTGGAAATTTGATCCATTGGTTCTAGGATCAGCTGGCCTATGTTTTTGACCTAAAATGTTTAATACAAGAGCACAATATTATAAAACACAAATCTACTTCTTTAAATAAGAATGCCCTACAAATGGTGAACCACTTTAAAAAGAGTCAACATATTCCCTATAAATACCCCTTTTTTGGGGGCAATTAACACTCCAAGGTTGTTCTGCATGTTCCTTCGTCCATTGATGTGTTTGATTTTCCTCTAGCCTACTACTGGACAGTTTTATGACCACTTAGGGCAAGTTGTCTTAATTCTATTGCAGTTTCCATGCCCTTTGTTGCAAAAGGCAACCATAGGATTTTGATCGCTTTTAATTGAACTTGCCATGTAGGTTTTCCTGAGTTCCATTTAGAAGGTTCTTTTTTGTGTGAACAATGCTTGTAGCAAGCTCAAAAATTTTGGTATATATTGTATAAATTGATTGTGTAACTGTTGTCAACCTGGAGCTGCGCCCTGATTCGAGGACGTGCGCGAAACGACCAGTCCTCTATTCGGCGGAAACAATGGGATCTTCTCATGAGGGTGGGTGCCTCGATGGTGAGAAGAACCTCCAGAGAAGGCTGGTTCCTGTATGATGTATCAATGAAGATTCCTACTCTACGCTGCTGACTACCATGGAAAAGGGAGAAAGAAAACTTAAAGGGGAAATCCTACCTAAAAGGGGGTGATACAGCAGAATTATGATCCTACTCAGCTCGGAACCTTGAACACTGAGCGAACAAGACAGAAGGAAGACCTTAGACTACAATCAATCACTTGTGCATAAGTATTTCATGCAAAGGTTCGGTACGATGACTAAAACCTGAGGGAAATGGTGGAGAGAGGTCTGATAAAAGACACTTTGCTGCCACCTAACATCCACTTACAATTTCAGCAAAAGACCATAAAGAACACTTTGACATGACCTGCACAAGGACAATATAGCAACTAGGTACGAAACAGAACTTGGGAAGGGAGAAAAAACTCTACCACTAATGCAAATTGCTGAAGAAATATACACTATGCCATGCTTGAAATCTGAAAGTACAGTCTTTTCTATTGATTGAAGAGGTTACACAACTCTTAATGGCAGAGTCTGGTCTAACCAAGAGAGATTGGATGATCTTTTAATCAAGGCTGAAAGCCATTATATAGGCAATTACAATAGGCCAAAGATAGGCATAGAAACTTGAAAAGAAAGATTCACTTTTGTTAACTCCAAGCTTTACTTGGCCTTAAAATAAAATATATTTTCCTTTCTCTTTGCATGAAGCCTATTCGTTTGATGAAGCGCACCCATCCTTGTCATGAGCCGCCCACTTCTTTTTTGCATGAAGATCCACGCAAATGTTAAATTTAGAACTCCATGTGAGCTGCTTGATTGGAAATATAATAGCGTTTGAAAATTAACCGTTTGATAAGCTGAGGTGGACGAAGAGATCATTCTCCTTCGCATGGAAAGCTTCGAGTGGATTCGGCGTTTTAATCAATTAGTTAACTTCAAATCTGGAATAGTCAACTTGTCGTTTGAATTCGGAACTCCTGCTGAAGCCGGAGTTAGACTTTCGGATGCATGGGCTGAATGGAGACGAACAGGGCTTCAATAATCAGTCAACTGAAACTTTGACCGATGTTTGAAAATAACTCTGATGTTCGAAAATAGCTCCAATGTTTGCATGTATTCTATTCTAATCCTGGTCGTGTCTATTTCTGGCAGGATCTCATATTCAATTCTTCGTCGGACTATCTATTTTTTGTTCCTTTTGCATAGTCGGCTTCCATTTATTTTGGATTTTTTGCTACCTTTTTTTAAATTCCAACGGTTACTTCCTGCAGAAAAAAATTGACGGCCTGCAGGACGTCACCGGAAACTGTCATATTCTGGCGGGATTCTATATTCGGATGTATTAGTCTAATTATACCTGGTTCATATTTTCTTGCGGAATTCTGGCTTTATCCTGCTCCAACGGTTACTTCTTGCAAGAAAATTGGATGGCCTGCGGGACGTCACCCTTAGTTTCCTTATTCCCCTTCGGATTTATCTGCTTGGCAATTTCCTTTGCTCTTATTTGTTCGGGCTTTTTCCCGCGGGTCTTTTGTTCTGCCGGCTTCCGAATTCCTTCGGACAAAAAGTCCGAAAGAATTCATTTCCGTGTTTTTGCCTTGCCTTTTGTCTTGGTCTTGTTTTTCTTCGGGTTTATTTCTTGCGCAAGCTTTTCCGAATTTCTTCGGACTTTTTGTCCGAAGGAATTCCTTCGGACAAAAGTCTGAAGAATTCCTTATCTCTTGTTTAGCTTTTCCTTTTTTTTCTCATCGACTTTGTCTTGGTTTTGTCTTCGGACTTTGTATACTGCCCTTTCCGAGTTCCTTCGGACTTTTTGTCCGAAGGATTCTTTCCATTGCCTTTGCTCTTTAATGTGCCTTTTGGCAGCCCAAGTGTCCTCCAACAGGCAGTCCACTTGTCCTCCAAGTGTCCAAGTGTCCTCCAGTAGTGCACTCGCCAGTCCATGTGTCCTTGACCAGTCCCCTTCGAAAAAATTGGAGGGCACCCAGACCTTTTGCAAAAGCCTGTGATTTTGGTCTTCCATCTGCCCGAAGGGGAGGTGCCCTTCGGGATTGTTGTAAGTGTCCCTTCCGAAGGGTACCCTGCCCTTCGGGAGTCTTGAAACTGTCTTCTCCTTGCCTTTGAATTCTTTCGGAATTTCTTCGAGTGCTTTACAAATTTGACTGAGTCCGTAGATTTTTGCTTGACTAAGTGCGTAGATTTTTGCTTGCCTAAGTGCGTAGAAAATCTGATTTAGTCCGCAGAAAATTTCCTTTGAGTGAGTCCTTAGAATTAGCAAAGGAAAACAATGAATTCTTCCATCCTTGGCTAGAGACGAGAACTTTCCAAATAGCAAGAAAAAATCTGACTCGTGGGAGATTTGTCAACATTCTGGCGACTCAGCTGGGAAGCATGCCTACTATGCTTGAGGACCCAGGCCATGTATAGACTTTATTCGAATTTCCTGATGGTGAATCCGATTTCGGATCGAAAAAATCTGCTCTGATCATTGCTGTAATAACCTCCTTCAAAATAAGAAGGGAAACACACGAAAGCGGAAAACTAACTAAAGCAAATGTGCAAACAAGCACTTATTTAACAAAACTGAAGCAAAATATTGTGCTTGAACAACACTTAGAGGAAAGTAGAAACAACTAAAATAACCTAGTTAACCATGATAAGGTACGATCCACCTGGATCAAATGGAAAATTCTTGAACTCGCTCCTTTCGAGAGATGGTACAATTTGCAAAGCAGGTGGTTTCTTAGTCATAACCTCTGATGAGGCAGTTGCCTTGTCGACTAGTTGTACTAGCATCTTCTCAAATGGGCCATCAACAGTAAACCAATCACCAACAAAGACAAACTCATCAAGTATTTCCTGATTATTTTCAGAGTGCTTGTCATCTATTACCATGTCAAGTGATACCCCATTTATGCATGGTTCTTGAGTGGCCATGTCCTTCTTGTTGACTGCTGCGAGTTCATCCAGCTCTTCAAGGAGCTTTGAATATGCAACCCAATTTGTACTGGGATCTTGAATAGGTGATTTTTTTATCAATCTTCTCATAAACGTGTTCTTCAATAGCCAACACATCTGTACAAAGCTCTTCAATCTCTGGTGGAGGCTCAAGGTACAGCTGCCAATCATATTTTTGTTCCTCATTTTGGTCTATTTGAACTGAATCCACTGTCACGCTATCTGGATCCTTCTCAATAGGAGATACCTGTAACTCATGTATGACTTCCATTTGTACCAGCGCCTTTTGAAGTTCATCCACATCAAGGTCAGTCTTCCCACTCTCAGTTATAACTGGATGCTCAATTACAACCTCAAGAGAAGTATCAATAGGAATTTCCTCCTTAAACACTTTTGAAGCATCCTCTACACGTTCCGCAAGAACCTGACCTGTAGCTGCAACCTCTTTCTCAATACTCTGAAGAATAGGTTCTTCTTGAGGAAGGGTGATGGCGGGAGGGTGATGAAATTCACTTGTTTGAGAGGGAAAATGAAGCATGGGAGATTGATCATGATCGGATTTTGGAATCTTGAGGGAAAAGGAATCATCTAGGGAGTTTTGGAGGGGGGAAAGAGAAATTCTTAAAAACCTCTGTATTCTATTCCTTCCACTTGGCCATTACCTCATCAAAGTTTGGAACCTGCTTGTCCTCCTGGACAACCTGAGCTTGAGAGATGATTGGTGAGGTAATGATGGGACTATAGGAAGGTCTAGTCTCATAAATAGCCACTTGAATAGGCTCTTGACTCCAACTAGGAAGCTCCCTTGGCACATACTGGGCGTGGTTAAGAGCTTCATAAGAATAAGAAGCACCATAGCCTTTTGTAGACAATTCATTTAACTCAATTCTCTGCCGTTCCCAAGCCTCCATTTTTTCTAATGCGAGAATACATAGTCCATTTATCTCTTCTGGATCATTAGACACGTTTCGAAATAGGCCATTTATTTCCTCATACTGAGAGTTAGAACAAACCTTTCTTGCATATGCCAGTATTCTGAGCTCTATTTCATTCATTTTTTCTTGAAGGCGATACTGCTCATATGTAACATCATAGCCATATGGGGAAGATGAAATCTGATCCTGAGACTGATATGGATTACCAGGAAGGTAAGAGTCATGTTCTTGATAATAAGGATCATGAGAAACTTGATAAGGCTCAACATAGTTTTGATAATAACCTTGATAAGGCTGATTAGGCTCATAGATATCCTGACCAGGTTGGTATGATCCCTCATTGGGCTGATAAGGAAATATACCATAGGAATTCTCTCCATAGCCATCAAAATTCATTCGCAATAATAAAAAATAGACTTACATGGAAGCTGTCCTGAACTGTTAGAAGCAACTGCTTGAGCTTGGAGTCACCGAATACTTCTTGAAGAACACTGCTGTAACTGCGATTTCATTTTAACAAGGAAAAATGGGTCCCACTGGGCGTGCCAAAAACTGTTGTCAACTTAGAGCTGCGCCTTGATTCGAGGACGTGCGCAAAACGGCCAGTCCTCTATCCGGCTGAAACAATGGGATCTTCTCACGAGGGTGGGTGCCTCGATGGTGAGAAGAACCTCCAGAGAAGGCTGGTTCCTGTATGATATATCAATGAAGATTCCTACTCTACGCTGCTGACTACCATGGAAAAGGGAGAAAGAAAACTTAAAGGGGAAATCCTACCTAAAAGGGGGTGATACACCAGAATTATGATCCTACTCAGCTCGGAACCTTGAACACTGAGCGAACAAGAGAGAAAGAAGACCTTAGACTCCAATCAATCACTTGTGCATAAGTATTTCATGCAGAGGTTCGGTACGATGACTAAAACCTGAAGGAAATGGTGGAGAGAGGTCTGATAAAAGACACTTTGTTGCCACCTAACATCCACTTACAATTTCAACAAAAGCCCATAAAGAACACTTTGACATGACCTGCACAAGGACAATATAGCAACTAGGTACGAAACATAACTTGGAAAGGGAGAAAAAACTCTACCACTTATGTAAATTGATGAAGAAATATACACTATGCCATGCTTGAAATTTGAAAGTACAGTCCTTCCTATTGATCGAAGAGGTTACACAACTCTTAATGGCAGAGTTTGGTCTAACCAAGAGAGATTGGATGATCTTTTAATCAAGGTTGAAAGCCATTATATAGGAAATTACAATAGGCCAAAGATAGGCGTAGAAACTTGAAGAGAAAGATTCACTTTTGTTAACTCCAAGCTTTACTTGGCCTTAAAATAAAATATATTTTCCTTTGTCCTTTCATGAAGCCAATTCGTTTGATGAAGTGCACCCATCCTTGTCATGAGCCGCCCACTTCTTTTTTGCATGAAGATCCACGCAAATGTTAAATTTAGAACTCCATGTGAGCTGCTTGATTGGAAATATAATAGCGTTTGAAAACTAAGTTAACCGTTTGATAAGTTGAGGTGGATGAAGAGATCATTCTCCTTCGCATGGAAAGCTTCGAGTGGATGCGGCGTTTTAATCAATTAGTTAACTTTAAATCTGGAATAGTCAACTCGTCGTTCAAATTCGGAACTCCTGCTGAAGCTGGAGTTAAGACTTTCGGATGCATGGGCTGAATGGAGACGAACAGGTCTTCAATAATCAGTCAACTGAAACTTTGACCGATGTTTGAAAATAACTTTGATGTTCGAAAATAGCTCCAATGTTTGCATGTATTTTATTCTAATCCTGGTCGTGTCTATTTCTGGCAGGATCTCATATTCAATTCTTCGTCGGACTATCTATTTTCTGTTCCTTTTGCACAGTCGGCTTCCATTTATTTCGGATTTTTTGCTACCTTTTTTAAAATTCCAACGGTTACTTCTTGCAGGAAAAAATTGACGGCCTGCAGGACGTCATCGAAAACTGTCATATTCTGGCGGGATTCTATATTCGGATGTATTAGTCTAATTATACCCGGTTCATATTTTCTTGCGGAATTCTGCCTTTATCCTGCTCCAACGGTTACTTCCTGCATGCAAAATTTGACGGCCTGCGGGACGTCACCCTTAGTTTCCTTATTCGCCTTCGGATTTATCTGCTTGGCAATTTCCTTTGCTCTTTTTTGTTCGGGCATTTTCCCGCGGGTCTTTTGTTCTGCCGGCTTCCGAATTCCTTCGGACAAAAAGTCCGAAAGAATTCATTTCCGTTGTTTTGCCTTGCCTTTTGTCTTGGTCTTGTTTTTCTTCGGGTTTATTTCTTGCGCAAGCTTTTCCGAATTTCTTCGGACTTTTTGTCCAAAGGAATTCCTTCGGACAAAAGTCCGAAGAATTCCTTATCTCTTGTTTAGCTTTTCCTTTCTTTTCTCATCGACTTTGTCTTGGTTTTGTCTTCGGACTTTGTATACTGCCCTTTTCGAGTTCCTTCGGACAAAAAGTCCGAAGGATTCTTTCTGTTGCCTTTGCTCTTTAATGTGCCTTTCGGCAGCCCAAGTGTCCTCCAGCAGGCAGTCCACGTCTCCTCCAAGTGTCCAAGTGTCCTCCAGCAGTGCACTCGCCAGTCCACGTGTCCTTACCAGTCCACGTGTCCTTGACCAGTGCCCTTCGGAAAAATTGGAGGGCACCCGGACCTTTTGCAAAAGCCTGTGATTTTGGTCTTCCATCTGCCCAAAGGGTAGGTGCCCTTCGGGATTGTTGTAAGTGTCCCTTCTGAAGGGTACCCTGCCCTTCGGGAGTCTTGAAACTGTCTTCTCCTTGCCTTTGAATTCTTTCGGAATTTCTTTGAGTGCTTTACAAATTTGACTGAGTTCGTAGATTTTTGCTTGACTGAGTGCATAGATTTTGCTTACCTGAGTGCATAGAAAATCTGATTCAGTCCGCAGAAAATTTCCTCTGAGTGAGTCCTTAGAATTAGCAAAGGAAAACAATGAATTCTTCCATCCTTGGCTAGAGACAAGAACTTTCCAAATAGCAAGAAAAAATCTGACTCGTGGGAGATTTGTCAACAGTAACCGTTCGTGTAACGCCTTTTTGTACATACATTTGATGGTATAACTATTCATGTAATACTACTGCAATTTCATTGTCCTTGAATGCCATTGTTTATTTTGTCATTAATTGTTCAATTACTTCGGGGTCATTCTCATTGCCAAAATGCATTTCATTATGCCTTCTTATGAATGGGTCCATAAATAATTAACAAATTTAATACATCACTTTCCACAGTTGTTATATTAACTATGAAAAGTTTGCTTCCCCATAGTTCTTATGAGTAGTTTTCTGTCAATTCTATATTTGTGACCATTGGTAGTGTGTACTTTAAATTATATATATTCCACTTGTTCTAACTTCTCATGACAAATCTGTCCTAAAATTTCACATTGTAAGAAGAAAGATGAGCATTAGGTTATTAGTTTATTTGTGTGGTTTTACTTGTGTGTGTTTAAGTCATCTCAAGATGGTTTCCATGACTTGTCATTACACTAATGTCATTTTTCTTCATATGCTGGTAATTATCACAAGGCAAGGGGACCCACTTAGCGTGCAAGCACCTTGAAGCAATTGTTAGTAGGGGGAGGAAAAGTAAACGTAATCCACTGCATTGTGCTTCTCACTCTCTAGCTTTTTTCCCCTTGGCATATTACAGCATTAATACAAGCATATTGCAGCGTTAATTGTACAAATGTATTTCATTAAGTCAACCCTGCAGCTCAAAGGTTTGTTTTAAACACCAGTTTGAATAAGAACACTTTTCTATGCACTACAACTCCTCATCTTCTAACTTGTATCTGCCCTAAATAGGAATCAGCCTTGAACTGAGATCCAACTTTAAATGCAAGAAAATGCACCTCCATTATATAAGAATTGTGATTTTAACTTGTAATTGAAACATCATCCTTGTTTTTCACATGTAATTATCATCTTTTATGTTTTTACGAGGGCTGTGATTCTGTCTCTATCAGTGGGATGACAACAGTAGGTTCAGATTGACAAGAGAGTCAATATGCAAATTCTATCTTTTCTTGTGCAAATTCTTCTTAAACAAGATGTATGTTTCACTTTGGCTGCTAGGATAAGTACATCCTTCTTTGGACCCGCTTTGTAGACTGCACCATTTTGGTATCATAGTTGGTTTTGAGTCCAATTGGGCAATATACCCACCTGTGTAGGATTGTGATCAGTGGGATGACAACAGTAGGTTCAGATTGACAAGAGAGTCAATATGCAAATTCTATCTTTTCTTGTGCAAATTCTTCTTCAACAAGATGTATGTTTCACTCTGGCTGCTAGGATAAGTACATCCTTCTTTGGACCCCCTTTGTAGACCGCACCATTTTGGTATCATAGTTGGTTTTGAGTCCAATTGGGCAATATACCCACCTATGTAGGATTGTGATCAGTGGGATGACAACAGTAGGTTCAGATTGACAAGAGAGTCAATATGCCTCCTATGAGAATGGTTGCAGAGGTAGAGGAGCTGCAAGTTTGACAGGGAGACTTGATGAGGTTGTGGACTTGCTGAGAGTTATGCAAGCAAGATTGGATGGTGTTGAAGAAGACAGAAAAGGGGTTTTGCATGATGTGAGTGATGTTGAAGAAGAGCAAGGAGTAGAATAAAAAGAACATAAGCATGCTAATGAACAGTTTGATGTGGATGAAGATAGGCTCATTAGAGCTATTTCAAGGATTGGAAGAGGAACAAAGATGGAAGTTCCAAGTTTCTGTGGAACACTGAATCTGAGTAATTGACAAATCGGCTTACGGAGATGGAAGAATACCTCGAGTTTGATGAGGTGGTTGACCCAAAGAAGAGTGAAAGTGGCTCAGATCAAGTTGAAGAGTCGTGCAGCCCTATGGTGGAAAGAGGTACAAACTGAGAGGAATACAAGAGGTAAAGAAAAGATCAACCATTGGGACAGAATGGTTGCCAAGTTAAAAAACATATTTCTGCCTGCTGATTATCAGTTAGACTTGTTGAAGAAGTTGCTAAATTTGAGGCAAAGAGAGTTCAGTGTGAAAGATTACACTGAGGAGTTCTACAAGATAACCATATGGTCTGGTCCCCATGAGATTGATCAAGGGGAGGATGCAAGGTATATAAATTGGCTGAGAATCAATATACAAGATGAGTTGAGTATGGTCAGATTGCAAACTGCAGAAGAGGCTTATCAATTTGCATTGAAATTTGAAGAGAAGTTGTCAAGGAGACAAAAAAAATACAGCAAGTGGTGGAGGCAAATTTTCAAGGGGACAAGGTCAATCAAATGCTGGAAGGGGAAACATACTCATGAAGGAGAAGCTAGCACTTCTCACAGTGACAATCATGCACCAAGAGGAAGATCATATCCTTCAAGAGAAAGAAAAATATGGTAGAGGAAGAGGATTCTTGGGCAGATGCTTCCGATGTGGAGAACTTGGTTACCCGAGCTTATGAGTGTACACAAGCACAAAGCAACAGCAATAGGAGGAATGAGGCCACCACTCATATTGTACAAGCGGATGAAGAGTCTATTGCATCACCCAATCATATGAAAGAATTGGAACTTGGAGAAACTCTCATAGCGAATAGAGAATTGCTAAAACCCAAGAAGGAGAATGAACCAACACCAATGAAGAATCTTTTCTGAACCATTTGCAAATCACGATGTAAGTGTTGCAAAGCCATTATTGATAGTGGTAGCATAGATAACTTGGTGTCAAATGAAATTGTAGATAAGCTTGAGATAAAAAAAGTAACACGCCTAAATCTGTACAAGGTGTTATGGTTGCAAAAAGGGTATCAAAGTTTGGTAAAAGAAAAAATGTTCGTCAATTTTCAGATTGGATCATATAGAGATGAAGTTTGGTGTGATATTATACCCATGGATGTGTGTCATGTTGTTAGGTAGACCATGGCAATTTGATTGGAAATCCAATGGTAGAGCCAATACTCATATACTTGTGAAGGATGGAAAGAGGTATACCTTGAACTCATTGAAGGACAAAGAGGAGGAAGCGAACAACAGTCCTAAAATTATGATTATTTCTGTAAACCTGTTTTTGAAATTGGCAAAGAAAGAGAAAGCATGCATTGCTTTCATTTCCAAACCCATGCAAGTTGGGACAGTGGATAAGGAAAGTGAAATTCCAAGTGAAGTGAAGGATTTGTTGGATGTGTTGGGTGAATATTTTGTCAATCAGCGTACTGATCAAAATAATAGGTCTGATTAACCACAGCAGGAAGATTGGTCGGCCAGGTGTGCAGCTTTACTACATCAACCGGAGACAAATCTCTCCTCTCATCAAGGGGAGGTTCCCTATAGATACGTAGGAGCTATATATAATATAAATAAGCAGAAAATAACAGATGGGGGCAGAATAAACCATCCATCTCGCTTCTTTCAGAGATGATGCACACAGAGAAAGGAGAAAATCCTAGTGTAAACACTGAAGGCACTTCTCTTCTTTCAGAAGTGTTCTTACATGGAACAACAGGAGTATCTTTCAGATAGTAAAGTAATCAGTAACCAAAGGGCGTAGTAACAGCAAGATGAAACAGAACGCAAAGTTTCCACCTCAACTGCCCAAAGAGTATATCACAAAGGATAATGGGGGCACAAAGTCGTCCCAGAATCCTCAACACAAAAAGAAAAGAAAACCACAGACTGAAAACAATTGTGAAAGCACAAAGTCTTCCCACAGTTGGTTTCAGGACACTTCCTTATTACTTTCACTAATTCTGCTTACCAAATTAAATGAATAAGAACACCTTCAGAAGACAGAAGTAAGAATGATCTCCCAAAGTGATACAAGCCAAAACAGCACAAAGTCTGTAAACACCCTGCTTTCTCATTTAGATAAAAATGAAATTACAATCTGAGCTCAAAGTCTCAGTCTTCTTTCAAAATGGGCCGAGTTTCGCTCTTGTAAAAATGAAAAGTCTCCTTTACAAATGAGAGATATTACAATCTTATAGCAACTACGCAAGGATTGGCGCCTTTTACCATGGGACGGCCCATGTTGCAGTCAACGTCTTCAATGCGTCTCCAGTTTTGTTTGGAGAGACCATGCTGAGAACAGTGTACTGCCATAACTATGGCGTGTCCCTTCATCTGATATGTCTCCTCCTTAATATGGACCGTCTGGTCCTTTGCATATTTGTCTTTACTTCATGGAAGAAAACAGGGTGCGTCTTTGGTTTGGTGCGCTCAGAAGTCTACTCGATCCACTGTTCCACCTACTGGAAATAACTCTTTCAAAGACATTTCTAGTCCTTTGCATCGATCTTCTCTCTTTGAGTCTTCGGGCTCTCTTTTCAGTCGATCGCTTGATTCAGGTTGAACCTTGAACCCGTTGAACCACTGAAAGTTCATCGGTTCATTGGTTCATTCTGTCTCTTTTGTTCTCTCGCTTCTTGGTTCAGTCGCTTCTTGGTTGAACCATCCGTTGAACCACTTGTTTGCTGCTTCTCTCTTGACTGAGACTGCCTTTGAACTTTTGGACCTATGAACCATTGAACTTTGAACTCTTTCGGTTCAAAGTTCAATCGGCTCATTGGTTCATTCTGTGTCTCGCTCAATCATTGCTTTATCTTTCTAAGCTCTGGTTGAACCTTTGAACCTTGAACTAGTCGAACCATTCGGTTCAATGGTTCAATCGGTTCATTCAGTTCATCCTCTGAAGTCCTTTTTGTCCAAGTCTTTGAAGATTCCTTTCTGCGTCTTTGTTTAGCCTTTGGAACGTCCCGAAGGGAAGGTGTCCCTTCGGGTCCTTGGAAAAGGTCCTTTTTCTGACGTCAAGTGTTCCCCGCAAGGGTAGCTACCCTTCGGGATTTTTTGGGTGGACTTCAGGGTTCAACTTTCCCGGCGGGTTCTTGCTTCTTCGGCGGGCTTTTTCCGTCGGGCTTTTCCTTCGGACAAAAAGTCCGAAAGAAAGCTTCTTTTCCTTAGCCGTTTGTTCCTTTCAATTTCTTCGGGCTTTCTTCCCGAGTGAATTCCTTCGGCCTTCTTCACTTAATCATTTCCATCAGATAAAAAGTCTGAAAGAATTGTTCCTTTTGGGCCTTTGAACAAATCCGAAGGAATTCTGTCTTTTCTTTGACCTTTGAACCAATGTTTCCTGCCCTCCGCAAGGGCACTTGCCTTTTTCGCTTTGGGGCAGCCCCTTGAACCTGCCGATTGAACCAACTTTGGTTCAACTGTTCAATGGTTCAATCGGCTCATTCTTCGTTATTTGGCTAAGTCCTTTTGATCTTTTGCACCAAGCACGTTGAACCAACTTGGTCATTGAACCCATTGAACCTTTGAACCAAAGTGGTTCAAAGTTCAATGGTTCAAGCCTTTGTCTTTTATCATTTGCCGATTGAACTCTTTTGATTGAACCGAGGCACTAAACCAATCCTGGAAACGACTAAGTGTTAGAAACTTGTTCTTTTGACTGAACTCGCTTGCAGAAGCTTTTTAACTTATTGAACCTATGAATCCCTTTACAAAAAAAGCTTAAAAATGAGAAATTTGAAAGCTCAGAACAAATTTTGAGAAGGGAAGAGAGAAATTTTGGTCTGTGCAAGGCCAAAATAGTCCGTAGGTTGTCCCAAAAATGAGTGACATTTTTCGGGGACAACAGGATGAAATGGTGCAATTGTTTTCAATGGTTTACCAGATGGTTTGTCACCCATGAGGAGCATCAACTATCACATGGATTTAGTGGAGCTAGTTTTTCAAGCAATGCAACTTATAGATTGACAATCCACAGAGAATGAAGAGGTGAATAGGCAAGTGCAAGAATTGTTGAAAAATCAGAGAAAACTTAAGCCCATATGCAGTTCCAGCAGTGTTAACACCCAAGAAAGGTGGAGAATGGTGTATGTGCACAGATTCTAGAGCCATAAACAAGATAACAATCAAGTACATATTTCCATTGCCTTGAATGGATGACTTGCAGGACTATTTGAGTTGATCAAAATACTTCACAAAGATTGATTTGAAGAGTGGGTATAACCAAATCAGAATTTAAGAAGGTGATAAATGGAAAATTGCATTGAAGACCAAGGTTTGTATGAGTGGTTGGCTATGCCATTTGGTTTGACAAATGCAACGAGTACATTCATGAGACTCATGAATGAAGTGTTGAAACCATATCTTGGTAAGTTTGTAATTTTTTTATTTGGATGATATTTTGATTTTTAGTAAGACAAAAGATGAGCATTTAATGCATTTGAGACAAGTGTCCCTAAGATTAAAATAAGAGAATTTGTTGATAAATATGAACAAGTACAGTTGTATGAAGATTGAGTTCATTTATTTGGGTGTTGTGGTCTCAAAGGACTGATTGAGGATGGATCAGAAAAGGTGAAAGTCATTTTGGAGTGGCCAACACCAAAAAGTATGGCTAGGAGTTTTCATGGATCAACTAGTTTTTACCAAAATTTCATTAGAAATTTTAGTGGGATTTGTGCACCCATCATTGAAACAATGAGAGGTGATAGAAAATAATTCAAGTGGACAATTGCAATTGAAAAAGTTTCATAATTTTGAAGCAAAAGGAATCCGACTAGCGAGTGTTAGCATTATTGGATTTCAACAAGGTGTTCCAAGTTGATTGTGATGCTAGTGGGACAACAATATGCACTGTTTTGAGTCATGAGGGTAGACCCATTGCATATTTCGGCTAGAAGTTGAATGATGCCAAACAAAAACATTCAATTTATGATCTAGAGTTTTAACACAAAAGGGAAATGACTCTATTTTTGTTGTTGATAGATTTTCAAAAATGGCACATTTCATTGCATGTAGGAAAACTAGTGATGCCACAAATATTGCTAATTTGTTTTTCATAGAAATAGTGAGATTACACGGGTTACCTAAAAGCATAGTGTCGAATAGAGACACCAATTTTGTTGGTCACTTTTGGAGGACTTTATGGAAGAAATTGGGTACTAAGTTGAGCTTCAATTTGGCTTATCATTCACAAACGGAATGGCAAACGGAATTAGTGAATATAAGTCTTGGAATTTTTTTGACATGTTTGGTGGGAGACAAGCCCAAACTGTGGGATCTGATGCTAACTCAAATTGAGTTTGCTTGCAACAATTCAGTTAACAAAAGTACATCAAGGACTTATTTTCAAATAGTGTATGGGTGTAGTCCAAGGCATGTCACAAAGTTGCGGGACATCAATGATGTGATTGGGAAAAATTTGAAGATTACACAAAGCCTATGCAAGAGGTGCATCAACAAGTGAAGGAAAGGTTGGAGCAAAATACCAGGAGATACAAGCAACATGCTGATTTCAAGCAAAGAGAGAAATAATTTAAGATTGGGGACTTGATGTTAGAACATTTGAAGAAGGAAAAGTTTCTGAAGGGCACATACAACAAGCTCAAGTGGAAAAATACTGGGCCATGGAAAATTACGATAAAGTTTCAAAAAATGCCTACAATATATAGCTATTGAATGGGATTGACATCTCACCCATCTTCAACATAGTAGATACGTATCCTTTCCATGAGAGACAACCACTTGATGAGATGCCAATTCAGTTTTTCCCAATTCCAGATTGGAGACAATAGTTGCCTAAAAAGGAGAAGAAATTGAGGCAATGATCGATTCTAGGATCATCAAAAGGACAAGGGGTAGAGAATACAAGTATTTGGTCAAGTGGAAGGATAGAGTAGTAGAAGCCTCCACTTGGATAGATGAATTCAAGGTTGGAAATATGGCAAAGCATCGGAGGATTTCACTTAAGCTTCTTGAGTAAGATCTCATGGATTTTCTCTCTTACCCAAGGTGTTTGCTTCAGGAGCATTTGGGTATGAAGTGAAATCTTGCATCAACCAAAAACATGTGTTGCGTGTCATGTGAATTGTTAGTGTGGTTTCCTTTGTTGCAATGTGGAAGTTGACTTATCAGAGTTCCTATAAGACTTTTGAGCTCTAGCAAACTCCAAGGATAAAAAAACTATATGTTTTAATCAACAAACAAGGTTAAAATTTGGTATCCCCTATATGGTGATGATACCCTTGCAATCGCGAATCTACATTTATTGGTGGTTGCGAAACTGCCTCAACGGTTTTGAAACCGTCAATATGCGTAAGTGGTGGTTTCGCCCACGTTTGTTGCACAAGTAGAGTAACGGTGTAGAATGATTGGTTTGCCCATGATGATTATTTTTTGCAATGTTGTGATAGCTTTAATTATTTTACTTGACATCTGGAATAAATACATCATGCATATTGGAAGTTGGAATTACTTGTAGACATGCTTTAATTAATTGGATCCTTCCTGTTAATGAAAGCCATTTTACTTTTCATGTTGACAATTTTTTCTGAATTAGGTCTACCACTCCCTTTCGACACTCTTTAATCCTTCCATCCATCTAGACATTCTTAGGTAGACACTTGGTAGTTTAAACTTTAGAACTTTCAAATCCCATAAGTTTGCAAATTTTTTCTTCAAGTTCCCTTGATAAGTTAAAGAAAAAAAATATTTGACTAGTCCTTGTTAATTTTCTAACCTACAAAAGTTTCATAATTATCCAACATTTTCTTAAATCTTTATTGTACCTGAGCAATTGGATCCGTCAGCATCAGAGCATCATCAACAAATTGAAAATGGGATGCTAGATCCATTTGGGAGGTTATGCTTAGACCTTTTATTCTTCTTTCTTCAGGTTCCTTTTCTGTCTTTCTTCCTAGAGCTTCTGCCACTATAATAAATAGGTAGGGAGATAGTGGATCTCCTTGCCTTAAAACCCTTGATGCATGAGAATATCCAATAAGTTATTAGCAAGGATTGAAAATATAGTACTTATTCAACTTTCAACTTATTTTATCAAATCTTTAGTATTTTGATAAAAATTATGAATTCATTCTATCATATGCTTTGTTCATATCTAGTTTTATCATCATTCTTAAATTCCTACTTTTGTGGACTGAATGAATGGTTTCACGAGCGAATGAAATGTCATCAAAGATATGTCTTTTTGCTATAAAACCTTCTTGCTTTTATTTAATAATTTTGTGTAATAAGTTTTGCAGTTTATTTGCCATTACATTGCCAAAATTTTATAATTAAATTATTTAAAGGGGTTGGTCTGAAAGAGTCAAAGAATTCCGTATCCTCGTTTTTTGAGCTCAAGGCCATGAAAGTATTATTTTATTCCTTCAAAACAATTTCCCCCCCCCTGGATTCTTCTGTTGCTTCAGTTACCTTTGAGTCCACAATATGCCAAAATTTATAGAAGAATCATGCTTGAAATCCATTCAGACCCGGGCCTTTTCTGCACTTAGACCTGCCACAACTATCGCACTTACCCTCCATTGTGAGTTTTTTAACCTTGGTCAATTCTTCCACATCAATCTTAGTTTCCTGAAGAAGCATAATGTTTGGTCTCTCCTCCATAAGCCGCCTTAGCAGGCGTTTCTTATCAAGGATGTTGAGGCCCCTAATATTTTAACTATGCTTTTCATGGCTGGTATCGGGAGTTTCACCTCCTCTTGTAGTACTCTTCTACTTTTTTTGACTTCCTTTGATGATTTCTGATTGTGCCTCTAAGTTTCTTTTTTTTCTCTGCATCGTCTTTTTCTCCATCTTCCTACCTTTACCTCTGTATTTGGTAACACTTTTTAAACTAGTGTGCTTTGGACACGATTTCTGCTTTTTGAGATTCTGTTGGTTTGACATTTTTGGCTTCATCTATTTTTCTGCCTCCTCTTTACTTGATTTGGTTTTGATTGTTTAGCTCTTTCTTCTCTATTTTTTAGGCTTGTCGTTCCTTATCACTGTATTTTGGAAATTGGGTTTCCAAAACCACTTCTCCATGTTGATTCTCTTCTTCATTTTCAATTTCTTTTATTATTTGTGACTAAGGTTTCAAAATCTTTTTTTTCACCTCCCCATCTTTATTTCCTTCTGTTACGAGGTCTATTTCTAACATAATTTGATCTTACTAAACCAAGTTTTTCATTTCTTCAATTTTTTTCGATATCATAAATCTCATTAACTTTGTCCTCTTGGTCCTCTATTTGAAATTCTCTTGATTTTCTTCATAATACTCTGTTTTATTAACTGATTCCTCTAGCATGGGCTAATTTTTTTGCCTTTTCAAACACTGCTTGAGGCGTTTGTCATCTCCTTTTTGTTATTCGCAAAATATCCTCTTTTAGTGTCAAAAAATTCATATGATTCCTTTCATAAATTCTTCTTTTATCTTCTTTTGATTATTGTTTAGGAAACATTTTCATTCTATTCTCCATCCCCTTCACCACTTTGCCTTTCCTGTTGCTTTATAAGCCATTTTCTTTCTAATGTTCTTCTGATCCCTTGCTAAGGCTTCCACTGCTGAGAGCTTACCACTTGGGCATAGGATCTTACTCGATTTATTACTATTGAATGTGGAATTAGCTTAGATTGCTGGCAAACCCTTTCTAAATTCCCTATTTCATGACATAGATGGCACCTCCTCATCTAGTTCTTGATGCTAGGTTCCCCAGTATGTTAAAAGCTTAATTGCTGTTGGGAGAGATTTGGAGAGATCTGTTTCAAGTTCTAACATAAATCTGTACATAGCTGACTAGGGCTTTTTTCTTAGTGACATCAACTATGCTATTTTTTTTTCCAATATTTTAAAAAATTGAGTCATTCCACATTCTGATAGTAATCAAAATAATCTAACCCACACAAGTGATTTTGTTATTGTTTCCTTACCTGGATCAAATTTAGGTATCAAATATAATCCCACATTTTTCATGAACCATGTTCCTCCTTGGCAAGCCCTATTTCTACCCTTCAAACTCTCAAAGATGGCTTGGAAGAATCCTTTCGTGAGGAATCTAATTTCTACACTTCTCCCCCATTTTTTCTCTATCCATACACACAATTCTTCCACAATAGGCCAATAATCTATGAATTTTTCAATTAGGGGTTAGAAACCTTACCTCTAGTTGTATCAATTTGTCCTCAATTACTAGTACCGGAGATTCTTTGGCCATTTTGAATCCTTTGAAACTTTTGTCCTGATCTGTTGGTTTTTGTCATTTTTCTTACATTCCACATTTTTTGCTCAAAGCCTTTCTTTCCTTGATATTCCTTTCTCCTTTTTTACTTTCAGAATTCTCTTTGGTTGTGCTTCTCTGCCATTCTTCTGGAATCCTCAGGGCTTTCTATTTCTTCTAGGCAGGGTTCACCTACTATCTCCTTTTGTAATCTTTCTTTCTCCAACCCTCTTTACCAATTTCTCCATTTTCCTTTCACAAAACCTCTATTTTCTTTTCCTTTCGCAAAACCTCCCCATAACTATGGAAGTTCTAATTCTAGATGAATTTTGCCATTAAGAGTCTTGTGGATATGTTGAATCAAAGTATTTGTGTAGGATTGTGTTAAAATATTTTAAATTCGGATTATTTGTTAAAATGGTCTAATTGTGAGTTGTTAAGAGTAAACATAGAACTAAGGATTTCTTTGTTTACACTATTAATTTTACTTATTTTTATAAAGCATTGTGGATAAGTTGATTTGTAATGGGCCACTTGACATTGACAGATTGATCAAGACGTAATGGAGGATCTTCACCAAGATCTCTTACATTGACCAGAAAAGACAACTCCTAAAAGGCTCTAGGGACACATGCCCGAATTCAATATTTTCTAGTGTATTTAGGAAGAGACTTTCCTTGTATTCCTGTTGTTAGATTTATGTAATTTATTTCTTCTGTAAAGTAATACAAGATGCATTTTAAAACAAAATATGAAGTTTAGACAACCGGGTAAATAAGTGTAAGATACATGAAATAGAGTCCAGGTAATGATTGTCTGAGACATAAACTTCAATAGAATTTGTTTTAATGTACATATTTTTCATTTTTATTCCAAAGCAAGGTTTCCTGGAATTTGAACTGATCTACTTTCAGAAGCTTTACAGAAACATTTCTAATTTAATGTGTATGAACAAGATAGGCAAAGGAACAATATTGAATTACATCCAATCTAAACATAGCATGAAGGCCTTAAGAAACATAAGGTGCATGGTTTGTTTTGCTTAAAAATCTTTGATAAACAATTGAACAAATAATAAATGCAACAGCTAAAATTGTTAACTCACCTTCTGTGGCAGCCTTTTGCTCCATTTATGGTGGCCAATTCATTGCCATTGCCTTGATTTTTTGAGGTGCAAGAGCTATAAGCACGTGATCTTTGATATTTGGATCATTCCAAAGGGTAAAACCAAGAGCACGGGGATATTGCGGGTATTAGTGGCAAAAATCCATGGGGAAGGCTTCAAAGGATAAAAGGGTAATCTTTCCTTAAACCTTAATTTAATTTTCTTTGTAGTTGTCTTCCTCTTATTTTGAGATTTATACAGGATATTTACTATCGCAAAGCCAAGGAAGAAGGGTGGCGTGCACGCAGTGCCTTCAAGCTCCTCCAAATTGATGAAGAATTCAACTTATTTGAAGGTATGATTTCCCTATCTTAGCAAATTCATTCCTAAGATTATCATCTGTGAAAACCTGGTCAGCAGGCTGCGTAGTACAATATTTTTCCTTTCCTGGCTTGATATGCTATAGTTAAAAGCAGAGCAAGTTGTTCCTAGCTATGTTTACTTTACAGTGGTCCAGTCATGTTTTGGAAAAGCAACTTTGTTTCTTCTTGTTTGGGTTTGTATCTAACTTTTGTCCAAGATGTGGTCGTTAAGCCAGGACATGACATAAGTTCTTATTTCATAGACAAATTACTTTAGTAGCAAAAATTCTAGGCTTCATTTCAAACGGTTATGAGTTACATTCTGATAGAGTCATGTACGTTTATAATATTACTCATTTTTGCAGAATTAGGCCCTTTAATTACTTGTTTGAAATTGGAAAATTGTTGTTTTGTCCATCCTGATTGCAGATTACTGAGATTAGACATTTGACTAATCACTTTTGTTAAAGTATAACATTAGCTTTGTTATAATATTTTATCAACAAACATATATTAGGTCCTCCGTTTTAGGACCATTTTGCTCCAAGTCTTCTAGATCATAGATGTTTATCAGTTAAAATTATAATTGACAACTCTGGTGCAGGTGTGAAACGTGTAGTTGATTTGTGTGCAGCTCCAGGTAGTTGGAGTCAGGTAAGCATATTATATGTTATGAGTCACTTTTATGGAAATATTTCCTAAAGAAATTTATAATATAAATCATTCTTAATATCCAGGCTTTCTATTTCTCATCTGCTAAGATATTTCTTTTTCCTTTTTCTAAAACGTGGGATTTTCATATTTATGTTAAATATATGAGTAGTGACTCTAAACCACTGGAAAAATTCAAATTAGAGGTGTTGTATAATTTGCTCTTGGGCACTTGAAGGAATCAGATGGAGCTTCAATTGCTTTTGTTTCAACCTTTTTTCTTTTCTGATACTGAATTATTCTCTCTTGAATGTAGTGTTATGGTTCTCTATTCTTACTTGCAACTCACTTTTGTTGAGAAATTTCTTGTGGTTTCTCATATTTGTCTCTCATCATCTACCCAAGTTATGATTGTTAGTCAGAATAAAGCAAATTGGTGACTATATTTTTTTTTTGCTAGGTAATTGAGGGTTAATGGGTCCCTTGCCCTTCATTAATAAAAACCAAGATTACATAAACCAAGTTCATAACCGAGAAACTACGAAATAGAACCTAAAAAGGACCATGTCCTCGATACAACCAACAAAGGGCCAACCAAAAGTTGACATTAAATTCAGCTCACCCAAAACCCAACACAACAAACTTGAACCCTGGCAAACAACCAGCCAACCAACAAGAACCCTACAACCACATAACAAGAAGTAGCCAAAAACCACCAACAAGCCCCCAAGGGCCCCCATCAAGGAAGTCTTGCCAAAGTGTCGGGACCACTGCCACGACCACTAGCTGCCGTGTCGCCACTCGCTTCCAAACTGCTTAGCCTCAGCTCGATTGAATCCAACTTGAACATCCACAAGACCATCCCCTGTCACTACCACCTCAACCACCTATGCTCCTCTTCTACCACGACCACCTTACCTTCCACGAGCCCTTCTTTCCACCATATGTCCACCAAGACCTATTGATCGATAGGTTGAATCCATGCGAGTCCACATGTGGCATGCCATTGCCCATCGATGAAGGCCCGACTTGCCAACCACCACACCTAAGCCTTTCAAGCTAGCTTGTGGATGAAACGTGGGCATAGCAGCTCCAAACAATCTAACCAACAAATGCACCGTTGAGATCACCTTGTTTGCTTGCCGAAGATCAAGGGCGGCTGCCAGGGAAGTGAAGGGGGCCTTACAGGCTTGCACATCAAGGGCCGGAATGAAACCCCCCATGGCAACATGGTTTTAGAGAGAGCCTTGGAGCCGCTCAACAAAATCCAACACATTGCAAACCTATTCCTCCAACTCACAGAAAATGGAAAGAGGTACTAGCTCAATTCCTTGTGGGAAAGTGGCAGTGAGTTTCTCGCACCCCCTCAAAAATCCGCCACCGCTTATTCACGCCCAACTTGAAACCTTTGCCGCACCAGCCTGACAACAATCTGCATGGTCAACTCCTTAGCCTCTAGCACTAGTAGTAGGTTTCTGACGAACATGGATGGCAGCTTAGAGTTGACCTTAGCCCGATAGAGTCTCCAAATAAACCGTCCCTACCAAATCACGCATTGCATCCAAAACCATCCCTGACTAGATAATAAAGGCCTTCAACCACGTGCCCTAGGCAATCCCGTCAAAGGTCATTGCTCTTTATAGAGTAGTCACCCGCAGTAGGGCGGTACTTAGCACCAATTGTAACATAGAATCCTTTGCCCACACAAACAACTGGGAGCCAATGTGACCACCAACCTACCTTCCGAAAACTATCACCCTGCTCATTGAAAGGCCAACTCCACTCACTGCCACAAATGTCAAAGGCCGCAGCCCAATGCAAATAAAATCGCCCACAGACGTGTGAGCTTGCCCAACTCATGCGTGGGTGACAAGACTCCCACCCAACGACAATCCAAGCCAAGCAAAAACCTCAAAAATGGGGTCACCCCACGGACGTGTGAGCTTGTCCAACTCATGCGTGGGTGACAAGACTCCCACCCAACGACAATCCAAGCCAAGCAAAAACCTCAAAAATGGGGTAACCCCCCTACAACAAGCTTATAGGCCACCCCCCCAAGGGCAGCGCCTGGCCATGCATTCCATGAATTGTCCACAACCAGCTCCTCCTCTTGGGAGATACCTCTGTTCGCAAGGAAATTGGTGGCTGAATTTGTCTCTCGGAAACAATGTGCGACTTCCCACTCTGAAAGAGAGTCTAGAATAGGTCAACCCTGACGCAAAATATTGTCAGTGTTCTAAGAACCAGCGTTTCGCTTGTGCACAACGTGAATCAGCACCATCGAGTTACCCTTGATGACCACCTTTTGAATGCTGCATTGGGCGACTAAATCCAGCCCAAGTACAAGAGCTTGTGCCTCTACCTCATTATTAGCACCATCCAACAACTTCTGAGAGGCCCTGCTAATCAAGGACCCTGCACAGTCTCTAATTATACAGCCTGCCCTCGAGGCTCTTGGATTCCCTCTAGCTGCACCATCAAAATTTAAGTTAAACTTACTAGGGGTTGGAGGGCACCACGACAAATTGTCCACCCATCTACGAGCCCTATGGGAAATGACAGACCCATTAACGGGAGCCAAACTAGTGACTTTATTAACACAAGGTGCTACAAAACTTGATTAACATAAGTTGTATAGGCTACTGTGATCTAAACAGTGTAACAGTTGTTATTAAATTAGCTAGATTGTTCTCCTAATTAAATTCTCTATTTGTATTGTCAACTTATTTGTTTTTCAATGATCTCTTCAGTTGAGCATTCTTCAGCCTGGTTTTAAATCCACACAGCAGAATTCTAACTTAGCATAGCTATAGGCTGATGAGTTTGGATGCTGTATTAAATTAATTTGCGTTTTCTTGTTGATTGAACTCTGTGTCTGGCTGGCCTCTTTGTAGTAGTTCATATAGCTTTGGTCGAATATTAGTCCACTCCAATCCAACTCTGCGTTGATTGAATCTAATGTTATGGAATCTAATCTTATGGCTTTTGCCCAACTTTGCATGTCTTCATTCGAAGTCTACATAACTACAATTGTTTATTGTGTAATGGTTTGTCAATTAGTGTGTCACTTTGCTTCATCGTTTGAAACTGCTGTTTGTCATAATGTGACTTTGGGTCATCACTGTGCTGATTTGCTTAAACTCAGTTTATCTTCAGTGCACTGCTTGTACACTAGGTAGTTTATCCAAAATAGTGAAGTCCGAAAAGCTTTTGAACATCTCACTGGACATGAAGTTTATAAGTCCTCAACGAGTTAATAATATATTGGTGATCATAAATGTCCTTCTAAATAACTCTTATGAATTTGAAGTAGACTCAATTGCTTGCTCATCTTTCTCTTCTCACATCCTTATTTTCCAAAATTTTCCCCCTTTTGAGATTCTAAATGCTCTTCAAGTTCTATTTGACCATGGTTGTAACAACAATTTTTTATTGGCACACTTAAGTGTCAATAGCAAACTCTTACTTTTGTTTTCTGAAAGTGCTCTTTCAACTAGATAACTATTAACTAGTTTTTTTAATCAAATGCATTACTCTGGCAACATAGATACCTTCATTAGAACTTGAATCGGGAAATTGTGTAGTTAATACGTTTTTTTGTTATTAGTCCCAATTGTGATGCTTGTCATGGATATTGTGTACCAAAGACAGTACAAACCAACTCGTTGTTGCCCTTGAAGTTTGTTGTGTCAGTTATTGAGTGGTGTTATGACATGAAATGGACATAACTGTAATGTCCCCTTCTCGAGCATGATTTTTCCAGTGACCGTTGGCCTATTCCTGAGACCCGTAGGCTACTCGGAAGGTAAAATTAGGGTTTCTTGTTTTGAAGGATGCTCTTGCTTGATGTTGGTTGATTCAATGGTGGATTCTTTCTGGGTTTTCAGAGAGCTTCGCAGTGATATGTTCTTTCTGGCATTCTGAGCATCTCTAGGAATTTACTATTTTTAGTAAATTCTATTTCTGGCAGTGGTCCTGTTGATTTCGACACGGTTGGCTTTCCATGTCAGTTTGATCTATCGGCTTACTCAATTTTGGGCTTTGGGGCACAAATGGAGAGATAAGTCGAATTATTTTAATTAAGTCATGTTTTAATGTTATATTTTAACATTGACTCTCCCCTTGGCCTAGCTACTTCACTTTAAGTTGTTTTAAAAAGATGTTCTTTATGGGGTGGGTGCCTCATTAAAATAATTAATTATAATTCTTATTGAATATTTAATCCAAGCTTAAGTTGGACACCACCTATTGGAGGATAGGGTTTCTAGAAGGGTCAAACGGAAATTATAAAAGGAAGCCTTTGGTCCTCACTTGGATGATCTTGAATTACAGGAATGTTATGCTGCCGGATTGGCTTTGGAATTGCTTCGAGGAATGAAAGCCTCCTAGCTTGGCATTGCTTCTCGCTTGAAAGATAGCGACTAGTGGTGAGATAGTGTAGTTTGATCGTTTTGTATGTAGGATTTGTGCATTGTATTCAATGTGTGTTTTATAGATCAGTTTATGAGAAATTCAGGACTGTCATATTCATTACAGCAGGCTGTGTTTTGTTCATAAAAAAAAAGAGACAAAATTTCATTGTGGGTATTGGCTATATCTCTCTGTTTGTAATGGGCGCCCCTCTTTTGTAAATCGTAGATTTTTTAATGACTGTTGTGATTTTTAAAGGCAAATCGCCCCTCTTGCTGGACTGTATTTTCTGTGTGCATTGGGATGCATGCAATAATTATATAGAAAATTTTGGGTCTGTTTGGTGTTCCAATCTTGGGCGCCTTCATCATTAGGGCCTTTTGCTTTTTGTTTCACGTCAATAGGATGAATTGGGTGAGAGATTTGTCCATTTTAGTGTGATCTTAGGTTGCTGGTTTTACATTCAGTGGTGCAGATCAGAACAGACCAGAATCGTGAATCTGTGTTTTTTGAGGAAAGAAAGCAGTTTCGGTGTTTTCCATTAAGCAAGGAGGATTCTCTATTTAAATGCTTGTTGAATGGTTCTAATTCTATGCTCTTGGCAGGGGATTTCTTGATCATATTGTAAGCTGGCAGTAGTACTGGCAGCAGTTCTTTAATCTTGCTTAATCATGATTTGTAATGCTGATCTTATATTCTGAAACTACATTGTAATACTTTACATCTCTGTCATATGGTAGCTTCCATTCCCTTTCGGGTTGGAAAGCACATTCTTGACGTTGAGTATTTCAGCATTCTTGTTTATTTCCCTTCAAAGCATTGTAATTCGTAGTGCTCCGCCATATGGTCGCCTCACTCCATACTGGGTTGGGTAGCACATACTTGGTGTTGAGTTTCTTTTAAGCATTGTAATTCTTAATACTCCACCATATGGTTGCCTCACTCCATACTGGACTGGGTAGCACATACTTGGTGTTGAGTTTCTTTCAGTACTCGTAGTAGTAGAAGATCCTCTGACCATATGCTCGCCATCATCGGCGCCATTCTTGGTTAGAGTTCCTTCTAGCTCTGTTTCTGCATTCAGATCCGCTGACCAATGCTCACACCTTGGCCTCCTCGAAACCCTGGTGTACATTCTGGTTAGAGTTGCTTCAGTTATCGTTTTGGTTTAAGGCTAATCCTAACGACTATGTATTGCTCTGCTGATTGTAATTGAAAGTTTAAAAAAAATTGGCTCGGAATATTTCAATAACTAATGGAGTAGCTAATTGTATCTTCAATATAATGGTAGAAAACCTCAATTCATTACCCAGAAAGGACATCAATACATATTACGGAACACAGGAAACGAAAACAATTCACTGCCAGGTCCACAAAATCAGGTTAGTCCACAAGCTTAACTGGATCCAAAGAACCAAGTGGGACCAATGGAGGCGTCATTGGAGAAGTAATTGAGGTGATGAGTATGAAAGCTACCTTAACCGTTGGGCTTGCAGTAATGACCATTGAGACCGCAGGATTTCCCCCACCTCCCTTAGTTGGATAGCAGAATAAACATGATGGAATCTTGGATCAGCTGATGATCATACGAGAGAGCTAAAACTTAAATGGTCTACGCAGTGATAAAGAACGCGAAGATCTCATTTTTGGTGCCATATTGAGCCCTCCTAGGCAAACCTAGGAAGTGGGATTTAATGGGAAAATATATATATAGATGGCCCAGCATTTGGTGGCATTTGATCATTATCATATTCAGTAGAACAATTTCAGAAACTTTGCAGCAGTGTTTTTTCCTGTATTTTAAATTTGTAACATACTTTTAGTCACTACTTTTGACTCTTATTTAAGGCATTCTTGTCATTATGGGTTATTCTTATTGTGCATTCATCTTGAGGTATTCTAACCATATACTTGATTATGTTTATGTGGAATTTTTCTACAATTAAACATGAAATCAGATTTATGAATGAAATCATTACATACATAAACATCGCAATGCATCTGTAGGATGATAAATGAATTCTTAACCTTGTGACAAATTCTGTCATTGGCTGTCTTCTTTCTTGATTGAGGACAAATGAGCGAGAAGGATGTCCTCATCCACAGGTTGTTTTAATCTATCTTCAAAATCAATCTTTAGATGATACCAGCTGATTATAGAGCCTAAAGGGAGGTGCTGTTTCCAGTTGGGGGCTATGTTTGTTAAGGTCTCTACAATGAGCCTAACAGACAGAAAGAAATAAAGAAATAATATTAATGTCCACAGATGAAGGATACAACCATCAGCAATAGAAAATTCCAGGAAGCGAGAATCCTAGAGGCGAACTAAAGAAATAAAGCACGAAAGACAAAATAGAACAGCGTGCCACTAACACAAGTGGCAAAGAAACCAATGCAAATGGCAATGAGGGGCAAACAAAAGCCCCAAAAGCATGTGCTAATGAAGATCGGAGGCAAATCTCATCGCATGTTGTCTGTCCCTGAAGTGGAGGAGTCATCTGAGCCGTTATCGATCACTGTGAGAGATCTGATAATGCTGTCCGGTGAGTATACAGGGTTGGAGGAGCCAGGGTGGTGGATCCTAGGAGGAAGCAAGACACTTCTGCTAGAATATCCCTTAACATCCAAGGCTGGTGTAACTCCTGTAGTAGTTAAGAAGCTTGTAATATCAGTTTGCCCCTATGGTATGGGGGGGGGCAGCTGGTAAGTAGTAGATCCATGTCACCGGAGAGGGGCAGAGCCATGCTGACGGGGCAGAGCAAAACCATGATGTCGAGAGATAGCAGGCTTGGAGATCTGAGTAGTCTGAGTAGCAATGATGTGCTGATCTGGGTTTACAGAACCATCTTCTGAGAATTTAGGAAACTATTTCCTTTATCCAGCTGTGTGATTGGCAAGATTTAGGGGTTCAATTTGATTACTCCAAGGTTGCAGGCTATGTGCAGGTGCTTTAGCAGCCATTTTTAGAAAATACAACTTGAATGGGAGGAATATTTAAGGGCAAACCTATTTTAGGAGTGGATGGTCTAGATCTTGCAATTCTTTGTCCTCCTGTGTTCAGGATCAACTCTAAAACCTGCTGCTCTTGCAGTTTCAAAGAATCTTTTTGCAGCTCCTCTGTCAATCTCTGCTCACATAAAGTAACCTCCTGCCAGGATCTAAATTAAACGTGGAAGAAAAACGCATCTCTCTGCCTTGATGGTTAGTGCTAAAAATTGACTTATATAGAATTTTCAGAGAACAGGACGATAGTTGCGAGGAGACGGGTATAGGGATGGGTAAACCATTTGTTAAAAGATAGGATATGGGGGTGTGAGGTTATGCCAAATGCCAAAAAATGAATTATACATGTAAATTTCAAAGATAAAAATATTACAAGAACATTAAAATATTTGAAATAATTTGCAAACATTTAACAGTGCATACTACTGTTGAATTACACTATATGAAAGGCTAGGAGACATCAGAAAAAAAGCCGATTCTAGAGCTCTCAAAGAAGATCAAATCATAAATTCTTAGCCTCCATAAAGTTCTGGGGAGACAACTCTATTTCATAGTGTTAGAGATCATGTACCTGTTAGTGATCATGTACCTTGAAATGTCCAAAATTATTATTGCTTCTACTCTTCATTTTTTAGCATTGTCATACTTAGCCTATATTGTCAACAACGACTGGATAATTTTGAAAATGTTTTGCAGAAGCTGGTCGGTATAGACAATTATTTTTTCATGTATTTTCTCTAGTTACAAGAAAATTGCAGACGTAAATCATGGAATAGTATAGTTTATTAGATTACTACTAACATGGAGTACCTCTCTTTCCCATTTTGATAACTGATAAAACTAATTTACACACAGACATCCGAAGACGTCACCAACACTTCTGGAGACATCCACATACATGGCTTATAATTTTATACTTTGGGTGCCTGTACAACTTGCAATTTGAAAAATTTACTTTAAAATTAAACTTACAGACTATTGAGGCATCTTATTCATGGTGTAGTAGTAGATAGACAAACTCAACAATTAGAGGGTTTGAAATAATCCGATGCAAGATTGAGTAGAAAGGGCTATATGAGTATGATTTTTTAGTCCATCAAAAAGAGGCCATGTAATGCGATTTTAAAGGGTCAAACGATATAGCTATACTGAGAAAAAGATGATTTACACATACCATTAATATCAAACTACCACTCAATAGGTTTGATACAATGAGAACTAGAGTCTAGACCATCAAATAGAACTCAAACCAAACAGTCAATTAACGTTCAAATCATATTAGAATCAGCTATGCAAAGATACAAAATAGAATTTAAGAGCTTGTCAGAAAAGGTTATACTTACCTGCTAAATCACATTTCCATATTACTAATGAAAAATGAAGATGGCACCATGAGAATGTCCATAGACCACATCTCTCTCATCAATATCACAATTACAGACAAATAATTGCTCTCAAGAATTGATGACCTGCTAGTTATCCTTAAACGAATAATTATCTTTTCTGAAACTGATTTTAAAAGTGGATATGGCTGAGTAAGAATATGAGAATCATATGTAGCAAGAACAATGTTCAACAAAAGAGAGAAACATTACGAATTCTTAGTTGTGCCCATTGTCAGTTGGATGGCTTGATAGCTTGAATAATTTTTCTAATCTGCAGTTGGCCTCTTATCATATCGGTCAACCTTAGTTCTGCACTGATCAAAATTTCTACAGCTTCTATTGTACCTTTTCTAATGCCAATTCAACTTTGCATGTCTAACTGTAGATGACTCCAGTTTAGCTTCCTTTGATGTAACAGGGTGGAACTGTGGCTTTCATGATATTGTCAAACTCTGCATACCTTTGTGTATCACTTTATGCTGTGATGCATTCTTCTTTTCTGCATGGTTCAATGTTTTTATAATAGCTGTATGATCAAATTCAGGTTGGTCCTAAAGCTTGTTAAGAGCATCTGTTAGCTCTATATTTCATTTGGAAATTCAAAAAATCATATGGTAGAAAAGTACCTAGTTTATTATTCCAGAGGACCAAGAACATCTTAATTCTAAGGATTTTTCTAAGCCTTTGTTCTTATTATTTCCTGTGTCACGAAGTAAAGTTGTCAGGAAGTAAAGGAGTTTTTTGAACTGTGCCTCTTTGTAAACATTTATCTGACTGAGATTTAATGATGACAGGTGCTAAGCAGAAAGCTTTATCTTCCAGCTAAAGCTACAACACAGTTAAGATTTGCCTAAATCCTTACCTTGGTTCGTTATAAATTATGCTTGTGGATGTCGGTTACAAGTGCAAACAAATTATTGAATTTTTGGTTTTTGTATAATTACGCGTTACATTGTGGATGTGAATTTTTGTATTAAGGTTACGTGTAAAACTATTCCTGCTTGAACAACTTTATTGGTCAGAGGTGTTATCTCCAAAGATGTTTATTTATAATTATAACATAACCTTGAGAGTGTATTAGAAATTCATTGCCGTATATTGAAGGAACCTCAGAGAAGTTAGCAAAAATTTTGAGAAAAAGAGACATTAAAGTTTCATTCACCCCTTCCAACTCCATTAGGGGAATGATTGAATCAATTAAGGATCCGGTCAAACCTGGTGCATATAAAAGCGTATATTCCATTCCTTGTTCATGTGGGAAGGTATATATTGGGGGAACTGGTAGATCTATGGAGGTTAAATTAAAAGAACACGGTGCTGGTCTAAGACATAACAGATGTATTAAATCTGCCCTTGCGGAGCACTCTCAAAAAACCAGCCGCCACATTTGTCTTGAGAATGCCAAAATAATTGCTAAAGTTGAGCACCATACTAGAAGGAAAATTTGAGAAAAAATCGAAATCGAATGAACCCGGATACTCTGAACAGGGATGAAGGTACCAAGCTTTGTGATAATTGGAAGCCTGTTCTTAATATTCTTCAAAATAAGAGGCAAAAAGTGACAAGTCTATGATAAATGGCCGACTACTTTGGACAAGTTACTCATGTTTGAAATTGATGAGTATTTATTCTTCCTGTTATCTTTGGTTTTGTATATTCATTAAAATCCTATCAACACTCCTGAGGATGATCCAAGAGTATGGATCGAAACCTTGAGACCCTAATTTCATAAAACGCAGTTTCCACCCCTTCATAATTATGATGTTGATCAACAGGCATGATAATAGTGTAACTGACATTAGCATAGTCAGATAACAGACAGCTGCAATATAAGAAAACATACATTAAAGCTGATGACTACCCTGTTCTTATTCAAAATCCTTCCCCAGCTTGATCAGAGTCTTGGAGAGCTATTGGATGGGAGAGACTGAATTGACTACTCCTTTGGTCCCACTGTAATTCCAACATGATTTTTTGGTCCTCCATTCACAACTGCTTTTCCTCTTGCATTTACTATTTTTTATGGTATTCTGAGCTTTCCCAATTTAGTTTAGCTGTATAAATGGACATTATTCATAAAAAATAAGCTCGAGTTTGCATCTTCACCTTGTCATCAACTTCCTTTTACATACTCCTTGCCTCTTAGTCGAGCTCACTGGCAAGGATGACTACATTTTTCCGAGTTTGAGATGCTACTGTAATTTCTTATTTGTTTGATTTCTGCATCAGGGTTCTATGTGGTTTGTGTTTACCTTCATTTACTTCATTTGTGCTGTTCCTTTTCCCTTTTATTATCTTAACTGGGTTCATGTTAGTTTCTGCTTGCTTTTAACATTCTTAAGGATTCTTATACCCTCATCCCCCTCATAATATTTCTTCATTAAAATCAGGGTCAGCCTTTTAATGGTAATCATGTAATTTCTGCTAGCTAAGTAAACACAGTCTATGGTAATGTGAAAGAATGCTCCCTACAAATTGATTCATAAAAGACTTGCAGCTTTTAAACTGCAGTTTCCTCAGGTAAAATGTTTTTGTGTACTGCTGACTGCTGTTTGTTTTCCATGCTAGTAATTGCGTATACAAATTATTTCCATTTGCAACCTTGTATGCGACCTTCCATTTTCAGAAAGTAGCATAACAATGACTTCTGTTTACCTTTTATCTTTAATACTATATACCAAACATATTTTTCAAGTAACATTTGGGGTGAAGGTATGTCCAAAAGAGTTAATAGCTCTTGTTTTTTGATGATAGTATTAAGCACAGAGAATCCAGAAATAAAACAAACTGATGGATATATTTATGCTGTCTAAGCCAAGGTTTGAGGTGCCGAGTTTTCTGTATTTCTCTAATGAAAAATTCTCATGGTTTGCTTGGCTTAATGTTACAAGTAAGTTACTGCAGCTTGACTAATCTTATGAAATGTTTATCTCCATGAAGGAATGAGGAGCTCCCCCTTATTGTTGCAATTGACTTGCAGCCTATGGCTGCAATAGAAGGTGTGATTCAAGTCCAAGGAGACATTACAAGTGCTCGCACAGCTGAAGTGGTAAGCAAACATTGTTAAGCTCTAATGATTAATTGCTGATATTTTGAATTTAACACGAGACATGCTAGAAGACTAGCTTCTTAAAATAAAATCCATGAAACAACTTAGGATTGATATTGGTACCAAACAAAAGAAAAATAAAATGACGAGAAACAGAGTTAGGGCAATAGCCTTAAGAACTTGAACCGTCAAGCTCAAGGAAAACAAACTATTAGCCTATTACTGTAAGAGCATGCCCAAAATTTACTTAGTCTATGCAATGAAATAGAAATTTAAGATACCAAGGATACATCCACTTGGAAATGCTACAAGATACCACTATAACAAGGCTGACCAGTAATATATAAAAACAGCTATACAATCATTCTCATAACCCATAGGATAGACTATATAGAAAGAAGTACCAAATCTAAAATATCAATGATTATAAAATATGACTTACTAGGACCAACTCCTTGAATGGATATCAAAATCGCATAATTCACAAACTACTGAAGGTACATCAGTGGTAAATTTTGCATCACTATCTATTGACACAATATATAAGAATACCACAACAATTACCACAATAAATGCTGTCCTTATATCATAACATGACTAAATTGGCAACAAATAGGATGACAAATACCATCACAAACTACTGAAGGTACATTCGTGGTAAATTTTGCATCACTATCTATTGACACATTCTAAAAGAATACCATAACAACAAAATTACTATGATAAATGCTGTCCTTACATCATACCATCATTAAATTGGCAACAAATAGGATGAGAACGTCTAAACATTATTTCGGAAATATATGTTTTTAAAAGTAGTGGAAATACAAGCTGAGGTCAAAACAATAAATTGACACTCTCTTTATGACTATATTATCAATCACTACTAGTATCTTCATCGAAGAACTTGACAAACTTCAATAACATAATATCAAGTGTCTATCATAGCACTATCAAAAACTTGTAACCAGACAAACCTCCATCATTGGGTACCGAACCTGAAACAACACTCTGATAATCCTCTCCACATAAATTGAACAAAACAGATTGAGTCCTATCTTTGTACACCAATTAAGTGAAGTACAACTCATAACCATATCCCTTTATAACTACCTCAACAAGAAGCAGTAGTAGTAATTATTAACAAATAACTGTATACCATTACTACATTGTACGATAAATAGAAAACACCTTCCATTAGCAGAGATTCCCAAAGTGTTTAGAGCCTTCTAATCTAAAACAAGACATCGATAGTGCAGCTGTCTAGTGGCTGCCAAACCAATATAAATATCGGTTTGATTTGTATCTTCTGTCACTTCAAAACGATAATAAATATGTATTACATTTGCCAAAAACAATAATATCTAAAGAAGGAACTATAAATATAGCTTTTTCACCTTACCAGATTGAACACGTAGCTCTTAACTATCTCAATTTGAAAACCTCAAAATGGCGGACAATACCCTTTATATGGGCAATTATGTCTTGTCGTCCTCAGTCAAAACATCACAATCAAATCTAATTTTTTACAACTAAAGTGAGCTAGAAACACAATGAACTAATTTCAACGAGATGAACATATGTTATTCAATGGCTTAAAAAAATCAAAATTTTGCTTTCCAACACATGCAAATATGAGAGATTCAAAACAAAACTACTAACATAGCAGTAGATGGCAATCCAATTGGTGGATTAATTGCAAGAGTTACCAAAGAATTACAATTTGTTGCTTTTAGTTTCTAGATAAAATCAATAGACTCTTCATGACATATGATAGACCTCTTACAACACCAACGAAAACTTATCAACAAAAGCAATTTCTCTGAAGGATTAAGAAGCAGCATTATAAATTATGGTACCATCAGTTATTAGAGCAATATATGGACTTTACAAAGGATGGCTGTATGAAATAAATAAAAACCTTGAGAGGGACATCAAGTTTTCATAAGGCGGTGAGATGTTATGGCCCTAGACCCTTGACATCATGACAACATAAGACCGACTTGAATCAAAGAAGAGACGTTGAAACAAAACTCATTAAATTGAAATCAAGGCAGAATTAGGGACCGAAAGTGGTACAATGTAAAAGTACGCATTGAGATCTTTCCAACAATATATATCATATGTCTATATTCAGTTGAAGTACAAGACAATGTCTATTTTGTCCTAGTTTCCTTGAATTTTTAGCAATGATGATATGAGCCAATATGATTTTGATGACACTGACCTGTAATTATTATGACAAGTAAAAAATGTCATCAATCTCAAGGTCATGTAGCTGTCATAACTTGTAGCTCCTATAGACATTTGTTTATGAATTCGGTAGGATGGCATTCAACTAGGAGAGGTGCTTTTTAGAGTTGGTGAATACTTCATAAATTTGTGAAGCTCTGTTTTGTAAATGTTCAGGCATGCGTGTAGAGTTCATGGAACTTGTTTGTATAATCGTTCTCCGACTGCTCCCTCTTTTGACTTAACAATTTGAACTTATTGTACACATCATTGTAGTGCCTGAGGGGATAATTTTCAAAAATTTGGTGTCTTGGCATTTTTTTTTTGGGAACACAATTATGCCAAAATTTACTTGCACCCTAAACAAATGTTGGTGTTGGAATGAGGCACCGACGATGATTGAAGGTGTCGAGGAACCTAGTTGAAGTATTAGGTTGCAAAACTATGAAAATAGTTCCTTTTGTTGTGTTCCTCCAAAGCTTGTTGAATGATCTTATGGACATCTATTGAAGCAGATTTCTTCACATTCTTGGACATCTTGGCCTTTTGTTGTTGTTCTTCTGGGTAGTTAGAGATGGAGTTAGGTAACATGCCTTCCTTTTGATATTGGAAACATGTACAAATGCACAACTTGGGACCAGTGAGGGTTCATGGAGTCTGAATGGAGGATTTGAGAGCTACTACAAAGTTAGGGGTCTCTGATAGGGCTAGGAGTGGCAGGTAGAAAAAATTACAATCTAACTATGATTTGGGGCCCAGGGCTAGACCCGGTGGACAACCTACTTAATGTAGATTAAACAAGTTGTATGCGAAAGCGATTTATTGAATGACAGAGAATATGAAATGCGGTGCGGTAAAAAGAAAGAACAAAGTGACAACAAATGTAGAACTGTAACAACAAAGTTGTATTATGCTAAGTTCTGTACAATCTGAGAGATCAAATGTTGTTGCTGCAAGGCCTCCTAACTCTATTCTTCTATGTGGTTCGGAACAATGTATTGCTAATGTATAAAGAAGTGAAGTGTACATTATTATACAATACAAAAAGATGAAGCATCGGTTGAACCGTTACAACACTTGGTAACAATCGCTTCATAACCACCAAGTGTGGTGATGTCACTTACTGCCGTTATTGACAGGTTGTTCACTACAATGCTGATACTACAAGGGTTGTATGGTAACATAGAAACGGATTTGCAAGGACTCCTCTTACACGTAGGCATGAAATCCACTGACATAGCAATTGACGTAAACAAAGGTTGGACGTCCGACTTCAGTAATATGTGTTGTGAATGAGTGATCTAGATCCTCCTGGATCAATCACCTCTCCTTGATAGCGGTTTTTCACTATGATCTTGTTGAGTGTTCGGTAGTTGATGTCGAGCCTCCATGTACCACCCTTCTTTGGTGCAAGCACAATTAGGTTGTTGCATGGCGATGCGCTAGGCTTGATATGTCCTTTGTCCATGAGTTCATGGATTTGCTGCTTGATTTCTTCATTCTCTAGAAAGGATCTACGATATAAAGAAGCATTAGGAAGAGATAGCCCAAGGATCAGCTCAATAGTATGCTTTACCGCACAGTTTGTATGAACTTCCTTTGGTAGCTGGAACACATCCTTGTATTCTTCCAACTTGAGCTACAATGAGGCTTTCTGCAATGACGATGGAGGAACTGCGGTGATCGTAGGTGCTGTAAGGACTTTTTTGCATTCAAATCTTACCATCAAAAGTGCAATTTTTTTACTAGATGTGACTAACATCTTACACTGCTTGGCACTAATAAGCGATAGCTTTGGAACTACTTCCGGTAAGCAGTATCTTAAATCACCAACATTTATGATAACATTTCTAGGATTTGTTTCATATATTACATGCCGATGATAAATATATGGTTGACAACTTGACCCAATAGAATATCACATACCTTTAATGGAGCGACATCGCAAAGGACTGTATCTTGGAAAGGCTTGATCTTGTACACCACTTGACACTATTGAGTGACGCGTTTCTTAGATCCTGCACTGAACCATCCAATGGAGTAGGGTTATGGGTGAGGCATCAACAACAAATTCAATTTGTGAACTGCTTGAGGGGAAGTCAGGTTCTTTTGACTTCTGTTGTCAACAATGAAGTGTACAAGTTGGGCATTGGGTCACATTTGAGAATGGAACAATCTTTATGCATCTTCAGTTTTCGCAGGGGTAGTAGAGATGTTTGTGGCACCCACCATGGCGCTAGGCTCAGATTCTATGATTTGTTTGCCTTTCCCGACGTTGGGGTGATGATACCTGCAGCCTCAAGTTGTCCAAGCAGGGTTTTTTTAGTGTGACATTCCTCATTGGAATGACT
Organism: Torreya grandis; assembly: GCA_037957365.1. Taxonomy (NCBI): domain Eukaryota; kingdom Viridiplantae; phylum Streptophyta; class Pinopsida; order Cupressales; family Taxaceae; genus Torreya; species Torreya grandis. The sequence continues at coordinate 5,434,008 of JARHVA010000141.1, forward strand.
GCTGGAGTTGTGAACTGAACACCACTTGCCAGCCTTGGACTACTTAGTTTGATCATCTAACGATTGCTACTTCTTCTTTGGAGGGTGTTTGGAGTTAGTGCTTGATGTAGAATTCTGCTTGGAAGATTTAGATTGCTTCTTGGTCTGAAAATTCAAATCTTTTGTCTTAGTCTTGGCCTTAGCCTTTGATTCAAACTTGCAAGCACATATGTAGCCTTCCCCTATGGAGGAGATAGATAGGAAATCCAAGGTTGCCAAGATGTGAGTTATCAAGTTTGACCTATACTTCAGAACAAGATTATGCTTTGAATCCTGAATCCTAAGTTTGGACACCAGGGTATGGAAAGTATGTGTATTGTTGCATAGATTGCTCTTTGCTTTGGCGCAATTGAGAAAACTTAATGTATTGATCATCATAGTTTCCAACAAGTTAATAGGTTGCTTTGAGTGCTTCTAGGAAACCATTCCATGTGTCTACAAATGTGTCTAAACTAAGATCTTCATGTGTAGTGTAATAATTTTTCCACCATTTCTTAACTAATAAAGAAACTTTTAGAAGAGCAAATGTGATTTTCTCTTAGTTAGAGAAGTGATTTACTACGTAGTATGAACATATGAGCTTAAGCCAGTTATCTAGTGCATCTACATAGGAATGTTTAGATTGGATTGTACTTAGAGCGTTTGTGCAAATGACCGATGAGAATGAGACGACATTGGAGAAATCTATTGCTTGAGTGAAAAGTGATCAACGATACTTGCTCATTCACGTGCATGATGTTATTCTAAATCTTCCCACTGTCTCTACAATGCATCCTCTATCATTTTCTGGGATATCTCTGGAGTTGACGTCTTTGCAAATTTGTCTCCCATTTGAGGACGTGAAGGACAACATGACAAAGGGTCATAAGTCTCAAGCCCTAACTTCCTGTAATCAGACCTCATATGCATGGGCATACAAACAATGATGAAAACTTAGAAACACCATGATACCGCTCAGGAATGATATGAAGTGTGTATGCTCTGATACCATTGATTTGAGGCCTAGGCATAGCCCTGGTGGACAACCTACTTGATATAGATTAAACAGGTTATATGCGAAAGTGATTTATTGAATGACAGAGAATATGAAATGCAATGCGGTAAGGAAACAGGGAAGAAAGAACAAGGTGACAATAGATTTAGAACTGCAACAACAAACTTGTATTATGCCAAGTTCTATACAATCTGAGAGATTAGATGTTGCCGCAAGGCTTCCTAACTCTATAATTCTATGTGGCTCGCCACGATGTATTGCTAACCTACAAAGAATTGAAGCGTACATTATTATACAATGCAAGAAGAAGCGTCGGTTGAACCGTTACAACATTTGGTAACAACCACTTCATAACCACCAAGTGCAGTGACTTCACTTATTGCCATTATTTATAGACTGTTGACTACAGTGTTGGCATTGCAGGGGTTGTGCGGTAACATAGAAGCGGATTTGCAAGGAATCCTTTTACACGTAGGAAGGAAACCCACTAACATAGCTATTGACATAAGCACAAGGCTGGATGTGCAATTGCAGTAATATGCAGTATGATTGAGTGACCCAGATCCTCCTGGATCAAACTAGCTGACCAATGTAACTAACCCTACAAGTTATAACTGATCATTACACAATCAACGAGACAAGAGATAGAAAATAACAACTCTTTTGTTCGCCATGTCCCTGTGAGCCTAGCCTAGAGATGGACTACGTAGCAGGAGGATGTGATACAGGACTGGAAAATGCCCTTGATTAAGTCGGAATGGAGTGATGCTCTAGAAAGTATTAGTAGAGTGTCACTACTATGATGGCATGAAGAAAATTAAATTCAATATGATCATAGGATCTTCTAACTAGTTACAAAATGGTTCGACTTCGATTTGATTTGGTTGCCCAAATTGATTCTTAATTGGATTGCTAGGATATAAGTAGGTGGAATGTTATACACATAGTTACCAAATCTGGTTGGATTTGCACAAAATCCGGTCAGATCCCATTTTTTTGGCAGGCCCGGATAAGTTCGTCTGGGTTGGCCCTGTCTTTTCTTCAAAATTTCTTTTGTTTTTAATTTAAAAAAAAAAGTTTTCTATGGAAAAAAAAGCCCAACAACCATAAACATTATATAATATTAATTATTATTAACATTTTATGTGACTTCATTTATGTTTTTTCATTGTATTTGTCAATTTTGCATAGTTATATCTTCATACATATATGTATATATTCTGCATCGAATTTTTCCGAACTTCAAGGCTTTTGGATTTTCGGCTTTTTTTGCCCTCCTGAACCGATTCGAATTTCCGAAGTTGGTAACTATGGTTATACACCTGGGGACATGATATTATGACGTATGAGGTTATAGAATAGCTGATATGTGGCACACGTCTCATGTTTTAGTAGGAGGGGCTAGTTATCCCTAAGATTTGTCGAGGACAAATCCGCTAGGGGTAGTGTGACAGACTACCGTCTCTCCTCTATTCACAGGGGAGGCTTTCCTTGGAAGAACACCCGTGAGAAATGTACAATGATAACATTTATAGTTCTATGTACATATTTTATAAAAAGATTTATGATAGGATATGGCATTATAAGCATTTGAATCAAAAAAGCTGAAATTCATGCAAAGAAATAAAAAGGCACAATTGAAGGAATAGCGGAAGAGTTTCCTCTCCTTTGTTAGATTCAATTTGAAACTAACAAATCCACCAATAACAAAGTAGAGAATTGGGGTGAATCAGATTTTACAAGCCAACCAAAATAAAAAAATATGAAACCTCACAAAAGAAGTGTAGAGAATCTGTAAGATATTATCACAAAAGATAAACATTGAAAGAGATAAAAACCTTCAAGCATTCATCTTCCTTTTTTATCCATCTTCAATGAATTCCTTTATTACAAAATTTAGCTTTGTAGCAGCAGCTGGTGGTTCAAGATGTTTACAGTGAGAGCTCTAAGCTCTAATCTATAACAACCTAGATAGATATGTGCACATAACTACCTTTTACAACCACCTTTTAACTGATTTCTAACTACCTTTATTTAACCATTACTAATGACTTACAAACCCTAACACGCTTTTTAAATTAAAATGACTTTCAAGTTATTTCATAAAATTTTAAGTTGAGATGGGATCCATTTGAACACAACGCAAAAAAAGATCACTAAAAGTCACGAGAAAGCTTTGGGGTCACTCTTAGTAGCACTGTGAATAACTACATGATGGTGAAGAATAAAAGAAGCATCAACTGAAACTTGAGAGATGACAATTGAGATACATGTAGAAGGTCCCCTATAACACAACCGAAGTCAACGAAAGCCCCAAAATCCTAAATGGGCTGTTATGACACCTTTATAAAGACTGCCAACTTCAATTTACGTCCAATAAAAGAAGCAACCTCCTCTTCATCAAATGAGAAATTGGTATCCATCTCTTTGCCAAATGCTTTTCTGTAACTAAATGGAGCACACAAAATAAATTGTATGCATTGCTATCATCAGTCAAAGGTAACTCTTTGGCCCTCGAAATGTGAACAGCAACATAATGTTGAGAAGTGTTTGTCTCTGTCACAACATTCAATCTATCAGTAAACTAATAACAAGTTGAGACGTGGGCCACCCAAACGCAATGCAAAAATAGATCACTTAAAGTCATGAGATATATTTGGGGTCACATTCAACAACACTGTGAATGACTATTGATGGTGAAGAGTATAAAGAAGCGTCATCTAAAATGCGAGAGATGACAGTTGAGATATCTGTAGAAAGTCCTCTGTATCACCACCTAAGTCAATGAAAACCTCAAAATCCTTACACCGTTATAAATACTGCCAACTTCAATTTCACGTGCAACAATGGTAGCAACCTCCTCTTCATCACTTGACAAACTGGTATCCATATGTTTTCCAGATGCTTTGTTGTAACCTAAGCCACAAGGTTCGAGTTCAAGTTCGACAAGGATAAAAATCGGTTCGAGTTTGAGTTCGGATAAAAATTGAAAAAAAAATCGCTATTAAATTCGAAACATAAAAAACATAAAAAATAAAAATAAATAACATATAATTATAAAATTTAAAATACATAATTAAGAAAATTAAAGAGTCAAATTAATTTAAAACAAAATAATTTAAAAAAAAAAAACATAAATTAAAATAAAAATTTATAAATTATAAACAAAATAAAAAATGAAAACGTAAATAAAAATAATAATAATTAAAAAAACAAAACCTATTTATTTTACTAACTAATAAAATATAAACATGTGTTATTATCTTTTAAAACAAATAAAACTTAAAAAAAACCTTACCAGTATTTCCATCGTCGACGATTGACCCTGTTGCCTCGCTACTGTTTGGTGTTGAGAATGCCACACAGTCAACTTGCAACGTGTCGTCCAAGCTACAAGCCACTCGACCTTGTTGCATCGTCCAAGCCACCACAACCCTGCGGCATTGTCGAAGCCTCACGACACTCATGCAATGTTGTCAAACCCTGTACGCTAGGGTTTTCCCACTTGATTTTTCCTGCTTAGTTTTCCCCTTCAATTTTTTGCGCCGAATGTGACTTTGAACTTGCTTGATTTTAGCCGATTTTTATTGGTCATTGGAAAAATTGCCAAATTTTGAATTTGGTGCCAAAAAATAGGTGAACCTTGTGACTTAGGTTGTATCTAAATGGAGCACACAAAATAAAGTTTATTCATTGCCATCATTAGTCAAATGGAACTCTTTGGCCTCCAAAATTTGAACAACATAATGGCGAGAAGCATGTCTTTGTCACAGTGTTCAATCTATCAATAAACTTTGGAGGTGGAAGGTGCACCACATCACCTCTATATGGTTTCAATAGATTGATGCCTTGAAAATTGTTTGTGTGTTGTCTAAAATACAAATCACTTCCAAGTTGATTTTCTATCACGACTTTCTTATAGTTATCTTCTTCTAATGCAAAATAGTTTTTTCCTTCCTTTCCAAGCTCCTTTGCAATTCATGTGTGGTGTTCTTGTTCTACTCATTTTTTTCAAGAAAGTATTGAACCAATGACTTTCCACATTTGCTGAGGTAATGTTCAAGTTGATTACATTTGTTGCTGTTATTCGAATACGCTTTCCAACACTAGTGGCAAATCAGAATTGGCAGCATATCTTCATACTTTAAAATCCCAACAAATGCGTCAATTAGCGGCTCCCATGCTTCCAGCCGAGGATTGAAAGTAGATGCAGCCATTGATGAGACTAGTACCTCATTCAATGCCTCTGGTCGACCATGTGCAGCTAGGCTGTTATTTGTCATTGTACTATCCATGAGGCGTCATCATTCCATGTGGATTATCTAGAAGCGACACTGATAAACAACCAATCTTTATTTCGGCATTAAATTATTCACGTAATTTTGGTTTCCCAGCCTCCGTAAGATCATATACCAAATGATTTGGTGGTCTCTTGAGTTTGGGTTGTGCGATAAATGTGTTGGCCTGGGTTCTAGAGTCCTTTATAAATGAGTTTAGCCTTTCACAAGCATAGTTTGCTTCCAATAGTAAGTCTATCATGCTCAGAGTGTAACATATATGCTTCATGCTTTGCTATCTTAATATCTTGTTCATGACATCTAATGCATTCAACAGCCTGCTCGTGTCTTTTGGTAGCCTGTATTCTGCAAGCAAATGCAACTTTACATCTACACTATACAATTGAAAAGCACATCCTTGATAGTCCTGACATGACATACTCATGTGCCAAGGAACCCGACATTCTATACAGAAAGTCTTTGTTATTTTAAGAATCATTTGCACATCAAAGGATGTGAAGATGAGCAAGCTTGTGGCAACTTATGTATGGTTGTCTTCAATAAAAATACTAATTAGCTATTAGTTATCTATTAACTAGTGATTCAGTTTTCAACCTCCTCAATTGTATGTAACTTCTTTTTTATTAGTAAAACACAAGCCACACAAATATGTTAGTGTGCCTTCCATTCCTCTTCATTTTTTCTTTAATCCTTTACCAACATTGGTATTAGAGCGGGTGTTCGGGGAAGCCCTAGGAGAAGGGTATGAATAGTGGCAACGAATAGGTAATCAAACACAAAGGCAAAGTGGAGTCACACGTAAGCATATACAACAAATGCGATTAGAGGACGTGAAGATTTGAGGACGATTTGCAGAACACAAAATCATGATTTGAAATTGTGAGTTGTAGGACTTTGTGGCAAAAGAGTTCATGGGCATTTTTTAGTGTAATCATGAGCACGAGACATAAACATGAGCAATCAAAACACCACGTGACATGCTGTGATCCGAAGCATCGTGGCACAATTCCTAGGGCACGCTTTCTGTAGATTGATTTCTAGGAGGTCATGAGTTGTAGAACAACTATGATTCGATTTGTAGGAAGAATAGACAAAACGCCAAAACGTGCTAGGACATGAATTTATAGACATTAAATCATGAGTTTTTGTTTGGATTTTCAGCGAGAAATGCAAAGGAACAAATTTGCAGAGTATTGACGATTTGCAATAAGTGTAAGACGTTTCTATTTCAAAATAATTCTGATTTCACTATAGCGAATTCATATTCTAATATAGTTCCATGGGAGGAGTTGCATTTTCTTTTGCATTGTTTTACGGGTCAAATATTGTGTATTATGGCTACTATCCAATTTAGTTCTGTGGTAAGAGTTGAAAGTGAATGGGATTTTGAAGAAGAGTATACTCTTATGCAATCATGCTCAGATAAAAGTGCTACCAATTGATGGTACTTTGAGTTCGGTGCATCCAAACATTTCACGTGTCATAAGGACTGGTACTTCAAATTTAATACAAACATAAGTTTTTCTAATTCAGTTTCATCAGGTGATGGAAGATCACATGTTGTAGAAGGGATAAGAGATACACACATAGTATTGAATAATGTTGCAAAGTTCATAGTAAAGAATGTTCGATATGTTCCTAGAACGAATAAAAATCTCTTATTTTTTAGCTAGTTAACTGAAAATCCAAACATTTCATTGAATTTCTTTGGAAGATGTGTATAGTGTTTGATGTAAAAAAGGAAATAGTTGTAGTTGTAAGCATTGGTCAAGATGGATTACATGCCACAATCAACTTACATGTAGTGGAGGGTAATATCGACATTGTGTGGCATGAGAAATTTGAACATCTCAACCTTCAATAGTTAGCCAAATTTAACAGAGCCAACATGGTTTTTGGTTTGCCTATTGTCCAAGAAAAATAGGATAAGTGTGCAGGGTGTTTGGCTAGCAAGTAGAAACAAAAGCCATTTTCATGGGCTCTTAGATCTAGTTCATGAAGATATTTGTGAGCCATCCTACAAATCACCTACAATCTTCGGTGTGAGGTATTCTTGGTTGCTGGTGGATGATTTCTCTAGGAAGATGTCGTGCTACTTCTTGAAAAAGAACTTCGATTGTTTTGCAACATTTGAAAAATTCAAAGCATTGATGGAAAAGCATACAAGCAGATGGATCAAGACACTAAGATCTGATAACGGGGGTAAATTCACTTCCAAGCAGTTCAAGGACTAGTGCAACAAGGAAGGTAGTCATCGACAGTTTATAGCCCCTTACACTCCACAACAAAATGGGGAGGTTGAGAGATGTAACCGAACTATCATGGAGATGGCTTGGTGCATGATGCACAGGAGGGGTGTGCTGTATGAATACTAGGGAGAAGCAGTGAACATGGCAGTGTATGTCCTGACTAGGAGTCCTTGCAAAGCTTTACAAGATATCACACCTGAGGAAGCTTGTTCAGAATCAACCCTGAGGTAACACATTTTTGTGTTTTAGTTCTATTGCATACACTTTGGTTCCTGATAGAAAAATGAGTAAACTTGATTTAAAGATTGCTAGATATTTCTTTTTTGGTTATAGTGACCAATCTAAAGGCCAATAGACTTATTAATATTTCCACTAACAAGATAATTGTTAGCCCCCAAGGTTGTGCCTCAACAGTATGCCGTTGTGGGGCATGGGCTGGGGCGTTTGTGCATCGCCCAAGGGACTAGTGTGATGGACTCATCTAGTTATCGCGCACCCAAGTGTGCCCCTTATCGTCAGGTCCCTTTAAGATGTTTGCGAAAAAATCACAATATCCTCGGTTATAAAAAAACAAACAAACAAACAAACAAACAAGACAATTGTTAGTCAAGATGTTGATGTGAAGGAGAGAGAATTCTTCTTTGTATCTAGTGTTATGATTCCTTTGAAAAATGAGGAATCTAGTTCTAGTACCTCCTTCACAGAGTTTAGTGCAGCAACGCATGGCTGATATTTCTAATACTCCACTAGCATATTAGTGATGCCAACCTATGTTGGTCAACAATTCAACGAACATAGGATTCTTTGGTGCAATGGAGGCCTTAGTGGTTTTACTCCTTATACAAATGTGCGAGAGGATGAAATGCTTCAAATAGATGCACAATCGAAAGTTGTTGATTCAGCTGAGCATGTTCATTTTTCTCTTGCTTTTGATCTTTTTATAGAACCTGAACCACAAAGATATTCTTAAGCAAAAGACCAACTTGAATGAGAGACTGCCATGCAATTTTAATATCATGCCTTGATGAAGAGCCATACTAGGAAATTGGTGAAATTACCTTTAGATAAACAACCCATTGAATGCAAATGGGCGTAAAAAGTCAAATGCAAAGTTGATGGTAATTTGGACAAGTACAAGGTTTGCCTTGTTGCGAAAGAGAATAGACCAGGAGGAGACTTTGTCTCCTACTGAGAAGATGGTCACATTTCGGTTGCTTCTTTCCATGGAAGCTCAATTAGGTTAGAAGGTGTTTTAGATGGATGTAAAGAGTGCCTTCTTTATTGGAAATTTGGACGAGGAGGTCTACATGGTGCAGTCTAAAGGTTTTTGAGTACCTGGTAGTGATTATCTAGTTTGCAGGCTGGTTAAGTCTCTATATGGGCTTAAGTAGGCTCCATGAGCTTGGTATATCAAGATTGATCTACATCTACACGATTTTGGATTTAGTAGTCTTTTTGATTCAATTTTTTGTCAAAAGCGATGGTGATGGCGTAGTGATACTTATTGTCTATGTTGATGATGTTGCCATTACAAGTAGTGGGGCCACTGCTATTTAGAGAGTAAAATCCGATTTGTATGTCGCTTTTGACATGACCAATTTAGGCCTTGTACACTATTTGCTTAGTTGTAAAATACTGTCAACATGGTGATTTCATTTTCAAAGCTCAGGTCAACTAGGTCAAGTATGCCACAACTCTCTTGAAGAAGTTTGGGATGGCATATTGCAATCCCTCTTCAACACCTTTGGAGGTTGGGCTCAATTTGTCAGCGAATGATGATTCACCACTAGTCGATGAATAACTCTACAAACAATTGGTGGGCAGCCTGATATATTTTATGTCCACACGACTGGATCTATGTTTTGTTGTTAGCTAGCTTTCGTGGTTTTTGTCTCAAATGAAGCTCATACATTGGCCATTAGCAAAAGGAGTTTTGCGATATGTCAAAAGAACTCGACTTTGGAATCCTATATCAGAGGACAACGAATTATAGATTGACAGATACACAGACTCTAAATGTCTACTTGTGGAATTCTTAAGGAATTAGATACATAAACTACTTCCGGAGGTTGAGTAGATACTCAGAGGTCTACCACTGGGTATATTTTTTATCTTTGGTTCAGGATTTATTTCCTGGTAGAGCAAGCTTCATCACATTGTGGCTATATATTCCAATGAAGCAAAGTACAAGGTAACATTCAATGCCACTTGTGAAGCATTTTGGCTATGTTGGATTTCAGTTGCTCTTTAGCTTTCTCAGAGTACATGTACACCACTTTCCATTTTCTGTGATAATAGAGGTGTCTTGAAGATGGTGAAGAATCCAATATATCATGCTCGAACCAAACACATTGAGATTCATCATCACTACATATGACAATTGGTTGATTTTGGTGATATCCCTCTTCATTTATGTCCCTATCGAGGATCAACCTATAGATGTAATGACTAATTCTCTTCGTCCCATTTTATTTGTAAAATTTCGAGACAAACTTGGGGTAGTCTCCTCTTAGCCATTAAGGGAGGGTATTAAAAATATTAATTAGCTATTAGTTATCTATTAACTAATGTTTCAGTTTTCAATCTCCTCAATTGTATGTATCTTCTTTTGAATTAATAAAGCACATGCCACATGAATATGCTAGTGTGGCTTCCATTTCTGCACATTATTTCTTTCATCCTTAACCAACAATTTTAGTCATTGATACCGAGCAATCAGAATATTGACAATATACTATCTCCAGAATAGCTGTGTTCTTTGTCCACACTTCAATCCATTGGACAATAAGAACTTCTTACAACCATCTACGGTCAGCCAAGTATTAGACCTTTCATGTGGGTGTAATATTATTGTACATAATCCTAGATGTAGTAATATTTGTCCTCATGTGGAATACGAACAATCATCTTGAAAATGAAATGAACAGTCACATAGATTGTTATTTATATGTACTCTTGCATCTCATTTGACTGGATGAATATAGTTTTGGTTTGCACCAATTTCATTTTCCAATTTATGCAGTCCATTCCTGGCTTGACATTGGTATTAGAGCACAAGCTCATTCATTTTTTCTCATCCTCCAATCTTCTCCCACTTCATTTTTTATCCCAAACCGTACTAATCTCTGTGCAAGCCATATGACGCTGCTACAACAATGACATTGAAGCACTGGAATTGTGCTTTGTTATTCAAACATTGGTCTCTACATCGTCGCCTTTGCACTGTTGTCCTTGTAGACCTGAACAAAGTATTAAAATATGTGATGGCAGTACATAATTGAAGCGTTGGCTGTATATTGAATGTATATGCATTGACACTATTTGATTATAATTGAAATGTTGGAATTGTGCATTGGAAGCGTTGGTATTCTATCCACCAACCTGCTACGTGCCCGCTACCCTTCTTTAGTAGTGTTCAAACATTAGTTTTCCATGTACTGACATTTCTGTTCACATGGTTTCATCCAAGGCTACACAACCCTATTGTGTTGGTGAAGGCTTTTAAAGATCAGTGTTTTTTTTTTAAGTGTTGAGTAAGTGATATGTTTTTTACTTTTTTTGAAATATTAAAAAATAAGTCATTTTGGTGCAAGCAAACTCAAAATCAAAACAAATTTTGCAAACCATTGTTTGGTACTTGCGGTGCCTCTGGTTCACGTCTGAGTAAAGTTGCCGTGTTTGAACTACTATATCCAATGCCTAACATAGCTGCAACAACAACATTTTGAGGTCTTGACCCTATAAATCACTAGGGAGAAATATATTTTTTTATTTTCCCGTTTCGCTTCGTTACTCATTTGTCTCTGTCGTTAGACATAAATCTTGACAATAAAAAATTCTGAGTATGTAGGGAAGTTATGCCCACGTACAAGGATTTATTTCTAAGTAGGTGTCATTGATAAGATGAATCGTTTTACTACCTAAGTGCCACGTACCACTTTGCTCTCACATGCTTTAACGTCTCTTTCATGTACCGTTGGGTATATCTAAAGAATGAGGTTCTCCCACGTATTGATGGGTATATATAAAGGGTGAGCATATCGAGAGATTTAGTATATCGGTCTGGTGATATATAGAAAGGGAAACTTATTGGAGTGATAAGGAACCGATCCATCTCCCCTTGATAGCAAAATACATTCAATCAAAACAATAGTTGGCACAACTCTAACGGGGACAGACACTTGGCTAGAATGGTCTAGACAAGTTGAGAATACTCTCATTTTGAACGGTTTGTGGTTTGAGATTTGTGATGGAGACACACAACCAATTGAACCAACAACAAAAACAAAATCACAAACCTGGAAGCATAAAACTTTTAAGGCATTGGTCTTGATAAGGGCCTCAATTGATGGAAAAGTTTTTCATCACATATAAGGGTGCAACACACTATGGGAAGCACTAAACAAGTTAAATGATTTGTATGATTTCCATTTAGAATTGAAATACATACAATTGCAATTGAAATTGTTCAACCTTAAGTTGAAAAATGGTGATGTAATAAGTTTGGCTTCATAAATTCATGCAATCAAGCATTATGTTGAAGTTGCTGGTGCAAAAATTGATACATATGTGATTGGATTCATTAAAGCTTTTCTTCCTATATATTAAACTTATTTAGAGTCTCTGCAAGTAAACAATTAGTTGAACACACTCACTTTTGATCAACTGGTTGAAAAGATCGCTGAAAGAGAAAAGGTCTTTCAAAAAAAGACCGAAACCACAAGGGAAAGTATTTGCTATGCTCATTTAAAGGGCAATTCTTCCAATAAGGATTCCTCTTCCAAGAGTGAAGTATTTGAGAAGCAAAGCAAGAAATAGAGGATGAAGAGGTAGATTTGGCAGAAACAATGGTCGACATCATGAAAAATAAAATGACAAACAAAACATGTATTGCAAATGATGTGTTAGAAAAGAGAGTCATGATGCTTATGAATGCAAAACAACATGGGACAAGATTGAGGCCTATCAAAAAAAAAAAAGCAAATAAGGAAAAGAAGAAAATCTCAGAACTAGAATTGGCTCAGTTTACAAGTGAAAGTGGCTTTCCATTTTAGATGAAGTCAGTAATGTCTCAGTGAATGCAACTTGTTATGATACTTGGGTCGTAGATATTGGTGCCACGCAACACGACTTTCTCACGGGACTTCTTTGAGGGTTTTCATGAAGAAAGATGTGGTCTGGCATATTTCGTAGACATAACAAGTCTACAACCTAAAGAAAAATGGACAATTCGACTCAAATCTCCAGGGCTTCCAAATTTCACTCTCCACAATGTACTATACCTTCCTCAACTAAAACAAAAAATGTTGTCCATTATGCTCATTCAACAACAAGGCCATTCCATTTTACTGGATGATGGAGAGGTTAACATCAAAAGAAAATGTGATAATGCAGTTGTCTTCACTAGGTTTGAGGAAGGGAAGTTGTTGAAACTTAGGGGTGAGCCTTCAATTTCAAGAAATTTTGTTCATCCCGTTGAAGTAAGAATGTTAGCAATTCTTTTGTGGTATGCAAGATTTGGGCATACCAACTATGACAACATTCAAACAATGCAAAAGGATGGTGTTGTAGGTTTGCCAACTCTACCCACAAAGATTGAAAAATTTGAATCCTGCATCTTGGCTAAACAAGAAAGAGAACCATTTCAAAAATTAGACTGGCAAGTTGAAAGGTGATTGTAGTTGATTCACTCAGATTTGTGTACTCTACCAATTCTTTTTGCTAGTGATCATAAGTACTTTATGTCATTTATTGATCATTATAGCAGAATAACCTAGATCTATTTTTTGAAGCAAAAATTAGAAGCTTTCAAAACTTTTTAAAAGTTTTGCACAATGATTGAAAATGAAGCAGAATGCCATATTGGGACATTGAGGATTGATAATGGTGGTGAATTCACATCAAAGGTGTTTGAAGCCTATCTTTAGAAAAATGGAATCAAGCACATCTCACAATTCCTTACATTCCTCAACAAAATGGAGTAGTTGAGAGGATGAACATAATTGTGATGAACATGGCTTGGGGCAATATTGTATTTCAAATGAGTAAATATGTATTTCTAGGCAAAAGCAACTCAAACAACAGTCTCTCCACAACAAATCACCATCAACAGTTCTTCAAATGTAGACTCCATATGAAGTTTGGTGTGGTTATCTTCTTTCAGTGTGATATCTTCAGGTTTTACGATCCACATGCTACACATGTATTTCCAAAGATAAAAGTAACAAATTGGACCATAAGAATCAAAAATGCATCCTTTTAGAATATTTATAATCCTCAAAGGCCTACATATTATTTGAAGGAAAAAACAAGAAGTTTCTCATTGCAAGAGATGTTTTATGTGAAACCACATATGACACAACCAACATTGATCGACAATTGAGTCGACTTGAAAAATTTGCAAAATTTGATATTTTCAAGGAGAATGATATGGAGATGACAAATAGTGGGGGGGGGACGGGCAGGGGCGGGCAATAGGAATATGTAATTGGGAATTATTTGAATTTGTACTATCTCTTATAATTGAAAAGAAACTCCCCTTGGGGAAGAAATTAAAATTCCATCAAAAGATGAACACATGTTTCTAGAACAAAAGACAAAAGATGGAGCTTCAAATTAAGAAAATGAAGCCCCAGTTGTTCCGCAAGAAATATAAAAAAAATGCCAAAATGAGCCACACAAACATTGAAAGATGTCAGACTTGATGAAGTTGAAAAAATAAGCACTCAAAGTACATACATAGCCAGACAACAAACAAACAAGTTCCCAAAAGAGATTCAAGATAAGCTGAAAATTTTACTTTGAAAGAACATCCAAAAGAAGAAATCAATAATGCTTTTGATTCAGAACCAACTTTCCTTCAAACAAGCTGCAAAGCTTGATGCATGAAGAAAAGCAATGAAAATTGAATATGATGCCTTGGTCAAGAATGGAACATGGGAGTTAGTTGATTCTCCACTCAGTTGTAATTCTTTTGGTGGCAAGTGGGTCTTTTAAAACAACAAAACAAATGGCTCACTTGACAAATACAAAGCAAGGCTTGCCGCAAAGGGATATGCTAAAAAAGAAGGGATAAACTATAAGGAGACCTTTGCACCAACAGTGAAATGGACTTCTATTCAGATTTTGTTGGCTTAGTAGCACAAAATAGATGGAAAGTTCATTAGAAGTATATTGGTGAAATTCTTAGCAAAATTGGAATGAGAAACTGTAAACCACTCAGTACGTCCATGTAACAAAATTTGAAGTTGACATCCGTTTATATTACAGACTTTGAAGATGCAACTAAGTATAGACAACTTATTGGAAGTCTAATCTATTTAACCACAACTAGACCAAACATTTCTTTCATTGTTGGTATTCTTTCTAAATTCATGTAACAACTTAGAGAAAGTCATTGGGTAGCAACAGAGAGAGTTCTTTGATATCTAAAGGGAACACAATTTTGGGCTAAAATACTCCAGGGCAACGAATTTCAAATTAGCTGGTTATTCAGATTCAAACTATGAAGGGGATTTTGAAGATGAGAGGCTTTTTGATGAATTTAGGAACAACAATCATCACTTGGAAGTCAAAGAAGTAGCCAGTACCAAAAATTTCTTCTATAAAAGCAAAATATATGGCAGTTTCAGAGTTAGCCAGGGAAATATTTTGGCTCAGAAAAATTCTTGTAGATTTGTAAGAAAAACAAGTTTCATCAACACCATTCATGGTCGATAATACTTCTGCAATCCAAATGTCTAGAAATCTAGTATTTCATGACCGAACCAGACACATGAGCACCAAATTCCATTTGATTCGGTATTATGTCAGCTTCTAAAAATTCATCTTCTAGGTCAGCTTTTAAAAATTCATCTTTTAGGTCATCTTCTAAGGCATACAAAAAATATTTTATGTCAATTATCAAATCAATAATAGAATTAGGATCATCTCCAGGGATATTGTTTGGTAAGCATTGGTAATATGCAGTGAAATGATTTCTTTTGTGGCCTTGGCAGATTTATCTTTGTTACTACATTCTTCCAAGCTCTGAAGACTTAAACAAATTTGTTTCATGCCTTACCAAAGCAAATTGCATGCAAACGCTATGTTGAGTGTAGTCTCCATCCTATCATTGGTCAGTACCCAAATCTTTAGACCGGCTTGTGCAAGTTTGTCTATACGCCTGAGAACCTCTTTTTGTAGCTTATCTTCAACAACACTTACAAAGGAGCTCACTTGCAAAACGGAGGAGACAATGTTTTGCTTGCATGTGGAAATGGAAAAACTGTTATGGAGAGATAAAGAACTAGAAATAAAAAATCAGTTACAAAAATATGCATGCATCCTTTAAAGAAAAATGTAACCTCATGTTCAATCCACGGTCTTTACTCACTCCTAACTAACAACTAAAAATGCTTTTTGTGATATGAACAAAAGTGCTTAGAGTGGGAGATAGAGCTAGAATAAATTTGATAACAAACACATGCCTGTTGCTTTCACACGTTTATAAGGCTTGCTTTTAATTGATGAAGCATTTTTAAGAAAACATGGGTCCAAAGAAGCTAATCTTATGATTTTTGCCTCTGCCACTACTAATTGTAGTTTTTGACATGATTTAAAAACACACATCATATTCTTTAGGCAATGTAAAACCTTTGTTCATAAATTCGTTTTTATGCTTGACAGGTTTTCAAGTGTTTTTAAATTGTTCATGCAACTATCAGTTGCCACCTCTTCTTTAATAGGATATCATCTTCCACTTTGACTAGCAACTCAATCATTTAACTCAAGATATCTTATATGCACATTGTGCACATGCAAATGTTAGAGCATAAGCAAGTTATAAACTCAAACAAACATGAAATTTCTACTCTAACAAGACAATGCACTTTAGATTGAGCATAAAATAGAATGAACAAATGTTTTACCTTCACCTATCAATGAAGCTCCTCTTTTGTTGTGGGGATTGTGCTTGGATTGAAGCTTAGATGTGGTTGCTCAATTGGCGACGTACAAGCAAATCGACAACATGCCCCTTTGGCTGATTGATGATTGATTGGATGATGTTGTTGATGGATTCTCTAACTAGCATGATCTCCTTAAGGCTCTTTTGGCTTGATTGCTAATTTGGCATGGTCTCATTAGGCTACCATGGCATGGTAGAAGTGAGGGGGGAGAGTGCTATTTATCGATTTTAGAGAGGGTGAATGGATGGTCAGATCTGATTTAAAATGAAGGGCTAGGATTGAGTCAAAATCCTCATTGTATGAAGGGAGTTGGCTCATAAATGTAGAGTTGTGGATGCAAGGATTGATTTGAAGAGGTATGGGCATTATTAGATTTTGTCTCTTGATGGAGTGATTTGATTTATTTATATATTTTGGATGTGCATGGATTTTCTCATTGGGACTAACCAACTAACATATGTGATTAATTAGTTGATTAATCTGGATTTTGTTATGGTGGGATTTAGATGGGATGATGGTGTGATATGATTAATTGATTAGGGGTGGTGGTGTGATGTGGTTAGGTCAGTTATATGTTGATGATGGGATTATGTTTATGGAATGATGAGATTAGATAGTCAAATTAGGGTTTAGTGATGAATAGGGGTGATTAGAGACAATTAGGGTTGTCAACAACAAGGTGTTGAAAGTAGAGTGTCCAAATTGGAGTGTCTACATTTTGGCCCTCTTTGAAAGGGCATTGCGACTAGAGGAAGTAACGGCTTTTCAAAGAATGAGATAGGCGCTCTAGGATGTTGGAGTAATGGCTTTTCAAAGAATGTGGAAGTCGAAAAAAATAGGCACACAAGGATGCCTCTAGTGGCCTGGTTGGTTAGGGAGATGGAAGAAATCAAGGGATGATTTGGTTAGAGATGAATCCCCCTCGAGAGGGCATGTGGGGATGAAAGATATAGATAGGCTCTCCAAATGAGAAGAGGGGATTAGAATGAAAAAATGAGTGGTAAAATAGAGGGGTGGGGGATGAAGAAAAATGGATTGGGCATGCACAAGAGGATGATGATGGATATAGATGTGTCGGTAGATGTCATGGATAGATGAGATTGACTCTCTTGCTTTGATTGTTTTGGATTTGCCCCAAGCAACGATGGATTCGGCCCAAGCAAGGATAGATGCGAGGGGTTGGATTGAGAACGATGTATCCGGAGATAACTATGAGCTTTGATTTGGGAACAATATGTTTTAGAAAGCTGCGAGCTGTGATTGGATGGATGAGTGATTGATGTGCAAGCATAAATCAAGGAGTTAACGGATTGCGTGGATTAATGATGTTAGGATGAAGGCTTATGGATTGTGGATACCATGGATTTGATACATTGGGGATGGATGGATGATGAAAGGGAATATGTTGCTATTCTTGCATGGATTTCAAATGTTAGAGCAACCTTGTTTTTGATATAGCATATGGCAGGATGCACCATGATATGGAAAACCATGATGACATTGTTGCTTAATGTCATAGGACTGACACAAACGCAACAAAAAGATATGAAAACACACACAAAGAAGCAATAACAAGAACACACAAAAAAGCAAATGTGTTGTCCCTTATCATGTTAAAAACCTAGTGTTTGGTGACCAATGAAATTAATGGATTTGATGTGCCCCAGATAACAATATATGCAAGGGGGTTGGATTGGGAACAATATGCCCTGGAAAAGCTGCAAGCTTTGATGTGGGAACAATATATCCTGATGAAGCTGCAAGCTTTGATTTGGGAGTGGTATGTCCCAACAAAGTTGTGATTGATTGGTTTAAAACAAGGATTTCAATAGGATTAAGGACAAGACAAATGGCTTTGAAATTTGGTGGCCTTCCTATTGTTTGCTTGTATGTTTGTGCATTGTCTAATATTTTTGGATTTTTGTGGATTTTATATTGTTTTTGGATTTTTTGAATTTTATAATGGTTTTGAATTTTTGGATTTTCTGATTTTTTTGGATTTTTGTGATTTTACGATTTTATTTTACTTTTTGGATGCTATATTGAGCAAAAGGAAAAACCCGTTTGAGCATTAGGAATGGAGGTGAATATGGGATGGAATGGATGAGGGATCAAGGATGGGATCACAAAGGACTACATCGCGTGAGAATTGTGTGCCCCGAACATCGAAGTATAGGAATGGAGGTGAATATGGGATGGAATGGATGAGGGATCAAGGATGGGTTCACAAAGGACTACATCGCGTGAGAATTGTGTGCCCCGAACATCGAAGTACCATTTTGAAGATACACCAAAATGTTTCAAGACTTCCTCCACATCCTCGTCAAGTTCGGAGGCGGGGAGAAAGATGGGTATGATAATATGGAGATGGGAGTGGATAGTGATGGATAAAGATGGATTTTGAATGATTAGGGACGATTAGGAATGGATAGGGGATGGATTAGGACTGATTAGGGATGGATAAGGGGATGATTTAGGATATCAATGGATGGATGTGGTGGATTTTCCCCCAAGTGGAGGGTTCTTGTAGACAACCGATTACACGTGATGCCATAAACTGGTTTTCATCATCGTATTTGCCCAAGACACGATAAGGATGGTTTTCATCTGTGGACAACTTTTTATTTTTCTCTTTTCTTGATTTTTTTGATTTTTTGATAGCATATGAATTTTCAAGTATGTGCTTCAGAGATGTCTGTGGTAACTTCGTTGATTGTTGAGTTGGCTTCCTCCAAACATCTTAGCCAGGTACTATCATAGCCTCTACAAGAGAGGGTGTTTGCCAAGGAGGGTAAAAAGGGATACATGTTGGATTAAGGATTTTGTTTGACCTTGTGAAGAATTTGAAGGGCTGGTATGATCAAGGGGATCGAGATTTACAATCTCACACACCCTTGGCCATGCGAAGACGTATGTGTTGATGGTTCTTCGTTCCTTGGGACCGGGAGTAGATGCAAGTTCGATGCTTTTGGGATCCGCCTCTATTCTGATATTGTATTGTGTCGATACAAGGGGAAGATGGAGTTCCTTGTCTATTGGCCCCTTAGAAAGGTTTTCCCCAATAGACTTGCTTTGATGTTCTTGATTTTGAATTTTGTGATTGTTTGATAACGCCTCAAAGAGGTTTTCACTAGGGGACATTGATTTTCTATTTTTCGCTTTTTTGATTTATGTTGATTAAGGAACCCTTCCCATTCCTCGAGATATGCTAATGTATTGAGATTCATTTCAAATCCCTGCTTGTGGTCTCCTAGTTGGATATCGTCTTGGATTCCCATGAAGTTTGCAATTGTCCCATCGTTTTGAAAGAGATCAAATGGTACGTGATCATGTAGGTCCCAATTGATGAATTTAGGATATTGGAAGTCCAAATGGACGATAAAGTTGGCAATGTCACTAAAAGGATTGGTGGCAGCAAGATCTTCGTAGAGACTATGAGGAGAACTTGTTTCAATGTTGGGAGAAGGTTCCCCAGAAAATGTGGAAGTACCTCTAACATCTTCGTGTTGATTATCAAGTGGTTTGTAGTCGATGCTGTGATATCCTTGATTTGCATGCACTTGGATGGGCTCTAGGATTCCTTGTTCATGAAGGCAGAGTCCTTGTCCTTTATAGTTCTTAATTTTGCACATTTTGTGTGGTATGGGATATTTGCCGCTTTGTAAACAAGATGCAAAATTGTCATTGTTCAACTGGGAGTTATTGGAGCTTTTGATTTCTTCATCTGCAAGAAGGTTGGATTTGACAAATGATGTTGATCCAAATTGATAAGCTGCTGGTTTGGTTTTCTTCTTATTCATAGTGGGCTTGTCACTGCTTGTAGGAGAGATGTTGAGTGTAGCTGTGCGGAGAGTATTCTGGATTTTGTTGTCTACAAGTACATTTTCCACTTGAGGCTTGGTGATGGAGGCTTTGATATGTGAGGGAAGATGGGGTGATGGGTCAACGAATGGTAGATCGTCTTGGTCGGAGGTGGGCTGGTCAAATATTTGGTGTATGTCATGTTGGTCAAAGATATGAAGTATGTCATGCGGGTCAAAGATAGGTTGGTCCAAGATGGGTTGGTTAAAGATGGTTTGACCAAAGATGGGTTCATCAAAGGTTGGTTTATCATTTATGGGCTCGTCAAAGATGGGTGGACCAACAAGGCATTGGTTGAGGATAGGTTGGTCAAATATGTGCTTTTGGTTGAAAATAGGTTCATCAAAGATTGGAGGTAGGCCATGGTGGTCAAAGACCGGTTGGTCAAGGATAGGTTCGTCAAAGATGGGCTTATCAAAAAGGGGTTGGTCATGACCTTGATTTAGAATTGGAATAGTTTGATCGTGTTCTAGAAAGGGATCTTGGCATTTCACTATTTGCTGATGATTCTTGGATGTGGGTGCACTTGGTTCTTCAGTAAATGACACTCCTTGGAAGGGTGATGATAGGATATAGTCGGGTTGTTGTGGCTCCGGAGCATGATAGTTGTTGCTAAAAGGATTGGTAGGATGTAGATTGCGTGATCATTGATTGGATTGTGGTTGATTTTGGGACTATCGCTTGCGGAATTGTTGCTTGTCAAACTTTTGCCAAAGCTTGGGAAAGTGTAGTTTATATGGCTATAAGGGGCTCGATGGGTATTGGGCTTTGGATGGGGTTGACTATTTTGGGATTGAGTAGGCGATGAGGGTCCTGATGTTAAAGGGTGGATATGGGATACTAGGATCGCCACTTGTTGGCTTATTTGTTGGATTGGTCAAGTATGTTTTGGATTTGGGTGCCATAGGTTTGCGTTCAACTTAGTTTCGCTTTGGATCTAATTTGGTTTGGATGGATTTTGGTTTTGAAACTAGTTTACCACAAGGTGGATGCAAATAAGACACACATGCAAGCACAACCTATGTTAGTCAAGTGGAATTACAGCCAAATAGTGGCCCATAAATAATACCCCAAAATGTATGTGGTGGGTGATCTTGTGAAATGTTGTGTTCCTAGCATGACTATCCGTCTGTGGCAAAAAGGCTTCTATGCTAGGCTAAACAAACTGACTAGGGGTGTCCTCTATATACCTTGCAGTATGTTGAGGCACAAATCCGTGATAAGGGTACTCTCTAGGGCTTGGGCATTGGTGGATGAAACCACCTCACTTCACGGTGCTAATAAAACAGGGGATTGTTTAGCCAATAACAACTCCTTAATTTGTATAGCCTGTCGAAACATGGGCTTTGTCTCATGCTAGGTGATGGAATCCTAGTCGATCGACCCTACAAAGAGAAAAATAAAGAAGGTGCGTATTGTTTTTGATTCCCAAGGTGGCATTACGACATGAGGGAAGTATACACAACACATCTTTAGGTAGACATAAACAATCTCAACCATTTTTTATTCCCACGTTCGCGTTGCGGTGCAAGGGAAGAGCATATGTGGAACTTAAGTTAGACAAACACATACAATAAAGACTAAAATTATGTACAAACAAGATTGATTGATTAGGTGTGTGCATTTATTTGATTGTATATGCTTTGACAAGAGAACTTACAAGAAGATTTTTAGTAGTTTTGGTTGGATTTGAAGCCTTTGACAAGTGATTCATGCTGCAAAATAGGGTTAGGAGTATGAGAAACAACAAATATCAACCCTACATGTCAAAAATCAAGGATTATGGATGTTTAGCTTGCAAAATAAGCCTCATAAGACATACACCACTATTAGTAGAATCAACCCTAAAAGGCAAATTTGTTCATGGCTGGATGCATCTTTTCGAGATCTTCGTTTTGGCACAAACGAGAGGTCAAATAAATACCTGAGTCAAAAGTTCTGGCCTCTGGAAGATAGCCACTACTGGTGCAGAAATACCACCAATTTAGCAAAAATATTTCCAATCACATAGATGCCGCCATATTAGTAGAAATGTTGTCAAATTAGTATAAATGCTGCTAAATTAGTAGAAATGATCCTAGTCACACAAATGCCATTCAGATTAGCAGAAATGCTTTTCTCGAGTGTGAAACGTCATTTCATAGGGCAAAGATGCTAATGATCATAAAAATGAGATTGTGAGCTTAAAAAAGACCAAATTGACCCAAATTTCACCTAATTGGACTCAAAAAGATGACCAGCCAAGCTTAAAACACCTAGCAAGAAAAATGATCAAAATATTATGGGTAATGTCCCACCGAGCATGCCAAGAATGTGAACATGCAAATGTTAGAGCATAAACAAGTTAGAAACTCAAATAAACATGAAATTTCTACTCTAACAAGACAATGCACTTCATATTGAGCATAAAAGAGAACGAACAAATGTTTTACCTTCACCTTCCAATGAAGCTCCTCTTTTGTTGTGTGGATTGTGCTCAGATTGAAGCTTGGATGTGGTTGTTCAATTGGTGGTGCGCAAATAGTTCGGTAGCATGTCCCCTTGGCTGATTGATGATTGCTTGGATGATGTTGATGATGGATTGTCAAACTAACATGATCTCCTCAAGGCCCTCTTGGCTTGATTGCTAATTTGGCATGGTCTCATCAGGTTACCATGGCTTGGTAGAAGTGAGGGAGGAGAGTGCTATTTATAGATTTTAGAGAGGGTGAACGGAGGGTCAAATTTGATTCAAAATGAAGGGCTAGGATTGAGTCAAAATCCTCATTGAATGAGGGGAGTTGGCCTATAAATGTGAGGGGTTGAGGATGTAAGGATTGATTTGAAGAGGTATGGGCATGATTAGATATTGTCTCTTGATTTGGGATTTGGGGTGATGTGATGACTTGTGATTTGGGTGATGTGATGATAAGTGGAGTGATTTGATTCATTTATATATTTTGGATGTGCATGGAATTTTTTATTAGGACTAACCAACTAATGTGTTTAATTAGTTGATTAATTCAGATTTTATTATGGTGGGATTTAGATGGGATGATGGTGTGATAGGATTAATTGATTAGGGGTGGTGGTGCGATGTGGTTAGGTTAGGAATATGTTGATGATGGGATTAGGGTTATGGAATGACTGGATTAGATAGTCAAATTAGGGTTTTGTGATGAATAGTGATGAATAGGGGCGATTAGAGACAATTAGGGATGTTGACAACAAGGTGTCGATAGTGTTGTGTCAAAAGTAGTGTGTCCAAATTGGAGTGTCTACACACATATTATATAACTGAGGTGAATTAATAAATTAATTTATTTAAATCTCAATTATAATTAGGACCTGAATATAAGAAAAATGCCACCTTCAAAGGATGACTTCCTTGATGTAGAACTCGGATTTCAACTTGTATTGTGATATTTCAAAGGTGCTTCCACAACATTAATGAACTTTTAGGGCGCTTTTGCAACATCAATGACTTTATATAAAAACATCACTAACCAGATACTTGACAAGAGAGGGATGACCTTGGGTGAGACATGTAACGATGCTTAGAGTATGTGGCTCAAACAACCACATTTTTTGACGTGAGTTGAAATAGGAAATTGGAAAAATTTGGTGGGTGATAGCGTCTCTCACTGGGGATGGGGTGCCCTTTTGTCATGCCAAAGAAACTAAACAAAAATGGTGACTCAACAAACCAATTACTTATCCACTGGAAAAAATTGAACAACTATAACCTCCGGTGACATGAAAGACTCGAAAGGTAATTACGATACACACTATAAAGGAAAAGGACAAAAAAAAACAAAAGAAGGTGAACAACTAAACTAAACAAGCCAAAAATTTCCTAGACTGTAGACCATCATGATGACTAAACATTTGTTTGGTGTCGACTTTGTTATATTATTCTTGTCGCCATTCAATAGTTTTGTACCAACTTAATGGTTATGTTCCTCTAGTAACCGTTTGGGTAACCAACAACTATAAGTTTGGTCCTTTAAATAGTTTGTCACCTGTTAGGGTAGGGGAATTGATACTACGTCGTCCTTGTACTGTATGAATTGTATCAAGACTTGTCTTTTATTAAATACAAAATTGCTATTAGACCACGAAGTTAAATGGTCGACTCGATTGGTGGAGTAACCAAGAGATGATAAAGTCTATGATCGGCAACCAATTCTATAAAACCATCAAGTGAAGTACGAAGCAAAAGCCAAGGCCGAAGCATAAGAAAACGTCATAGCCAAAGGTGGCGCTGAAACCAAGAAAGAGTTCAGTCGGAGCTAGTGGACTCTACGCTAGTCATAGTAAGGAGTGGGTAGAGATTTCACGGCCCCTTCCATTGGAAGGATGTGTGGACTTTGATAACTAGTTTGGGTTGGAGGGTGTTACCTAGGGATCACGTGAAAGTCTCGGGCAGCCCAAATGACAAGTCGGAGGGAGTTGCACAAAAAGGGAGTTGACGACATGTAAGATAGTGTATAGATCTCTGCTGAACGAATGATCAAGCATAGGGATGTGTCCAATAGTGCTAAGAGAGCAGAGGAATGTCTGACACAAGCCTTCTTAAAGGGGAGATTTGTATTAAAAACACCATGCCAGAGCCATGGTTACCCCATCATTTCCAACCCAAGAAAAGCAAAATCTGCCAAAGTTCATCGGTGATGGATTGGAGGATCTTGTACGACACTATAGAATGTGCATCACTCTCTGGATTGCCAGTGGGTATACAAATGAATGTAGGTGGCTAAGATGTTTTCCAACCACCCTTCGGGGCATGGCTATTTACTGGTAATAAATGCATCAAGATCGAAGAAAGCAACACGACAAACATTTAGGCAAGTCTTCAAGAAAGAATTCAAACAACTGAGGGACGATAATGAGATCGTTGCTGAAATCCATAATACCTAGCAGGGTAAACAACAATGTTTGTGCCTATAACAAAAGGCTCAAAGAACTATTGGGCAAACTTGAAAAAGAACTTGTTGACAACTTGAAGGAGTGATGGTTAATTGAAGTGTTGGTACCCTTGTTGCGGAGGACAAATGTGGTCCCAGCCTTATCTTACAAAGATGCATACAATTGAGCAGTGGACATTGAAAGTGAGAAAAAGACGTCTTGCTTGAAAGGATGTGAAGAATATGACCCTAACTCCAATGATTACTGTGAACCTAGATTAATACGAGCCTTGAGGAATGACATGCTCATGATGATGAACTAAAGTGAGACAATAAGAATGAAAGCAAGGATCTTTTGTGCGAGATTTGTCAAGTTACAAGGTATTCAGTCAAGGATTGCTTGTATAATTTGCAGAATAAGAGTAGCCAAGTGTTGTTCACATAAGGAGAGCCATTGACACCACTTACCACGCCGCCAAGAAACTACTGATGAAAGAATAATACTAGAGGCAAGAGTTGGATTCAGTACGACTTTGAAGGATGGGTAATTATATGGTGTTGGGAGTGCAATGAGTGGGGCC
Organism: Torreya grandis; assembly: GCA_037957365.1. Lineage (NCBI taxonomy): Eukaryota > Viridiplantae > Streptophyta > Pinopsida > Cupressales > Taxaceae > Torreya > Torreya grandis. Next base: position 5,459,864 of record JARHVA010000141.1, read on the forward strand.
ATTTTGCAAGAGATTGCCCTAACCAAAATGACACCAGACTTTTTTGTAGAAGGTGTGAGCCCAGGGGCCATAACAATGGCTTTTGTCCAAAGCAAGGCAATGTCAATATGATTGACGTAGTAGAAGGCAAGGAAGTTATGGAAATTCCCAGAGCACAAGTGAAGGAAGCCAATTACCTCGACCCACATACGGAGAAGGAAAGGTTGGCCGAAGCAAGGGTGGAAGTCGAGAGGGCCATGGTTGATGAATGATGTCCACCACATGAACATACAAGTACAATGACAAGCAGACAAAGTTTGACAAAGTTATTACACATGTCTTGCAGACCACTATATTAGTTAAGATAATTGACTTATTGCAAAGCATTCTAGAACTTGAGAAACTTTTAACTGCTTCCATGACATTCGCCTGAACATGGAGCATACAATGGTGCACCTAACATCGGGTGATGGGGAGAGGAAAAATCAAAAGATTGAACCCTTTGTCGAGTTCCCCTTGTCAGGGGACCAAGTAATCGATCCTATGCTCCTAACAACGAACCTAGCTTTACAGCCAACAATTATGCATAAATAATTTTTTTGGCGTGAATGTTCTTTCAGAGGAGACTTGCAAGAGTCTTAGGAAGCAAACTATGTGGCCTTTGACATTCCAACTAGTAGGAGCAAATCAACATGGCATTAAGGTATTGGGTGCCCTGATGGGACAAAAGGTAATGATTCGAACCCAACCCTTTTTGTTGAATTTTATGGTTGTCTCATTACAAAAGAACGCCGATGATGCACTATTTGGTCGGGGCTAGTTGATAGTAGCCAAAGTCGATCATAATTGGAAAAAGAATTTGATCTCCATTGAAAACAGAGGATGGAAGTATGTCAGAAAATTAAAGATTTAGGCAGGCAGTGAGGAAGCAACCTCAACAGAATCATTGGATTTGGACTTCAAAGAAGAACGTTTAGTTGATGGGAACCATAGTACGATTGAGGCGAATGATGAAGGGATCTTGGAGTTACAATCGTGCTTAGAAGATGATACAAATTTCCTCAATGATTTGTTCCATTGGCATATGGAAGGCTTCGAAGCGTTCCACCTTGATTGCAATCACGACGAGATTCTGGAGATTCAAGATGACTAAGTCTTGTAGTGGGATGGGTAGAAGCAAATGTTGATGATGCAAAGTTTGACACTAAGTTGATCCACCAAATGGAATGGGTAGTTGCAATGATGTCCAAAGCATTGACCTCTATGGCCTTGAACGTGGAATATATTAATAAAAAATTAATAAGAGGTGAAGTACGACCTATTTTAAAAGTACAGTTGGATATGACGGATAAGGTTGATAGGAACGTACAAAGAGTCATCAGCTATTGGCCAATCGGAGCTATGTTGAGATAAAGGAAGCATTGCCGTGACCATTACTGGCAGAACATGACTTTTAAATCACATGCACTTGTTTTAAAAAGATGATGGAAGTCTGCACACAATAAATATTTAAGGTACACATTTTTGGTCAACAAGCCGTATTGTTGGAATTTTAAAAAATATCATAGGGATTGCCATTTCGTCTCCATCCCATAATGAATAATGGGGCAATGTACCTAGCAAATGTTGATGATATGAGATGTACCGATGCAACGAGTGGGGTCAAATTAAAAGTTTTTTGGAGGACAACATAAAATATTAATATTGGGCTTCTACAACTAGAAGATATAATCTTAGGGCTCACCAAGCACAAAAATCGAAGGACAAGCAATGGGACGCATATATTAATAATACTCAAACCACATGTACAAACATTTTTGGCAATTGCGGAGAAATAAATTGGTGATGATACCAAAAGTGAAGCAAGGGCACTTTGTATAGTTGGAGAAGCCCAATTATTGGATAAATCTACACGGTAGTAGACCGTACATTCACAAATGTTGTTGGCTCATTCCATCAAGGCTTGGAAATTGATGGCAGGCTTTTGTCCCTCCCTCGTGTATCGCAGTGGACAAGTTGTCTCCTTGCACAACAAAGACCGTATGGCCAGTGCCCGCAACTATCTAGTCACCCACACTTTCTGTACAACTTGCACCATGGTCTCCGTATGTTGTGCCTATACGTCCCACTCACTTTCCACTAATTGTCTGACCAACAAAGCATTATAGTTCAGGCAACAATAGTGTATGACTAGGACAAGCCAAGAGATAGGGTCTAGTAAGGAAGCTGTACGACCACCTCCTTTGACTTTAGCTATGCCATATGAATCGCGATTTGTTTGCTTCTTTATGTGCTTTATGTTTGTCTTTTGCCCATAAAAATGTCAACTCTTCAACTTGAGTTTTTGTCACAAAATAAGAAATCATGATTTTTCTTCTACAAACTCGTTGTTCTGGTTTGCAATATCAATGAACTTGCATGTTTTGTTTGCACCATCATTTCTTTGTTCAGTCTGCAATGTTTTTCCTTCAGAGCATGTCTGCACTTTCTGTTCCCTCTACTCCATGCGGCTGCCTTTATCGCAAATCCATCATTGCAGATCACAACCTCACTTCACCATTTTTGTGTGCTCCTAGTCTTTTCTTGTGAACCTCTTCGACTCTTTGTTCCATTTGTGCTTGACTAGGGGATTCACTGAATGCTTGCTCTGATACTAATGTTGGTAAGAACAAAAGAAGGAATGGATAGAAATGGAAGGCACATTGACATACTTGTGTGGATTGTTTTTTATTAATAAAAAAGAAGTTACATACAATTGAGTAGGTTGATCACTGAACATTAGTTAGTAGCTAATAGTTAATTAATAGACTTAATAGGTACTTGTGAAGGAAGTTCATATCCTCACCTATTCAAGAGCTAAAGGAGTAGGTGGAAGACAAGGTTGAAGAGTCCAAGACAAAAGAAAAAGCAATGTTGGTTGTAGTATATTGATATATGCATCACCACAAGAGGCAACAATCATAGAGGCATAGTGGGGAGCATCAGATGAGCAATGACTACAGGTGTACATGGAATCAAAGAATCAAATACTATGGATGTGCTTGAAATCAAAAAAGCAACGACTATGGACATATATAGACTCAAAGTAGCAACAACTATTGTTATGCACAACATCAAAGGAGCAACAACTATGGGCAAGTGTGGAATTGGAGTGGTACAGAGGAAGCATGGCATCATCAAAGGACACTCACCTATCAAGATTGCATATGAATGGATGATCAAGCATGATATCAGGTGAACACGGATATGCGGAAGTCTTACCACTTGGTCCCTTTCCATGTTTTGAGGGAAAAACATGTTAAGGGGGTGGACTATTAGGTTATAAGGGAGTGGAATGTTATATAGCCATGGACATGATATTATGATGTATATGAATTATGGACTAGCCAACTTGTGGTACACATGATTGATTTTTAGATAGGAAGGGCCCAATGGGTGACTTTTGGAATGGGTCAAATGTGTAACTTGTGAAATAAGTTATATTTGGTTAGTAGTCACCCTAATGTGTGAAGGGTTTACCCTCCCCCGGTTTACCCTCCCACATTATTATTAGATAAGTGACCACATATTGGGGGAAGCTATCCTGGTAAATCATCATGGATCACGGATCATGGATCATAGATCATTTCTATTATAAAAAATAGAGTAGAATGACAGTTTGGATCTCCTGACGGGAGATATCTCAGAGTGGTTCCTTAAGGAATTTTGTATGGTGTAACCCTACCTTAAGGGTATTTCCATTCTATTTCTCAATATATTGAAGACTAGGGCACATTAGCCCACCACACCTCTTATGTTGTGCATTTATGTTCTTTTTCTATCATTATTCTGTATACTGGATGTTTGACTTTAACACGGAAGATGATGTGTCACGAGGCCTCTAGGTGTCAAAGATATTGTCTGATTGGTTATTTGAGGTGTGTCTCTTCATTGTTCTTACTTTGTCTTGGGGTTCCCATCGGGTCCAATATGCTGATGCAAACTTCGAAGTGGACTACATGGGTCATTCGCAATTGAAAAATAAGGTCATCTCGACTATCGGGTGATGATGGTGTGGTGAAAATTGCCAATGGAGTTCACATTAGACTGTGAGCCCTTTCTGAATATTTTCAGATCAGAAGACTTTATCATTGGAAACTTAATTGCATGTGAGAGGTGACTATTAACTGACATGTATCTTTCTTTGTTGACTCAAAGAACTAGTGATGCATGTTGTATGTATTAGATCTAGAATAGTGAATAAAACAACTTTTGTTATGTATGGATGTCAACTATATGTTCATGCCCTGACACTTGTTGAGGGAGCTCTATTGGCCATTCTCCCAAATTACATTGCTGTCCACTGTTGGAGAATTGTATCTTGCATGTATTAAATGAATAAATGCCAAGCTCTTATTCCTATTATGAGTTCATCTATTTGTGAATAAATTCTAGTTTGGTTTGTTGTGTATATTTGGTTTCCATTTTCTATACTACAAATGGTTGAGGGCAAGGCGTCAGTGGAAGTTTAAGCCTCTTGACAACCCCTGGAGACATTAGGTTCTTTTGATTACCATTATCCATGATAATATGAAAAGTTTGACCTTGTACCCACAATTAGGAACGGAAAATACACTCTCTCTTCTTTAGGTTCAGAATATGTAGTTGCAAATGTGGTGCCAGGGTCTGCATCTATAATTTGTTTACCTCCATCTTTGGATTGTTGGTGTTGTTTGCATTTGGTCTATCATGGCTTTTTTGGAGTGATGTTTTTTCATTTGAATGATTACATGTGTTTTGGACATTGCACCACTTTCCAAGTTTTTGTTGTTGATTTTCTTCAAGAGATATCTTTGTTGTTTTATTGGGCATTTGCATTTGGTAGCGAGGATCTCTGCTATGGCGCTTGTCAGATGTAATGCCACATTTATCTTTTTTGGTCCATGACTTTTTAGTTTGAGAACCATGTGAAAGAAAGGCACCTCAATGAAGCCATGCTAAGGGAACCAATAAAGCCATATGATAAAAATTCAAATAACTATGAAAAAGGAACTCCCCTCAATGAAAGCATGCAAAGATAGTTGATGGAGACTGAAATTAGAGACCAAGGCTGGAGATCAAAGCTAGCTCTAATCAATATCAAAGTTTGAAAGATCAAAAACTTCATCATTGATCACCGCAGAAGGGTCAATAGAGGATCTGATGACGTCCATGAGAAAATGACTTGGGCTAAGAGGGTTTAGACAATCCTAGGAGGGACCAAGGTACTCTCATAGAACCTCTCATTAACATTCATGGTTGATGATCCTTTAGAGGCAAAGAGAAAACTGCTAATGGCTGCCAGGCATCATAGTCTGGTTTGTGAACAATTTGGCCCTCTACATTGGAGATGAGAGGAGTAGATCCACCATTCCTGACACAAGAATAGGAGTTGTGGAGTACCCTAGTGGCAGCTTTGTAGAGAGGGATGTTGTCTGACTATTATATCTCCTTATGTGTGTGAAGCTGTAGTCTGCAAAGGTTGTTTAACAACTCCGATAGCTGGAATAGGGCCGAAAGGAGGCAAGTAGCTTGGTACTCCTAGGATTCCCTTGTAAAGCCCCATTTCTAGAAGTGACAACCAACCGAAGATAAAATGTCAAGCACCTCTTTTTGGGATTTGGGGAAAAGGTGGCTTGGGAACCTCCTGAGTATATGTACAAAAAATGCTATTTCACTGGAATTTTTTCATAGATAAAATACCTGAAAATAAAGTTATGTTGTGTCTCCACTTCCTAGAGAGAATAAAGATGCAATATCCAATCACCTTGCGAAATACGGTGGTCTATTTCAACTAGCAACTGGTTAAAACTGTCTTCAGCTGGCCAAGTGGAATCCAAAAGCCATGTGACCTATGATGTTGGAGGTAGCAGACAACTGATGGTGCTGTCAATAATCTACAAGAAATGCTCTGTATAGAAACCCATCTTGGGGCATAGAGGCTGCAGGGGTGAGCTCCAAGTGAACGGAATATATTTTACGATATATGTCCTCCATGATAGCTGTATTGATGCTTTAGTAAAATAGCTCGTGTAAAAGCTATGGCTCTGTTCCACCAAGTTCCTTTCTAGGAGAGATGAAGAAACACAAAAAGGGGATGCCTAGAGGCTAAAGTACTGCCAAAATCCCAGGAACAATATTTGAATAGTAAAATTGCATGGGGACATGAATGGGTGGATCTTGATGAGGGACTGAGGGGTGGGGAGTTGGGACATATACAGGGCCAGCATTATCTTGAAGTGTATGAATGTTAAGAACAATAACACCATTTTGACAAATATATTATTTTGGCCAGATTAGGGCAATATAAATAATCCATGGCTTTATAATAGTTCAGAATCTTTTCCTTCTGATGTACAAGTTTTACTCTTGGTTGAATTTTTTTGAGATCCTCCTTGATAGTTTAGCATTGCAAAAGAAAGGAGGTGAGGAGTCGCATTTATGTCCAATAATGACCAAAATGGGTCAGCCTGGCTCAAAGCATGGTAAGAGTTATGATGGATCCTTTTTGCTACAGACTAAGACCTTGTATGATATATTCCGGCATAACCATTCTCTCGCATCATATTTGAATTGAAAGGGGGCTTTGCAGGATACTTAAGATTGGTGCGTGCAATGATGCTGGGCCATTTGGAGAGTGTGGGTAGCATTTTATCTGCAAATATTAGCTGACCAGTTTTCTGTCAGAGTTTGGCTATTCAGACTAGACTCTTTGGCATCCTTTTTCTTTGGAGAAGACACTGCATAACGAGTTTGGATGGAGATAGATTTAGTACATATATTATTTCAAGAATGGGCATATTTGGAAAATATGTCAAATTTCTAGATGTCGGTGTGAACGTTGGCACATTCTTGATGTTTGCTTCCATGGGCACAATGCCTCTGTTTAGCTGATAAAATGTCAATGGTTGTACTTTATCGATTTATGATGTAATGTAAGACATGTGCTTCATAAATATAGTTTATCCAAAGATCTGTTAGCTCTATGTGCATAGACAGGTGCATGGCGGGTGATCCAGAACACGTAAACCGGACCCCCATGGGCTTCATAAGATTTCGTGCATATTAAGTGTTTATAATCTAGTATCATCTTTAACTGATATGCATACCAGGCTTCCTTGTTTGTATGTTTTATGTTTTGTTATCATGTAGATTGCTTGGGCACTGCCTTGAATTATCGGACATAAGTTATTTGGCAATTTCATCTTCTGGTCTTTGGCCATTTATGGATGACTCTAATCTTTTTCATTCGTTCCCTTCCTACTTAAACTTTATCTATGCTATGGGGAAGGCTTGAATTGAAAAATCAACTGTCATTCATTCTGATGATTATATTTTATATGGGTGCAGGGTAGTTATCACCCCGGTCACAATATAGATAATCATAATCATATCATGGTTTCTCATGCAACAAAGAGTTCCCTATGTTTCATAATTTTCTTGGATTTATCTATTTTTAATTAACATCTTGCACGTTTGAAAGACGTATTGCATTGACAAAAAAGGTTTTCTACAGAATTTATAATGTTCTGTGATACCTTAAGGTGGAAGCTAACTTTACTTTACAGGTCATCAGACACTTCGATGGATGCAAAGCAGATTTAGTTGTATGTGATGGAGCTCCTGATGGTAAGCAATAAGACTGAGCTGTAGTAGTAGCGCTAGTAGCATGATTTTGATGCATCTGTTCAGGAGAGATTGATGTAGTATTTGACATCTCATTTAATATTGATTTCTTCTTAAATGTGCAGTTACTGGACTTCATGACATGGATGAGTTTGTACAATCACAATTGATTCTAGCGGTAGGAATCATTCTTTCTGAATGAAATGTATATTCTGCACATCTGGCATCGTAACTTTAACTTTATATATATCTAGACCCTGGGCACATTTTAAAGCGACCAAAGAAGACAATGGGGAGGAATAGCTCCTTTCAATAATGTTCAGGATATTGTTGATAATATATAATTTCTATATGCATATTTTCTGTGTTAGAGAGAGGCTAACGCTGAGATCTGTATAGGTGCAGTCTTCCTTTTGTTAGGTATTATAGTCACGACTTTGAAAAGAGTCGTGACTATTGAAAATCACTCCAAATTATGATTGGTGAAAATAACTCCAAATCAATTAGGCATTATGTTACATGGTGTATGGGTGGAATGCATGTTGCACATGACATCATTTGTTGTCCTCGTTAGCAAGTATAGTTGGTGTGTAATGTAGAGAATAATAGGCGGCATGAAAAGAATGTCAGGTGGCGTGTGGTTGGTATTAGGTTGTAGGTTGTTGAACAATAGGTATTAGGTACTAGGTTGTTGAATTTATGTATAAGTAGATGGGCCAGTACTCTGTGATTTTAATGAAGAACATTGTCTTATTTCCCCCTCTGGCTTTTGTCTCATAATTACATGAACTTTCATGGATACAGGTTGACGAATATGTATCTTACAATGGGTTTAGGATAATTGTGTTTATTTTGTGTGGTTGCATTTATTTGTGTCTTTGTGTATCTTCCTGGAAGATAAGACAATTAGGGTATCACAGCTCTTGTTGATATCTGAGAGCCTATAATTGAGAGCCATTTATTGTTGCGATACTGCATGCCATGAGACTCTGAGCGCAGCTGCGAGAGTGAAAAATGATGGTGCTTCTGTGGGCCAGTGAACTTTTCTACCAGAAAAGTGCTCAATGGTTGAGGACTGTCCATCTATGGCTATTTATATTGGTACCCTAACCACATGGGTTCGGGGATTTACTGTGTTGGGTTTACCCTTGTTTATCTTAAGTGCTTTTCTTTTTCTTTCTTTTATTTAGTCGTTGACCCTAGCGTCCTTTTACCCTAGCACATTCTATTGTACTTGGATGTATTCTGGAATCCCATTACCCACTTTTAGTCATTTGTGGACATTAATATAATTTGTTTGTTTGTTTCTTTCAATATTGTGAATTTCAATTAGTAGCAATCATTACAACAATATAATTGCTATCGTGATTATGTGTACGTGTTGGAGGTTATATAACATCCAGATTTGTGCGAGTGAAGGCAAAATATTTTCATGTGTTGTCATTACATACTTATATAATTTGGTTTTCTTTCTGGCCCATTTAGGCTATCTGTATTATAAAACTAGAAGCATGTTAAGGTTTAGTTTGTTACAAAGTTTTTTATGAATATATGCAAAAGATCCATGAAACAGGTAGATATTCCAATGGCGAAGCATTTTTTTTAAAAGGCTTCCAAATGGAATGTAGCAGTGTTCTTGTTTGATTTGGTAAATTCCTCATATGGGGTGGCCTTCAGCTTAGATGCCATGGCTGAGGGGTATCTCTTCTGTCAAATTCACCCAGTACTTGCACTTCGCCTCATCCCTTGGGGTACGCCACATCTAGATTTGGATGTGGTAGTTTACCCGATTTCGACATTCAGCATGTAACATGTCTTCTGGGGATTTGAACACGGGTCTCCAGTATGAAAGCCCCAATGATTTACCACTTGAGCTCATCCCATTTGACAAGGAGCAATGCGTTTATTTCTGTGGCAGTGACTTAATTGTTGCAAAGACTAGGTAGTTTCATTATCTTCTTAATAGTTGCATGTAGTCTCGTTTCTATATCAGGTAGTGTTAAGTGCATATGGATTCTATTTTAATTTGGTTTGTGTATAAGATGTGGGAAATATTTTCCTTCTCTTGCATGCACATTTTTTTCATTCTTGTTACAGAAACATCATCGTTTCACAATTTTTATGCTATAGAGCTTTGTGGTTGAGTCTGTATTTTCATTGAGCCAGTTTTATTTCCGTAAATACTTCTTTATATCTAAAATTGGAACATGGCAATAGGTTTATGGTGGCAGGCAAGGACATTAGCCCCTTCGCCTCATATTCATGCTTGACTGTGCTGATTCTTTTTTGTTCCAAGTACTATGCTTTTTGTGGTTATGTATTTATATTTCTTTCTGGTGCTTATAAGTTATTGCTTTCCAGTGGACCTCCCGATGTGAATAAGTGCTTTGTTAGTTGACCTTAACCAGTATCTTTTCTCTTTATATAGCTTAGTATAGCATGCCATAGATGTTGTAGATAATTCATTAGATGATTTCCATCTGATCTATTTTTATGTGTTTGATTAATTTGTATGGATTATAGTTCCAAGAAAGGTTCTTTCATTTGCAATGGTTGACCACTTGTAAGTTTTGTCATATTGTAGGCTCTGACGATTGTAACCCATGTACTGAGGGTTGGTGGAAACTTTATTGCAAAAATATTTCGTGGCAAAGATACTAGCCTTCTATATTGTCAGGTATGCCACTTAATACCTTTATGTTTCAAATGATTTAGTGGCGACAAATTAGCAAATTGTTAGATCTGCATTCAAACAACACGTCAAGGAATATAGAAAAGAAGGAAATTGTTTAGACTTGCTGTTATGCCAAAAATTATCATAAAGAGAAATCTTTTATATTTGGGCTTATGTAATGCTTCTTTCCGTACAAGTAATCACATCACAATCTAGCTATAGTAAAATTTTCCTTGCAAACTGGATTAGAATAAAATGTTTTGTTGCCTAACATTCAAGATGTGGAATCTAAGTAACTTAGTTTTTCATTACAAGTTTTAACATCAAGATGAACTGTGCCAAAATTTTGATGTCCATTTGAAGCAGCCATGACTCAGCAGGGCAATCTGATTCTCGTGCAGATATGTTAAGACAGCTGAGTTGTTACACGGTAGCAATTAGTTTATTGAAGAGATAGGATTGTACATGGATGGTAAGCAATTCCTAGGAGAGTTTTTAGAATGTTATGCCAGTTCAATAAATTTCAATCTTGAGGGGATCTTCATTAAAGGGTTGAAACCCATCCATATTTTGATTGTCTTGATAGTGCCCATGTCTATTCTCTCGTAAATATACATCTAGTTCCCAATGTAGCTCGTGGTGTGTACTGTAAGTAATTTTGATTGCCTTGAGCCTTTCAGTACTATCCCATTTACAAGAAAGCCGGACAGATTTTTATTTTGATTTATTGCTCACACATCCTAAGAAGATCATAGTTTGAAAGAATTCTCGTTAGGTTCTTCGAGACATGCTTTTGATCCATCAAAGAGTTGGTGAATCTTATGGATTTCATAAGCGGCAAATTAACAGGGAAGGCACTGATATTGGAGTCTAGTGCGATTGCAGACAAACCCAACTAGCATCTAGGACCAATCAATATTGACACAATTGTTTTTGAAAGATCATTTTATCATCTTAATAGCTGTCTTGAACATAACGTTTATTGAGAAACGTGCATAGCAGCAAGGGCTACGTTGAAACACTGTCTGGCTGCAAGGTAGCCACAGCTCTATAATAAAGCATCCCTATGTGCCTTGCCACTGAAACTGTATACCATCAAAATCTACATGTCAAAGGAATGAAATTTTAAAAGCAATTCATACATGCATTGATGGATATAATTATTGTGTATTTCTTCCATTCTTATAAAAAGCAAAGTGATTCAACACCTTTCATATTGGTATTCAATTGAATGTTCATGTTGAATGAAGTTTTTGTCCTAAGCATACTTGTCTCTTAAAAGCCATTCTCTTGCATCTTCTGTAAGTTGTAATTACTATCCCAAACAGCATGATCATGTATTTCTGTTGATAATTGCTCTGCATTTTTCAGTGCTTAAATAGCAGATGTTTGAGCATGATATATCTGTCTACAATCACATTTCTATTTGGTGCAGTTTACAAATGCAGAGGCCCATAAAGCATTCTTTTATTTAATTCCAGTGAATATTTTCAAATACTGAGGCTTTTGTGGTTGATCTTTGATGCTACAGCTTAAAGTGTTTTTTCCTACAGTGACTTTTGCAAAACCAAAGAGCAGTCGTAATTCTAGTATAGGTAAGCATATCATATGGGAAATCCTAGTGACATAAAAGTTTATATTTCATAAACAAAGTGTAAATTACAATTTTGCCATAATGTAAGAGAAATCTAGTTTTCGGATTATTTGTTCTTTGTATGTGAGAAAAATCTAGTTCTAATTGTATATGCATTTTGGAAATTGAAACTATGTGATTGTGAAGTTTTGAGAGTAATATGTACTGTTAAGGCTGTTTTTTGTCTTTGCTACATCAACAAATTCACCTTTTAAAAAATATATTCGTGCACCATGAGAGGTTTCCTTATTACGAGCCACTAAGTGTTAAGAGGAAAAAAATCTAGTTCCTTATCTTATGTTATACCTGCCTTTCTTTACATAGGTAATATGTACATCATATGTACCTAGGTGTACTATACACAAATCTTTAATTATGTAATTAGTTGGCTAAGATATGGTGGATGCAACTACCAGACCTATGCACGACACCCTATATATGGGTCATTCTGTATACTTCAGAAAAGTGAGGCATTCCTCTTGCACAGAACTAATCATTGTGTCTGGTGTCTTACATATTGTGTTTTCTAAATTTATGCTTTATGCTTCCTGATGTTACATGTGTGTGGTTATGAATGGTGTGGGTACACAACCAGTGCTAAAGCCTCAAAACTTGGGTATGCTGGTGTGAGGGTGCAGTGGTAGACAGCATGCAGGCCACCTGAAAATTGGGTACGCTGTAACATTAAAACATCAAACATCAAAATTGAAAGTTTTAATGCAAGATCATCATGAAACATAGTAAAGTTGAAATCAAATATATAATATCATACTGACATAATTCCATTTTAATGCATCAATAAATGTAATGATCCGATTACAAAATAAGTATAATATCCAGTGTGTTTAAGAACTGTTTGTTACTACATGTAAATCAAATGACAAAATCATATAGTTGACATATGTTGTCAGAATTTGACAAAAAAAAAGGAACGAGTACTGAATCAAGACAAGTAATCTTTGTTGGCTGTAAGTTGAAGGCTTTCAGTCTCTACTTGCTAGATGGTTGCTGAAAAACATTGTTTGCTGGGAATATTCTGATGAGAAGAATGGCAGTTGAGAACTAGAGTTAAGTCGAATGAATAGAACGATGATAGATATTAGATAACGTTAAGGTTGTCATTTGACATATTTTTATGTTTTTTGTTTTACTTTTTACTTTTTTACAATTTTACTTATTTATAATTTTACTTTCTTATTGCTTTTGCTTTTGTATTGTATTTTTAATAGAGTGCATATCCCAATTAGGGTAAAATATCAGGTGTGTTGGGCTGCACCCAGTACGTCTAGGGTTCAGAAAGGAGTGCATTTTTCACCCACCCCCACATACCAGGTACAAGTGCATTTCAGGTGCCAGCCAATTTCAACCTGGTATGTGCACCCAGACAACCTTGATGCTTCCCCTTTAAAGACTGTTTCTTAAGATCAAGTCTCTTGGAATCTGTTGAGAATAATGTTTAGAGATGTGAAACTCTCTTGCTCAACCCTTGTTAGTTTGGGTTCACATGTCTGGGTACAGGGTACAGCGTGCTGGTACCCAAAACTGGGTATGCAGGTAGAGCTGATATTTTGTGCGTTTGTAACTCACAATGAAATTCAAAATTAATAAATAATTGTCGCAATGATAGTGAAAACTGAAAAGTATTGGAAAAATACTAATGACACATGAATATTGACTTATGATTCAGATTATCATATGCCCATACCCTACTCTACTCTCATAAAAGCAACCTTCCTACATGCTGTTCACAATGCAAAAACACTGCCCATTATGCAAATTTAAAACCCCTCCCACAATGCAAAAATATCCACCACAGTTGAAGAAAGCCGAAAAACAACAAAACAGTCCTAGCTGTAGATCTTTTTCCGGATGCTGCAAAATGTCTGTAAAAATAATGCAAAACTTCCTTATATACAAGTTTGCAGATGTGTTTTGTGGTTTGTTCATGTATGGGCAGGATGTCAATTCAGAGAAATCAGCACTGTTCTTTCTGAATTTCCCAGCAAGGTACAAGTACAAGATCATAAACATTATTGGTTTTCATGCGGCACGCTTAACTAATAACTAGCATTTTCCCTGCAGAACAGACCTCTGGCAGCCACCCTTTGGGGAAAACTGCGGGTCAAATCCAAGAAAAAACACAACACTGGACACACTTTATATAGGCTTTACAGGCTATGTCTGTAATGTCCCCTTCCTAGCCTATTCAGCAATTTGGCAGAGTTAGCCTATTCAGTTGTTCCTGTAGGCTAATGGGGTTTGGTTAGGGAACTTTGGTGACCATTTATCTAGCATGGTGTGGTTGGGAGTTGCGTAATGCCCTTTTGTGGAGTGTTTTTGGTGATTTCTCCCATACTTACTATTTTTAGTAAGTCAGTTTCGGGCACCGACAGAGCCAGTTGCCAATCCTGCTATTTTTAGTAGTGTTGGTGGGAGCAGTTGATATCCATATTTTAATATTCAATTGGTCCGGTGCAATTATTTTAAATAACTTAAAGTTATTAAGGTGAAATTAAATATTTAACTTATGTTATTTTATAAAGTTACTTTATTAAAGGGACAATGGGAGACATAAGGAAATATTATAAAGCGAATATTGGTATAACTTAAGTTGGGTGCCAAAGAAGGAGTCATAAGGGGATGTTTTGATTCAAAAGTAAATTCTTTTATTTCCCCAAGGGGGTCGTGGGGTTTTGAGAGGGATATATAAAGTGGCTTTGAGCTCATTTCTCTTTATGTTGGATTGAATATTGGTTATTTTTCTTGTTCTTGGAGGAGTTCATTCTTCTCAGGGTTTGTGAGGACCGAATCCCTTGCAAGCAACATTCTCTACGTTGTTGAAGAGATACAATCTGGAGAATATTGTGGTGGTTTCATACAAAGTTCATAGTTGGGCTTCATTGATGTGCATTTCTTCCTTTTCTTCAGTTGTTGGAGCTTCGTATTTCAGAGATCGTGCATTGAGACTAATTGGAGGAAGGTATTTGAGGATTGTTGGCTGTTGTAAACCCTTAGTTAGCCGTACCATTGCACAAGCTGGCCTTACAACCTCAAGGAGGGCGTGAGGGGTTGCAAGCTGGATGCGTAGGGCTGAGGAGCACTCAGCAACTTCGAAGGGAGTGGAGACAATAATTTATGAAGGTCAAATCAATCACCTTCATACTTATAGTTTGCTGGTTATATGATGTACAAAAAATTATTATGGCTCACATTTTTTGGGTATGTTAGTTTTTGATAAGTTGTACTTTTTTATGAATGGGGTTATCGATATATTTGAGAAAAAAGGCTTATTCTGATTAGCAAACAAATCTGGAATTTTTTGCTCCTTGTATTTGGAAAACTGTGAAATTTCCTGAATTATTTCTTGCTGCAAATCTGTTATATTTCTGTTCATTATTGCAGGAAATATTATTGGCATATCCTCTTCACCATTCACAACATCAAACAAACAAACAAAGCAAGACAAACAGGGCTGCATACTACAATGCCTGTCTAATGACATTATTGTCACTACTGCAAATGTGAGTCCTATCTCAAAAAAATTGGGAAACAATTCATCTGGCAGTAGTGCTCCGATCCTTTCAAATATCATCTGGTGGCATGGATTGTATCACAAAACCTAAAGCACTCGGGGAAATTCTTAAACAATTCAATAAAGCCCTTTCAATGAAGCTAGTATGGAACCTTTACCAGCAGGCCCACAGTCTTGACCCTCTCTCCTCAATGCCTGCAGTCATGGGTTTTCCATCTGGAAAATGTTATGTCAAGGTATGCCTTTACAAAAGAACTCTCTTCATTTAAAGTTAACAAAGGACAATGGGGCCACTTTTGGCAAGACAAGTGGAATACCTTTCCTGGATTGAATGCAAATTTGATCCTAGAGCCCCTATGGCAAGCCATGGACACATACAATTCGATTTGATTTGCAGACTTTATCCTCATGGACAACATTAATTCCCTTGTATCACAGAACCAATACAACATTCGTGCCTTCCAATCAGCCTTCCTGCAGCAAGTAGAGTTGCTGATCAGAACTCTTAAGCAACATTGCATGGTAATGAGTAACCAACAGGATGCTATTCATTGCGGTCATGACACATCAGGTCAATGTACTGTTATCTCAGCCTACCAAAGCCTACAAGAGCTGGAGCCACTGTAGGAGGTAAGTTGTCTGAACTCTGGTCTTTTTAATGCTTGCATTATTTTAAACCATTCATTTAGATTTTTTACAGATGGATTCTTACACCTGAAAAGCAGCACGCTCGTTTTTGACATGGTCCCTCTATGTGTACCATCTGCAACATGGGGAGGATTCTAGAGATCACTTGTTCATGGAATGCCCCCCTAGCACAAAGGATTTGGTAATAGGTGGCAAGATTATATTAATCAACATGGGTCATCCTGACAACCATGTTTGATATGATTTTAAGTGGTCCCTCCCATATGCTAATTCCAAGCATACTTCCCTTTGCCATAGCTTAACCTTTGGATGTGTGTGTTGGGCCTTTTGTGGTCGTCCAAAGAGCTCTTAGTTATCCCAAGCAAATGATTTTATCCCACTATAAGCTTCATCTGCTACCCATTGTCACTATGTTAGATCTTGCCGTAGTGGAAGATTTTGTGGAACTACAAATCCCAAATCATGACCATCTAACCCTACCCAAGTTGGGACCACCCTACCTAGTTCCCTTTCATTAAACTCAATTTCGACAGTTCTGATTTGGGAAATTTGGGAGCAGGTGTGGCCCTCATGCAATCCTTCTAAAAGCTCGCAAATATCGCATTCATCATTTACACATTGAAGGAGACTCAACTTTGCTCATACAAAGGTAGCATCATTTAAATAGGCTAAGTAGGAAGCAAAGGAGGAGCAAAAGCCATCAAGGCGTGGATCACTAGCAAGGGCCTTGTGTAATCTTGCAACTAACATTATCACCCTTCTCAAAGGCTACCAAAGCATTCATTTTAGTCATGTTTGAAGAGGAGCTAACTTGGCTGATCACCTTCCTAAGCATGCAACATCCCATCCCCATGGTCACTTGGTGGTTCATTGCTATTCCAAGTATTCGTTACCAAAATAATATTTACTAAGAATCTTAGTCACTTTTTTCCTTTCAAGCTGTTGTAATGTCCCCCTTTTTAGCATAATTTGCTTATAGACTAAGGGAAAGAAAGAGAAAGGAATTATGTGGGAGCTATTCAAAGAGCAAAAAGGTGAAAAGTACTTGAGTATTCTAATTTTCAGTTGAGTTATGCAAAAAGTGATTTTTATCTAATTTTCACTTATGCTGGGACTTTTTGAGGGTCATGGGCACTTAAGTCGTAATATTGCTTTTATAAGGAAGCTTATAATATATTTTTTTATTAAAAGGAAAAAAGTAACTCTCCCTCTCTATTTTGGGCACCACAATTGGAGAAATGATATAAAAGGAAAGGGAATGCCCATTTGAAAATGTTATGCATTTTTTACATTGAAATTCTTGTGCAAGTATGTCAAGCTTGAACAAGTGACTTGAGGACAAAAACCTTCAAGTGCACCAAGGAATTTGGGGACGAAAATCTCCACTTTTCCACATAGGGCAGCTCTATTGAAGGGCTGTAATTGCGCTTCAATTTTGCATCGTTGTATGCAAGTGGATCTACAAAGGTGTTTTTGGATGCCACCTTCATCAAAGAATTATTGCAGACCCTTCGGAGAGTTGAAAATTCATGATTTGCAGGTCAAAGAGGTGGATGAACTTGGTTTGAAGAGTTTTGCTGATTTTGGAAGAATCTAAGGTTTTTGTAAATTCAAAACTATTGTTGAGGGACTTTCCACGGAGGAAAAATTTTGATTCTAATTTTGTTTGAAAACTAATATTTTTGTGATCATTTTGAGCTAACATTTGCATTGAAATTCTAAATATTCCAGAAGATACAAATTTTTGAAGTTTCAGCTGATTAAGGTAAATAATAAATTATTGAGGGCTGAAACCAAAGAAATTAATTCAGAGAGTTATTTGTATAAGCCTTCCAAGTGGGACAAATTATTTCGGGAGCTTGGAGACCCCTTCTGAAGGGTGGCATGCAAGAAAAACACTCTTCTAAGGTTTGGTAGTATTTTATTTAATTTATTTCAGCTAGGATGATTTGTGTTTGAGCGGTTTTGCAAAGGTTTGGGGCCATTCAATGCCCTAAAAACATCCAAAAATTACCAAAATATTTTGCAACTTGGGCGACCCACTTGTGGATGTTTTTGTGGTGTTTAGTTTTTGAAAAACACAGCTGTACCTTTACATAAAAATCAGATTATTAGTAGGGGTATTTTCAGTCACATCGCCAATTTATTTTGGTCCAAAAAAGGTACATTGTTTTTCAAATATTTGTCAACTAATTGTGGAGTTATTTTGACATGTTTTGCTTGGGTATTCTATAAATTTTCTAGCTAGGACTAGTTGGTTTGTGGAGCATAAATTTTAGGTGTTTGGCAATTTAATTCAAGGGTTTGTTGGGTAAACCCCAATTAGGCCTAGTTGCCCCATTTGGGGACATTATAGTGGTATCAGAGCCATATCTTGGCTATATGGGATTCAGAGTTTATATCAAACAATAACATGGATAAGAGAAGGATGGAAGGTATTACACAAGCCCAAGATCATGGGAATCAACCCTTCAAGATGGTGGACCAGCTTTTGGTTCGTTGGGATTTGATGAAAGATTATGATGAATACTTGACACTTGCACCTCAGTATAGAAATGAAAGGAGCTTCAAGTATTGGTTAGGTTTGAAATATGGCAAAGGGCACCATGAGCACATAGCTACATAGGATGACTTGGGGAAGATAGTTCTTACAACTTTTGATGGTGATCTAGGTATTCTGGTAAAAGCTTGGGTTGACAAGGTAAGTGAGTACCTTGATTTGAGACCTAAAGGTAGAAAGGAAGCATTAATTTTTGTCATTCAACATTTGGATGGGGCTGCCCATGAATGGTGACATCATGGTTGGGTGACACAAGGACATAGCACTATTGGGACACATGAAGAATTGTTGGAAAAGATAGTTGATAAGGGAAAGAAGATGGAGCCACCTATGCTTAAATCAATAAGGGCACATAACAAGGAATTTCAACTGGATGAAAGACAGCCCATAAAACAAATAACAGAGCCTAATTTCCAATTGTACAAGGGGCAACCACTCCACAAGTCTTCCAATGACCCAAATTCAGTCAAACATAGCCCCTTTGTGAGGTGTGAACAGCCGGAAACTAACTCAGAGAATTCAAAAAAATCAATGATGAGGCTGAATTTGAAGGGCAGCCACCAAATAAAGAACCTTTAGATTTGAGCATAAAAAATTGGTCAATTGTGGACCCACGGAGATGAGCAATCAGCTGAAATTGAAGGCAGAAATTTCAGAAGAAGTAAAGGCATGTGAAAAGGGAATAGAAGAGCAGCCACTTAAGGAAGAAAAATCAGAAAATTGTGAGCAAAAAAACGAGCATGTGAAGGTAAACCAAACTGAAATTTAAGGGCAAATACATCAAGGAAAAGAGGACAGCCAACATGTGACAAAGAAAGAGATGATTACTACCTTATCTAGTGCCACTGGACGCCATGCTTTTCGTGTGAAAGGAACTATTAGAGGCAAAAATGTAATTGTGTCAATGGACAATAGAGCCACTCACAATTTTATAGATGCTAAATTTCTTGCAAGACATAGGCTGCCCACTAAAGAAAATGGTGGATTTAAGGTAACCATGGGGGATGGCTCCTCCATCACATGCATTTCCAGCACTTTGGAGTTAAGACTAACCTTGGGTGAATATCCCTTTGAAGGAGAATTCAATGTGATAGATCATGGGGAGATAGATGTTATGCTTGGAGCCCAATTGTTCCAATCCCTTGGTGAATATACTCATAATTTGCAAAAATCAGAACTGATATTTATGGCAGCCAACAAGGAAATTGTTCTCCATGATATAAGCAATGGGATACCCATGTTGGTGACCCCAAAAAGGATAGAACAAGCTTTTCATAAAGGACAGCCAAGTAAAGAGTTCCAACAAACAATGAAGCAACCAATGGGGTTGCAAACAATTGACATTAATGAGGAAGTTACAAAAAAATCAGAACTTTTGAGTTGGAGGCAAAAAGTTGTTCAACAACTTCATGAGCCTACAAAGGGTCAAAAGGGAAGCTTGAACAAGGATATCTTACTAGAAAGTTATGTCAAGAAAGGAAGTTTTTGTATTGTCCATTTTCATGCATCATTTTCCTTGTCTAATTTCAGATTGCAAGAAGAATGCACCTTGCATATAAAGGAAGGGGAATCGGATTTCTTGATGGGCAAACAATTGAGTTGTCAACTCGGTAAGCATTCAATGTTTTCTCTTCATGATTTGGTTCTTTCATTACTTTGGTTGGCCAGCTTGTGCTATCATTGAAGTGGTGGTGAGGGACACTCAAGGAGAAGAAGTCTTCCAAATAAGTTCAAGGAAAGGACATGACAAATACCCCTCATGGCTATGGGATCCAGGTGAGTTCTATCAACATAATGTCGCCATCATGTATAGGGCCAACATGAGGAAGGAGGTAGACAAGGAAAACCATGAAACATGGATCAAACTAGTTGTTTTTGATATTTTCAATTTGTATTCCTTGAAGTTATTAGTCACCTTGGTAAGCATGGCACTAAGAAGGTAAGCTTGTCACTTTCCAGCACTATGGGGATGGTGTCCAAAAATATAGTAGTGGTTTTCCCACCCAAGAAGGAAAGATGGGGAGAGAGGAAGGGCACACTACTGCCAAGTTAAGATAAAACATGATGACATAATTGTAAAAGTGTTGTTAAACACTATTGTTTTTTCTAACATGTTTGCTTCATATGAGGGTCCATTAGTGAGTTCACTTACCAAGGCTAAAAGCAATGCAATGGATGTGATAATTTCCAAACAAGGACAGGTTGAGGAGGATGATTTTTATGTGGTTGGCATGAGGAAGATGGAAGAGAAGGCTGCCCCTAGACATAAAATGCAGCCATTTCATTTCGAATTGGAACCCTCTACAAAACAATTGGTAAGTGTTGCAAATTTTGATTTTGGTCATAATTATATTGAGAGGGATGATATGAAAATTGATTGCCAAGGGCAACCCACAATGTGCTTTGGGCAGCACCCTATTCCTTTTTGCCAAAGGGAAAATAGTGGTGTTGCGAGGAAAATAGGACCCCTCTTGAATTTGGAAGGAATGGACCTCTTTTGAATTTGGAAGGAATGGAAATTACAAGCAGCTGTTCACAAGGTTTGAATAACAAGAAAAGAGGTCTTTCCACTTACAAAGGAATGATAAACATAGCTGGGCTTACCTATGGATTTTTTTAGGCATCAAAAACAATTTATTTTGCATATGGCAACCAAGGGAAGGAGCTGGACAAAAATATTTGAAATTTGAATTTGTTGGTATAAAATTTTCTGAGTCAACAAAACAAGTCCAGCCACATAAAAGATTAAAAATTTGGCACTTTGAAGGCACGCTACAGCCCATAATAGTGAAGACACATACCAAGATACATACTAAAATCTACCACACAAAAATATGAATTTGAAGGGCAGGTACAACAGTATGTAGAAGGTCAAAGTCTAATTTTTTTGGTAAAATCCAGCCAATAGTGAATTCTGAAAATGTCTGTGTTGAAGCATGCTTTTGGCTTGATAGAGCATGAGGAGCACAATCCTATATGTTGGGTTTGTTGAGGCTTCTACGTGACCTATCTAAAGTTCTTCCTATGCATGAGAGAGATGATAAAAGGAAGTCGAGGAGGGATAGCATGCCACAGGTATTAAGACACATTCAAGACGGGTTACCACTATATGCTATGGCCGCTCAAGGTAAGTTTCATGATGAGATTGTTGCTACTTATTTCCTAATTTTGAAAACATCTTTTGAGGACACATTGATCTATAGGAGAGGCTACATCAAAGGCAAAACCGTATGGCATGCATTATCTCTTTTGGGTTATGAGGGATTCTTGGAGGATGGTCATGACACTTTGAGCCCATGGGGGCAGCCTCTAAGATACATGTTTAACAAGTGGGGAGTTCAAGTTAGAGCTTCAATTCAGTGGGAAGCCATGTCACATGGTAAGTCCATTATGAAGAATGTGGTGACAACCCCATGGCTTTTGTAGTTATTTGAGGACAAACAATTTTGGATGGGGAGGATTGTAATGCCCCTCTTTTTAAGATAACTTGCTTATAGACCCTTAGCTTGGTTTTGTTCCCACAAGACTAAGGGAAAGAAAGATAAGACAACTATATGGGAGCTATTCAAAGAGCAAAAAGGTAAAAAGTACTCGAGTATCCTAATTTTCAGTTGAGTTATGCAAAACGTGTTTTTTATCTAATTTTCACTTAAGTTGGGAACTTTTGAGGTTCATGGGCACTTAAGTCCTAAAAGTGCTTTTATAAGGAACCTTATATCTTTTTATTAAAAGAAAAAAAGTAACTCTCCCTCTCTATTTTGGGCACCACAGTTGGAGGAAGGATATAAAAGGAAAGGGAAGGTTCATTTGAAAAGGTTATGCATTTTTTATATTGAAATTCTTGTGCAAGTATGTCAAGATTGAAAAAGTGACTTGAGGACGAAAACCTTCAAGTGCATCAAGCAGTTTGGGGATGAAAACCTCCACTCTTCTACATAGAGCAACGCTATTCAAGGGCTGTAATTGCACTTCAATTTTGCGCAGTTGTATGCAAGTGGATCTACAAAAGTGTTTTTGGACACCACCTTCATCGAGGAATTATTGAAATCTCTTCAAAGCACTGAAAATTCATGATTTGCAGGTTAAAGAGGTGGGCAAACTTGGTTTGAAGAGTTTTGTTGATTTTGGAAGAATCTAGGGCCATAACTAGGGTTTTTAAAACTTTGGAACTACTTTCGAGGTTCTTCCCATGGAGCGAAAATTCTAATTTTTTTTTTTTTTAAAGCTACTATTTTTGTGATCATTTTGAGCTAACATTTGCATTGAAATTCTAAATATTCCAAAGGATATGAATTTTTCAATTTTCAGCTGATTGAGGTAAATAATAAATTATTGAGGGCTGAAATTAAGAAAATTAATTTAGAGAGTTATCTGTATAAGCTTTCCAAGTGGGGTGAATTGTTTGGGGAGCTTGGAGACCCCTTCTAAAGGGTGGCGTACAAGAGAAACCCTCTTCTAAGGTTTGGTAGTATTTTATTTATTTTATTTCAGCTAGGGCGATTTGTGTTTGAGCAGTTTTGCAGGGGTTTGAGGGCCATTCAATGCCCTAAAAACATCCATAAAATTACTAAAATATTTTGCAACTTGGGCGACCCACTTGTGGATATTTTTGTGGTGTTTAGTGCTTGACAAACACAGCTGTACCTTCACATAAAAATCAGATTATTGGCAAGAATATTTTAAGTCACATCGCCAATTTATTTTGGTCCAAAAAAAGTACAATTGTTTTCCAAATATTTTTCAGCTATTTATGGAGTTATTTTGGCATGTTTTGCTTCGGTATTCTATAAATTTTCCAGCTAGGGCTAGCTAGTTTGTGGAATTTAATCCAAGGGTTTGTTGGGTAAACCCCAATTAGGCCTAATTGTCCCATTTGGGGACATTACAGCTGCCCACTCACAAGGTTATCACCCACTTTCCCATCTACCCCCTTTATCTTCATGAACCTATTATAATCCACACTAAGCCATATAAGGGTTACCCCATAAAATTATATTTAGCAACCCATTTCTCATGTTCTAAGGGGACTTTTGAGTTAGTGGATATGTCTTAAAACACTTGATGATCAAAGTTCAAATCACTCCCACCATATTTTACTCCACCTACCACAATTTGCATCATCTTATGCAAAACAATTTGCTCTTAACTCAGCTGGTTCATTTTACGAGCGATATTAAAACTCTCCCTTGGTAATTTTGTCCTCTTTCAAACACTATTGTTTTCTTTTCCCCATTTTTTTTGATATAGTTCTCAAGAAGATATTAAAGCCTCCCAGTAAGGTTATTTCTCCTTCATGAGTGGAAGCTTCATGTTGAATTTATTTTTATTCATCTTGCCCTGAGATATTGTAATCATGACCGCTTGCATCTATGTTAGACATCCTAATTTGTATATGCTTAAATCCCATCCCAATCCTTAACATTGGGCACAAGTCTCTACTACTCTCAACACCCCAACCATTCCTCACCAAGCACTTCATCCTATCCTAGCTACGTTGTTTGTGGAGGTAGTAAATATAATGCTAGACACTTTCACTATAGGGTCAAGCTAAGGGGAAGTTCAATGGAGAAAAACACAAATGATAATCCTTAGTGGCTTGGCATACTTGCATGAAGGGTAGGGAAGGAGCAGGTTGTTGATGTTGATAATCACAAGTCATCTCTTAGCTTATGTAAGGGACACCCAATAGATTGAGGCAACAATTATCCTAGGCTCAAGCCAAACACTAACCCACCCTACTAACGGTAAAACAACTCTCTTTTCCGACACTCAAACTTCTCCATGCAGGGTGCAACTAAACTCTCATTTCCATGCCTTCCATGTTACCCTCCCACCTCCATTCAGACCGCTAGCAACTATACTCAAAATCACTCCTTGTGGTAGCTATCCCAACACATTTGACAGCGTTATGTGTTCACCCCAATATCGCAAATGTGAAATAGGGGATTTGAGCTAATAACATATGATTTATTGCATGGGTTGCAATTTCAAGAAGATAGACAGGGTAACCTCCAAGCTGAATAAGTTGTGAGCAACTTGGTATTTTCATGGGCGGGGGTTTTTCAATGGGCACCTCAATACTGTTGGAAAAGAGGAAACCACAAGGCTTGAACCTCATTGATACCATCCCAATCTAGTCATAGAAGAAACTCAAGAAACAAAGACAAACTCTTTGATATGAACAATTCCTCAAACACAATAGAATGAGTGCCACTGGAGATGATGTGGATGGGATGATCATTGAGCATATTCCAAGCTCATTTATGGCAAGTGAAATATACAAGTAAACATTCCCCAAGGAGTTCTTGATGCTCTCAATTCACTCGAAGTATGAGAAGGCATAACCCTATAATGTCCTTTTTCTCAGATGTACGGTTTTGGTTTTTGATTTCTCCATCCTCTTTGCAAGGTTAGGTTCTTAGGTTTAATTCTCTAAGATTTGGTCATGGATCTCTTGGATTTTACAAACATTTCTTGTTTCAGGAAAGGGCCCTTTGTTATGCTTTGTAAGGATGAAGCCTAAAATCTCTCTTTTTTAATATTAAGTTGTTTAATTATAAAAAAATGATTACATTTAGGCTAGAAATATTTTTTTTTCTTCTCACAAATCTTTAAAGATTCTCATTGTGGCCCTTCTTAAGTTGTGATGGAAGAAGCATCTTCAAAATCCATTATGGCATTAGAGTCACATGTGTCTTGTACCCTATCATAGGCTTCATTGTAGGAAGAGTGGAAAAACCTTCAATTTTTATTTTATTTTTTAAAAAATGCATCTTATATTACTCCAATTCTGACATGGTACTTTGGTAGTTGGCGTTCAATTAAGCTCTCTTTCTTCAAATTGTCGATGATAGGGTTTTCCACTTTGCAAATTGCATCAATTTTATGCTTTATTGTAATATTCCAAATTGGATTATTATGCAAGAATTTGGACTCCTTGGAAATCCCTTTTAAAATAATTATTGATTTTTAATTGAAATAAAAATTTATATAATAAAATGAATTTTAATTCAAAATTTTTGGATGATAAAGTATTTAATCCACAAGGGGTTTCGTCCTTGGGCTATTCGATAACAAAGGTTTTCATCCTTGAGATCACGTTTGCAAGTAAGGAGTTACGTCCTTAAGAGTCTTGTTGATGCTTGTACAAAATTACATATTTGAATAAATATGATTGGATGTCTTCTTCCAAAACAAAGGTGGAGTATTTATAGTGTTAGCCTTCCATAAAAAAGATGTCTCCTCCCAAAAGTGGCAACTCTCCCAAACGCGATGACTTTTCCAATGGCTGTTATTAATTAATGAAATATACTTATGATCCCTTAATGATAGTGATTTTCTCCCTTGAGTGTGGCACTCCCTTAATGATGATAATTATTAATCGGTGTTGTTTTAATGACAATGATTTGATGGCAGCGATTTAATAGCAACGACTGAGCATATTGCAGTGATTTTCTTGAGGGCGATTTGATGACAAGTTTCTCATTTTATTCCAGCGATCTCCTTATCGAGGATATTACAGACCTCCCTTCCTCAAATTGCTTGTCCTCAAGTGTAAATTGAGATGTTCAAGAATTATTGCTCCTTCCCATGTGTCATCTTTGATTGGCAAATTTTGCCAATGAACTAAATACTCTTTGATACTTCTATTTCTCAACCTCTTCCCACGGACGTCAAGGATGGCTTCGGGTATTAAATCCAATTTGACAATAAAATCAAACAGTACAGGGAAATCCTCTAGCATAACTCCTTTATAGTAGTGTACAAATAGTGCAGTTAACTCATTAAGATCATGCAACGTGGTCATTTTTACCTCTTCATTGCTACTTTGTAATGCATAATCAAACACATTGCATAATATTCTCTCTAGTGGATCTTGAGTATGCCTCTTGTAAAGCAAATTTTGATGCATTTTACTTCCAACAATGCTTGTGATCAACCGTCTAAAAATTGCTTGAAAGGAGTCCAATCGTAGGGTGTTGGGTCTAATAAGTCTCAAAAGATTAAAGAGCTCTTTGATATTGTTTTGATAGAGTGTACCCAACAATAACATCCATCTCCTAGTATGTATTTGGGTGAGCGAATTTAGTATGTTGGTGTCTTTATTTCGAGGGAAATGACCCTCATCTAAAACTAACAATCTTGGACCTTCCAGAAGAATTCTCTAACCAGATGCGGCCATTTCATTCTCAACATTCTCACAAACTATGCTTGAGAACTGTGAATAACTCACAAGGAGAAGACTTTTTTTCTCTTTCGACTCTTTAAGTGTCTGAAATTGCTTGAATCTCAACGTTTCCAACTTATTGGTTACTACATAAATGTTGAACACGGGGATCTCTTCTACTTGCCATTTTATAAATTCAGTCATCCAAGTATACAAAATGCGTTTGGGTGCAACAATTAGTGATCTCTCATTTGGATACTTGGTCAAAAAGCTTTGAATAAAACTAATAACAAAGAATGTTTTCCCTGTACCTGGTGCATGTACCAAAATGCAACAGCTAGGTTCTTATGTTATATAGTTCCTTTGTAAAAAGTTGAACCCATCAATCTGGGATGATTTCATATGCTTTCAAAGATGAGGATGAACCACAAGTTTCAATACAGGGCTTTTTTGCGCTGACCTCTTGGAAAATGTTTGATTATCAATACTTAAAACAGTCTCCAAGTCTCTATTAGGGCCATGCCTTGAATATTTTATACCCTTCCGAGCCTTTGGCCATTGGATGTCAAAGATTGTTTCAATACTCTGCCTAGTAAAGCCACACAAAGTGCAAACTTTGCCAAGATCATCTTCTAGAATGAAGTTATGAAGGCAATCTTTTGTATCATTCTTGTCATAAGTAAAATCCATGTTTTGATTTACCGTACTTTGGGAACATTTGAAAGATAATGACATTTGTTTCCACATTAATGAGATTTCGTGATTGTCTTCTTCATCACTTTGATTATGCATCTCTCTTTCCCACAGAAATTCTATTTCTGCATAATTTACAACATCAACCTTCATAGCTTTTTCAACTGCAATCTTTTCAGGGTCTTTAGTTTTCTCCTCAAGCAACTTTGCTATGTTCTTCAGGTCACAGTACCAGATGTTCTTTGAAAGATCTTGCAAACCTTTTACAGTATCTACTAATATATTGAACCCACCTTTCCCATCTGCTTTAGCTCCTATTTCCACATATTGCTGTGATAGTTGAGAATCGTGTCTAAAATTAAGCTTCTTATTAACATACTCCATAAACTTTTCTACACCAGTATTCTGTGACTTTCACTCCTAATTTTCCCATTCTCCATCAATCATTTTGGTTGGCTCTCCATCTTGTTTATTTTTAAGATCGTAGCCCATGATATCTTGTTGGTAGTGTGCATTAATGTGGTAATCCGCTGGTTTATCAAACTTAGAACCTGTTTAGGGGACAATCCTCAAGACCTTTCTCTTGCACACACTAAAGTTTGTCTTCACTCTGATGCAGACAACACATATCATCATCATCAATTATTTCAATAAACAACTTGTGTTCATCTCTAATATCCAGTTTTTTTATGTCATTCTTCCCAATAGAAGAGTCTCCACAAATATCAACTCCCTCTTGGATAAGCATGTTTGGACATTCTTTTAATCCAGTGTTGGTTTTCTTCATCTTTATAAAATTAGACCCTGACATTTGTAAGGAACCCAGAGAGCTCGACATGCCTTCCCTAATGCTTGGAGAATTGAAGTCACTTAGATAAAAAAAATTGGTATAGGAATTTTTCTCCTCATTGAACATGGTAAACGCGAGATCTGAAGCTTCCAGTAGTAGATACGGTGAGCTTGTTCTCCAAGATGAACTCACAAAATTGCTTGTTACCTGAACAAGCTGGTCATGAATGGCATCATGACAAACTAATGACTGATCATCAGAGGCAAATCCTTCTATTTATGTTTCTCCAGTTCATCTTCTGTTGTGGATAACTGTCTGCAATTTGTCTCTACTTCACAACATTCATTGACTTCTGGATTTTTAAAGCATACCTCTGAAAACTCTCCATGTTCAACATGTGAACTTCCTATTTCTCTAGGATAGCCAGTCGATTCTAAAAGCAAAGGTGCACCTGTAGTGTCTTGTGGGTTATCCATAATACCATTGAAAGTCCTTTTGCTATCTTTAAATAGGTGAGGTACATTTAACGACTTTCTATTTTTCAGGGCATCAAAGTTATCTTCCTCATAGTGCCTTGTTCCATTCCGTGACTCACTCAACTTCATATAGTCTGAAAAAGATATTTCTTTTCGAATCTCTACTAAAAGAGTTTTGTACTGATCAAAACTGGCCATAATATGCTTGTGTAGTGACCCCATGGTTCACAAGCTGGCAAAAAAACAGCTCTGATACCGCTGTAATATTTCAAATCGGAATATTATGCAAGAATTTGGAATCCTTGGAAATCCCTTTTAAAATAATTATTGATTCTAAATTGAAGTAAAAATTTATATAATAAAATGATTTTTAATTCAAAAATTTTGAATGATAAAGTATTTAATCCACAAGGGGTTTCATCCTTGGGTTATTCGATAACAAGGGTTTTCGTCTTTGAGATCACGTTTGCAATTAAGGGGTTACGTCCTTAAGAGTCTTGTTGATGTTTGTACAAAATTACATATTTGAATGAATATGATTGGATGCCTTCTTCCAAAACAAAGGTGGAGTACTTACAGTGTTAACCTTCCATTAAAAAGATGTCTCCTCCCAAACGTGGCAACTCTCTCAAATGTGGTGACTTTTTCAATGGCTGTTATTAATTAATGAAATATACAAATGCTTCCTTAATGTCAGTGATTTCCTCCCTTGAGTGTGGCGCTTCCTTAATGATGGTAATTATTAATTAATGTTGTTTTAATGACAACGATTTAATAGCTGTGATTGAGCGATTTGATGACAAGTTTCTCATTTAATTCCAACGATCTCCTTATTGGGGATATTACATTTAATCAAGTTAGACTTTCCTTATGTCCACAAGAAATCTTGATTCAACCAAAAAAAATGTGTAGGGGTGTGTTTGTGTAAACTAGTCAACGTGTTTTCCATTTTGGCATGGTAGAAGTTGACCCAAGGGAGCATCAACACTAAAAAACTTCAAGGGCATCAAGTGTATTAGAGAAGAGCACTTTCAGGGAACAAACTAGTTTTGACTGAGTTGGTTGAGTTTGTCAACACTTGGTAGAATCTGGGAAGTGGTTGTCTCTGTTGAAAGCCTAAAAGTGATAGTTTTTAAGCAGGGGAAAAAGGCCATGAAGAACAATTCCAAACTAGAACGTGATTGCATATTTGGATTCTCTTCGAAAAGTCTGCACTTTAAAAAAAAGACATCTCATTTCAAGTTTGTATGCAAAATTTATGGCTTTTGGAAGTTACTAGTTTTTGTGAAGTATGCACGTCATGTGCGTGGAAGTTCGTGTGCAAAATTTGGTGCTAGAAAGTTTGTGTGCATAAGTTTGTGCTCAGAAGGCTATGCAAAATCAATTGAAGTAGGGTAAAGGTTAGAAGTTGAAGACTCACAATGGGAAGATTAAACATCACACGTTTAGGAAATTAAATGGTTCAACTTCCATAACAGTTCTTGGAGCATGTCTTTACAAGGAGACTGACTCATTCTTGACAAGGGTTCGATCTAGAGAGTAGAAACAGTTCAAAGAGTTGAGCCATTAGAGAGATCAGAGATGTAAGCAAAGATTTGCTACAGTGTGCAAATCTGAGGAGTGAACCGTAGGATTGAATCATGTCCATGAACGGACTGAGATTGTAACATTGCATGTGTATGTAAGCCTAATGAGGTTGTAGGTGTTGTTGTGTGGCCATTGTAATCTCTCACTGAAGGCAATAAAGAATCAATTTATTTTATTTCTTTCGTGCATGGACTATGTGTGTATGCCCATTGTTGTATGTTGAGTTCATAGGTTGCATGGTCTAAGGCTATCCTTCATTTGGACCCTCTAACCATTATTGCATCATGTTGTTTCCTTTTGTATTATTTTGTGATTATTTCATTGTTCTCTTAACAAGAATTCTTTATCAAAAGATTTCTTTAGTCGATATCAACTGTCAAAGTGTTCTTTGTCATGTCCCATATACCAATTAGTGGCAATGTCCATTAGCTAGAAAGAACTTCATTTAGTAATTTTCATCCAGCTGATCATTGACAGGTCATATGGTCACACGACTAGTAAATGTTTGCCCAAGATGTGCTTGTTGCCTATGATTTTTGGCAAATTTCATGGTGATCGGGTGTCCATGATTAATAGTTTTTTTTCAAAATTTATCCCTCACCTATTCAATACACCTTGACTAGCTTCCTTTCGTTAGTCAATTTGCAATATTCGTCTCTTCTAGTAGAACAAGGCAGGCTGTACTTATTGGAGTTTTATCTTTAGCATGGTTGATCCCATTCTTACTCAATCTACTAGGATTAGAATAATATTTGTAGGTTGTGCTTCCAATTTATTGTGAGATACACTTTTGTTAGCTTCTAGATTAACTATTATTCCTTTGTCATCGTGCTTGTTGTCATTGGCTTTTGGTAGGTTGATCCACAACAGTTTTGTCATGCAAACATTGATCAAGTGTGCTTCAAATGTTCTTTTGTAGTGTCCCCAAATGGGACAATTCAACCAAAAAAGGGTTTCCCTTAAAATCCTTAAAATTTTAAGTTTTGAAATTAGCCAAATTAGCAAACCCTAGCTTAAAGATATGCCTTAAAAACATGTAATATACTTCCAGACTCCAAGTGCCAATGTGAAAATAATATATAGGTAATTTTCAGCAATTACCTTGAGCAAATAACACCTCAATATTATGCAAAATAAGTCACAAACTGAAAATAGATATTTTATACCTTTTTACCCCTTGTATGTGGATGAAAATCAGATTTAATTGTGTTGTAAAGTATCTAATTTTACACATAAAATAATAGCCACACATACAATGCTTTTTTTGGGCCTTCAAAGAAATCAAAACCCTCATCTAGTCACCCTAGGTCAAACTCTATATATGAAAATCAGAAATATTATTTGCCTTTCAACTAGGATTTTAAACCCCTTCAAACAACAAACCTTCACTTCAATTCAAGTCCCCACACTTGGAAATATTTCTCAATAAATATTAGCCATAAATCCACAATTTATAAAGTCAAAACCCTCATGAAATCTGCCCAAAAATATAAATAAATAAATCCAATTTATTATTTATTTATCCACTTGAAAAGACCTTGCAAACCTTGCCCAATCACATAGAAAGTCAACATTACACTTCAACAATAATTATCAATAAATTCCAGCAATGAAACTAGGTCAATCTGACCTCAAGTTAACCTTGAAACCCACACAAACAAGTCTCCAAACAAGTCGCCCCATTCTAAGGCAATAATCAAATTCCACCTTTGCAAAGGTGGCATCAAAAGATATCATTTTGTCGAATAATCAACTCCAAAAACTTACAAACACTTATTGGACATACATCCCAATATTTTCTTCAAACATGAAGAATCAACATCAATTTTCAGCATATCCCTTAAAGGAGAACTTCACCATGTACTTTTACCCTTCAAAGGGGGTGAACCACTTTGTGAATGCCAAATACTCTTCCTTAACTCTCCTTGCCGACTTTTAGCATATCTCCTTTTTGTTTTTGATCACTTACAAGCGGACGTTCTTTTTTTATAAAAATAATATTAAATAATTGCCTAGCTAATAAAGAGTGATTAAAATTATTTTTAGGCAATAATTCAATAATTATTTCAATTAAATATCTTAGTGGTAAAAACCACTTTTATAAAATATTTTATTAATCAATTAATAATTGCCTTATATGAGCAAATGATTAAAATCACTATTCGGTCAATTATAATTAATTAATAAAATAAATCTCAAAATGAATACTTTAGTTTATGGAGGAGTAGACCAAAGGTCTTCAATACCTGCTCATAAATGATGTGAAAATGGGGATATTACAGTCCTTCCTTATCACAATTGCTTGCCTTCAAGCAATTCTAAACAAGGCTTCCTTGATAGAGCATCCTCTACCACATTGTTTTTACCTTTCACATATTCAATATCAAAATCATAAGCTTGCACCTTGCTTAACCACTTTTGTTGTTTGTAATTCAATTCCTTTTGATTGAGGAAAAATCTCAAACTGTTGTGATCCAAGTTTACAATGAATTTTCCACAAACCAAATATTGTTTATACTTACTCAAAGCATGCATAATCGCCAACATCTCCTTGTCATATATTGAATAAGCTTTCTCTGAATCCTTGAGTTTCCTACTCTCAAAAGTAATATGATGTCTATTTTGCATTAGGACAGCCCCTATCCCTTCACCCGAAGCATCACACTCAACCAAAAAAAGAGTAGAGAAATCTAGGATAACAAAAACTGGGCAAAAACACATTACCTTCTTGAGCTTTTCAAATGCTAGTTGCATTGTTTTGGACCATTTGAAAGCCCCTTTCTTAGTCAAATTAGTCAAGAGGGCAGCAAGTTGTGAGAAACCCCTTACATATCTCCTGTAATAACTACAAAGACCACAAAAACCTCTCAACTATGTGAGTGTAGAGAGAATAGGCCAATCCATGATAGCTGCAATTTTTTGTTTATCCACTTGCACACCTTGTGCATTGATGACATGTCCCAAATATAATATCTCTGTTAATCCAAACTCACACTTGGATTTCTTTGCAAAGAAAGAATGTTGCCTCAATGTGCCCAAAACCATCAAACAAAAAAAAAGTAGAGAAATCTGGAATATCAAGAACCGGTCAAGAACACATTACCTCCTTGAGCTTTTCAAATGCTCGTTGGGTTGTTTTAGACCATTTGAAAACCCCATTTTTAGTCAAATCAGTCAAGGGGGCAGCAAGTTGTGAGAAACCCCTCACAAATCTCCTGTAATAACTACAAAGGCCACAAAAACCTCTCAACTGTGTGATTGTAGAGGGAGTAGGCCAATCCATGATAGTTGCAATTTTTTGTTATCCACGTGCACACCTTGTGCATTGATGACATGTCCCAAATATAAAATCTTTGTTAATCCAAACTCACACTTGGATTTCTTTACAAAAAGAATGTTTTCCTATTTTTCCCAAAACCAAATCCAAGTGTTTCAAGTGTTCCTCCAAAGTTTTGCTATACACAAGAATATCATCAAAGAAAACTAGCACAAACTTCTTTAGATATTTGCCAAACATATTGTACATACATGATTGAAAAGTAGTTGGTGTATTAGACAATCCAAAAAGCATAACCAAAAACTCAAAATGCCCAAAATGACATCTAAAAGTAGTTTTATGAACATCCTCTTTTTTTACCTTGATTTGGTGATAATCGGATCTCAAATCAATCTTGGAAAAGTAGATGGCACCATGTAACTCATCCATCAATTCATCAATCTTAGGTATTGGTTACCTATTATTGATGGTCTTCTTATTCAACAACTTGTAATCAATACACATCCTCATAGTACCATCATTTTTCTTCACTAGAACAACTGAAGAAGCAAAAAGACTTGAGCTAGGCCTTATGTGTCCCATATCAACTGTTGATGGTTTTTTTTAATCTCTTCCTTGAAAGCTCTTGGATGACGGTAAAAAGTGACAATAACTGGTTTGACACCCACTTCTAGCTCAATATTATGCTCAAAATCTCTATCCGGTGGCAAACCATAAGGCAAATCATCAAAGACATGAATATGCTTGTCTAAAATAGCTTGTAACTCACCATAAGGGGGCTGTTGTTTTCTTTTAATCGAATTTACTGTGATAAGGCAGCTTGCTGCCCAAACAATTTGACCTTTTCTAAAGGCCATTTCCATCCTCTTCATAGACACCTCTTGTGGAGCACCATTTGCGAGACCCTTGAGGACCACTTTCTTACCCTCTTTGAAGAACTTGAGCTCCATGGTTTTATAATTTTGAGTGAATTCACCTTAAGGAATGCAACCATTGAACACCCAAAACAATATCAATATCTCCAATGTCAACAACATAAAAATCATCAATTACCTTATGTTTCACAATAGTGAGTGGGAGTTGTGGCAACTTTTTGGAACAAGAAATGGTGAATCCATTCGCCATAGTCACAATGAAACCTTTGCAATATGTGGTTTCTAATGCCATCTTCTTAACCAAGCCTCCATCAATGAAGTTTTGTGTGGCTCCACTATCAACCTATGTAATCACTCTTTGACCCCTTAATGTGCCTTTTACCCTAAAAGCATGATACTTGGGAGCTCCTGAAAGAGAAGCAAGTGTGCTACGCAAGTCTTGTGTGTCCTCATGCACATGTATCAACAACATTTTTATTTTGCTCATCATTAGTTTCAATAATATCAAAATCTGAATCATCTTCAATTACCTCAATGTAGTGGACACGTCCTTTGCCCATGCAACGGTGGCCTTTGGTCCATCGATCCTTGCAAGTGAAACACAACCCTTCTCAACTCATCTTTAGCATCCTTCATATAGGTCATCGATCTATGAGGTGACACATATGGTGTAGAAGGCTTATTTTGTTGCTCATTGGGTGGTGCCCTAGGCTGCCCACTTTGTGCCCTTGCCTGCCCACTAAAATCAGACCTTGGCTGCCCTGTATTTGCCTCTTTGGACAACAAATAGGTGGCTGCCCTCGTAGCCATTCATGGCCCCTATATGTTGAACATTATAAATCCAAAGCTTTAGTGATAACATCTTGCAAAGAAAGAGGGTTAAAAGCCTTAACCAAACCCCTCAAAGGCTCAATCAAACCCTCAACAAACAAAACAACCAACTTCCTCTCACTAACATCTGGTACCATAACTGAAACCTCTTGAAAATCAACAACATCCCTTTCAACATCATGATTTTGATTGAGTTGTGCCAACTCACGAAAATATATATCTAGATCTCTCCTGACAAATCTCTCCACAATCCTCTTACCAAACTCCTCTAAAGTCGTAATGGATTCATGGCCTTGTGTGATTAAGCCATGAAACCACCACTCATGAGCAATACCCTCCAAATGTAGGGTGACAAACTTGAGAGCCTCATCCTCAAACATGGGATTAAGTGATAAATATATCTCAAACTTTTGCAACTATGATCTCACAGGGAGTTTATCAATACCATCAAAAATAGGAAGAGAAATCTTACCCAACCTTTGTTGCAAATCTCTACGAGGCTGCATATTAGGAATCCTTGGCTTGGATCTTTCCTTCATCTCACAAGAATCCCGAAAAGACAAGAGTGTTTATGTGTCAGTTTAGGGCTGCATACTCTTGTTGATGAATATCAAAAGGATCACCCCTTGGTGCCTCCATTTTCACAACTGGTTCCTTCTGCAAAAAAGTGGCCTTGAAGAATCTATGAGGGGGGTTAATAGAAACCCTCTAATTGCCATTTGAGCTATCCTCTCTTGAATGATGATGGCTCATACCTTCTTGTATGGTCTTCAACAAAGCTAACATTTGCATACTCAAGGTACATTGAAGGTCATTTTGGCTTTGTTTGATCAACTCTTGCAAAAACTTTACCTGCTCTGAAGAGAACCCCTTAGACTCTTGATCCTCCATAGTCTTTTTCTTTCTCTGATAATACAAGATCTCTTTACCTGCTTGCATCCAACAAACTAAAACTCATAGGTAGACAAGATCAATGCTTTGATACCACTATAGTGTCCTCAAATGGGACAATTCAACCAAAAAGGAGTTTCTCCTAAAATCCACAAAATTTTGTATTCTGAAAAATAGCCAAATCAGCAAACCCTAACTCAAAGATATGTCTCAAAAGCATGCAATATACTTCCAAATCCTAGGCGTCAATGTGCAAATAATATATAGGTAATTTTCAGCAATTACCTTGAGCAAATAACACTTCAAAATTATTCAAAATAAGCCACGAACTGGAAATAGAGATTTTATATCTTTTTACCCTTTGTATGTGGATGAAAATCAAATTTAATCTTGCTGTAAAATATCTGATTTTACACATAAAACAACAGCGGATTATTTGTCAAACTTTTGCCAAAAATCATAAATAATTTACCAAACATAGCTCCACAAATCCAACCCCTTTTTTGGGCCTTTAAAGTGATCAAAACTATCTTCCAACCTAGTCGTCGTAGGTCAAACTCTACATATAAAAATCAGAAATATTATTTGTTGTTCAACTAAAGTTTTAAACCCCTTCAAACAACAAACCATTACTTCAATTCAAGTCGCCACACTCGGAAAAATTCTTTAATAAATATTAGCCATAAATCCAGAATTTATGAAGTCAAAATACTCATGAAATCTGCTTTAAAATATAAATAAATAAATCAGAATTTATTATTTATTTATCCACTTGAAAAGACCTTGCAAATCTTGCCCAATCACATAGAAAGTTGACGCCACACTTCAACAATAATTATCAATAAATTTCAGCAATGAAACTAGGTCAATTTGACCTCAAATTAGCTTTGAAACCCACACCAACAAGTCACCAAGCAAGTCGCCCCACTCTAGGGCAATAATCAAATTCCACCTTTGCAAAAGTGGCGTCAAAAGACACCGTTTTGTTGAATAATCAGCTCCAAAAACCTGTAAACACTTATTGGGCATACATCTCAATATTTTCTTCAAGCATGAAGATTCAATATTAATTTTCAGCATATCCCTCAAAGGAGAACTCCATCATGTACTTGTACCCTTCAAAGGGGGGCGAACCATCTTGGAAAGGCCAAATACTTTTTCTTAACTCTCATTGCCAACTTTTAGCATATCTCCTGTTTGCCTTTGATCACTTACAAGCCGACATTCTTTTTTTATCAAAAATAATATTAAATAATTGCCTAAATGATAAATAGTAATTAAAATTACTTTTAGGCAATAATTTAATAATTATTTCAATTAAATACGTTAGTGGTATAAACCACTTTTATAAAATATTCTACTAATCAACTAATAATTGTCTTATATGAGCAAATGATTAAAATCACTATTCGGGCAATTATAATTAATTAATAAAATAAAACCCCAAAAGGAACCCTTTAGTCTATGGGGGAGTAGACTAAAGGTCTTCAATATTTGCGCATAAATAATGTGAAAATGGGGACATTACATTCTTCACATTCTACCACTTCTGCCACAAATTCTCGGTGTAGTTCTTCAAACTTGCTCGTCAAGCACCTTCTCTAGGAAATATTTCGTCATTCTCAACAATACCAATCTTTCGAATCACCTAGCTTGCATGATCATTGACTTCTTATGACTCTTCCTGACAATCTAGATGAATTTATATCTTCACACAGAAAATCAGACAACGGAAAAATAGCTTTTATATCCAAGCTAAATGACAAGCTCTTGAAACTTACAAATGAGACGTAGAGTGTCTATGAGACGTAGAGTTTTGTAGACAAGGATACACAACTGCCCTCATGCAAATGGCTTCAAGAGGCTTCACTATTATTTGCAAATATTTACAAAGACAAAAAACTTCAATTTTCTCACATGCATACAATGGATTGAAGCGAGCATATAAATAGTATGGGAGTGAAGTCTCGGAAAAGACAAATCATATCATGTACTACACTAAAGTAGATTACCACTAATCCTAAAGCAAGCACACTAATGCAAAAGATCTCACAGAAAAAATAGATAGCATAGGTCTTAACAATACTAGCATTGTGTCAGTGTCTAGTATGCTTTTACAAAGAAAGTGCACAAAAATATTAAAGATAAGGCCAAAAGAATACCACGTAAAGAAAAGTGTTTATAGAGTGCTCTGGGCCTGACAATTTATTTTTACGTTCTGTCGGTGTCTAAGAGCATCTATACAAAAGTACAAATATTTTATAGGCGACAGTGTGCCAATTTCATCATCACTTGGACATGATGGAGGATTTTCATGATCACTGATTTTAGAATCCGGTGAATCAATATCATTCTCCATATAGTATAGGGGCTACATGTCTTCTCGATGGATGATTGTTCCATCAATCACATGATCATAGTTGTTCCATCCAAATATCTTGTCATTTTGAATGATAACCTGCCCATTAGGGATTCTGACTTTAGCTTGCCAATCTCTTCGAGTGTAATTGTAGAAATCCACTCAAGGTAATATGTAATAATCAAGATCAGTAAGATAATCAGTCATGTATCTCAAAATTAAATACTCAAATCTTCCATGAATCTTACTGAAAAAGGTTTGCATAACCTGATCTAAAACTCCACCAAAATCATCTGCATAATTCTCAAAATGTGTTCTGGGCAGTTACATTTGATTGACAACACCTATCCTAATTAGTTTTAACAACTTCATCCTGCAGAATACCGGTGATTCATGGTAAACTTATGAATATAAATCAACCGTGAACTTCTATGGTGAGAGATTCTTCGTCAAGATTGAGCGCTGTTTGCAGATAGAAATTTTTTCAATTTCAGGTTTGCCGAAGATTTGCACGTAGAATATAGTCATTTATTTCCTACAACCCCTTCTTAACATACCAAGATTTAACAAGTAATTCAATTATATGATCTGGCAAGTTACTCCAAATATTTGAATTCATATCTGCAGACATAATACTTGACAGGTCAAATAAACTGAAACTTGATCCATTGTTCCCAACGAATTACTGCTGCTAGCTTGGGAAGTTCTGCTATTCTCCATGCAACATGTTGCCATTTCTTGTGTCAAGGCGTCTCGAAGGCTGTTTTCCTTTCCTAGAATATATTGCACAGAATATTGATATTATGCAAGTCCCTGTTGCCACCAAGCATACCTACCATGACACAGTTGAGAAGAAACTAGCCTACTCGTGAATCGTTTAAAATTTTTACTGTCAATTCTTATAACAAATTCTTCTGGTAGAAGCTATGTTGCAAGAAACGAGAAATGAAGAAATGTGATGGAAATGAAAATGTGACGAGAAACGGTAATAGGAGAGGTTCGTATAAGAAACAGTTTTTGGTATATATAAATTTGATTTGTAAAATATTTAAAATTCAACTATAAACATAATTAAAACATTTAATTTTACATAAAAATAGATAATTTGTATAATTAATTAAACAAAAAGAAAATTACATACAATAAAATTTAAAAAAATGATTTTTAAAGTATTGTTCCTTTTTAGCATGCTGCTGTTTTTCTTTTTCGCATGCTATTATTTTTCTCATGCAAATGAATCAAAACAAATTTAAAACTTAAATGCTTTAAAGTTTAGTTTTCTCACTCTTTGCATGGCTATTCAGGTACTCTTAACATCATAACAATGTTTTAATTAATTTGGCTTGTTATAGTATTTTTGTTATCTACCAGCAGTGAAATGCATGAAGGCGATACACGAGAAAGCTTGGTAGTGCAAACAACACTTTTCCTTGCACTTCATTTTGGCTGGTCTCATTTTGTGTTGAAGTGGCGGCGCTGAGTGCACTTTCATTTATGTTTTCCCGTCTTCGCCGTTGCAGTGCAGCGTATTTGGCTGCGTAATATGTGAAACGACGTTGTGATGGGTAAAAGACCATTTTGAATGTCGTACCCGTCGCGTCCCCGTATCAACGTGAAACGCAGAGGCAGCGTTTGTGTTTCTTGCAATAGGGGGTAGAAGCAAGCTTCACCATTTTTCGACTGGTTGATAATTATTACCAAGATTTATTTTTCAGCTGGCCAATAATTAAGTCCATGCTGCTGAAACTGACCAAAATTATACATGGAATTTTTTTCTATACCATCGATAATTTTTCTATACCATTTCTTTTACCAACAAAATTGGAGCCCAAGTGACTTTTGACGCATCTATTTGAACTATGAATGGACCCTACAAACTTGGTTCTAAGGGAGAAAATTTTCTATAGTCATCTTTTAAACTTTGAACAACTTTAGTAGCTTCGTTAGTCCAGATAAAAGGTTTTGACTTCATACATTCTTTTATTGCCTTAGTTTTTGTAGATAATTTATCAATACATTTATGGACATAGTTTAAACATCCAGTAAACCTTTGAAACTTCCATATTTTGCAACTCATTAGGGAATAACTGATTTGTTTCAATAACA
This sequence comes from Torreya grandis, assembly GCA_037957365.1. Classification (NCBI taxonomy): domain Eukaryota; kingdom Viridiplantae; phylum Streptophyta; class Pinopsida; order Cupressales; family Taxaceae; genus Torreya; species Torreya grandis. The sequence goes on from JARHVA010000141.1 coordinate 5,500,586, forward strand.
TGAGGTTACATCTCAATTTTACCATTTTTTAATAGAATTCCTAGAAGTTCGATCTCTTGCTGGAACAACTGTTTTTTCTTAGAGTCACTGGATAACCCAACACCATGTCTTTCTACAGTGATTGGTGATGGGTTAGATGGCTCCTCCACTTTAGGCACAGATAGAGATTTTCAATGAGGTCTTCCAATCTTCATCGGCACATGCTTTTGGGGGCTTTTATTCGCCCTCCATTGCTATTTGTATTGGTTCCATTACCACCTTCGTTAGTGGCACACTGCTTTACTTTGTCTTATTTTCCTGTATTTTATTTTTTTGGCTTCTCGGGTTCTCTTTCTTTGAACTTTCAATTGTAAATGGTTATATCTTTGAGTCCCATTGACCTACTTTTGGTTATTTGTGGAGATTAATATAATTACTTTCTTTCTACAAGATCTGTAAAAATTTCAAGATGGTGGCAATGTTCTTCATATGTATCAGATAAAATTAAGAAGTTATCTATATAATTAGCAATAAATTAATTATATGGTGCAAAGATTGAATCCATGTGCTATTGGAACTGTGAAGGTGCATTTTTCAAACGAAATGTCATAACTAGCCATTCAAATAAGCCTGAAGGGGTAGAAAAGGCCGTTTTATGAATATCTTCCTTTCTGATATTTACCTGATACTAACTAAATTTGCAGTCAAATTTTGAGAATATTTTTCCCTAAGATACCCTCTGAATTAACTATTCTTTTTCTGTAAGAGGCCATTTGATATCTTCTGTTATAGAGTTCGAGGTGATATAATTTATTACCATTCTTGCTTTACCTATTTTTTATTTCTGAATGATTCCTTACAATAAACCAAGCAGAAGAATACAGAGATGAAGATGACTGAATCAATCCTTTCCCAAGCAGTACTTGAACATGAGATCTAACCTCTTCATCATATTTCTTATTCAATGCTGTTTTCTTGCCTTGTACTGGGGGTATTTCAGCTTCAGGGCTGTCTTTATCCCAAAATTGTAATGGATGATCAATGCAACATGCATTACGCTGATCATTAATTCTGGCGATCCTTTTTTCAAGTTCAGGTGGAGCTGAATACTGTAAGGCATGTAAAACATGTCTAACAGATTTTGCTTTTTGTAACTTTTTCTTGAGTGATTACTTCTTTAAGTGAGGGCTCTAACCATTGAGCTTTCATTTTTTGGTGGCATATGGCTTTTTGCAATTTAAGCACTGTGACTTTATTTCCTCAAATATTCAACACTATACAATTTTTTGAATCTATTTAAGATCCAAGTGAATCTGTAAAAGGACCACCAATACCAATATTGTTGGTCCCCAAAACTGTCACTCATTTTTGGAACAACATATGAGCTATCTTGGTCCTACAGGACCAAAATTCCTCTCTTCCCCTTTTAAAAATTGTTCTGAGCATTCAGGGGCTTCATTTTTCAAAGCTTTTTCAAAAAACTACGGACTCTGTAGGCTTGAATCTACGGACTCCACAGGAAGAAATCTATGGACTCCGCAGACTCATTTCTACGGACTCTTTCAAGGCTCGAGAGAAAACTTAGAGAAAACTATGGACTTGGTTTCTACGGACTTTGCAGGAAGGTTCGTTTCTACAGGTTCAAAGGCTTCTGTAGGTGAGTTCAACGGGTTCAACGACCAATTGGTTCAACGCGCTTGGTGCAAAAGATAAAAAAAAGACTTAGCCAAATAACGAATAATGCTGATTGAACTATTGAACCATTGAACCAAAGTTGGTTCAATCGGTCGGTTCAATCGACAGGTTCAAGGGGCTGCCCCAAAGCCAAAGGAACAAGTGCCCTTACGGAGGGCTGTGAACCAAACCAAGTGCCCTTGCAGAGGGCAACGAGCAAAAGCGGACAAAGTGAACTTCTTCGGAAAAGTGAACAAGGCAAAAGACAAAGCGAAATCCTTTGGACAAATTGTCCGAAGGACATAAAGGATAAATCCGCCGAGAGGAAAAGCCCAAGAGCCAAAAGCCCGCCGAAGAAGCAAGAACCCGCCAGAGAAGTAAAAGCCCGAAGGTCGCATGAAAAATCTCGAAGGGTAGATACCCTTGCGGGGGACACTTGACGTCAGAAAAAGGACCTTTTCCAAGGACCCGAAGGGACACCTTCCCTTAGAGACGTTCCAAACGCTGAACAAAGACGCAGAAAGGAATCTTCAAAGACTTAAGACACAAAGAGCTTCAAAGAATGAACCGATTGAATCATTGAACCATTGAACCAAATGGTTCAACGTGTTCGCAGGTTCAAGGGCTCAACCAAGCGCGATGAAGATCAAAGAGCTTAGGAAGAGCAAACGATGGGCAAAACCAAAGAACCAATGAACCTTGAACCAAAACAGTTCAAAGTTCAATGGTTCACAGGTTCAAGCAGTTCAAAGGCAGCCTCAAGCAAAGAAAGAAGCAACATGGATGATTCCAAAGGCAAGTTCAATGAAAGCGATGGTTCAACCAGAGAGCAAAGAAGCGCTTAAGCAGGGAAGCGATGGACCAAAAGAGACAGAGTGAACCGACGAAGCTTTGAACCAATGAACTTTCAAATGGTTCACAGGTTCAAAGTTCAACACGGTTCAAGCAGCTAGCAATCATTGACGGCCCCTCAGACGTCAAATTTAAAGTGAGAGAAAATCCGTGGAAATTCAAATAGAGCGCGGAACTTAAAGGAAGAACCAAGCGATTAAATGAAAAGAGAGCCCGATAGCTCAAATCGAAGCTGGAAAAGACAAAAGCAGAAAGACGGAAAAGCCAAAAATGTCTTCGAAAGAGTTATTTCCAGTAGGTGGAACAGTGGATCGAGTAGATTTCTGAGCGCACCAAACCAAGGATGCGGCTTGTTTTCTTCCATGAAATAAAGACAAATATGCAAAGGACCAGACGGTCCATACCAAGGAAGAGACATGTTAGATGAAGGGACACGCCATAGTTATGGCAGCGCACTGTTCTCAGCATGGTCTCTCCAGACAAAACGGGAGACGCATTGAAGACATTGACTGTAGCATGGGCCGTCCCATGGAAAAAGGCGTCAATCCTTGCGTAGTGGCTATAAGTTTGTTAATTCTCTCATTTGTAAAGGAGACTTTTCATTTTACAAGAGCGAAACTCTGCCTATTTTGAAAGAGAAGACTGAGACTTTGAGCTCAGGTTGTAATTTCATTTTCATTTTTATCTGAATGAGAAAGCAAGTTTTTCATAGACTTTGTGCTGTTCTGACTTGTGTCATTTTAAAAAATCATTCTTACATCTGTCTTCTGAAGGTTTCCTTATTCATTTAATTAGGTAAGCATAATTAGTGAAGGTAATAGGGAGGTGTCCTGAAACCAACTGTGGGAAGACTTTGTGCTTTCACAATTGCTTTTAGTCTGTGTTTTTCTTTTCTTTGTATTAAGGATTATGGGGCGACTTTGTGCCCCCATTATCCTTTGTGATATACTCTTTGAGTAGTTGAGGTGGAAACTCTGCGTTCTGCTTCATCCTGCTATTACTATGCCCTCTGGTTAAATGGTTTTTCATCTTACTATCTCAAAGAAATTCTTGCTGTTTCCTGCAAGAACACTTTTGGAAGAAGAGAAGTGCCTTCAATGTTCACACCAGGATTTTCTCCTTTGACTGTGCGCATCATCTCTGAAAGAAGAGAGATGGAGGGTTTATCCCACCCCTGTGTCTTACTTTCTGCTTATTTATATTGTATATAGCTCTTACATATTTATAGGGAACCTCCCCTTGATGAGAGGAGAGATTTGTCTCCGGTTGATGTAGTAAAGCTATACACCTGGTCGACCAATTTTCCTGCTGTGGTTGATCAGACTTATTTTGTTGATCAATACGCTGATTGACAAAATATTCACTCGACAGTTTTTTGGCGATTCCGCTGGGGACAGTAATTTTGTGCAATTTGGAACCTCAAGTTTCAGATTGAAACATCACCTGTGTCTTACCCATAATCATTATAACCCTTATCCATTACAGACTCTGGCGACTCCGTTCCATGTCTTACCCATTATCATTACAGCCTTACCATCTTCCTCCTCTGTTATTTTAGCTGGTCTGCAAAACCAGAGTTGTTGAGAAAGAGTGCGCAGTTTGAAGCCTCAAGCCTCAAGCTGAAGTAGGGCCAATTCTTTTCCATTTTTGTTCTGCAATCTAGCCACTCCACCCAGATTTGTTATCCCTATTTTTCATAATTAAATCATGGCAGTTCGAGGCCCCTAGGGTAACTCTTTTAGCTCACTCAACTTGACTCCACCTCTGCATGAACTTCCATGCAACTCAAGAAAGAACTTCCCCAAATTCTTTGGAGATGGAAGAGTTCACCCTGATGAGCACATTGCAGCATAGCCTGTGGTGTGCTAGGGGTGGAATTTGAAGACGTGGTAGTCAGGTTTTTTGTGGAGATCCTACAAAGTGCTGCTGCAGACTGGTTCTACCATCTGCAAGCTGGATCAGTGACTGACTGGAATACACTCAAAGCCAAGTTCGAGACAAAGTTCAAGCTCGCAGAAGATGCACATGCCTTGCTGGCCCAGCTCACCCAGATGAAGAAGGAACCTCATGAGCCTATGAGGGATTTTATTGGCAGGTTCAACAAGCTGAGGCACAAGATTCCCATGATCGCCCAGCCGACACCTCAAAATCTCAAGTGTTTCTTCATCAACTCACAGCTGCCTGAAGTGAGTTTTCTGTTGAGACGGGCTAGACCCATAGACCTTGAGGCTGCTCAAGACGTGGATACCGAGCTAGAAGATGACCTTATCTTGGCAGAAAAGATAAAGAGAGATCTTAATAGAGGTAAACCCTCTTCATCTTCTGAATACTCACCCACAGCCACCATTGACTCAATGGTACAAAAGCTAGCAAATGAATTGTTAGCCTTGAAAAGGCAAATGGCACAAGGTGTGTCTTCTGCTCCTCTATATAAAGATATACCAAGGAGGACATTCCCCAATCAGCCATGTCAAGGCAATGCTGCCATAAGTCAAGGGCAACCAAATCGTCTTCCTCCCCCACAGAGGAACCTTGCCCTTGAAGCACCTCCAACCAACTCAGCAGTGGGATATCTGGAAACAGAACATGTTTCCTATTTCCAACCTGAGTTCGAGCAAGAAAATGATGTTGGTCTCTTCATGGAGGATCAAGAAGAATCAGTTGGCGACTCCCACATTGGTTCCTGAATTACCAAGATGAACCCAGAAGTGAAGGGGAAGTAGATGAGGAATCATACGTAGTATTCACCCAATCCGAGAATCAGTCAGCCCATCAAGCTAATAAAGAAAGAACAGAGGAACGAACTCAGCCTGCAATTCCAATTGCTAAGCGGGGAACCACTCTGCCTTTCCAGTCAAAGGACCCAGTGATTGCCAAGAAGGTTAGTACATCAAATATCTCTGCACCTTCTACTTCAACTTCGCAGATCAGTCTTTCCCCTCCCAAAAACCAAAAGGATGAACTCCCATCCTCGCTTCCAAGTCCATCTCAGTCATTTGACATGATTGATCATGTAAAGAAATCCGAAATTCAAATGACTGAGTTTGAATCCCTGCAAGCCAATCCTGAGCAGTTAAACAATGGTGAAGAGCTAGGTGTGGACTTGTCTGAGGCAAAGATTGTGGTCACCCAAATGTCAGCCCTTGCTGCTCAAATTCTGTTTGAGCCTTTAGACAGGGGTAATTACTCCTTGACCACAGAGGATGCTCATGTCTCAGCGGATCAAAGTCCCGTGGCTGGGAATCCAGGATTTGATCCAAATCAGGCATCAGAAAAATTGGTAGGGCGCAGTACAAATCAAGAAGGATCTTTCATCTCCAATGAAGAGAAACCTGATAGAAGATCAGCATCTGATGATGCTTGGATCCTAGAATTCGATGGCAGCAATTCTTTCACAGCTGGATGCGGATCTCTGTTGCTCGGATTGAAAACTGTCCAGGGTGAAGAGGTCAAACTCTTTCACACCAAAGGAGATGTTGAGCTGATGGTTTGTCAGGAGTTTGATGCTGACAGTCAAAGTATGTGCTGGGCTGAACCAGCAGATTAGCAAGCTATGGTGGTGGACCATATTGCTGTATTCCAAAATCAGGAAAAGGAGCCCTTCGCCAAGAGAGCAAGGAGCTATGGTTTTCAAATTGAAGACCACGTCTTGCCATGGGGCAAGAAGAAGAAAGAGCCAAGAGGAAGACGCAGAAAATTGGTTTCTTGGTGGAGAGCTCCATTTGCCCGTCACTGTTTCTGGGGACAGAATGGTTTCCTGCTGGTTTATCAGGATGGCATCTCTTTTTCTTCACCTCACAAGGAGCAGCATTTGAAGTACTTCAATTCTTGAAGTATCAGATAAGTTCACTTGTATATCTGTATAGTCTTTAGTTCTGTTTTGTTCTTTTCGTTTTCATTTTTGGAGCCTTTCTTTTTGAGTAGCATGACTTCGTAGCCCAATGGCATACTTCAAGGCACTGGAGATTCTGGTTTCTACTCCCTTCAGCTGTTCCAAGATTTCCTCTGAAGGAAGTTCCCCAATTGGAGTCAGCTGTTGGTCCCCAAAAATGTCACTCATTTTTGGAACATATGAGCTATCTTGGTCCTACAGGACCAAAATTCCTCTCTTCCCCTTTCAAAAATTGCTCTGAGCATTCAGGGTCTTCATTTTTCAAAGCTTTCTCAAAAAACTACGGACTCTGCAGGCTTGAATCTACGGACTCTGCAGGAAGAAATCTACGGATTCTGTAGGCTTAAAACTACGGACTCCGCAGGCTCATTTCTACGGACTCTTTCAAGGCTTGAGAGAAAACTTAGAGAAAACTACGGACTTGGTTTCTACGGACTCTGCAGGAAGGTTTGTTTCTACAGGTTCAAAGGCTTTTGCATGCGAGTTCAACGGGTTCAACGACCAATTGGTTCAACGCGCTTGGTGCAAAAGATCAAAAAAAGACTTAGCCAAATAACGAAGAATGAACCAATTGAACTATTGAACCGTTGAACCAAAGTTGGTTCAATCGGTCGGTTCAATCGACAGGTTTAAGGGGTTGTCCCAAAGCCAAAGGAACAAGTGCCCTTACGGAGGGCTGTGAACCAAGCCAAGTGCCCTTGCGGAGGGCAATGAGCAAAAGCAGACAAAGTGAACTCCTTCGGAAAAGTGAACAAGGCAAAAGACAAAGCGAAATCCTTCGGACAAATTGTTCGAAGGACAAAGGATAAATCCCGCCGAGAGGAAAAGCCCGAGAGCCAAAAGCCCGTCGAAGAAGCAAGAACCCGCCAGAGAAGTAAAAGCCCGAAGGTCGCATGAAAAATCCTGAAGGGTAGATACCCTTGTGGGGGACACTTGACGTCAAAAAAAGGACCTTTTCCAAGGACCCGAAGGGATACCTTCCCTTCGAGACGTTCCAAAGGCTGAATAAAGACGCAGAAAGGAATCTTCAAAGACTTAAGACACAAAGAGCTTCAAAGAATGAACCAATTGAATCATTGAACCGTTGAACCAAATGGTTCAACGTGTTTGCAGGTTCAAGGGTTCAACCAAGCGCGATGAAGATCAAAGAGCTTAGGAAGAGCAAACGATGGGCAGAACCAATGAACCTTGAACCAAAAGAGTTCAAAGTTCAATGGTTCACAGGTTCAAGCAGTTCAAAGGCAGCCTCAAGCAAAGAAAGAAGCAACATGGATGATTCCAAAGGCAAGTTCAATGAAAGCGATGGTTCAACCAGAGAGCAAAGAAGCGCTTCAGCAGGGAAGCGATGGACCAAAAGAGACAGAGTGAACCGACGAAGCTTTGAACCAATGAACTTTCAAATGGTTCACAGGTTCAAAGTTCAACACGGTTCAAGCAACTAGCAATCATTGACGGCCCCTCAGACGTCAAATTTAAAGTGAGAGAAAATCCATGGAAATTCAAATAGAGGATGGAACTTAAAGGAAGAACCAAGTGATTAAATGAAAAGAGAGCCCCATAGCTCAAATCGAAGCTGAAAAAGACAAAAGCCAGAAATGTCTTCGAAAGAGTTATTTCCAGTAGGTGGAACAATGGATCGAGTAGACTTCTGAGCGCACCAAACCAAAGATGCGGCTTGTTTTCTTCCATGAAATAAAGACAAATATGCAAAGGACCAGACAGTCCATACCAAGGAAGAGACATGTTAGATGAAGGGACACACCATAGTTATGGCAGTGCACTGTTCTCAGCATGGTCTCTCCAGACAAAACGGGAGATGCATTGAAGACATTGACTGTAGCATGGGCCGTCCCATGGAAAAAGGTGCCAATCCTTGCGTAGTGGCTATAAGTTTGTTAATTCTCTCATTTGTAAAGGAGACTTTTCATTTTACAAGAGCGAAACTCTGCCCATTTTGAAAGAGAAGACTGAGACTTTGAGCTCAGGGTGTAATTTCATTTTCATTTTTATTTGAATGAGAAATCAGGTTTTTCACAAACTTTGTGATGTTCTGACTGGTGTCATTTTAGAAAATCATTCTTACATCTGTCTTCTGAAGGTTTCCTTATTCATTTAATTAGGTAAGCAGAATTAGTGAAGGTAATAGGGAGGTGTCTTGAAACCAACTGTGGGAAGATTTTGTGCTTTCACAATTGCTTTCAGTCTGTGTTTTTTCTTTTCTCTTTGTGTTAAGGATTATGGGGCGACTTTGTGCCCCCATTATCCTTTGTGATATACTCTTTGGGCAGTTGAGGTGGAAACTCTGCGTTCTGCTTCATCCTGCTATTACTACGCCCTCTGGTTAACTGGTTTCTCATCTTACTATCTGAAAGAAACTCCTGTTGTTTCTTGCAAGAACACTTCTGAAAGAAGAGAAGTGCCTTCAGTGTTCACACCAGGATTTTCTCCTTTGACTGTGCGCATCATCTCTGAAAGAAGAGAGATGGATGGTTTATCCCACCCCTGTGTCTTACTTTCTGCTTATTTATATTGTATATAGCTCCTACATATCTATAGGGAACCTCCCCTTGATGAGAGGAGAGATTTGTCTCCGGTTGATGTAGTGAAGCTGCACACCTGGCTGACCAATCTTCCTGCTGTGGTTAATCAGACTTATTTTGTTGATCAGTATGCTGATTGACAAAATTCACCCAACAAATATCATAACTGTTATCCTCTATCTGAGAAAAAGAAGTATATACAGGGGTTTTTCCAATATAAAGAGGAATTGAAGTGATAAAATACTGATTTTGCCTAGATCCATTCATTGTATTTACAATTTGGGGTTTAGGATGACAAACCCAATCCTGAAAGACTTTTGGATGGACAAAATTTAAGTTGGAATCCATATCAGCAAAAGCATCAAATCTGCTAAAATCAACTTTTTTATCCACAACAAATTTTTACTAGAATATACATAGAAGCACAGGTTTTCATCAAGGCATTATTCTGATTTTTTTTTTAATTTATAAAAAACGGGAAAGACGTATATTATGGAAAGATCAAAATATACATATTCTACTGTGCTAGGGATAAAAGCTATTAGTCCAGGCCTGGGCAGTAGAAACATAAGCAAGCATAGGCAACATAATTATTGATACAAATCTAACTTGATAATTTGTCGAAGATCTTGTTGAAGCTTATTGGACCGCCAAAGCAGTGGAGGACCAAAACAAAAGATATTCCCATTGTCAAGGGCCCAATTAGCTAAAGCATCTGCCACTCTATTGAGTTGTCTTGGAATATGTTTGAAGGTGATTTCCCGAAACTTGTCCTTTAGACGACGTATTTTGTCCCTTTCTCTACACATTTGCCAATTTATGCCCTGATTCACAATAAATGTGGAGAGCAATCTAACTGTAATTAGAGAATCAGATTCAACCTGAATTCTCTGCCACACAAGTTTCAGGGCTTCTTGCAAAGCCCTAGATATAGCATGAATTTCAGCTAAATTATTTGTGGCATACCAAATACTTTCCGAAAAGAAAAAAGCCACAAAACCATCAGAAAGACTTCCGATGCCACCCTTACTATCTTTTTTGAGATTACCTCTAGAAGCACCATCCGTGTTCAGCTTACCATATCTTGGAGGAGGGGCAGACCACTTACTATCAATCTGATTTTTTTTCGCTTGGTTTAGAGACAGTCATTGTAGTACTTGAAGTGACATATCAGCAGTTGTTTTAGAAGACTATCTCATTGTGGAGAGAGAGATCGATGTAACTGAACTTTGTGCTTGATGGATTTAGCTATATTCAGCTTGATCTTCTCTTGCACCCAAAAGCTGTCTCTATTCTCCTGTTGAAATAGTCGTCTATTTCTTTCTTTCCAATTAGTCCATAACAATGGAGTAATACCTCTCCACAAGGCCTGTCCAAGATTATGACTGTCTTTAGTATTATTTACCCCACTCCCTAAAAGGTTGTTCGATAGCTTGCATACCAGTCCAAGGAATCCAAAACAGTTTGGCCAAATGCTGCCACAATCTACTCACAAACAGACAATGAAGAAAAAGACTTGGAATAGTTTCTTCAAAGTCCAAGCACATGATACACTTGAAAGGACCATAAAACCCTCTTTTAATAAGCCAATCACCTGTAAGTATTCTTCTGTTCAATAACAACCAAACAAAGAAACTAACTTTGGGCCGGAGGGCTTCCTGTCAAAGGTGAAGAAAAATGTCCTTTAAGGGGTGAGAAGTTACTATGCAAAGAGAATCATAACCAAATGAAACTGTATATAATCCGGTGGAGCCTTTTCACCAAGCTATTGAGTCCATCCGTGGTGAAGTTGAAAGCTGTCTTGAATGAAGAATATTCGCAGCCACTTGCTCTTGTTGCTCCCTAGCTGAACTGGCCATTTATGAGGAGGAATCCAACTTTTACCCATCTTCCTATGGTGTATGGTAGGCTGGGAATAGTGATGAATCCTTTTCTAACCCTTTTCAAGGAGACTTTCCATTACTTGATGAAGCTCAGAATATTGGACGATAATCAGTGGATGGCCATCCCAAGAGTTAGTCCAAAAATTAGCAATTTGGCCATTATTAACTATCCAGAAGCAGTGTCACTTGATGATCGCTTCTCCTACTCTCAAAACAGATAGAATAGGAGATCCTATAGAAGGGAGGGCCAAGCGAAAGTTCTTCTCAGAAGGATTATTCTCAGCGTATTTAGCTCTGAGATTGACAACCCACAACTCATTAAGATTAGCCATAGGTCTCCAATAAAGCTTGGCTGCTAAGGCCTTATTATGCTTAACTGTGGAATGAAATCCTAAGCCTCCTTCTATTTCAGGTTGATATAAAGTATCTCACTTGATTAAGGACCATTTGCATTTCAACTAGGTCCCACTCCAAATAAATTTCTGTGAAATGGAATCTAATTGTTTCAAAATTCCAACTGGAATTTTCAATATAGATGACACACAAATTGGTAAAGCTTGGAGAACAACTTTTACCAAAGTCATGCAGCATCTTGTTGAGAGCCACATGTTCATCCATTTCTGTAATTTATTATTGGATTTATTAATTAAGCACTGCCAATCTTTGATTTGATTTGATTTGCTGCCAAAGGAATTCCCAAATATTGCAGCGGCAAAGAGCCCTTTCCGAATTTAAGAATATCCGGAATCAAAATTTCTTGCCTCGGAGAACAATGAAAAAAGAATATGCTAGATCTACCCTTATTAATCAATTGTCTCATGGCTCTATTGAACAGCTGAAGACTCTTATGTATATGAGTCGCTTCTGAATATGTAGCCTTGCCAAGTAACATATAGTCATTCACAAATTGTAGATGTGATAGGGGTTTAGCTCCTATAACCAGTGTAATTCCTCCTATCATTTTATCCTGACAGGTTTTAGTCAACAATCTTCCCAAACATTCAGCCAAGTGAATAAATAGGAAAGGAGAAAGGGTCACCTTGTCGAAGCCCTCTAGAGGCTGAAAAGACCCTGGACCTGCCATTAACCAAAACATAATAAGACACTGAGAACAAACAAGCTTGAACCCATGCTATCCATTCTCTAGAGAAGCCAAATTCTGCCAACACCTGACACAAAAATCTCCAATCCACTCAATCATAGGCTTTCGAAAGATCAAACCTGATGAACATTGAAGGTGATTTTTGTATATCCATAGAATGAAGAGCTTCCTACGCAAGAACTATCTCATCATTGATTTGCCTTCCTTGGACAAATCCTCTTTGCTCTGGAGATATAAGTTTATGCAAGAGCGACTTCAACCGATCTGCCATAAGTTTTACGATGATTTTATATAGCACATTACATAAGGCAATTGGTTGAAATCCCACTATATCTTTCACCTCTATAGCTTTAGAGATCAAAGCAATAAAGGTTTTATTGATTTCTTTTAACATGGTTTTAGTAGAGCACACCTCTTACACAACTTGTAGAAGCTCCACTTTCAGAATATCCCAAAAAGTTTGATAAAATTCAATAGGGAAACCATCAAGACCTGGTGTTTTTCCTTTTTTCATGCTAAACACCACCCTCTTTAATTCGCTTTCCAAAACTGGAGATGTGAGCTGCTCATTATCCTGATCAGAAATAACCTTAGGGATATGGGCAAGCACCTGCATTTGAGTTGAAGCATCAAGAGACTGAGCTGAAAATAACGTAGATAAATAATCTTGTGCAATCTGCTGCAATCATTCCCATGAATACTCTAACTGTCCTTCAGCGGTTTTTAGAGAATTAATGTGATTATTAGCTCTTCTAGCTAGCAGAGATTTGTGAAAAAAAAACAGTATTTGTATCTCCTGTTTTGAGCCCCTGAACTCTGGACTTCTGCTGCCAGAGAATCTCTTCCCGTTTCTCCCATTCATGCAAGTCAGCTTTTAGAGAGATTATTTGGTTTACCAAACATAATATTGGAATAAAGTAGTGTTTACAGCAATAGGCAATACTCTGGGAACATATATGATGACAGTGGATAGTTCGATCCACCTAGAACAGATGATTTATGCCCGCATCTGTGTTTTGATGGATTTGAAAAATCCGTTACCCAGCAAAATCGCCTTAGATGTGGACAATGAGACATGAGAGCAAGTAGTTGACTATGAAAATATTTCATTCTGCTGCATAATATGTTATGAGTACAACCATTTGGTTAAGGAGTGTCCTTAGAGAGCCCTTGATCCACCTGCAGAGGAGCACAAGCAAGAGGAATTTATCATTGTGAAGAAAAAGAAAACAATGAAGACTTAGGTAACATCCAATCCGGTTGCTTCCAATGTCAATATATTTGCTAGCCTTCAACAGTACAATGACAATGCAGACAATGAGGATCCTATAGAATCCCAAGTGCCAGAAACTCAAATGCTTGCACTAGACTCTCAAGAGAGGAAGAAAGGTGTAATAGGGGACAATCAGCTTGTTATGATCCTTGAAGCGAAAAATGACGGAAGCGGCTCGTAAAACATTAAAAAGCTATCAAAGGAAAATCAAATATCAGGACCAAGTCGAGTCTAATAATTTTCAAGAGGGAGGTCATGCAAGTGTAGCTATGCCATTGATGCTCATGCCTAATTGTGGCGAAGGACAGCAAGCAGATTCACCATTAGGAGTCCACCAAGAAAAAAGTAAAAAAATGAAGATGAATACAAATGTGAAGGTAGGTAGAAAACCTACTTAGGTCTGTATCCGGAAGGAAGGTCAACAACTGACTTCTACAGGCAAAGTCAGGGATTTATGCCACATTTTTAATCAATCTTCCCAATGAAGATCATCACATGGAATGTCAGAGGGCTTAAAGGTAGCCCATCCAAGATTAATAAAATTAGAAGAAGGATTCAGACTAACAAGCCTCAGATGGCTTTTATCCAGGAAACCAAAGCCTCCATTGCGTTAATGAAAGTACTGGCAGATAGGATTTGGCCTCATGCTGTGGTAATCTCTCTTAGTTCTGTGCGTGCTTCTGGTGGGGTAGCCTGTTTATGGGATCCAAAAAAGGTTACAGTTGTTAATTCTTGTGGAAGTAAGGGTGTTTTGCTCCTGCTAGTATATTCTCAAGAGGATGCTCAGCAAGTTATCTTCTTCCTCAATGTTTATGCTCCACTTTCTATGGGGGAAAAACTAACACAATGGCAGCATATTACATCTATGATTCATTCCTTTCCTGATGTTCCAGTGCTGATAGGAGGAGATTTAAACACTATCCTCAACCTGGAGGAAAAGCAGGGAGGCATTCATCTGATTTTGGTCAGATTTTGAAGTGATTGATTTTAACCATGAGACTTGACTTTGGGACAATAGTGGTATATTCTTTGTCTTCTTGTAGGGTGTCAAAGATTTTGAATACTTGAGAGGATTATATATACTGACCTTTATATGCTTCCATTCATTTGCATCATATTCGGATGAAATATCTATAGAAGCAGATTCATTTTCAGAAATTTCTGCGTTGGATTTAATTTCTGAATTATTTTCAGATTGGCTTTCCGTTTTATATTTTTCAGAGGCATTTTCAAACTCAGGCATGTTAGGATTCCTTTGACAATTTTGATTATAACAAAAAGCTTTATAAGCAGCATTTTCTTCATTCCATATCAATGTCTGAAACTTTGAACCACCTTTCATCATATTTATGGCTGAAAAATCTATTTCATCAGAGGAAATCTCTTCATTATTGCAAGAGTTGGCTTTGATTGTACATAATAAGCTCGAGTGGTTTTGAAGAGATGCGAACTCTTTGCCCATTGGGGCACAAGCTCAGGGGCTTTCTTTCCTTGCCTATATGGGGAGAGATGCTTCCCGTTAGCATTATGTATCAATGATGTAACCATTTGTTCCTTGGAGTAATATATGATGCATTTTTAAAAAAAAACTACTACTCTTCATTATCAACAATTTTAGCTTATTTTTTTAATTCTTCAAAAATTGCATAATTTTCTATAGATTTATTCATACAATCATTCAAATTATTTTCATTTTCAACAAGATCCCACCAATCAGCAATATTTTTATTAGCAAACGGTGCCTTGACTTGATGAGGGGCTTTACTAGGACACGAGCATGCATAATGTCCTTTCTTTTTGCATGCATAACAACACACATCGTTCAAATTTCTTCTAGGTCTTTTATCAATTTGTCTTTCAAAGAATTTGTAAGGTCTGAACCTTCTTGGTCTCGCCACTGACTCTTTTAGACCGAACCCTATACCTATTTTGTTTTCTAAAGCATCCATATTGTTCTGCACCATCTATTGTTGAACATTGTTTTGATGAGATTTTAGCCAGAGAAGTTTGGACTGAAGCATGTAAACATATTCTTCTTATATTTACCCTTGTTGCCTCAATAAGATCCACAAAATATATTTGTGCAATATTTGTTCCTTGATTTGATAATCTATCTAATACTAGCTGACCATTTTATTTTGGCAAAGCTCCCAAAAAACTGTACCTTGACAAATCATTTCTTTCCATATTTAATGAGTAGAACTTCCTTTGATATTCCATGGAGATTTTTTCAAACAAAGAGAGGTCACATAATCTCATCTTAACTAATAACAATTGGGCTTATTTTTTCTTGAGGGCAATATTTGGGACAAATTTTGTAAGCAAAGCAATGAAAAGTTTTGTAACCCTTTTTTCATGGTATCTTCTTTTGAGTCTTGTGAAGAGTTATTTCACCAGTGAAAAGTAATTCCAATAATATTTCTAGTGGCTACATCTACTGTTGCCAAAGCTGTCCAACTGTTTGATTGCTGCAAGGTGAAATAATGAGCCATTCAAGTATCAATTGATCCATAAACGAAGTGAATATTCCACTCGAAGCTTTACCAATACAGATCTTATAAATCTTAGCTTAACAATGATTGGAAAATTATTGTTCCAGGCTTTTAACCAAGCTAAAACAAAGATAAATAAGTGCTGGAAATGAAATGTACAACCTATTGCACATTAACATGAAGCATAAAAATGAACAAAGCACACAACAAACACGAGTTATTTTGGAGAAACCCGATGTGGGAAAAACTCCAGCGGGTGAGGCAATTGCACTCACCTTCCACTATGTAATGCAAGAAATGTACAAAGTATTGCCAAACATGGTCTTCATGGATAGAATTTTCTCTACCACTCCTTCCAAAACTTGTACACAATGATGCTTTGTGCTTATTAGACATCTATTTGTACTCTTAACACAACTGAACCAACCATCGACAACTAGGAAACAATCAGAGAACAATAACAAAGACTCAAACTTGCAACTTACAATGTGAATCCAACTTCAATATTTCTCACTGCATTTTTTGATGTCTTTTGCCTTGCCAAGACATGTATTTATGCTATCTCAACCTTGGAGCCCACCAAAAAGCTTAAACGAATTGCCATTGAGAAGAAGAAATACTTGCAACCATTAAATGTCAGGGGTTTTGTATGATGGCAAAATCACCGGGTGTATGCAAATTGGGGTTTTTAGAACCGCCAAAGTGGCTGCACAATTTCCACTCACATGAACTATTATGCAACCGCCACCCTAAAAATAGTGGCAGTTCCACTTTGTATGAAAAACCCCCCCATTTCAAGAGTTGAAACTTATTGACTCATCACCATGAAGATCTCTGGATCACCCTCATACTGACTCTACCACTGTAACTTATATGATCTGATGTTGAAATATGAAATGTCTTACAATAGTGTCTTGCAAGCATGAATTATATACAATTGGGCATAGTGGAAACATCTAGTATAGTTGATTTGTACATTAGGATCCAAATTTGGATCATACCTACCCAACTTGGGGCTTTTAAGTCCCTAAAAGATTTAGGAATCTTGTGAGGAAATCTCTTCCCCACATTTTTTC
Organism: Torreya grandis; assembly: GCA_037957365.1. Classification (NCBI taxonomy): domain Eukaryota; kingdom Viridiplantae; phylum Streptophyta; class Pinopsida; order Cupressales; family Taxaceae; genus Torreya; species Torreya grandis. Next base: position 5,517,349 of record JARHVA010000141.1, read on the forward strand.
TGGAATACCATTTGGCTTTTTTGGGTAGCTGACCCTTTAACCTAACCAAGGAATGTTCTTTGCCCTCTTTGCATTTTCCTTTCATTCGTCTGTAGTACGACATCCTTCTCCAATGCCATCTGACTATTCGGAGCAAGTTCTTCAAGTGAAGATCACAACCTTTCGCCTTCATTGTCTAACATAGAAGGCTAAAAAAGATGCAAGTTCTCAACATTGACAACTGAATAGATCTTTATATGAGGAGGCAAATCAAGTCTAAAAGCATTCTCGCCCACTTGTTCCAGAATTTCAAGTGGATCATACCTAAGAGGCTTAAACTTCTTAGACTTACCTAGGAGCCTTTCTCTACTTAAGTACAACCATACCTTATCTCCAAACAAGGAAACTGTGCTCAGTCCTATGTTGATCAAGTATTGCTTTGTACTTGGCTTGAGACTCTTTCAACTTCTCTTGCACTTGGAGATGGATTTGTGGAATCTTCTAGATGAATTTCACAGCATTGTGGACCTCAGGGTCCACTTTCCCATTGTCTTTGTATGGCTATCTCAAAACAATATCAAATGCACATAGAGGTAAGTAGCCAAAACAAGTTTCAAAAATAGATTTACTAGTAAAAGAATGCATAGGCCTGTTGTAGGAATGTTGAATATACACCAAATTTTCATCTCACAATTTAGGATGCTTATATATACCAAATGTACCCTCTCAAGATCTCTACCAATGTTCTATTCACAACCTTGATTTGCCTATCAATTTGTGGGTGAAAAGTGGTAGACTATTTCAACTGAGTATCCATCTTCTCCCACAATGTGGCACAAAAATTCTCAAGAAACCTCAAGTCTTAATCTAAGACAATAGAACTAAACAGACCAAAATGAACCTACACATTTACGAAAAACAACTTAGTTGCATCACTTCCTTTGTGAGTCTTCTTAGAAGGAATAAGAATGCACATCTTACTAAACATATTCACAATCACAAAGACATAGTCATGCCCCTTTCTTGACATAACTTGCCTACAAAATCCATGGAAATGTTTTCCCATGGACTAGAAGGAACCGGTATGGCACATACAAACCTAACTTCCTATTACTAGACTTGCTTTTACTACATAATACACTCCTCTTATGAATTTGGCAACATCTATTTGCATATTAGGCCAATAAACATACCTCTACAAACATGCAACAATCTTTGTAACACCAAAATGTCTTACAACTTTTGAAGCACGTGCTTCCCTCATTAGCTGAACTCTTTCCTCCTTAGGCACACAAAGATTACCCAACTTGTAGAGCAATCCATCTTAAAGATAATAATGCTACTTGGGCTCAAAACCTGCATCTTAAGACTTCTTTGTTTAGAGAAATAGCTCCCCAAAATCTACATCATGCTCATATCCCTGTACATAAGACTTATACATAAAAGGCTAAGAAGAGTTATGGTGCCCATCGTTGAAAGCAAAGGAGGTCTAAATAACACATCAACTAGTTTGTTAAACACACATTTTTATATTTGATAATCAAATGAAATTGTTTAAAAAATCCCATCCATTTATAGCGTCTAATTTGTTAAAGTTTAGTTTGAGTTTGCAAATATTGGAGATGTTGATGATCCATATGGGCAATAGTTTCCTTACCCATGAGATAGTGCTTCCATTTTTTGACTGATTGAACAAGAGCATATAGTTCTTTGTTGTACCTACACTAATTCAAAATTGCACCTTGAAATAACTTTGAATGGTAGCATACTGGTTTACCTCCTTGAAGTATGACAACCCCCATAGCATAGTCACTAGCATTCGTTTCCACCTCAAAGGGAAGCTGCAAGTTAGGCAAAGCTAAAATCGGAGCATGGTTAATCTTATATTTGAATATATCAAATGCACTGTTGCTTCTTACCTCATATAAAAGTCTTACCACTAGCTGTACTAGCATGCACATTTGAGACCATGGAAGAGAAGTTCTTGACAAACCTCCTCAAATATTGAATTGCACCCACAAAGCTTCTTGTCTTAGTCACATTGGAAGGCCTTAGCCAATTCATGATGGCCTCTAATTTCTTCGGATCAATCCTCGATTCTCCATCTCCAACCACATGCCCCAAAAAGACCAGTGATTTTTGAGCAAACTCATTTCTTCTCATTCAAAACTAACTTGTTCTCTTTCAAAATTCGCAAAATGTGTTTAAGATGATCAATATGATCATCAAAAGTTCTACTAAAAACAAGAATATCATCCAAATAGACAATGACAAAGAAATCAATAAATGACCTCATTACCTCATTCATCAACTGCAAGAAGGTAGCCGGTGCATTTCATAGCACAAAGGTAGAACCAATCATTCTTACAACCCTTGCCTTGTTTTGAATGTTGTTTTCCAAATGTCCTCTTCCTTATTCTGCACTTGATGATTTCTGGATTTCAAATCAAGCTTAATAAAATACTTGGCATACTGAAGTGATCAAGATCATCAATCTATGAAAGAGGGTACCTATTCTTGATGGTTATTTTATTAAGTGGTCTTTAATCAATATACATTTTCCATAAACCATCTTTCTTAGGCCTTAAAACAATAGGAGAACCACATGGAAAAGTACTAGGATAGATTCCACCTTGATTAATCAAAAATTGTAATTGTTGTTTTACATCATTGGCATCCTTCAAGGAATGCCTATATAACCTGAGATTTGGAAGTAGATTGTTGGGCAGGTAATGAATTTTGTGCTCAAAAGGCCTAGCCGATGGTAACCCCGTAGGCTTATGAAAAACCTCTTAGAACTATGGCACCAACTCTCCCATATGCTTATGCTCTTTGTTAATAAACATACTACAAGAAGTCTTATATGCAGCTATTTATTCATCTTTAATATATCTAAAAAAAAGTAAAGCAAATTTCTTGCTAGCATTAATAAGCTTCTTAGCTTCAAAGACACTTATCAAAGAGATTTTGGAATCATCTTTGTAGGTTGAAATGATGCAACTCTTGATATTCTTCACCAAACGGTGTTGGTTGGCTCTCATCATGAATATAGCATCTTAGATATACAAGGGCTGCTAAACACTAAACCACACACATCAAGAGGCATAGCAGCCACTACAACTTCATGAATGAAATGTGCATTAATACCAAACTTAACTTTGCATTGCTTGGTCACCTTGATGTATACACCTTTCTTCACCCAACTCAAAGAATATGAACTTGGATGATTGTAAGTCTCAAACCCCATTTTGTCTACCAATTCCTTGCTTATCAAATTTGCTTGTGAACAAGTATAAAAAAGAGCATCTATTTTTGCTATCTTCTTTTGGATTTTAATATAGAAAAGCTTAGAAAGATAACTAGTACTACCCAAACATAACTCTCTATTGACGAAGGTACAATATAGTGTCATCCACATTGGAGCTGCAACCAATATTCTCACCTTGGAGAGAGGGCATAGCCTTCTTGTTCTTCTTCTTAAATGAATGCAATTCTAGATGGAGCTTCCAACATTGGTCATCAAAATGACTATCAACATCACATTTTCCACAGTCTTTTAGTATCATTTTTAGAAACATTATGCTTACTTTTCTCTTTTCCTTTACTCTTTTGCTTGGAGGCCTTGTTGCTTGGAAGTGTTTTGAGAGGTAGATGGAGCCTTCTTGTCCATCTCTAAGTAGTGAGCTTGAGAACAATCCTCATCTACATATGTAGGCTTGCCCAAGATGACTAGTCTTCTCAAATGGTTGTTGAGTCCACCGACATACTTCATCAAGATGTCATGGTCTGCTATATCTTTGCACATTTGGACCGCCTTCTTGAGAAATCATTTGTGTACTCTTGCAAGCTTTGGCCTTGCTTTTGCCTAAGATATTGGCAATACATGAACCTCTCTTCATAACAAATAGGATATAATTGCTTCTTGACGAGCATCTTAAAATCATCCCACTTAATAATAGGAGGAAGCTTCTAAACAACCAAAGAATGGACATAGCTCTCAAACCAGGTTAAAACATGATTGGTTAACTTTAACCTTGGAAAAGAATTTTGTTGGCTTTCATTAATCTAATGCAAATTGAAATATACTTTAAGTCGGACTAGCTAATGTCAGGCTAGAAATGGAATGACAATAAAATAACGAGATTTGTTACAAACCAAAGTTATTGCATTAATGAAGAATGAGATATTACAACATTATATAGCCAAGCATGTGACTATTCATTTCATATTCCATTAAGACTCTGCAACTTCCTACGAAGATTTTCTTTACCACAAGACAAAAGCTCTCCTACAATTACTCTTAGGATTAACATTATTATATGACAATAACATTGCACACCTTCCTTAATTTGTAGGGGTTATTGAGAGACCAAGCATGCCTCTTAACTTTTCAAAATTTTCTTGTCCCAACACTTTTGTCAAGATGTTTGTTGGTTGCTCTGCAATAAGACAATGTAGCAATTTTACATTCCCATTTTTCATAAAATGTTAAATCAAATAAAATTTGGTGATGTGCTTGGCTTGGTAGTGAAAGATTGGATTCTTTTCCATTTGAATTGCAGATGTGTTGTCAACTGAGAGGTGTTGAAGAAACTTCTTGTTCTTGCTAATCTGAAAGAGCCCTTCTGAGCAACAAAATCTCGTTGCCATGTATTCTACTTGCATTGAAGTAATTGTCAGTACTGATTGTTTCTTTGACTTCTAGCTAACAACTTTTGTTCCCAAAATTATTATAAAACCTTAAATAGATTTTCCATCTTCAAAATCACCAACATATTCAAAATCTAAGTATTTGACCAGTTTGAAGTCTCTTGTCCTGAAGTATTTGAGCCCAAATTTTGTATTTCTTTGAGATATTGAAGGACTCTTTTTGTTGTTACCCAGTGACTTTCTCTAAGTTGTTGCATGAATCGAGAAAGAGCTCCAACAATGAAAGAAATATCTAGTGTAGGTGTGGTCACATAGATCAGACTTTCAATGAATTATCTGTATTTAATAGCATTTACTAAATTTGTGGTAACTTTTGATATCAATTTATAGATTGTTTTCTATGCACATAATGAGAGGTTTACAATCTGTCATTCCGAACTTGCTTAGAATTCCATTGATGTATTTATCTTGAGTGATGAAGATATACTTCGATTTTTGAATCACTTCAATACCCAAATAGTAATGAAGATAACTCAGATCTATCATTTCAAAGTCTTTTAACTTTGATTTGAATTTCACACTCTTATTGTTCGTTGTGATGCGCTGATCACCCAAATATACCACTAGAAATACAACTATTTTGACAAAAAAAAGTTGCATCTTCAAACTCAAAATGTTTGAAGTTCATGTTCATGAGGTGCTTAGTGAGTTTGTCATACCACGCTCTTGGGGCTTGTTTCAATCACAGAACGATTTTTTCCAGTTTGCACACTTTGTGCTTTTGACCATTTACTACAAAACCTTTGGTCTGAGTCATGTACACTCTTTTCAAGTTGACCAATCAGAAATTCAATTTTGACATCCATTTGGTGAACTTTCTATTTGGTGTGAGCTACTAGACCCAGCATGGTTCAAATGGTAGTCCATTTTTCTGTTGGTGCAAAGGTTTCATTGCAGTCAATTCTTTCTTTTTGAGGAAATCTCTTTGCGACAAGCCTTGCTTTGTGCTTGTCAAGTGAGTTATTTGTTTTGTACTTGTTTTGAAAGACCCACTTGCAGCCAATAGGTTTACAACCGATTGAAGGAACCAATTTCCAAGTTCCATTTTTTACCAACGCGTTTCTCATTGCATGTTTCCATGCACCAAGCTTTTCAACGTGTTTGCATGAAGTGGGTTCAGAGTCAAAAGCAACATTGACTTCTTAAGAAGAGTCTTCTAAGGTAAGTTTTTCTATCTTATCTTGAATTTCATCTAGGAACTTGTCTGATTTTTGTGTCGCTGTGTGCACTTTTAGTACCTATTTTTCCAACCTCATTGGGTCCAACATCTTTCAATGTTTGTTCTACCCATTTTGCTATCTTTTTTTACATAGCTTGCAGATTCACTAGTGCCTCGTTTTCTAGATTTGAAGCTTCTTGATTTTCTGGCAATAGACCGTCCTCTGATGAAGTTTCACTTTTTTATGCGAGGTGAGTGTTGTTTTAGATTACCGGAGTCAATAGAGTTTCAATTGTTTCCCAATTGCGGGTTCCCCTTCATTGTTTGGAACCTTCATATCAACTTCCATGAAAATATCAAATTTGGCATATTTCTCAAGTTGATTGATGTTTATTTTGTCCTTTGCAGTTTCACAAAAGATTACATCTCTTGCGATGAGAAATTTCTTGTTCTTATCAAATTACTTGTATGTTTTTGGTAAGACTTTGAGTCTCCCAAAAGCATGCATTTTCTACTCTTGTGTTCCAGCTTGTACCTTTTCTCTTTAGGAATAAATGCGTAGCATGTGGATCCAAAAATCCAAAGATGTCGCATTGAAGGGCGCTGATCACACAAGACTCATATGGAGTCTTCATCTGTAGGGCAGTTGATGGTGTCCTATTATGGAGGTATATAGTTGTTTGAGTTGCTTATGCCCATAAATGTAAATTTACCCCTTTGAAGTACAACATTGCTTGAACCATGTTCATCACAATTTTGTTCATCTGCTCAACTACTCCATTCCGTTGAAGAGTGTAAGGAACTGTGAGATGATGCTTGATTTCATTCTGTTTGAGGTAGGTTTCAATTTCTTTTGAAGTGAATTCACTACCATTATCAGTGTTGAGTGTCCCAATGCGGGATTGGGCTTCATTTTCAATCACAGTTTGGAACTTTTGAAACGTTTCAAAGGCTTCTGATTTTTTCATAAAATGTGTTTAAGTCATTTTATTGTAGTGATCAATGAACAACATGAAGTACTTGTGACCACCAATGGAATGAAGTGATAGAGAACATAGATCATAGTGAGCCTATTGCAAATTCTTGTCGGCTTTTCATTCTGAATTTTGCAACGGTTTTCTTTTGCGTTTGGTTAATATGTAGGGTTTACACTTTTCAATGTTTTTGGGCAGAGTTGGCAAGCCTACAACACCATTTTTTTCCATTGTGTGGATGTTGTCATAGTGCATATGCCCAAATTTGGCATGCCACAAAAGACTTGCTAGCATTCCTTATTTGGTGAGATGAGCAGAATTTATTGGCACTAAGTGCTTACGCTTGAGTTTTAGCAATTTGCCTTCCTCATATTCAGTTAGAACAACTGCGTTATCACATTTCTTTGTGACCTTCACCTCTCCATCATCCAACAGAATGGGGTGGCCTTGTGGAATTAGCACAAGAGACAAGTTTTTTTTTAACTGAGGAAGGTATAGTACATTTTAGAAAATCAAGTATGGAAGTCCTGGTGACTTGAATCGAATTGACCTTTTGCCTTAAGGTTCCAGGCTTGTTTTATCTACCAAAAATATTGAACCACAACTTTTTTCATGAAACTCCTCAAAGAAATCCATTTGAAAAGTCACATGTTGCGTGACACTAGTGTCTAGAATCCAAGCATTATCCCAAGTTGAACTCTCTGAGGAGGCATTATTTGTTTTTTCAGAGATGGAAAGCACACATTCACGAGAAAATTATGTTGAATCTGGTTCTGAGTTTATATTCTTCTCCTTTTTTGCTTTTTGTTTTCGGTCAGCTTCAATTTTGTCCCATAATGTTTTGCATTTATGGGTCTCATGACTCCCTTTCCTTTCGGAACATTTGCAAAACAAGTGTTGTTTGTCATTCTGCTTTTCTTGTTGTTGACTATTGTTTTTTTTGGATTTGCCTCCTCACCCTTTGTTCTTCCCTTTGCCTCTATCATTTCCTGCATTCTTAAAATAATTGTCTTTTTGGTTAGCTTAACAAATGCTTTCTCCTGTGGACTCTATTTTTCTTCCGTAAGCTTTTTCTCTTTCGGCCATTTTCTCCACCAATTGATCAAATGTGAGTGTCTTCAATAGATTGCTTGCTTGCAGTAATTCCTAGTAGGTTGAGTATGTAGGGATAAGAGCTTTTATAAAAGCAGTCATATAGACGTCAATTTTGATACCAACTGCATCAACATCATGTTTGATTGCACAGATTTCAGAAACCAAACTCATGACATCTTCATTTTTCGATTCAAGATTGAATAGTTCAATCGCAAGTTTATGAACTACAATTTTGAGTGAGAATCATACAAGTCCTTCAATTTGTGAAATGCTTTCCAAGGAATGTTGCACCCTTGTATGTGACAAAACACTTATGTATCAACTGAGGCCCTCATCAAGTCCAATGCTTTTAAATTTTTCTGCTTCCAGGATAGTATCTCCTTTGCTTCTTTCGGTTTGGTAGGTTGATCATCCCTGTCACAGATATTGAACCACAAGTCATTGAAAATAAATATGTTATCCACCTATCTAGACCATTCTAACTGAGTATATTTCCTGGTTAGGGTTGTGCCAACAATAGTTTTTATTGAATGCATATTTGTTGTATCTGAGGATGAAATGGTTCTGTATTGCTTCAAAAAGGTCCTATTTTCTAGATACCACCTGACCAACATACCAAACGTCTCTATATGCTTGTCATTCTTAAATACCCGTCGGTACATGGAAGAAGTTTGCCCTTTCTATATCCCTGACAGTACGTGAAATAGACATTAAAGCACATGAGAGTTGAATGGTACGTGGTACCTAGACAATACATGAAAAAAAATTGTTCTATCTACGATATCCACTTAACGAAAATTCCTTGTACATGGACATGATAACTCTATATACTCAGAGTGTTCTTGATCATTTTCAAGATTTATGTATAGCAATAGTCGCAAATGGGTAACAAATTGAATGGCGAAATGATTTTTTCTCTCTGTATAGGTTAATAAGGACAATGCCACAAACGCCGTTGTTGCAGCTATATTAGGCTTGCACTAGTTCGATTGAGATGACATGACTCGTAAACACAAACCAGAGGCGCTATTGATACCAAATGTTGCAAATTGGTCTTTGTTTGTAAAATTTGATTCTTCTTTCAAAATTTATTTAATTAAGAAAACAAAAACAAATTATGGTTTGCAAATGACTTATTAAATGTTTTGAATAAGTCAAAAAGGAAAAATTATGCTTATTACTCCCTTGTGGGAATATTATCCATTCAATAATTATGTTTTTATTTGAGGAAAAAAACATAAAATGAACTTATATTGACTTATCTCTTGTTAGGTGCCACTTGGAAGGTTAGATGTAGCTTGAAACACCTTTGTTGGAGGGCCTTTTCAGCTGCACGCACTCCTTTGAGCACTTAACTCAGATATAAATGCTACCACACAGCCAAAGAGTAGGTAATACGCCACTCAAAAGGATGATACACAGCCATGCAGGTCTACAAACTGCCACACAGTCCACCAAACTGCCAAAAATCAGTTGAGTGCAGCCAATATGGAGTCAATACACCATGTATCAGACAAAAATGCCTTCAATCAGAATAAAATACCTTCACAAAAATCAGAAAACTATCATATACAGTCAAAAACATTAAAATTTCTGGCAGGGCAAAGTTGATTTGCATACAAACAGCCATTAACAACAATATGCAGTCAGAAAATCATTTAAAACTCTTCTTTGACAGCTGAAAATCCTTGATTCAGGTCAGAAACTAAGCAATAAGCCTCGCTACAGTGTTACAATATGCCAAAACACGTTCACAAATTAGCTAGATTCAACGGTGCGCAGTCCTGGACATTAAGAGAACTGATTTTGATTGCCTTAGAATGAAATATGCAAAAAGAGGAAGAATGGAGAAAGAAAAAAATCAATTAAAGAAACTTGTGCTTTGATACCAATGTCAGGCTAGGAATGGAATGACAATTTTATAATGAGATTTGGTGCAAACAATTAAAGTTATAATTAGCTATTAGTTAATGACTAACTAATAGACGGTTATGAAACCTTCCTGATTGATGTAACCGCTTTATGCTTAATAAAAAGATGGTTACATAAGTGAGTGTGCTGCATACTTCCATTTTTTCTTCGTTCTCTCAGCGTTCTTTTGCCAAAATCTATATCACAAAGCCAATCGCTCAAGGAAGCCCTAGTTAGGTACGGGTAAGGTATGAGCAAAGCACACTTTTTGAGGAAACCCTGGTTAGAAGGGTACGAACTGTGAAGAGAGGTGGAGGTAAAGAAGCATGCGTAGAACAGATTGTCAGGGCATGCGAGAGGTCATGAAGACTCAAACATCATTCAAAGGAGCACGAATCAGAGTTGTGAAGTTTGCAGTTGAAGGAATTCACAAGAAAACACACAGTGAAGTGTGATTCACAAAAAATGGTAGAAGGCAGACCCAAGACAAGTCATGAATTGTAAAGAACAACAAAAGGTGGACCTAGAACAAGTCGTGAATCGTAGAGAACGACAATAGGCAAACCTAGAGCAGAATCTTGAAATCGAAGAGTGGAAAAACGTAGAGGAAAAACTAATTAGAATAATTTGCTAATGTAAAGCATATAACACGTACTGTTATATTTGGCTTGACTAATAGTTTGTTTAGCTATTGTTTGTTAGCCATAGGTTTACCATAAGCTTGATTAAGTTTATGGTTATTCTTATTGTTAGTCCGCTATGTTAGTTTCCTTATTTGTAGCATCTTCTTTGGGCTATTCAATAGCTCCTTATCTGTAATGAAAGTAATGATGGAAGCTCTCAACTAATCTTTTATGGTTTCAGAGCGAGTGTTTTACGAACCCTGGGAGAGGAGTTTGTAAGGAATGAAGTGTGTGGTGAATCACACACCCTATGAAGTTAAGCATTCATTCTAGAAGTGGATGCCATTACACAACGAAGAAGACGTCATTAGCTAAAACACAATTGTTAAATTTTGCCAAGAACCTGCGGAAGAGGCATGACAGCAAAAGGAGGCTTGGCATGTGTGAGAAAGAGGTGTGACAGCCAAAGGAGGCATGGCAAGTGGTGAGGACGTTCCAAGAGCAAGTAGGGTTGTGGCTTTCCAAGGCATGTTGTTGCTTTGTTGTTTTGAGGAGGGTGCTCAATGAGAAAAGGACGTGGAATTTCCCTGCTAAGATGCCACTCTAAGGTGCAATTTTGCAAGACAATGTTGTTGCCTGTGGCATTCTGATGTGTTTGGTGAGTACTAGTGCAATTTGGATGCATTCTCTAGCGTTCTGATGCATTATGGTGAGTTTTGTTGTGTGTATTGCTCCGTTCCTGTATAATGATCTTCATACAAAACTCCGATCTACATGCTTATTGAAACCCTTGGTTGGAGGGAAAAGACGCCATACAAAGGTCTTTTGTGATTGGATGTTAAAAGATTAATTCCTTTTACACTAAGTTTTTGAGTTTTATAATTATTTAGGGCAAAAGTGATATTTTTAAAAGCTTGTCAAATTTAAACTTTATTGTCAACTAGTTACTTTTATTATATGCTTAAAAAACTACAATTAATTTCGTGTCTGGTGAATGGAAAGGAGTCTCATTCTAAATCTTTGCTACATTGTCCATTTTAAAGTCCTTAACCGCATGCAAAAGAATTTTTTTCAAAAGATTGTAAAACTTGAGATTTAATTGTTTTCGTTTTTTTAGGCAATTTTATGGAAAACAATTAATTAAAAAAATTATAAATTGTAAGGAGTTTTTTGCGGAAAACTGACAACATTCTCTAGTTTTAGAGTAGAATTAGTAAGCAAAATATTTTTTTTGTAAAAGCCTTTATAATTTTTCCTATTTAATTGTTTTAATAAAAAATTAGGTCAAAATGACTACTTTACAACACCTATTACTACCTGATTCCTAAAAATTGATAGGGAAACATTTTAGTTTATGGAGTCATAAGATACTTACCATCTGTGAGTATCATATTTTGATCAAATTGTACTTGCTAAAAAAACTATACTAGATGATAACCCTGATGACTATGATAAGCGTCATCAAGAAGCTTTAATGTTGTTGAAACTTTCAGTAGCTAATAACTTGATCCTAAAAGTTAGAAATATGACCATTGCATCAGAGTTATGGAAACATCTTACAACAAAATCATAGGCTTGTGAAGTCATAAGGGTGTTATATTTAAAGAATTTGTTGTTTTCGACTAAAATACGGGAAGGTGAGTCTATTTCTGAATTCTTATTGCAGTTGAAAGACATTTGTGACCAGTTAAAAGTAGTGGATAAGGTTGTGGATGAGCAAGACTTGATTGCTCTTGTCATGTGGAATTTGTCATCTTCATATGATTCTTTTGTGGCGTCATTGCATATGATCGCAGAGTCAAAGAAGTTGGATTTTGAGAAGTTGTCAACATGTCTCATGTAGAAGGAAAGAAGACGGGAACACTCAAATGAACAATAGATCTCTCAGAAATATGTAAGAGGTTTTCTATGTAAAAAGCTAGCTTGAGGCTTAGAGACATAGAATGACTATGCCATGTCTTTTGATTGAACTGCCAATAAATGTGTTTGATCATTTTGTTTAGTTCTCCTCATGGAGGAAGAAGGTGCAAAGGAGTATCCAAGGAGTATTTTAGGGAGGGAGACAATCAGTAGAAGTGTTCACCGACTGCCGAAGCTTTTAAGTCTCAAGGTACTAGGAATATCAACGCCTTATTAGACTTGGAGCATGATCCTCAAAGGAATGAAAAACCAAATAAGGACACACTGCACGTCCAAAGGCAAAATCATCTCAAGACCAAAGTTGGTACATATAAGAGTTGAACTTAAAGCTTCATTCAATGCAGATGCTAGGCTGCAAACTGGCTGCACAAGACACTGAGTGACAATTCACTTCGAAAGTCGGTACCCTATCCACAAATACCCACTTTGGTTGACTAAGACCAGGGTCTAAATCTTTGATCCTGTGAGTTGAAGATGACATGAACAATCTCATCATTGTTATCTTGAAAACGAAGTTGGCAAAGCTGTCTCTTAAGCACTGCTGGTTAAGCATACCGTTGTGGAGGCAAAAGGACAATGGAGGTTTCAAAAGGATCAACAGAGAACTCCCAATCAGGTGTAAAAATTTTTGACTTAAACTGGTTTTCCTGTAAAAAAAGAATTGAAGCTCAGAAAGGGCCTCCTTAGTGGTATGATTTTTTTGTTTTTGTTTTATACAGGTTCTTTAGTTGTTGGAGATCATAAAAATGGTTTGAATGCAACTACTTATGAATTTATTATGTGATTAAGAATAAAATTATTCTCAGCCTGGATAGCCATCTAAAGGAATTACTCCAGCTTAACATTGTACAGATTAAAAAGAGCAGGAGAAAGTGGGCATCTCTTCTCTCCATAAATTCCTGTTTGATGAAATATTAGCCAGAAACATTAAATTGTAAGGATCTATGTTATTGCATTGATAGGAAGCTTCAGTAGTAATGGACATGAGGGATGGTAAAAGCAAACATATAATATTGTAGAAACTCTTGAGGTAAGGAAATACAAATAGCATTGCCACCATCAAAGGCCAACACAAAGTTGAATATGAACAAGGTAAGTACTGAAAACCACCTATAAACACTCTGGAGTAGATTTTTCCAAAAGATATAAAAGGAACTGGATGAAAATGAACAATTGTTTTTACAATGTCCATCATTTGATTACATGGATGTCAAATATAAGATACTGAGCAACACACTCTCTTACAACTAGATAAAAATGTAATGAATTAGAAATGTTAATTACAAATATAAGAGTTTGAACTTAAAGCTTCATTCAGTGTAGACACTAGGCTGCAAACTGGCTGCACAAGACACTGAGTGACAATTCACTTCAAAAGTCGGTACCCTATCCACAAATACCCACTTTGGTTGACCAAGACCAGGGTCTAAATCTTTGATCCTGTGAGTTGAAGATGACATGAACAATCTCATCATTGTTATCTTGAAAACGAAGTTGGCAAAGCTGTCTCTCAAGCACTGCTGGTTAAGCATACCGTTGTGGAGGCAAAAAGACTATGGAGGTTTCAAAAGGATCAACAGAGAGAACTCCCAATCAAATGTAAACATTTGTGACTTAAACTGGTTTTCCTGTAAAAGAAGAATTGAAGCTCAGAGAGGGCCTCCTTAGTGGTATGATTTTTTATTTATTTTTTATCCAGGTTCATTAGTTGTCGGAGATCATAAAATGGTTTGAATGCAACTACTTATGAATTTATTATGTGATGAAAAAAACCATTCTAAGCCTGGATAGCCATCTAAAGGAACTACTCCAGCTTAACATTGTACAGATTAAAAAGAGCAGGAGAAAGTGGGCATCTCTTCGCTCCATAGATTCCTGTTTGATGAAATATTAGCGAGACATTAAATTGTAAGGATCTATGTTGTTGATAGGAAGCCTCAGTAGTAATGAACATGAGGGATGGTAAAAGCAAACATATAATATTGTAGAAAATCTTGAGGTAAGGAAATACAAATGGCATATGAACAAAATTGTGATGCCACCATCAAAGGCCAACAAAAAGTTGAATATGAACAAGGTAAGTACTGAAAACTACCTATAAACACTCTGGAGTAGATTTTTCTGAAAGATATAAAAGAAACTGGATGAAAATGAACAATTGCTTTTACAATGTCCATCATTTGATTACATGCATGTCAAATATAAGATACTGAGTAACACAGTCTCTTATAACTAGATAAAAATGTAATGAATTAGAAATGTTAATTACAAATTTCCGAGACTGTTAACTCTATAATACAAAACTATGACCCTATAATGACCATCTAGACATTCTTGTGCATGCAATTATTTGTTCGTTTCACAGATCTAAAACATTGTGGAAAGTATTCTTAAATTCTTTGGATGAATTTAAATCTGATGCATGTAGTGTATTCATGGGATTTTTTACAATCAGCTACATCAGATAGGTATTTAATTTTAACAACAAATTCATTGACTTTTTCTAATGTAAATGGCAGAGGCTTTTGCTGTGTGTGAAAACTACAGTCCTCCAGAAGGATTTAATCCAAACGACTTACAAAAGCTCTTGGAGAAAGCTGGAAATCCCTATGGTGACGATTCAGGTAGCATTCTAGATAATGCCATCCTACATATATATTTTATTTCTTTTTCATTGTATGGTAAACCTAGTAGACTCTTTGGGTGTAACATTCAAAAGATTACTTTAGTTGGAGGATTGACCTTCTGTTTGCTCTCATGCGTTCACCATCAAGAAACCAGGACAGCACTGCCCTGTCCAACCCTAGATCTGATCTTCCCTCACACTGCCTGTTTTGATTGTCCTTCAGTTTTCCTCTTCTCCCCAGTGAATATTGGCAACAATATATTCTGAGGAAAGTAGGGGCAGCAACTGGTGAATACATAATAGCATCTGAGTTCACAAATTCCCAGGAGTGCTAAACTACGGTAAGATCTCTGTGAATATAGATTTGGACCAGCCTTTCATAACAAGATATTGCTGGAGATGGGAGACATAAAATGGGAACAATCAATAGACTGAAAATATTCCATTCAGATGCCAGGCTTGCCATGAACATGGGCACCTTGCAAGGGTTTTCCCACTGCATACCACCACAGTCCAACAAGAGGAGCTGGAAAACTCTCCACCTACACAAACAACAGAGGAGAAAAATCCAAATGAACCCGTGGAATTGCAGAATATGCAGCTTAACAAGAAGCCAACATGGACCAAACCAAATGAAGTCCCCACAATCTAATGACAAATTGCAAGAAGCCTATGCAAGGAAAACTTTATATTCACAGGTAAAACAAATTACCACTTCAATTCCTTTGGTATTCTGGCAGATCCAGCAGTAGTGGACATGAGTATGTGGCTAGCACACCTGATCCCCACAAGAAGCAAAATATGTTCATGCAAGAATAAACTGCATTAATGGACACACAAAAGGGAAAAGTACAAGATCTTAGATTCACATCTACAATTGAAAACCAACAACAAAAAAATGGAAGAAAGATGAAACCAAACATCAGTCCCAAGGGGTTACAATTCCCATGAATCTGCAAATGTGGGAGCCCTCAATACCATCCTCGAAAACGAAAAAGCCCTCAGTTCTACACCCAAAATCGACATTGGATGTAACACGATGGAAATCCATAGAAAGACAAAAGCACCCCTCTAGAGCTGAACATATTGAGATGAGCACCTCGGACTCCACAAAATAATAATAATGCTGTTTCTTTCTGTTAGGAATATTAGTACGTAACACAATGTATTTAGATATATTATTAGTGAGTGTGTGAGTTATTGAGTTGTTGGAACAATGCACCTATGTTTAGTAGAGTGGTTTGAGGAGATAGATTAGGACTTCTATTATATAGGTGAAAAAAATGTATTTAAAGATGCCTCCACTATTGAATAATTAAATCAAGTTTTATGTTTGAGTAATATCTGACCAAAATCAATATTTGGTATTAGAGCAAACTCGTTCTTGTTCTTGTGATGGAGGATTAAGAAATGCTAATGGGGAAACATCATAGCTTGTATAGTTGCCTCAAATCTATGAGTTGGATTCTTTGATATAAATTTTACAGTGAGATTAGTTTCTTTAGGCATTATTTTACATATCTAAGTTCATGTTGTAGAAATTGAGGTACTATCTCTTCCAGTCTGCCATTTGCAAACTCTGCTGTCAGGTTGAAACGTGCTTGCTCAGACTTGATGCCCGTGGTTTGTGCGAGTTTGTGGCACTCTTGACAAATCTGCCGTTCTTCTATTAGCATTCATTGCATTTGCAGATCCTATCGTGTGTAACATTGAAGACAACCCACTCATTATCTTCATTCATTGCACTCTGATGCATTGGATCTGCTGTGCGCTTACTCTTTGAAGTGCATATGTCTAATCTTTGTTGTGTGAATCGTCCACTCTTCTAACATCTGGTGTTTTAATATCATTTGTTTTACACTTGTATGACACATATTCCTTTATGCATAGTGAGCATCGATCCTAATCTGCCCCGTCAGGGTATAACTTTGATCATCCCTCTATACACTTATTGTGATAGTTCCATGTATCTGCTTTTGATAGTCTAGCATCAATTCCAATCTCTTTGCAAACGTCATCAATATTAGCATGCCAATGTCATCGATCTGACTTCTAATTATTTGTGCATCAACGATATTGACAGCATAAACCTTTAATTGTGGAGTGTCGCCCACGTGTGTCTTTCTATCATTTTGTATTTTGTACACAGCGGCGAGATGTCGACTGTTATCTGATAGAATTCGAGCCTTTGTCCGCTACTGCTGGATCTGCCAGAATACCAAACTCATGTGTACCACAAAAGCTGAATTTCAATGCCTTTGGTATTCTGGCAGATAAAGAAACTCTCGTATTATCTTGCACTAAAGCTTTTTATAGTACTCTTGCAAATCTGTGTCAATTCAGTATAAAAGAGTTTGGCTATATTATAATACACACTAATCCCTAGCAGTTGATGTGTTGACCCTTAGATTGAATCCTCAAATTGGATTCATGTTATCAAATCATTTTAGATCTTGCATGTCCCATCAAAGGAGGTAAGGCTATCAGAGGTTTGGCTTGGAGATGAGAGATCCATATGACCGTCTTCTTGATGGGCGCAAGCAACCACAAATGGACGTAGGAGGAACAAATTCTTGGACCCAATAAAGGTAATGCTTAAAGAGGCTCTAACAAAGCAAAGGGCTGAAATGATGACCCAACTTGTGCAGATTCTCCAACAAATGCCAAGAAGCATGCCATTAACACTAGAAATGTAGCCTTTCCAAGGGTCCACGCCTTTCAAGGTACAAGTTTTGATACACTGATGTTTGAAGGTAAAATAGAAGTGGATGCCCTTGAAAATTGGCTCAAAAAATTAGTCATATTTTTTTGTAAACCCTTTCTCATGTTCAGAGAAAATAATGTATGCTCTGTTGAAAGTTGAACCCCAAAATTAGAGTATTTTTATGTGAACACTCTCTCAAGTTAAGTGAAAATAACATTTGCTTTGCTGAAAGCTGAACCCCAAAGTCTAACAATGGTGCGAGGTTCACCTTGAGCGATCTAGCGAAGATGCAGAGAATGATTGTGAGGTCTTCACAAATCCCTCTTGGAGTGACTTTGTTGAGTTATGGAATGTTGTGAAGGAGATCCATTGCTTTGATGGAGAAATTTGTTAAACACAAAATATACTGAGAGGGGGGGGTGAATTAGTATATTATATATCTTTTTACGTAATCTGATTCTTTTCTTTAACCATTTAATCACACATTCAAGATATGCAATAAAACTGAAACAATAATTTGCACCACTCAAGAGAGAGACACACCAAATTTTTACATGAAAACCTAAAGTGAGAAAAACCACGGAGAACAATCTCATGTATATGAATGAGCACCAACTCAAAATACAAAGTTCGCAAGCACCAACTTGCAGGAGCACCAACCCCTTTGCCGAGCACCAACCCCTTGCAAAGATTTGTGAGCACCAACCCATAGGAGCACCAACCCCTCTTGTGTATAAAATACAACTATCTCTCAATATTGCTTAATAAATGATAGAACTCTACAATATCTCCTGCATTTCTCTTCGAAAACAAATACAAATCATGCACTCTCTTGCATTTTACAAATAGCTTTTCAAGCCTTTATTTATAGCTTTCCAAAAGCCCTTGGCATTCACCATTTGTGACTCTTCAATCCTCATGGAAAATGGCATCAAATTTGCATGACCCTTCGTATCCTTGCATTTGAAAAGTCATATGGTGACCTTTCATAAGCAAAAGCGTCATTTCTTCTTTTGTTTTTATCTTGGTGACTTTTCGTATTCCTTAAAGTGTCCCTTCATGGAAAAATGTGCTATACCTCTTTTGTCTTCACATGGTGACTCTTGGAATTGCTCAAGATGACTCTTCGTGAGAAAATACATCTCATTCTTCTTTTGTCTTTTATCTTGTGATGCTTTGACGTCTCCATGGGCCCTAAAATATATTCATTAATATTAAATAAATATTAACACTCGTTAGCCAAAAAATGAATATTAAAAACACCATTAAATGCAATGGGGCCTTTGTCACCAATAATGCTAGACCTTTGACATTAATGACAATATTTTCAACAATCTCCCCCTTCGTCATTGATGGCAACCTCATACCGAAACTGTCACATCTTGAAACATGCACACACTGTCATCTAAAAAACATACAGTAACTCTCCCTTACTATAGCAACTTGTACTTGTTCCCTATACCTATTTTTAACCCTGTACCTGTACCTGTTATTCTTTCCCTTTGACATCAATGGCAAAGGGCCTACCTGGAGCTAACATTTAGCTCCCCCTCAACTGATGCTGAACCTCAATAGTAGAAAATAAAAAAATTACTCCCAACTTCTCTCGCAGATACTCGAATGTGTCTTTTGGTAGTGCTTTTGTGAAAATATCTGCAATCTGCTCTGTAGTACTGATATATTACATCTTACCCTGTCGATCTGCAACCTGCTCTTTCAAGAAGTGATATCTAATGAGAATATGTTTTGTTCTTGAATGCATTACTGGATTCTTCAAAATATTAATAGCACTTGTGTTGTCACAAAAAATAGAAATAGGTTCATCATATTTTACCTTGATATCTTCCAAACTTTGCTTCATCCAAAGTACTTGAGTACAACACAAAACCGCTGCAATATATTTTGTTTCAGTTGTAAAAAGTGATACTGAATTATGTTTTTTGCTTAGCCATGATACTAAGCTATCACCAAGAAAGAAAGTTTTGAATCTGTGTAAGGAATCAAAGTGAAATCTTTGTCTGTGGGATACCATAATCCGTAATCTAATGTCCCTTTGATATATCTGAATATTCTTTTTACCAATTGAACATGACTATCTTTTGGAGATCACTGATATCTTGCAACCATACCTACTGCATGCATGATGTCTGATCTCGATGTTGTCAAATATAAAAGACTACCAATCATAGATCTATACAAAGATTGATCTGTAATAGGGGAATCTTCATCTTTAACCTTATTTTTTATACACATTGGTGTGCCAACTGGTTCACAATCCTCAAAACCAAATTTTTTCAACATTTCTTTGGCATATTTACTTTGAGATATGAAATTTTTTTATCTGACTGAAATATTTGCAATCCTAAGAAAAATGAAAATGCTCCAAGCATAGACATCTCAAATTCTTTTTGTATATTATCAAAAAATTCTTGTCATCTTTTCAATATTTTTTCCAAAAATGATGTCAACAAATACCACAACAATCAATTGATGCTCACCTTTTGTTTTGATGTAAAGATTACTATCAGCAAATCCTCTCTTGAAATTTTGATTCTGCAAGTACTTATCAAGTCTTGTATACCAAGCTCTGGGAGCTTGTTTCAATCCATACAATGTTTTCTTCAATCTGCATACATGGCTACTAATATTTGAGAGAATAAATCCCTCAGATTGTTCAATGTAGACCTCTTATTCTAAATTCTCATTCAAGAACGCAGATTTAACATCTATCTGAAACACTTTGAAATTTTTAAACACTGCATATGCAAGAAACATTCTAATAGCCTCTAACTTTGCCACTGGTGCAAAAAAAATTTCAAAATCTATCTCCTCAATCTGAGCATATTTTTTACATACTAATTTTGTTTTATTTTTAGTCACTTCTCCATTTTCATTCAACTTATTTCTATAAATCCATTTTGTTCCTATCACATTGTGATCTTTTGGTCTAGGCACTAATTTTCAAGTATCATTTTTTTCTAGCTGATTTAATTCTTCATCCATAGCCTTAATCCAATGCTTATCATGTCTAGCTTTTGAAAAAATTCTAGGTTGAATTTTGGATAAGAAAAAAATTAACTTGCTCAGATTCACTTACCATCATTCTTCTGGTGCGAATTCTTTCATTTATGTTCTCGATGATGTCATTTTCATTATGATTTTTTTGAACATATTTGGACGGAGTTTTGGTGTCCTTTTTCTCCTTCTCATCTTCATCTGATTCTTCAGAATCCTCTTCAATAATTTCAGAGATGTCTATTTGATCACTGATTCTTTGTGTTTCATCTTCTTCTATCCTGATACTTGCACTTTCAACAATTTTTTTGGTTCTTTTGTTATAACATTTATAAGTCTTACTTTTGCAAGAATAACCACGAAATATACTTTCATTTGCTCTTGATTCAAACTTACCAATTTTTTCATCAATTTTTTTTATGAAGCATCTGTTGCCAAAAACTCTGAAATAATCAACTGTTGATGGTTTGTCTTTTCATAACTCATAAGAGTCTTGTCATTATTGACTCTCAATAATGCTCTATTCTGAATATGCACTGTTGTAGCAACTACTTCTCTCCAATATTTATCTACTATCTTGATTCATTTAGCATTGTCCTCTCTATCTCTTAAACTGTTTTATTTTTTCGTTCAACTACTCTATTTTGTTGTGGAGTTCTGACTGTTGAATAATGTTTCTTTATTTCATGGTCTTCATAAAACTCAATAAATTGATCTAACATAAATTCTCCTCCTTGATCTGATCTTAGACAATTTTTAAACTGATTTCATTCTCAACTAATACTTTGAATGCTTTGAAATGTCTGAAAGCTTTTTATTTATTTTTTTAAAATATTATCCCAAGTCATACGTGAAAAATCATCAATAAGCAAGATGAAATATTTCTCACCTTGAGTACTTTGAGTTCTCATAGGTCCACACAGATCAATGTGAACAAGCTCTAGCATTTGAGTGGTTGAGTACTCTTTTGTTTTGAACCACCTTCTACCCTGCTTCCCATGTTGACAAAGTTCACAAAACATGTCGGATGGCTTTGTAATATTTAGAAGATTTCTGACTGCTTGTTTCTTGCTAATGTTGATAAGATCGTCAAAATTTATGTGCCCCATTCCCTTATGCCATAGCCAACTTTCTTCAATCTGACTCAAACAACATTTTTGACCTTTGATGTCTGATAGCATATACAAATTATTGTTTGTTCCCTAAGCATCTGCAACTAACACATCTGAATCTTTTTTTTAATTTCACAACCTTCTGCATAAAACTTTAGTGTGCCCCTGATCACACATTTGACTTACACTCAAAAGATTATGCTTAAGACCTTCTACATACAAAACATTTTCAGTTTTAGTTCTACCATTATCCAAACTTAGTGTACCTTTTTCAGCAATTCTAACAGTAGTATTGTCTCTGAATTTCACTATGCCACCATTGATCTTCCTCAAGGTTATAAACTTGCTCGTCCCCTGTCATGTGTCTCGAACATCCACTGTCAATGAACCATGGCTTTTTTTCATTTCTTACATGTAACGTTGTCTATACCAACATAGATTTTTCAGGTTGTTTCTTTTGTCATGAACCTGTCTGAACTTTCTTCTTGATGAATGGAGCTTTGAAACTCTGATTTTTTTTTACTGACTCGAACACGCTTCTACAGTACCGAGCTATGTGTCCAAAGTTGTTGCACTTGTAACATATTATGGCCTCTTTATTAAACCCTGATAGAGAAGCAAAAGAGTTGGAGCTTCTACTTGACTCTGTATGAATTTTTTTCTCTTTATTTTTGAAATTGTTAGCCTTTTTTCAACATTCTATTTTTTTATAACCATATCCATTACAATAAAAACAATAACCATAAAAATAGGATCTGTTTGTGTATCTCTACCCTGATTGTCTTTTGTAGCTCTGTTCTCTCTAGCGTTCTTTGTTTGAGATGTCCTTTGTATTTTTAACTTCTTTTTTTATTTTATTTTTTGTAAGAGGTTCAACATAGCTCTTTCTTTTTTTCTTGTCTGTGAAAGTAGTGACTTCCTCTCTATTTTTCAAATCCAATACATGTCTTATTTGACATTGATCTTTGACTTTTTAATATCTTATTCAACATATTAGTGCTATTCTCAAATTTTGAATTATTGGATGTTCTATCATTGATTGCTTTATTTGTTTTCTCAAGATTTGTTTTTAAAGAAGCAATTTCAATAACATACTTTTCACATTCTTTACTTACTATTTTCAACTGTGCCGTTAAATCTTTTTCATTCTTCTTGGCTTTTTCAAAGTGTGCTTGTAGATCTTCAATTATTTTCTTTGACTCCTTTTCATTTTTCTCGATCTGGAGCTTTAATCTTTGATTTTTCTTTTCAAGAGCTTTTAACTCTTTTAAGGCACAAATGAGTTCTCTTTCTAGATTCATTTCGGCTTCATCATGTTCTTCTTCTTGATCTGTACTTTTGCTTGTAAAGGCATCTTCATGTATGGCCATGAATATAATCTCTTCTTCTGAATCACTGACTCCACTATC
This sequence comes from Torreya grandis, assembly GCA_037957365.1. Classification (NCBI taxonomy): domain Eukaryota; kingdom Viridiplantae; phylum Streptophyta; class Pinopsida; order Cupressales; family Taxaceae; genus Torreya; species Torreya grandis. The sequence continues at coordinate 5,540,586 of JARHVA010000141.1, forward strand.
TTCAGTTGAGCTAGGATTTTTAGAATATAAACTCTTCTTCTCGAATCCCTTCATGAATTTACCTTTAAAATTCTTTTTGTATATAGATTTTCCTTCTTCATTGTCATCATTACCCTTATTTTGGCATTTAGCTACAAAATATCCAATTTTTTCACAATTAAAATATTTAAAAAGTAATTTTTCTTGATATTTATCTGTCTTTTTTCGACTTGCGAATGAAAAGAGCTTCGTTGTCATCTTCATCATCGTTAGAACTATCACTTGATTCTTGAATCTTAGTCTTCTCTTTTTTTGATGTCTTGAAAGCAGCTTCTCTTTTTGAGGGTTTATTTTGTTCAGTCCGTATCTCATATGCCGTAAGAATACCATGAAGTTCATCCATCTTTAGTTTGACTAAGTTCATCTCTTCAATTGCCAAAACTTTTGCATCATATCTCAATGGTAGAAATCTCAAAACTTTTTGAACCACAGTTGATTCTTCTAAATTTTTTCCAAGACTTTGAATATGATTAACTATTTCATCAACCTGCAAAAAATAACTTGTTATATTTTTCTCTTCTTCCATCTTCAAACTCTCAAACTGTCTTCTGAAAGTCTGAAGCTTAGTTTGTTGAACTTTTTCATCACCTTTGTAAATATTTTCAAGTTTTATCCAAGTTTCATGAGCAGATTTACATTGCATAACTTTAACAAATTTTGATTCACATAAAATAGCATTTAAAGCTTTAGCATTATTTTCACCTGCCTTCTTTTTTGTTAGAGTAGTTACAAGTGTCTGTAGCTCTTCATATTCTTCCACCACTGCTTGTCATATGTTGAATCCAAGGGCTATCAAATAAGTCTTCATCCTTATGCTCCAAAAAACATAATTCGTCCTATCAAACAAATATGTCTTATTTGTAGAAAATCCTTCATGTGATCCAGCTATTATGCCTTCTTGATCTACCTTCAAGCTGTAAAATTTTTTCAAAAGGAACCTGCTCTGATACCAATTGTTAAACACGAAATATACTGAAAGGAGGGGTGAATCAGTATATTATATATCTTTTTACTTAATCTGATTTCTTTTTTTTAACCACTTAATCACACATTCAAGATATGCAATAAAACTGAAACTATAATTTGCACCACACAAGAGAGACACTATATTTTTACGTGAAAACTCAAAGTGGAAAAAACCACAGAAAACAATTTCAAGTATATGAATGAGCACTAATTCAAAATACAAAATTCGCAAGCACCAACTTGCAGAAGCACCAACCCCTTTGTCGAGCACCAACAAAGCAACTATTTGTGAGCACCAACCCCTCTTGTGTATAAAAGACAACTATCTCTCAATGTTGTTTACTCAACAAATGATAGAACTCTACAATATCTCATGCTTTTCTCTCTTCGAAAACAAATACAAACCATGCACTCTCTTGCATTTTACAAATGACTTCTCAAGCCTTTATTTATAGCTTTCCAAAAGACCTTTGGCATTCACCATTTGTGACTCTTCAATCCTCATGAAAAATGGTGCCAAACTTGTATGACCCTTCGTATCCTTGCATTTGAAAAGTCATATGGTGACCCTTCATAAGCAAAAGTGTTATTTCCTCTTTTGTCTTTATCTTGGTGACTTTTCGTATTCCTTAAAGTGTCCTTTCATGAAAAAATGTGTCATACCTCTTTTGTCTTCACATGGTGACTTTTGGAATTCTTCAAGATGACTCTTCATGAAAAAATACGTCCCATTCCTCTTTCGTCTTTTAGTCTGTGACTCTTTGATTTCTCCATGGGCCCTCTTTTGACTTATATACAACCAAAAATATATTTATTAATATTAAATAAATATTAACACACATTAGCCAAGATATGAATATTAAAAACACCATTAAATGCAATGGGGTCTTTATCACCAATAATGCTAGACTTTTGACATCAATGACAATATTTCCAACAAAATTGTCTAGCAATTTCTTTCTCTAACCCCAATTAATTAGTCAATGTACTTGTATCTTCACCAAGATGTTTTTGTTCTTCCATCATTGTTTATTCCACCTTAGATCTTGCCTCGGTGATTCTTTTTTTAATTCAATAATGGGTCTAGGTAATTTATTTTCTTTGAATGACCCCCAGTGATTACCATCACCTCTTCACTTTTTACATCGATCATGTTGATGTTTGGTTGCTTCAAGCGGTTGGCATCCTTATGATCTCTAGGCCCACACCATCTACAAATGAGTCTAATGTTGACTTGATTGGTAGGGCAATATGTTTCAAAATGGCCCCATTGGTTGCACTTCCAACGATGAACCATCGGTCAACCTTGCTCATCAAAATGGATGCGGCTACCACCTTCCCTCGTGTCGTTTTGGCATCATGCATATTTCCATTGGTTTCTATATCCACCAAGGAGGGCACTTGGAGATGTTCTCACATTACCTTTGAACTTTGTTAGGGTTGTAGGTGGTGTTGATGGTTCTCCTTGGGTAAGGAGGACTTGGGAACCCCTGTTACTTAAGTTGTATGGGCAACTTTTTATATCATGGCCATTGACTTGATTAATTTTGCAAAATAGTTTTTTCAAATATGTTGTTCCCAAAAATCTGCCTCTCATTTTTGGGACAACATATGAACTATTTTGGTCCTGCAGACCAAAATTATCTCTTTCTTTCTCAAAAATTTGTTATGAGCATTCAAATTTTTCATTTTTCAAGCTTTTTCAGTTAAGGGACTAGCAGGGTCAATAGGTTCAATGGCTTTAATGGGCAAATTCTCACAAAGGAACAAGATCGCAGCACTTAGGAAATTTCAGGATTGGTTCAACGCCTTAATTCAATCAAAAATGTTCATCGGCAAGCTTCAAAGGAAGGATTGAACCATTGAACTCCGCTTCCAAAAGGTTCAACGGGTTCAAAGGTTCAACATCATCGGCAAGCTTAATGAGTTAAGCTCTTTGTCAAAGGTTCAAAGTTCAACTGCTTCAGTAAGTTCAATTCTTTCAAAAGACTTAGCGTAAAACAAAGAAATGAACCGTTGAACCTTGAACCAAAATGGTTCAACGCGTTCAACCAATTCAATGGGTTCGAAGAGATCAAAAGACTTAAAAGAAAAGAAGGCCTCAAACGCAAGATTGAACCATTGAACCAAAGTTGGTTCAATCGGTCGGTTCAAGGGACTGCCCCAAAGCCGAAAGAACAAGTACCCTTGCGGAGGGCAGTGAACTAAAGGCAGGTGCCCTTGCGGAGGGCAGGGAACATTGGTTCAAAGATCAAAGAGAAGGCCGAAAGAGAAATTTTCCTTCGGACTTTTTCTCCGAGGAAATTACTAAGTAAAAGAATCGAAAGAATTCCTTCGGAGACATTTTTCGCGAAAAAATGACTAAGGCAAATCCTTCGGACAAAATGTCCGAAGGAATTCGCCCAAAAGGAAAAGGAAAAGCCCGAAGCTCGAAGAAAAGCGGACAAGACAGAAAGATTTCCTTCAGACATTTTGTTCGAAGGAAATGAAGGATCAAGGCTGCTCGAAGGAATTGAAACCCGAAGGCCATCCGAAGGACTCCGAAGGGTAGGCACCCTTGCGGAGGGCTCTCGGCACCCACAAAATGGACCTTTCTCAAAGACTCGAAGGGACACCTTCCCTCCGAGGTGTTCCAAAGGCTTGATAAAGACAAAGGGAAAAGCTTCGAAAGACTTAAATAAAAGAAGACTGCAAAGAACAAGGATTGAACCGTTGAACCTTGAACCAAATGGTTCAACGGGTTCAAGGGTTCAAAGGTTCAAACAGTTCAGTAAAGTTTGAAAGACTTAGGAAGATAAAGGAAGCAATGGAACAAAGGATGAACTAATAAACCGATTGAACCTTGAACCAAAAGAGTTCAAAGTTCAATGGTTCACAGGGTCAACGGTTCAAAGGAAGCTCCAGACAAAGGAAAGAAACGGACGATTTCAGAGACCGGTTCAAAGGGATGGTTCAACCAAAGAGCAAGGAAGCGATTGAACCAGGGAAGCGATGGAATCAAGGAACCGATAAAGACCACCTGAACCGTTGTACTATTGAACCAATGAACTTTCAAAGGTTCATGGTTCAATATGGTTGAAACAACTAGCAACCATTGACGCCCCCACGATCGTCAAATTTAAGGTTATGGATTATCCGTTGATTTTCAAATATGGCACGGAACTTGAAAAATAAACCAAGTGACCAGCTGAAAAGAGAGCCCGAGAGCTCAAATTGCTACAAGGAAGAGAGAACAATACAAAAAGATCAGAAATATCTACAAGGGAGTTATTTCTAGTAGGTGAAATAGTCCACCAAGTAGACTTCTGAGCACACCAAATCAAGGACATGCCCTGTTTTTTTTCATGAAATAAAGGCAAAATGGACAGCTGCGCAGACATCAGGAAAAGGACCAGACAACCTATGTCAAGGAGGAGACATAAGATGAATGGGCACGCCATAGTTAAGGCACTACACTGTTCCAAGCATGGCCCCTCGACAAAACTGAAAGAGCATTCAAAGCATTGAATGCAGTATAGGCCGTTCCATAAAAAAATGCTAAGCCTTTCTTGGCTGCCATATATTGTAATTTTTTGTTTTATGCAAAAGAGATCTTTTCCATTACAGAAACAAAACTCTGCCCAAATTGAAAGGCGATTATTGAGACTTTAAGCTCAGATTGTTGATCATATTACTTTATCTGAATGAAAAAGCAAATTACTTTCAGACTCTGTGTTGTTATAGCTTGTGTTATTTTAGAAAATTGTTTTTATGTCCATTTTTTAGGAGCATTCTTGTTTATTTAATTTAACAGGCAGAATTAGTGGGAGTAATCCAGAAGATGTCCTGAAGTCAGTTACTTTCAGACTTTGCGCTGTCATAGTTGTCTTCAGTGTATTTTTAGTGTTATTTCTGTGTAAAGGATCTTGGGACGACTTTGTGCCCCCATTATTCGTTGTATTTCACTCTTTGGGCAGTTGAGGTGGAGACTTTGTGTTCCATTTCATCCGGTTGATTATTGCGCCCTTGTTACTAGTTACTTGTCACTACCTGAAAGAACTCTTGTTGTTTCTTGCAAGATCACTTCTGAAAGAAGAGAAGTGCCTTCAGTGTTTTCACCAGGATTTCTCCTTCCAGCCTGAGTTGAATCCGGAAGATGACGCTAATCTCTTCACAGAGGGAAAAGAAGAATTAGCTGGCGACTCCAACATTGGTTTCCTGAATTACCAGGATGAACCCAGAAGTGAAGGTAAAGCAGCTGAGGGATCATACGTTGTGTTCATCCGGTCCAAAAATCAGTCAGCCCAACAAGCTAATAAAGAAAAAACAAAGGAGCGATCTCAACCAGTAATTTCAATTGCTAAGCGAGGAACCACTCTGCCTTTCCAACCAAAGGACCCAGTGATTGCAAGAAATGTAAGTACATCCAACATCCCTACACCTTCTACTTCAAATTCGCAGAACAGTGCTCCCAAAAACCAAAAGGATGAACTCCCATCCTCTGTACTTAGTTCATTTCAAACATTTGACATAATTGACCATATAAAGAAAACCAAAATTCAAATGTCTGAATTTGAATTCCTGCAGTCCAATCTTGAGCAGTTAGATAAGTTGGTTCAATGTGTGAAGAACCAAAACGTCCTTGTAGGACAAGCAATTTCGAAGGTAACTCGTGATTCCTCCAAGAACACATCCACTTAGAATAACCTTGTCATTACTCCTCCTGCTGCTCTCGGGAGGACTGAACCATTTTATGTCTCATTGCTGATAAATGGACACCAACTGAATAACTGTATCATTGATTTCGGAGTTTCAGACAATGTCATCCCTGCCAAAGTGGCGGAATCCCTTGGTCTTACACTGACCAAGACATTTGAGAGATGTTTCTTCATGGAAAACAGCGAGTGCCACTGCTGGGACAAATCAAGGACGCTCAATTCGTATTTGCAACATTCCCAAACAAGAGAATCAAGATGACTGTCCTGGTAGCCAACGTCCCAGCGTCATACGGCATCCTTCTTGGGCGAAATTTCTGCAAGGACGTTGGAGGAGAATTGAGCATGGACCTGTCTGAGACAAAGATCCCAGTCAAAGGCATTATGCAGAGATTGCTCCCTGAAAAGGAAGCAAAATATGTGGTTACTCAAACATCAACTCTTGAAGCTCAAATTTTGTTTGAGTCTTCAGGCATGGGTAATTACTTCTTATCCACGGAAGAAGTTCATGAGGCGTCTGATGAAGCTCCTGAATGTGACAATCTGAAAATTGATTCAGAAAGAACAACCAAAAGATTGGTGAAGCGCAGTCCAAGTGTAGAAGAATTTTTCCCTCCAAACAAAGAAAAATCTAAGGAAAAATCAATGTCTAATGAGGTATTGATTTTGGAATTCGATGGCAGCTGCTCCTCTACCAGTTCAGGGGCCAAAATTGTGTTGATATCTCCTCAAAGAGATATTTTTCCTTCTTCATACAAGTTGTAGTTCAGCAACACCGCTGAGTACAAATCTCTACTACTTGGATTGAGGACTGCTCGAGACAAAGGCATCAAACTTCTTCATGCCAAAGGAGATGCCGAACTGGTGGTTTGTCAGGTGAGAAACCTGTATCAAACCAAAAATGAGAGACTGCGCCACTACCGCAATCTAGTCTAGGATCAAATTGAAATCTTTAATGCTTTCAGCATCTCTGCCATACTTAGGGAATTCAATGACCGAGCGATGCACTGGCTATTTCAGCAACTCTCTTAGTTCTTCACCCTGATTTTAAAGGAGACAGGTACACTATTGAACTAGTCTTTCGATTAAATGTGCCTGACAATGCCAATCATTGGCAAGTGTTTAATGGTGACAACCAAATAATTGTCTTTCTGGAACAAAAGATAGCTTTCAACAGCTTCATTTCGAAGGTAGTGAGCCTAAGAAGCTTGAATCAGTGCCAGAATCAAGTGCAGACGCAGGTGAAGAATTCCTACAGCTGAAAGGGAATAAAATTCTCAAATGATTGGTTTCCCTTGAGAAGCTGTTTGGTAAACACGATAGGTTCATCAAACAGCAGCAAACAGATTCAAGCTCCTCTCAGGTGTTTGATCAAATAAATCTGGGTACCAAAGAAAATCCCAAGATGGTGAACATTGAGAAGTGTTGCACTCAGGAAGAGAAGTTCAAGTTCACTGCTTTGCTCCGCCAGTACATGGATGTCTTAGCATACTCCTATGATGATCTGAAGTCACTCAGGCCTGATGAAATCCACTATGAGATTCCTCTCAAGACTGATTCAGCGCCTTACAAGCAAAAATCTAGGCAGTACAATTTGAAGATATCAGGTACTATTCTGTCTGAAATACAAAAAATGTTGAATGCTAGAATAATTTATCCAATCCATCATTCTACATGGATTGCCAACATAGTCCCTGTGAGGAAGAAAAATGGCGAAATTTGCCTCTGCGTGGATTTTAGAAATTTAAATCAGTCATCTTTAAAGGATAACTATCCCCTGCCCATCATGGACCAAGTTCTTCAAAAAGTGACCGGTTCAGAGATGTTATCAATGCTAGATGGCTTTTCAAGATACAATCAAATCGAAGTTGGTGAAGCAGACCAACATAAGACTGCCTTCACCACGTCTTGGGGCACCTTTGCCTATCGAAGAATGTCTTTTGCCCTAATAAATGCTGGCACCACTTTCCAAAGAGCAATGGACCTTGCTTTCAAAGACGAAATGGGTAAGTTCATTGTAGTGTCCCTGGATGATCTAACCGTTTTTTCTAAGCATCGTCTTGACCATGTGCACCATTTGCAACAAGTGCTGAAATGTTGCCGCCAGAATGGCATTTCTTTAAATCCCAAGAATTCTATTTTTGGATAACAGAGGGGAAACTTCTCGGACACATTGTATCCCGAGAAGGCATAAAGATTGACTCAAAAAGAGTCAAGTCCATTCAAGAGCTTACTTTCCCCACAAGTAAGACTGCAGTTCACTCTTTTTTCGAAAAAATAATTTTTTTACGAAGGATCATCCCCGAGTTTGCTGAGAAGACTCACCATATTGTAAACATGATGAAGGGAAAGCCCACTTTCAGTTGGACTGAAGAAGGCAAATTAGCATTCCGAGATATTAAGACAGCTATTGCCCACGCCCCATTTTTGGTTTGTCCAGACTATAACAAGGATTTCACAATATATAGTTATGTTTTTGAGCACACACTTTCAGCGATTTTGGTTCAACAGAACCAAGAAGGTGTGGAATCTCCTATTTCTTTCATGAGTTGTCCTCTCAAAGCTAATGAGCTGAAGTACTCAAACATGGAGAAGCATGCTTATGCAGTGGTAAAGGCAGTGAAGCATTTTTGTTTCTACATTCTGAATTCACACACTACTGCCCTGGTTCCTGACACCACAGTCAAATCCATATTAACTTAGCAGGAGTTTGGAACGAAAAGAGGCAATTGGATTGTTAAAATTCAGGAGTTTGATCTAGTCATCAAACCAACAAAGTTGGTGCGAAGAAAAGGCCTATGCCAATTGATTGCTGACAACAGACCAGAAGAAACAGAGCATGGAGAAGAAAAAATTGAAGACACGCCAACAGTCCTCTTTGTCTCCACCACGAATGAGTGGTATTCAAGTATTGCTCATTTCTTTACTTATGGTGAGTGTTTTGCGAACCTGTCTCGTAAAGAAAGGAGGACTATCAAGTTTAAAGTTGCCAATTTTGTCCTCTGGGACAACGGCCTGTATAAGAGGAGCCTTGATGGAGTGTTCCTTCACTACATGGACAAAGAGCAGCAGAATCAACTTTTGAAGTTTTTCCATAATCTACCCTGTGGAGGACATTTTTCTGCTCCTGTAACTGTCCATAAGATTCTGCGAGCCAGGTACTACTGGCCCACTCTATTTCAAGATGCATACAAATAGGTAAGAAGATGTGAACTATGCCAACAGTTCGTTGGAAGACCCAAGTTCGCTGCTCTGCCTCTCAAGCGAGTGGTCATAGAAGAACCATTTCAGCAATGAAGAATCGATTTCATTGGTGCTGTAAACCCATATTCAAGTGTTGGACATGATTATGTCCTCACAGCCACAGATTACTTCACCAAGTGGGTGGAAGCTATCCCAACCAAGCATGCTACTTCAGAAGTAGTGTGCAATTTCTTCAAAGAGAACATCGTTTTTAATTTTGGGGTCCCAACCAAGATTGTCACAGACAACGCAGCTTGTTTCACTTTCCAGGAGATTACCCAGTTTTGTTTTTACTATGGGATTACTCTCTCCCATTCTTCTGATTATTTTTCGTAAGGGAATGGCCAAGCTGAATCAAGCAACAAGAACCTGGTGACCATCATCAAGAAGCTTGTGCATGACAACCAATGAACATGGCATAAAGCATTGGTTGATGTTTTATGGGCAGACAGAATTACATCCAAAATGGCAATTGGTATGTCACATTTCCAACTTCTCTATGGTCTCAATGCTGAAATACCAATCACTTTGGAATTGCTAGCATTGAAATTAGCTAAGGCAGTCGAGGATCAGACGTATAAAAGCTCCATCGATAAGAGGATCATGTGTTTGACTGAGCTGGATGAGCAGCGAACTATGGTGGTGGACCGAATTGTTGTGCATCAAAGTCTGGTGAAGAAGCTTTTCGACCAAAAAACAAAAAATTGTGATTTTCAGATTGGAGATCAAGTCCTGTTGTGGGACAAGAGAAGAGAACCAAAGGGAATGCATGGAAAATTCGACTCCCTTTGGAGGGGCCCTTTTACTATTTATCAATTCAATGGTGAAAACAGTTCCCTGTAGAAGTATCAAGATGGCACGCCCTTTTCTCTGCCTCACAATGGGTAGCATCTAAAGCACTTCAATTCTTGAAGTATCAAATAAGTTCCCCTGTACATATGTATATGTGTATAGTCTTTAGTTCTGTTTTGTGTTCGTTTTCGGTTTTTTTTCTTGTGCCTTTCTTTTTGGGTAGCATGACTCCGTAGCCCAATGGCATACTTCAAGGCACTAGAGATTCTGGTTTCAACTCCCCTCAGTTGTTCCAAGTTTTCAACTGAAGGAAGTTCCCCAACTGGAGCCAGCTGTTGTTCCCAAAAATCTGCCTCTCATTTTTGGGACAACATATAAACTATTTTGGTCCTGCAGGCCAAAATTATCTCTTTTTTTCTCAAAAATTTGTTTTGAGCATTCAAATTCTTCATTTTTCAAGCTTTTTCAGTTAAGGGACTAGCAGATTCAATGGCTTTAATGGGCAAATTCTCAAAAAGGAACAAGTTCCCAGCACTTAGGCAATTTCAAGATTGGTTCAACGTCTTGGTTCAATAAAAAATGTTCATCGGCAAGCTTCAAAAGAAGGATTGAACCATTGAACCATTGAACCCCACTTCCAAAAGGTTCAAAGGTTCAACGGGTTCAAAGGTTCAACGTCGTCGGCAAGCTTAATGAGTTAAGCTCTTTGTCAAAGGTTCAAAGTTCAACCGCTTCAGTAAGTTCAATTCTTTCAAAAGACTTAGCGTAAAACAAAGGAATGAACCGTTGAACTGTTGAACCTTGAACCAAAATGGTTCAACGTGTTCAATGGGTTCAAAGAGATCAAAAGACTTAAAAAAAGAAGGCTTCAAACGCAAGATTGAACCGTTGAACCGAAGTTGGTTCAATCGATCGGTTCAAGGGACTGCCCCAAAGCCGAAAAAACAAGTACCCTTGCGAAGGGCAGTGAACTAAAGGTAGGTGCCCTTGCGGAGGGCAGGGAACATTGGTTCAAAGATCACAGAGAAGGCCGAAAAAGATTTCCTTCGGACTTTTTCTTCGAGGAAATAACTAAATAAAAGAACCGAAAGAATTCCTTCGGAGACATTTTTCGCGAAAAAATGACTAAGGCAAATCCTTCGGACAAAATGTCCGAAGGAATTCGCCCGAAAGGAAAAGGAAAAACCCAAAGCCCGAAGAAAAGCGGACAAGGCAAAGGAAGATTTCCTTCGGACAAATTGTCCGAAAGAAATGAAGGATCAAAGCCGCCCGAAGGAATTGAAGCCCGAAGGACCTCGAAGGGTAGGTACCCTTGCGGGGGGCTCTTGGCACCCACAAAATGGACCGTTCTCAAAGACCCGAAGGGGCACATTCCCTCTGGGGTGTTCCAAAGGCTTGATAAAGACAAAGGGAAAAGCTTCGAAAGACTTAAATAAAAGAAGACTACAAAGAACAAGGATTGAACCGTTAAACCTTGAACGAAATGGTTCAACGGGTTCAAAGGTTCAAACAGTTCAGTAAAGTTCAAAAGACTTAGAAAGATAAAGGAAGCAATGGAACAAAGGATGAACCAATGAACCGATTGAACCTTGAACCAAAAGAGTTCAAAGTTCAATGGTTCACAAGGTCAACGATTCAAAGGAAGCTCCAGACAAAGAAAAGAAACGGATGATTCCAGAGACCGGTACAAAGGGATGGTTCAATCAAAGAGCAAGGAAGCGATTGAACCAGGGAAGCAATGGAATCAAGGAACCAATAAAGACCGCCTGAACCGTTGAACTATTGAACCAATGAACTTTCAAAGGTTCAAAGGTCCATGGTTCAATATGGTTCAAACAACCAGCAACCATTGACGCCCCCACGAACATCAAATTTAAGGTAATGGATTATCCGTTGATTTTCAAATATGGCGCGGAACTTGAAAAATAAACCAAGCGACCAGCTGAAAAGAGAGCCTGGAGCTCAAATTGCTACAGGGAAGAGTGAACAATACAAAAAGATCATAAATATCTACAAGGGAGTTATTTCTAGTAGGTGAAACAGTCCACTAAGTAGACTTCTGAGCACACCAAATCAAGGACACGGCCTATTTTTCTTTCATGAAGTAAAGGCAAAATGGACAGCTGCGCAGACATCAGGGAAAGGACCAGACAACCTATGCCAAGGAGGAGACATATAAGATGAATGGGCACGCCATAGTTAAGGCAATAACTGTCCCAAGCATGGCCCCTCAACAGAACTGAAAGCGCATTCAAGGCATTGAATGCAGTATGGGTCGTTCTATGGAAAAAAAGCGCCAAGCCTTTCTTGGCTGCCATATATTGTAATATCTTGTTTTATGCAAAAGAGATCTTTTCCATTACAGAAACAAAACTCTGCCCAAATTGAAAGGCGATTACTGAGACTTTGAGCTCAGATTGTTGATCATATTACTTTATCTGAATGAAAAAACAAGTTACTTTCAGACTTTGTGCTGTTATAGCTTGTGTTATTTTAGAAAATTGTTCGTATGTCCATTTTCTAGGAGCATTCTTGTTTATTTAATTTAACAGACAGAACTAGTGGGAGTAATCCAGAAGATGTCCTGAAGTCAGTTACTTTCAGACTTTGCGCTGTCATAGTTGTCTTCAGTGTGTTTTTAGTGTTCTTTATGTGTAAAGGATCTTGGGACGACTTTGTGCCCCCATTATTCTTTGTATTACTCTTTGGGCAGTTGAGGTGGAGACTTTGTGTTCCATTTCATCATGCTAGTTACTACGCCTTTGTTACTAGTTACTTGTCACTACCTAAAAGAACTCATGTTGTTTCCTGCAAGATCACTTCTGAATGAAGAGAAGTACCTTTAGTGTTTTCACCAGGATTTTCTCCTTTGCTTGTGAACATCATTTCTGAAAAAAGAAAGATGGATGGTGTAGTCCTACTCTTGAGTGTTATTTTCTGCTTATGTATATAATATATAGCCCCTCATATTTATAAGGAACCTCCCCTTGATGAGAAGAGAGATTTGTCCACCTCTGATGTAGTAAACCTGCACATTTGGCCGACCAATCTCCCTTGTTGCGGTTGAAGAGACCTATTTTGCTCATCAGTTAGCTGTTGACAAAATATTCACCCAACAAGATAGTTTGGCCTTGGTTTGCCCTTTTGTTTTACAATGGTGCAACGAAAATCATTCCCTTAGGGTATTTTTTCAATTCTATCATCATTCAAATTTTGGTTCGCTTGCACTGGAATCAGAGCCCTCATCTTCACTCCTCTTGGGTGAGGATGATGTTTTACTCTCACTTTCGATGTCCATTGCTTGGTTATAGGCATCTTCATATGACGAAGGTGGGACTACCTTCATTTTTTTCTTGAGGGAACCAACCCTTCAATAGACCACCTCTTTTTGAGCCCATCAACTGGTTCCTTCTCTAGTTTTCCTAGAAACTCCTTAAGTCTTCTATCGTAAGCCTGAACCGTGTTGTGTTTAAATTGTTTGGTGTTGTAGGTGACAATCTTGTTGTCATCCCTTAGGAGTTTCATTTTCCAACACTCACATGAGTGTTGCCCATGGTGCTTTGTCAGTACTTGATGCATCAATAAACCAATTGATGCCATTCCTTAAAGGGTAGCAGGGAAACATCTAAACCACATCCACTCATTTGTTTTCCCATTGGCAGTGTAGATAGTGATGGACATATGATAGTGTTGATCGGATATTTAGATCTATCACCAATAAATTTTGGCAACTTCTGTTTTTCCAGTGATCAGGTCGGGGTACCCATGGTCGTGGGTATTGGGGTTTTCTGAGGTGGCCTTCCGAATATGATCTTCCTCCTTAGGATGGTCTCTGTTGGACGTTCCTCTACTCTGGACACGTCTTTGTACTTGGCCTGTCCTTCAGCAACTATCCATATGCGTTTTTGCTCACCCTCAAGTTCCCTTTTGGTGCTCTTCCCACCCCTCCCCACCTTGCTGTTCAAGTTGTTTCGCCTACTCTGTTGTCTTTGTTACTGGATCTTCAATCAATATTTCTTCAATCCCTCAGAGATTAATTTCACAAGAGGCACGTTCTTCTTTTTTGAAGAAGTCTTCTTCAATCTCTTACCAAAAAGGAAACTTACCTCTTCCATGGATTCCGTTGCTACTACTATAGAACTCCCCAACTGTATCAGCAGTGGAAGATGCCTAGAAATATTTTTCCACTATGTTGCTCAGAGTGGTGAAGGATGTTCAGTTACTTCTTCCGCCACCAAGTGAACCTTCTCTCTATTTTGACTCCTATTTGAGCTTACACTTCAGCTTAGGCTTCTAGCTTGACTTCAAACATTTGTTTCCCACTCTTGGTTTTTTGAAGTGGTTACCACTTGAAATTTTATTTGTTCTTGTTGTTTTAAGAGTCTAGTTAACCTTCTTGTTTTGATTTCCTCTGTTTTGCCACGTTATCTTCTTTGGTCCCCTTTATTCGGGTTTAATGGCATCGACATTGGTCTTTTGATCTTGCTTCGCCTTCACAACTTTGCCTTTGTGTGCGCCTTTGTAGGGTTTGTTGTTTGTGATCCTCTCAGTCACTTTCAGCATGAAGGTTCTACAATAATATAATACCTAGAAAGAATTTGTGGGATTTGGTCAAGGAGACATTTTACTTCTTCTGTAATAGCCAATGTGCCTTAGATAGAATTTGCTGGCACATGTTTCGTTTGTCTTCCTCATTGATGTGTTCTTGTATAGAGAGGTCCCGCATGTATTGTAAGTCTTTGGTGATTTCTTATGCTTCGTTGGTTTTAACTACTTCTTGGATGGTTTGACCCATTAGTTCTTTGTGTCATTGTCATTAGGATTGTTTGTCAATCGGATTGTCAATCAACTTACTATGTATGATTCGAGTTCTATTCAGACGACACCAAAATGTATTATAGATAAAGTCTATTGAGATATTAGACTGTCACAAGAAGCATATATAAAATAGTAAACATAGAAACTACCATGTACGAGTATCGAAATAATAACAACTTTGTATTCCTTAATGGTAAATCTTAATACACTTGAACTAGTTCAGGGAGGACTTGATACAAGCCCCCCTGCCTTGACATACAATTTGTTATGTAACAAACAAGACCCAATGGTTGTTGGTTAACCAACTGATACAACTAACATAACAAGAAATATGTTATACTACTAACAAAATGTCGGCAATGGACTAACAAAACTATATTGGCTATTACAATTCATTTATTCATAATAGCTATCTACATAGGGCAATCAAGGGATGTCCAAAGTGCTTGTACCTTTAAAAAGCACAAAAAAAAGGTTTTTAAGAAAAGAAACTTAAAAACAAAATACAAAGAAAGACTAAAACACTAACCCTAAAAGCATATTGGAAAACTTATAAAAAACCATTGAACTACATTGTCAATCACACTTGAGAAAACTTGCAAAGAGAAAAAGTTGAAAAGAGAGGAGAAAGAGGAGGCTTGGAGAGGAGCAAGCGCAAGAGGGTGTTCAATTTTTAGCAAGAGCAAGAGAAATAGGGTTCTCTCATTTTACAAGTGTGTACATTGATCCCCATTTGTCATTTCCATTCGTTTTTGAAAAACTTGCATTTTATTAACAAATTTATTCAAGGTTGTATTTTTATTTTCCTTAAAGCAAACTTGCAAAGCCATTTGGTCCTTGGCTGTTTTTTATCATTTTTTTGAAAATGCCAAAAATGGTTTATAGCATTGTTATATATCTATGAATTAGTTGTTTAATTTTGCCCTAAATACTAAGACTGTAAATTATTTGTTGTTTATTAAATTATTTTTGAGTTTTTTCTATGGTGTCCAAATGAGTTTTGATAGTGATTATGACGCTGATTTGCACATGGATGAAATGGGTAATGGGGGAGGAAGAAATTGGAAGTTTAGTTGTGACTGTCAAGAAGTTTGGATGCCCCTCAACAATGTTGGCCAAATACACCAAGGGGCCATCGAACAAGAATACACCTTTGAAACAATGTGCTCAAACACTTGTGCTGTCAAAACAAGCACTGGAGAGGGGACTAAACTGTGGAAATGTAATATTTGTTTGTTGAATTGGTAGGGTGAATGCAAACTTCTTACACATAATGAGGGAAAAGGGTTGGGCTTTGTATGAAATTCACACTTGATGAGAGGGCAAATTTTATTAGGTTGTTAAATGGAGATATCATGGACAACATTTGAACAGTTCTTCACACTAGTATGCCTTCTAGTTCTCATAGGACTTTTTGAAGTTCTCTCTCATGCTGAAGTAGTTCCAAATTTTGAGGTGTCTGGAGTTGAGGCTAGGGTGAAGAGAAAGGTGATGGCACCCAATCTAGTTGTTGACATGTATAATGCAATGACTAGTGAGGAGGCCAACGATGCCATTGGAAAATTCTTCTTTTCTGTTGGCATACCATTTCATGTTGCTCGCTCTCCTTATTACAAGGAGGCTATGACTAAGGTAGCCAAAGCAGGTGCATCTTATGTGCCCCTTGAAGACACAAAACTGAGGACTACCATCTTGGACATGAACTATTCCAAGGGATTTTATTGATGGAGGAGATGAGGGCCACATAGGTCTCTTATGGATGCAACATTATCATGGATGAGTAGACGGATATTAGACACTGCCCACTCATCAATATTATTTCTTTGCTCAAGATTGAAATTTACTTCCTAAGGTCCGTTGATTATCTAGTGATGAACAAGGATGCAAAGTTCAGTTTCAGATACTAAGAGATGCCCATGAATACGTTGGTCCTTCTGATGTTGTACAAGTAGTCATAGATGCAACTTACGTGTGCAGGGCAGCAGGTAAGCTAGTTGAGGCTACCTATAGGCATATCTTTTGGACCTTGTGTTGTGTGCATGCCATGAACAATGCACTAAAGGATATCAACAAAATTGATTGGCTCAAAAAGGTAATGGCCAATGATACAGAGCTACAGATGTTCTTCTACAACCACCACACAACACTAACGCTCTTCCACGTCATTTTGAGGAAGGAATTTCTCAAGCTGGTGGACACCTGCTTTTCATATTGCTTCATTTTGTTGGATAAGATACTAGAGTTGCAAGAGCTATATTGCAACTTATGATCGTGACAAATGAGTGGAATTGGTGGGGGGAGTCCAAACAGAGCAAGTGAAGAAGGTAGGGTGAAGTGGTGGTAGTGAGAGACATTTTTGGTAGATGTGAGATATATCACATCATTTATATCCCTAGTTTTTAGCATCATTAAATATGGGGATTTTGAAAATGCCATCCTTGGTGAGATATGTGTGCATTGATAGCTTGCTTTGCTAGATGAAGTTCGTTATTTGGGTGAGGGGCCCTACCCTAAAACTATACTATCAACATGTTGAACCCATCATTAAGTTGAGGTGGAAGAAGTTGAACACCCCCTTACACGTCGCTGCATGTGCACTTAATCTGAAATGGTATGTGGAGAGCCCTGGTAGAGTTAACCCCTTAGATGATGAGGAGGTGAGGGGCATCTTGAAGGCCTTGAGAAAAATGTTTAGTCGAGAGGAAGCTTCAAAAGTCAAAGTTGAGTGACTCAAGTTTATTGAACTTGATGGCTACAAGTCTTCAGGCAGGATAGACAAGTTCACATTGGCACTAAACAAGCCAATGAGCTGGTGGGGACTATATGGGCCTCCAAGATTGTTGTGGACATTTGCCATTCACCTCCTTTGATATGTTTGCAGTTCCTTTGTTACTGAGAGGAATTGGTTGACATATGGTTGGATCCACATGGAAACAAACTCACTTCTAATAGAACGGATAACTTTGTTGTTGTACACAATGCCTTGCGTCTCATGGATTGCAAGACATCTAAGTACAATGAGAGCCCAACATTACGGTGGGATGTAGATCTTGAGGAGCCAAGGCAAGCTGTTGGAATTCCTTTGTAGGAGGAAGATGAGCCTAACAATTCTAGTGATGAGGAACATTTCATGAGTATTCCATTAGATGACGACTCAAATTTTTTGAGTTGCAGATTATGTTTTTTTGTTTTAGGCATTGGCATGTTGATGTATCAATTATCATGTACTTTTTCTCAGCTTTGAGTTCGACTTAGCATGTTGATGTATCATGTACTCTTCTTACTATCTCAACTCTAAAAGTTTGCATGTTGATGTATTGTTCACGATTTTGGATTATTGGATGAATGGATTTATTTAGTAATTTATTATTTTAAATTTCAGCGTATTTTATTTTGTTTAAGTTTTTTTTTTTTTTTTTTTTTTTTTTATTTGTATATTTTTTTTAAGAAACCGCCCCCCCACCATCTCCAAAATCCAGGTTTTTTTTGTCATCCAAGAAATCCCATTTCCCCATCCTTGAGACGTAGGTAACTATGCTATACTCTGCGAAAACATAATGACCAACCACTGCACAAAAAGTGGAACCAAATTTGGCCGCTTTCTATTTGATCCAAAATCAAAAGCTTCCTATGACTAACGCCACTAAGTTGTCGGTTGGGGTTCAAGTTTGATGGTACGACGATTTATTTTTTGCCTTGGGTATGACCAAACAATATGTGTGTGTGTGTTCTAGCCGAATATTACTCTCCCTGGTGGAGCCCATATGCTGAAAGGCCCATAAAACGTACAAGTAATGATAATTGGGTAAATGAAAAGAAAGAATGCCTAAATATTTGCCCTAAATATGACTCCTAACAAAGTGAGCACACTTAATAGCAGAAAGTTTCTCAACCAAAAACTCACGGACCATCAAGTGTAGTTCTAATTCTTAACGCATGCTTTTACAATGCACAGCCCTGGGGAGGAATCACAGATTTTACCAAGGATACTAGACAGAGAACAGGAATTGGATTGGTATCAGCTATCCTTGTTGAATGACAAGACGAGTTGAAATTATACATGTTAGATAGAGTTGAGTGTAGGTTATCAGTAGATCTGTTCACTAGCCTTTCATCAATTGAAGCATCATTGCATGACATTTTACAAAATTGCATTGCTTTTAGCACAAATGCATCATCATGTAACTCAAATGCGTTGGTGTGTTTTTTTTTTTTTTTTTTTATAATTACTTTGTCAAATTTTGACAAAAATTAAAAACCCCTGTTTTTACATGTGGGTTTGCTCCAAATTCACCTCAGGGTTGTCCTGGATGACTGAAAGAACCCGAGCGAACCTAGGTCATCGAGGACGAACCCTCAAGTAGATCTGGACTGTTCCCGAACCTAGTACAACCTGAACCCAAATCCAAGCATGCGGTGAATCTGCTTCCTAGGGCCTAATTGTTAATGACAAAATCTTGAAAACTGATCAACTACAAAAAAAGGGATGGATAGGGCCAAACGTATGCCCAAATTGCAAGTAGGTGACAAAAATAGTGGACCCCCTGTTCTTGAAATTTCATGTGGCCAACAAATTTGGAAAGAGTTAGCATTCCAATTTTATTGTAAAAGCCCAAAATGTCAGTTGATTGTCAGTTGATTGTACAAATAGGCAACATTCAATTATGACACGGATATCCTGAAAACAATGCACACAATGATTGCTCGTCTTATCACATGGAATCTTAGGAAGGAGCATGATGGGGGAATATTCGATTTTTGTTGGAACCTAACAAAACTTACCTGAATCATCAAAAGTGAGATCTAGATGATAGTGTTGACCTATATCCCAAAACAACAAAGTTTGAATCAAAGTTCGACACCACAACCATGCAAGACCTTTACAAAACTAATACATGGAATCTTCCTTTTCATTATCATTCATGACATTCTCAATAAATAATTTATCCAATTAGACCCCTCCTCAGATGGGATAGTGTAAACAAAATATTGAGAACCCCTGATGCAGGTGCATCTATATAGGTGATTCAATTATGTCTAAAAGGTCAAGTCTAATCAATAAGAAGGCTTGTCCAGGGTTAAGTTGTCATTTCTAGGTCATTTGGAGGTGTTTCTAGTTTTCCCGTCAAAAGCAGGAAATTCAAATTTATGAATGTCTACAAGTTTTTGATGGAATTGTCATCCTTTTGGCCTATGGTAAAGGTCACTATCCTTTGGTAAGGGATCCTTAGGGTCTAAATAACTATTGTAAATGTTTTTCAACCTTCAACTCAATCTAAACCTGTTATAAACCCAATCAAGGTATATGCAACGTAGGATAATGGACAAAATAAGTATGTTTGTGATGAGTCAATAGGTGGTTGAGAGATCTTTGTTATATGAAACAAGAACAAACTAAGATTAGTCATTAAGTTGCAAAATGATAAAGCTCGAACCATCAAAAGAGGAGCCCAAGAAAGCAACGAACACAAGGATAAAGGCTGAGTTTGCAGGTTGTTTTTAGAACAAAGGAGGTTGGCGATGGTCTATCAATAATTTGTAGAAGTCTATGTCAATTTTCAAGCATATATGAATAAAGAAGGTTTGTTATGATTGTTTTGATGCATCTCAGACATCTTTGAATGTGTAAGTACATGTTCTATATATTCCTTTATCTAGTTTCATACTTCTATGATGGTTTATGAGTTGTAGGGTCTGAAAAATGGGGTTTTGTATGACACAGTCAAGAGAAAAAGGTATTTTCCTTCACTTCAAGGATTGTTTAAATGTTGAAATTGATTTACAGAATAGAGGAAAGTTGTGAAGATCTTGGTTCAGTTGACAGAAATCATAAATAGTTCATAGAATTTAAATTTAAACCAAAAGATAGCTCTTGGCCACCTATTGAAACCTAGGGTTTCAAGAGAACTAAAACCCCTATAATGCAAAATCTAACTGTGCAAATTGGTTGAAATTTTGTACGAAGGTGGAGGATAATGTTTATGAAGTATCACAGGTGATTTCAGGGTTTTAGGAGGTCTGTAGTTCAAGTTATAAGCAAAACTCAGACCTGCAGTCATAAAAACAAACCCAAAACCCTATTTGGGAAGACTAAAATTGGCACAACTTTAAAATGAATGCTTCAAATGACTTGAAACTTTAGAGGGAGGTGTAAGGGCTTGGTAATTAATTGTTCCAATTGGTTTTAGGTGTTTAAGAGCCATATAGAGGAAGATATTAAGTTTTTAGTACTGCAGACTTGTAGATTACTATTATAGCCCTTGTGCAACAGTCCTAAAAAGGGTATATCTCCAAAACAAATAAGCCAAAGTGTTTGAAACTTTGTAGAGAGGAGAGAGATGATGTTTGTGAAATGTTGAAGGTGATTGTAAGTTTTGAAGGTACCTGTAGTTGAATTTATATCAATTTTACAGTCTGCAGGCCCACTTTCTATGCCTAGAAAACTATGTTTTGCATATCTTGCATTTCTAAACTAGGATAAAGATTTAAATGGATATGCTAAGTTGGTATAACATATAAATAAATGTGTAAAGACCTATTGAAGATTCTAAAAGTTTAATTGGTGGATTTAAGTGTAAAAAAAATTAGACCAACCTAGAAGAAAGGCTTCAAGCCTGTAAATCAAGTCAGTCTATTGAAGGATCAAAAATCTTAAGGGCCTACATACATCAGCAACATGAGTCGCCACAAAGTCTGTCTTCTCACCTTTGTTTTCACTTATTACTTTGCTTGCAGATTCTAACTTAGACTCGTGGCTTTATTATTGTCTTGCCCCCACTATTGATAAAGTTTATCCTAGGCACATCCACCAAACGTCTTTCTTTCACCTGGACATGGTATGCACCCATCACTCTTGAGCTGGACATGGTATACACCCATTCTCACTTCCCAGTGATATTCCTTTCCACTTCTCTATTAAATCATGGGATCCCCCACCCATGTCAATATTCGATGCTTTATTTGCCCATGCTTTTAACATCCCCTTTATCTCAAGCCTTTTACTATTCTTACACCTGTCTTTTCCTAACACTCTCCCCTCGTGCTCCACTAAAGTCGCACTTTTTACCCAACACCAAAGACACTTTGATGACTCACATACCCCCTTCCTTTATCAGAGCTTTTTACCAATGTCATTTTATTTGCCTCGCCCTCCTTCGATATCTGGAATGATCTGCTTGTGAAACAGTTCATTATACCCAGACAGTCCATCATTTGTAAATAGGTTTTTAAGTTGTTTGTGTCTTTGCTGTACTTGTTTCCTGTTGTCTTAGTATTCTGGAGCTGTTAGTATGCATAGAAAATGCTGTGTGAACAGCTTTTCGCCATCATGCCTTTGTCTTGTCCACATCAAGGGTTGGACTGTTGCAAAAATTTCGACATATCTATCTATACAAATTTGGATATACTATCAAAAACAAAAATCTGTTTCATTGTCTTTCAAACTGGCATATAATGCTATTTTTGTTTTTTTAAGAGTGGTAGTTTTGCACAATCAGCTGAGGATGTTTTATGTAATCTTGGGCTTTGCTTTCGTGTTAGGATACAGCAGAATGTTGCCAAATGAACATTGCAATTATTTTTTCCACGTGCTTGTCAGCAGTAAAATGTTATATGATTATGGGTTGCCTCAGTAGCTATAAGTTTTTTAATGGTACTTGAATGGTCTTTCAGATTGCTGCAGTGCCTGGCTTGAAGGGCCGAATAAACTTTATATTCCATTCTTGGCATGTGGAGATTTAAGTGGATATGATGCTGATCAATCATATCCACTTCCAAAGGTTGATGGTGGCGGAACTTCTTATCAAAGCCTTGAGCCAGTGCAACCACCGATTGCACCACCATATAAAACTGCAATAGAGTTGAAAAAATCTGCACATGGCATTAAGGACATGTAGGACTTTATCATATCTATTTGATTTGTTTTTATAAATTTGAAGGAAATTATTCTTCTGTTTTCCCTATATTTTATTCTTATGAAGCTCATGGAAAGTAATAGAGCGTTTATTCATGTTTTTGGTTATATTTTTGGAACTTAAATATATTTTTAGTGTTCATTTATTTATTTCTAAGCATTGATCAGATGAAGATGTACCTTATACGACCTTAGCTTTTAAAAAAATGGATTTTTCTTAACAAGGGTGCCATGCGCCAAGTCCCTGCAGGGTTTAGCACATAATTAAATATGTTCTAAAGAACTCAAAAATAGTTCAACGAATAACATGAGGATACACAAAAGAGAGTTTCAAGACACATTAGTTAGAATAAATTTTGTTCTAAAAAACTCAAAAATAGTTTGAGGAAATAATATAAGGATTAAAAAAAATAAAAATTATGACACATTAATTGACATAATTGTTGAATAACACTTAATTTGGACCAATAACCGAACCATTTTTATATGTGAGTGGTTTAATGGCAAGTTAAGAATTATGGATGGGCAACAAACCACCTCCAATGCATTGATTTTGTTATTTTCGTTGACATCAAAACATGATAGATTCGTTAAACACTGCACAATCAAGCACTGAGGAAGCCAATTGCACTCTTCAAATTCATTGTTTTTTGCTGAATTGATTTTAATACTTGTATTTGTTATACAACTTGTTGAGAGCTGGGTCACATTGACCTACTTCGAGCTTTCGCGGACATCAATATAGTATTTTTATTTCTAGGTATGGCCAGTCATCTTGCAATAACAATTAGGAAAAAGTCAAAGTTTATTTCCTAAACATGATTTACCCTAATCAATGCCATTAACTTATGGGCATATTGAAGCATAAATGTTCATATGTTAAGCTCAAAATTGAAAAATAAAAACTGCGAGACCAGAACATGCCATTTGAATGCATAACCTAACAATGAATTTAACATAACCGAATATAATCTTCTATGACAACAAAAATAAGAAAAAAACATTTTGTATATAGAGCAAAGTTTTTAATTCTTATTGGAAAAGAATGTATTGATGTGCTTAAAAAAACACTCCATGGATGGTTAGTTGTAGCCACCTTACTAGTTCATATGTTAAGAACTATAATTTCTCATATCGGGATGATTTATTCACATTTGAACAAACCTCACTACTAACCACACTTTTTCTTTGTTATACGATAAAGTGTAAGTAAAATCTTGATTGGTAACAATATAATTTACCCAGGCACATGCATGTGAGTGGACCTTAAAAATTCAATTGCTTTGCTCTATTTAGTAAACTCCAAAGAAAGTAAAGGTGGAGGATAGGAAAACCCTCAACAAGATTGATAGCGAAACCAAAACCAAGGAGCAAGTGGTTCTCTGATAAGGAAATGGAAGTGGATTCAACATCATACAATGACAATCATGGAACAAGTTCATTAATTTATCAAGCGATTGCACAAATCAATAAGAGTAATACATCCTAAATGTGTCAATGGTATTATTGGAGCACAAAAATTGTATACACTTAGTCATAACACAAGATTATCAAATAACAAGCATGCTTCTACTCTCCTCGATATCGCATGGCATCATTCACATAGTAGACCAAATGACTCAATAGAGAGCATGTGTGTGTGTGTGTGTGTGTGTGAGAGAGAGAGAGAGAGAGAGCTTTAGGGCAACAAACAATGGATGGTGGTACCAAAAGATACCATTAGCTTTTGTTATAGAATGGATGGCAATCCCCCCATTCATGACCTCATCATCTAGATGAATTTAAGCATGAAAAAACCCATTACGTGAAAGAGATCCTATTCGAGCCTGCAACTTAGAATTCATAAGCATATTATAGTGAGGGGATTTTTTCATATAATATACTATTAAAATCTTTGCTTCCCTGATTAAACAATTGAAATTGTTGTAAAGATTTCCTCCTCTTATATTCTCTTGCGATAACCTAGCACTTGTCCTTGAGCCCATATTTTAGTGCATGTAGATGGATGATTTGGTAAACCCGTCTTCTGTGTCAAAGAGAGTAGATTTGTAGGAGAAACAAATTTTGAAGTATGTTCAAGACTCTTTTCTTTGTTTGAACAATGCAAAGGAAACTGAGCATACCTTGTCAAAAGAAATATCACAAAAAAAAAAAAAAAAAACTCGATTAAATGGATATGAAATTACAGTTATGTCCTTTGTTTTTGTTTTTGTTTTCTATCTATTCAGAGCTCCAAGTAGGAAATCCTTAACTCGAAAAAGTTGGTTGTACAATTGAACAATGTTGGAAGAGCCTTGCCTCCCACATATACATTTGCATCAATTGTCGATTGCTCAAATCTCACTTCTAGTTTAAGTGAGTCGATGCCCAACCTGTAATCCAACAATAAGAGTTTGAGGACTAAATCAAATGCTCATAAGTCCATCTTAACTACAATAGCAACTTTAACTTATCGCATGCCATAATAAGCAGGGAAACAAAAAGAAAAGAAAGGCAACAAGAAAAAGGGTTTTAAACTAAGTGTGATGCTTCTCTGGGTCCGGAGGTTGCCATTGCTTTGATAAAATAAGGAACAAACACAAGCAAAATTGAAAGTGAAATCGAAGGCAAGAGCGACAATGTAGAGAAGATGAGATGCTAGTAAGCGCAGTAGCTAGAGATCCCATTTGTTACAATCTTCTTACATGAGATACAATAAGCCATACCTGAGCAACAATAATCAAGAAAGTAGAACACATGCAAAAACGATATCTAACAAGCTATTACCATCATATGCAATAGTTAGTATCCCAAATCTTTAAGAGCCTTGCATCCGACATAACTACTTGCAACATCACAACGAAGATTTGGTGATTACTAGAGCATCCTCAATACGAGACCAACATCCTCTAGTGGCATACGTTTGGAGAAAACTTGCAAAAACAACCTTTTAAGACAAAATTGATTATCAAATTTACCCATATTTACCAAATCTTAAAACCATGAAACAAAAATTCTATACCAGACTCTGTAGACTTTGTAAATGAACTTGATAGCAGCGCTGCTCTCTTGTGACATAATATTTGTGGGTAAACAATAGAATTCTTATGTGATTTGCTCATTCACATCTCAAGAATTGAAGCGAAGTTTGTGGATGCAGTTCACTTCAAAAGTCCATGTTTTTGTTTTCTTACTTGGTAAAGCTTCACAAATTAGCAGGGTCAAATTCATATCTGTGATCCCTGTTGCTCAAACCCATGCCTAAAATTTATTGAAATAAACTTGATTCAACTGAGTCCTTGTCAATTCGAAAATCGTGTGAAATTTCTTGAGCCTTGCACCTTGACATGGCATTTACTCTCTTTGCCAGCAAAATTGGCGGGCAACATGACATTAACAATCCGCCCCTAAATAAGATGTCCACAGTTCCATCCAATCACAATTAAGATAAGGTTTTCACATTTTTTATTAATAAAATGTACAAATTAATTATAGAGAAACTATAAATATTTCTATGCATGGAAAACAATAAATATTAATTGGTCCAGAAGGCAAAGATTTATCAATAACTAAAGTAAAATGAATACTTTAGTTTACCCTTCAAAACTAATAATAAAAAGCATTAATAAAATGTCTTAATTTTAAGGTCACCAGGGTTACAAAGTTTATATTATAATTCATTTAGAAACAAAAATACCTCTGCACATAATTCGCTTGAAATTTCATTTTATAAATGTTAAATATGTTATAATAATAATAATAATAATAATAATAATAATAATAATAATAATAATAAGCATTGATAAGATGGTTGTGTATATGACTTCATTTTGAGGTCACTTTGCTTACAAATTTTCTGTTATATTTCATTTAGAAAACAAAATCCCCCTCCAAACATAATTTATTTTTGTTTCTATTCTTTTCACTATAATGCATTTTAACATTTTATAAGGGATATTCTATACGCATGTGTCAAATTATGCATGTTTACAATTCAAATACAAGCAGGGCAATAGAAATTTAGAGTAAAAAAGAAGTGTACCATTTATTGTGTACTAATGTTTAGCAATGTAACCTTATGTAATAATTGAATGTCAAATTCTTAGGATTTCTAAATTTATTTTTTAAAATAATTAGAGGGCACAAGCTTTAAACCTCAGATAATTAAGGGGCTTTAATCCTATCGGGTCTCGAACTTGGTCCCAACACTGTCAATACTTATGATAATATAAGTATTGAATAGTCAACTACCTTAATGTTTTTCTACATTGTTAATGGCATTTTTGTTACTTTGTTAATCTAAAATTGTTTTGAGGGCATTCATAATAGAGATGGATAATCAAATAATTATTATGGTGGTATAGACATTGTGCAAGATGTTTGCTATCACATTGACCTGCAATTAACTGGTGAAATTGCCATTAATATGGTAAAGTTCAAAAAATTTGTATATAAACATTAAAAAAATAGGTTTCTTAGTTATGTTAAGATTTATAAATGTAGTTATATCACACATGTAGACTAGGTATTGATGTTTTAATATTCAACATAATCAAGATGAAAAGGTATTGTAGACACCTATTTTTGGTACATGATTAGTTATTTGTAATGGTATTAACGTGTTTTTCTATATATGGATCATTGCTTCAAATTAGACATTTATTGCCCTAATTTTTTCTTGTGTTGGGTCTCATTTGCCTTTTTTTGCTTTGTATTTTCCTTACAAATTTACTTTTGCTTCACTTTCGAGTCTATGATAATATCACCATTCAATTTGGAATGTTTAAAAACATACAAATTAACTATTTGTTTGCTTTGGCATGACTCCCAAGTCTTCAAGAAGGTCAAAAACACTATTTTTAGGGTTGCAAGTCAATGTGCCAAGTTGGTGGTTGTTGAAATTGATTTGATTTGATCATGGCCAAGATTGATTGTATGATTTGGGTCACTTGTTCCTTGTGGGTCATTTGACCCTTGTGTTTAGTTTTGTTGGTAGTTTGTGCCTTGTTTTATAGTTTTTCCAACTTTTTGATTGTCGACTTGTGCAACACTAGGTTTGAATTTGAATTCAAGATGTCTATATATACACAACATTGTTATTACATTTAACACAGGGGAACAACATTCAAAATAAGATTATTTGATATCTTAAATTACTTTTACTCTCTACCATCTATTAGAATGTATGTTTCCTTTGTTATGAAAGTCGAAAAATAGTGAACTAACATGTAAAATCTACTAGCTTTGCAACTCATACATTGGACTACTTCTTTGACTGCTCGAGTGTTGATTGTCAAATTGTTAAAGAACATTGGTTTGAGTGAGACAAACCCTTCAGAACTATTCCCAGCTTTTATGTTATTGCAATGTTTCTTTGAGTGGTTTAGTGTTTAGATAAAGGAGAATTAATTTTAAAAGTTATGTGCATCCATTCAACAACTTGAGAGAAGTTTCTGGTCATAAGACACATACGAAGGTGCTCACAAAATTTTGGAAAGATTTGACAATTTTTTATTGAAATTGAATCATGTTGCTAAAATTGAGTCGTATGATCTTGGTCACTATTGAAATTGAGCCTTTCGATTTTGACTATTTTTCTACAGGATTTGCTCTGCAATTACCTCCAAACTAGTTTTTAGTCACTTTTAATGTTCGACAGTGCACATATAAGTCATAATTTAGGTCTTTATTCAAGAATTTTGTTTTATCGTAAACATTTTAATTTTCTTATTATTTTGAAAATCTTGGATGTGTTTATAATTATATTGTTGTATTTAGAATAGATTTGTCTTGTGATCAACTTTTGATCATTAATGTATTGTCTCTTGATTGTTGTGTACTTCTCATCAAAATATTTTGGTGAACCTACATTGCATTGCATTGTCCTTCTAGGGTTAGATTGCTCTTATTGCGTATTGGATCCAATTATACGTAGGGTTTTTATCAACCCACTTTCCTTTACATGTTTCCTTCCCTTCAAGGGTTAATACTTACTAGTGTAGATTTGATTTATCTAGAGTTGTGTTTACTTGACTTTACATCACCAGGTTTAGCGCCTTGTTTATTGTTTCAAATCCATTGGTTGAATGCTCTCTATGTTTACATCTTATGCCACCAAGAAAGATTAGATCCAAGTTCCCTATTAGGCTAAGTGGTAGATTGAATTCCTTGTCGATTGCTTTTGTAAAGCTTCCTTTGACTAGAACTTGTGTTAATTTGAAAATGAAAATGACGATTGTCAATGAGGTTGATACTCCTTTTGTTGATACAAATGATGAAAATGCCAACGACTTGACTAATAATGATATGAATGATAATGGTGCTAGTGAATTTTAGAATATTGAACATTTTGATGTAGATAAAGAAAATATATACATGTTATATTTCAATTGCATATCAAAGGCCATCCTAGTGGAATGAAATCAATAATAGTTATGTTAAAAGAGTTGTAAAAAGAAACCCTGCATAAAGAGACCACATCTAAGGAAATACCAATTGTAACTAATAATGAGTTGTGAATGCTTTTAATATTCTACCTTCTAGAGGTTGTCATTCCATGCCAACCAATGTGTCGATATCTCAGGTTGCTTTAACTATTGCTCTTGTTCCTAGTTATTCTACTCAGCTTGCTATGCATTTGTTTTCTGAGAATGGTCTTAATACTTCATTTGTTTCTCCTCAAGATGCTCAACCATCTTGAAACAATTCTTTCAACCTTCTCCCTTCATCCATAGTGTTTATCATGTGCCTCATGTCTCTATTCCTACCTATGCTCATGTTGATAGTTCGATTCCAACTCTTGAAGCCACACTCCTTGGACAAACTATAAAAACCATGCACTTGGCTATGCAACAATAAATTCAAATGCTTTCCCAAGCATCTCAAAACCAAGTCATACGGTCAATTCACATGATAAATTACTTAATCCTTTGGCTCATGAGATTTTTGCCTATCATTTGCCTACTAGCTTTGTAGTTCCAAGTTTGAGTTGTTCAATGGTAAGGGGGATCCTTCTCACCATATCAAGTCTTTTTATGCTTCATGTCTTGATTTTGTACATAATGGTAAAATATTGACAAAACCTTTTCATGGAAGTCTTAAGACTATGTTTTTTATTAGTTTTATGTTTTCCCATTTGGATCCATACACTCTTTCAATTCTTTGGCCGATAATTTCTAAACTCATTTTTAGATCAATGTTAGCATGAAGATGACCTTTTCATAGATTGCTCAAATCAAAAAGGACCTGATGAGAATGTTAGTATGTGCTTTTATTCAAACCTATGTTTACTAAGATGACTCACCAGTTACTTGATAGTGAACTACAACGTATATTATCTCAAAGTTTACTCCAACCCATTCAAGACAAATTGGATTCAACTCTTACTAATCTTTTGATGATCTTTGTCATGTGGTTAGGAAACTGTGAGATTGAGATTTTAGAAGTCAATATGTTTAAATATGGGACTAATGCCCTTATCTCTAGTGGAGCCCAATAATAAGGTAAACCAACATTCAAAGTTAAGGTTAATGATAATACTTTCCAAACGAAGAATGTGGTCAAGAATATAGTCAATGTGGTAGATCAACTACTAGATAGGATAATCATTTCCCAACAAAAAGAGCGAAGAAAATATACACAATTATGTGAGTCTTCAAAATGTGCTTTATTGTTTGTTTGAATGCAACATGATATCTTTACCTTCCCAAATAGAATGGGATCATAATGACATTTGCCTAAAAACTATGATGTTAATACAACTTGTGATTTTCATAGAATCTTTCGACATCATGCAAATAGATGTGTAACTTTGAAGTATGAAATCCAAGATTTGATGGGCAACAATTAAACTCAATTACAATTAGATTGTCGCAACAATACTTTGAATGAATCAATGGCCAAACGCAATCAACTGTTGAACGTAGTGAAGAGAGAATACTCCAACTCAGTGAGTCATCATTAATTGAATTAAATGCGGAGAATCATTACATATATATAGGCTTTGAGAACCCTTACCACAACACATATCACAAATGTGGGATTATTAAAAATTTAACTAACTTATTTAATAGCGTGCCATCTACAAGATGTGCTCATACCCCAAGTACTTAAGCTATGCCTAAAAACATGTTCATGCTAAATATTTTTAATATTCCCTCTTAATGTGAACATGGGTAAATATAAATCATCTCACAAAATGAATTCGAACATCAAGTTCAACCAATATTACATTCGTTTTACAAAAAGAGAAAAAAATATATATTAAAAATTGAAATACATACTAAATTGACAACCATCTCTAAATATTTATTCAGTGGTCATTTAATGACATATAATATAGATTTTAACCACTTAAACAAAATATGACACAAGACACAAACAACAAAGAACTATAACACAAGAGATAACATACTTTAATTGAGCACACAAAACCTTGTAAATACTCGCTTTGGCTTTGACTCACAAAATGACATGAACACATGACAACATAGACAAAACAAGACTAATAATGGCAAATAATATTAAAATGGAGAGTTAGATAAAATGACACTTACAAAACTTGAATTTCTAATATAACTTAAAAGCCATCAATTGAAATTAGATCGACCACTATAATGAAAACTAATTGACTTAAACACATACCTAGAAGACTTTAAAACAAATATACTCCAAAATATAATAAAACTTAAATGATTAAAATAACAACAAATTGAAACAAAACCTTAAAAAAAAAAATAATAACATCCTTTTTATGTTGAAACTACAGGGTGCATGAAGTAAACGGTGGGCAGTTTTGTGACTTTCAAATCATAGTTTGGGATTTACAATTGTTGACCAATTTTGCCCACAAGCAAAATCTTGATCAACTTCTCACCTGCTGTTTAAGGCCAATTCATTTCGGGTTCAGCAGGTTCAATGAATTCAGTTCATAGCCGGGTTCGATTGGTTCAAAGGCAGAAGTTCAACGGTCTTGGTTCATTGGCTTCGGTTCAAAGTCTCATCGGCGCACTTGGTTGAACCATTGAACCATTTTGGTTCAACGGGTTCAGTTCAAAGAGGCCGCACTTCAAAGGAAAAGACCCGATGACTTTTTGTCAAGGACGGTGACATTCCAAAGACCGTCAAAATTAACGAAGTAAAATAGCCATTTGCCTTCAAACAAAAAGCGCAAACCATGGAAAAAAAGGACCCAAAATGCAGCGATCCGTTTAAGTGTTCGCCCCTGGAGGCTGACAAGCCAGAAGAGACAAAACTGAGAAAAGACAAACAACAAAGTGACAAAGCAAGGAGGAATGACATGGCGCAGAAGTCACAAGGCAGTCCAAGTGGTAAAGTGCAGGCAATTTATTGCCTGACAGTCCCCAAATGGTGCAAACGGCAAACAGTGTAGACTGTGCATTTTTAAAAGGGGACAAATTTCATCTGTTGGCAGAAAAGAGGCGCGATCCATGCTTCCACATTAAAGCTCGAACGCCAAAGTCAAATTTGGTGATTATACAGCATGGTTCTAGTAGGCTTCTTCGAGGACGATGACAACACAACAGTGTTTCTTCTTTCCAATGGGACGCGACAGGCTGACTTGTCAAAGAAGTGCCAAGTTTCTTTCTCTTTTCTTCTATATATTGTAACTTCTCATTTTTGAGAAAGGGGGGATCTTTTTCACAACATTTGTAAAGAGCGCAGCTCTGCAAAATTTCACCTGAATCAAATAAAATGCAGTCTTTACCTCCATTTGGATAGATGTTTCAGAGTATGCGTTGAATGTTTGCTTGTGTCCAGTCATTGTCTTCTTATGCTCTCACAGGTTCAACACCAGCAAACCTGTTGTCTACAAGGCGCCATTGTTGTAGCTGACAGGAGAAGAGCAGTATTTGGGAGTGAAGGAGCAGATGAAATTACTTCATAAGTGTGTGTTTCCCAGCACCTTGGGTGATCTCTGTTCTGGATTTTCCATTGAAGCCTCCCTGCCAGTCTTTTGCAGCCTGGTCCTTTCTGCCAAATGTGTAGAGTATGTCTGTATTTGTCTGGTTCTGAGAGTGGATGTGTAAAGGTCAACCTTTATTTCGGTGCATCGCCTCCTTAGAGTAGGTTTGTTTTTCCTGCAATCTCTCTCTCCTTTCATCCCCCCCTTTTATATATATATATATATATATATATATATATATATATACCTGATAACTTTTGTTGGAAACAACACGATGCATCAAAGGGAGCTAGCCCTTACCTAGAGACTCTCCTCTCCTGCTTCGTCGTCCCACAGGCGAGAGAGGAGTTTCCATGTTGTGGGGAGAGGGCAGGAACTTATTTTCCTGCCACTGGGTGCAATCTCCAGCGTCAACAGTTTTGGCACGCCCAGTGGGACCAACTGGGACAGGTTTTGTCCAAAGAGTTGAAGAATTTTTGGTGTGTTCTTCAACCGACCAGCCTTTGGAGGCTTTTGCATCAACACCAATGGCGACTCCGCGTTGAATCTGCTGGTTAAGCAACCTGGTGCCATCAGAAATCAGTTTATGTATGTATAATCACTCTGCACAAAAACATGGACCTTGTTGTCCTTCCTATAATTTTGATCAGGCTCAGCCTTTTTATGGCATCTCCCCAAGCAGCCCTCCTAGTCACCCTTCAACCAAAAGGGAAAGTTCCAATCCTGAGATCTTTCGCCCTAATGTTACATTCCCGACTTGGGAGGAAATAGTGGAATCACGGGGCAAGAAAGAGGAAAAGAAAGGTTTTGTTCAAAACCTTGAAGAAGATGAAGCTGCTCCTACCCATGATTCCTATGATCTCCAAGAAAGGCTCTTCCAAGAGGATATAGCCAGAAGAATTGCAGAGTTGGAATCCAGAGATAGATTCCTCAGCCAATGTGTGGTGGACCTGCCTGAACCCAGCCCGTCCATACACCTCCAAGAGACATATCAGGCCACACCTGATATTGATGAAGTGCTGACCAAATGGAAGGAGGAGAATCATTCGATTCTATCTCAAGGACTGCCTCCTCTTCCACATGGTTTTCCTACTTCACCCCTTCTCAAGGAGGAACCTATTCTGCAGGAGGCGAGTGAGGAGCAGAAGATCCAATCTGCAGTTCTCCAGGGAGACTTCACAAGTATGGATGAGGAGGAGATCACTTTAAGCGACATAGAGGAGCATGGACAATCTCTTGTTCATGCTTTGAATGATCTGTTTGAAGTCATGGAGACAGGCTGCGCTGTTCTTCAAGAAAGCCAAAAGGGAGCAGAGGATGAGTCTGACAGACCCTGCAATGAAGCAGAAGGAGACGGGTCAGACCATGATACGTTGCAGAAGGAATGTACATGTCAAAGGGCTAATGGTGATAAGCTAGTAGCCACTGATTTCTTGGTGAAGAGCACCATTTTGAAGGACCAGCATTCAACAGGCTTCCATGGACAAGCAGTATATATATATATATATATATATATATATATATATATATATATATATATATATATATCGGAAGCATGTTCGAATCTGATCCACTCGGATTCCAGCCAACTCGGGTGACAGGGAAGAAGAGCAAGTCACCAACTCTCTTCTTCATTCAGCTACTTGCCTGCCGCCATAAGTCTTCTTTCCAGGAAGGGGACTTAAGAAATTTTTCCTTTGATCCAGGAGGGAGGCAAATTTTCCTGGTTAGTTGTATATAATAGTTTGTTTTAAGTTGTTTTTCCTGTTTTCCCTAAGTGCAGTTGCACAGGTAGTGTTTTTAGCCTTGTGTGTTTCCTTTTGCTTGGGGTAAAGGCTTCATATTTGATTCACGAATCTTTCGGGCTGTTGATAATTCTTTCATAGCTGCATCTGACTCTGCGCCCAATGGATTCTAAGGCAACATCTGTTGACCAATTTTGCCCACAGGCAAAATCTCGATCAACTTCTCACCTGCTTTCTAAGGCCAATTCATTTCGGGTTCAGCAGGTTCAATGAATTCAGTTCATAGCCGGGTTCAATTGGTTCAAAGGCGGAAGTTCAATGGTCTTGGTTCATCGGCTTCAGTTCAAAGGCTCATCGGCGCGCTTGGTTGAACCATTGAACTGCTGAACCATTTTGGTTCAACGAGTTCAGTTCAAAGAGGCCGCACTTCAAAGGAAAAGACCCGACGACTTTTTGTCAAGGACGGTGGCGTTCCAAAGACCGTCAAAATTAACAAAGTAAAATAGTTGTTTGCCTTCAAACAAAAAGCGCAAACCATGGAAAAGAAGGACCCAGAATGCAGCGATCCATTTAAGTGTTTGCCCCTAGAGGCTGACAAGCCAGAAGAGACAAAACTGAGAAAAGACAAACGACAAAGTGACAAAGCAAGGAGGAATGACATGGCGCAGAAGTGAAAAGGCAGTCCAAGTGGTAAAGTGCAGGTGATTTATTGCCTGACAGTCCCCAAATGGCATAAACGACAAACAGTGTAGACCGCGCATTTTTAAAAGGGGACAAATTTCATCTGTTGGCAAAAAAGAGGCACGATCCATGCTTCCACATTAAAGCTCGAATGCCAAAGTCAAATTTGGCGATTATACAGCATGGTTCCAGCAGGCTTCTTCGAGGACGATGACAACACAACAGTGTTTCTTCTTTTCGATGGGATGCGACAGGCCGACTTGTCAAAGAAGCGCCAAGTTTATTTCTCTTTTCTTCTATATATTGTAACTTCTCATTTTTGAGAAAGGGGGGATCTTTTTCACAACATTTGTAAAGAGCGCAGCTCTGCAAAATTTCACCTGAATCAAATAAAATGCAGTCTTTACCTCCATTTGGATAGATGTTTCAGAGTATGCGTTGAATGTTTGCTTGTGTCCAGTCATTGTCTTCTGATGCTCTCACAGGTTCAACACCAACATACCTGCTGTCTACAAGGCGCCATTGTTGCAGCTGACAGGAGAAGAGCAGTATTTGGGAGTGAAGGTGCAGATGAAATTACTTCATAAGTGTGTGTTTCCCAGCACCTTGGGTGATCTATGTTCTGGATTTTCCATTGAAGCCTCCCTGCCAGTCTTTTACAGCCTGGTCCTTTCTGCCAAATGTGTAGAGTATGTCTGTATTTGTCTGGTTCTGAGAGTGGATGTGTAAAGGTCAACCTTTATTTTGGTGCATCGCCTATTTAGAGTAGGTTTGTTTTTCTTACAATCTCTCTCTCTTTTCATCCCCCCCTTTATATCTATATATATATACCTGATAACTTTTGCTGGAAACAACACGATGCATCAAAGGGAGCTAGCTCTTACCTAGAGACTCTCCTCTCCTGCTTCGCCGTCCCACAGGCGAGAGAGGAGTTTCCATGTTGCGGGGAGAGGGCAGGAACTTATTTTCCTGCCACTGGGTGCAATCTCCAGCGTCAACACCAATGTTGGGAGAAGGTGGCGAGCTCATGCTTAAGCAATATGGAAACCATCAAACCACAATGCAAAGGGACAAATGCAAATGTATTCCAATGTGTTGTCATGTTCCAACAAAGACAGATCAGGTTTTATTTGTAGAGAGGTCTATTGAACCTGTGGTTCAAAGTGGTGAAAAAGAATGCTCCAAATCAGTCAATCACCATCAATTGAATTAAACATAGAGACTCATTATATATATATATATATATATATATATATATATATATAATGAGTCTCTATGTTTAATTCAATTGATGGTGATTGACTGATTTGGAGCATTCTTTTTCACCACTTGAACCTGTTGTTCAAAGTGGTGAAAAAGAATGCTCCAAATCAGTCAATCACCATCAATTGAATTAAACATAGAGACTCATTATATATATATATATATATATATATATCGGTTTTGAGAAGCCCTACTATAACACACATAAAAAATGCATGATTACTAAAAGTCTAACTAACTTATTAGTGCACCATCTACAAGATGTACACATACCCAAGTACCTAAGTTATATCTAAAAACATGTTCACATTAATTATTTCTAACATCAACATCTAAAAATCTTACCAACCCTCAACCAAATCATGCTACCTAATTTAAAAACCAAGATGTTATTTATATGCTAATTCAGAGTAACCTTCAGATGTTTTTAATAATCAAATTCTTGATGGATTCATAGGTGTGGTCAATGACACATATAGGGGCCTCCTTCGATTACACTTTGTGACATGAGATTCTAGACAATGATTCTAACAATAGTATGTTATTTATTCGAGCTTTTATAAATACACATTTGAGGTTAACAAAGAGAATGATGATAAATATTGGTTCATAAATCAATATATGTACAATGTAATTTATTACTAATCTTTGATATACATAGAGATTTAGGATACAACCACATTTATTAAAGGAGTTATTTGGAATTTATTAGAAGAAGAATCAATTGTCTTCATTAAATAATCTTGGTTAACCCCCAAGTGACGTGAGGTGGATCAGACCACCAATACTCGGGGTTTAGTCAACCCCTTACACAAAATCGAGCATCAACATACTGAAAAGTATATAGGAAGAGATCCCCTAGTTAATATCATAAAATCTAGTTTAAGATCTTTTGGCCATAACCAAGGAATAGTATCAGGAAAATAACATTCCCTAAGATCACTCAACACGTACCTATCAAACTTCGGGGAATTATCAGTGGACTATCTCTTGATTACACACCTTCCTGAATAAATTTAGGGTTATCTTATTTGTTTTTATGTTTGATCCCTTCTGTTAACCAATAATTGAGTCATTTCAGATAAAAGCCAAAACTTATTTTTGAACCAAGCTAGTCCAAACCAAACTTGTCAAACAATATAGAAATCACACATGTTTCTTAAACCAATATTAGCATCACAAAAGGATGTTATTTCAACATTATTGCATAACTTGCCATCGATAAAAGGATTGAGGGAGAAAGGTCAGTATACAAGTAGTTCTCTTTGGTAAGTTCCTTTGTTTTTTGATTTACAAATTTCTTTAATAAAAATAAAAGAATCATAATCAAACATTTTTTGTCTTCATAAATTTTTTGACTAATTGCAAACAATTTTCTCAAAGACCTAAATACTTATTAAATTCTCGCAAAGCCTTCAGAACTTTTGTAGACTTTATCTGCATAAAAGTTCTAACTCATTCATTCCAAAGACCCAAGCCTTAATCTTTCATGAAAATTGCTTTTGTAAATTTTATTTTGAAGACCTTCGATGACACAAACTTTCAAAACTTTTGTTCTGATAAAGTCATAACATTTTATCCCAAGACCTAAAAACTTGAACAATTTTTTCAAAGCCTTCGGAACTTTTGTAAACTCTTACTCACACAAAACCTTCAACTACTCTTTTGCCAAAAAGCGTGAAGGCCAACCTGTTTTGAAAGTATGCTAAGTCTTTTTTGCCCTTTTGAATTAGCCCTTTTTACCAAACTTTGACTGAACTTTAAGAAGCCTTCTTTGTTGATCTTGAAGCTTTGAGCTGAATTCAAACACTACTCCTCCATAGTGACTAAAAATGATCAACATTCTAGTGACCTCTATGAGCTACTTTCCTTCTAAGCAAGAGTCTAATAGCCTTTAAATCAATCCTTTGGGTATGGAGTCGTAAAAGCATCCAAAACTTCTCATAATCTGAAAGTACAATCTAGTTGCAATCCACTCAGCGTGTTACTAAATAAACTAAACTAAGAATTGATTGCAAAGCATTTACAAAGATTCTCAAGGTTTGTCTTTGATATACTCCTTGAATTTTTCAAAGCTTCATGATCTACTTAAGACACCATTCCATCTGCCCCGAAGCTCCAATTCTACCATGTTTTTAAGCTTGTTACATGAGCCAATCTTTAAAACTAAAAGTGCCTTCAACAAAGTGAGAAAAGGAAACAACACAAATTGTGTCATAAGCACTTAGAGGAAGATAAAAACAATTAAAATTATTTACAATGTGTACGCAAACACTTGAGAAAAATAAAACATCTAACCTACCCTAAACTAACCAATCGAAAGGCTATCTAAACAACGCCATTAAATGGTTCTACAAAATAGCTTCCCTTTCTTATCACTCTGGAATGTCTTTCATATTTGAGGGTAGCCAACCAGAGGTAGAGAAGGATTGGGTGCTCAATGAACTGGTGATATGCTTCTCTAAGGACAAAAGCAAACTCACCTACCCATGTAAGTTGACTAAAAATACAACCATCATGGAATGGATAGGCAGGTTGATTCTGGGTTTCTTGATGCTCAATCTTGTGCTTTGGATTAAGCACAACATGAAGTGACTCTTCCTTTCTAGCCTCCAACCAGGTCAGTTACTTGGTAGGACATCTTGTTGACAAGACAAAGTTTGAGCAATCATGATTTCCCTCACACTTGTGCTCAGTTGCTCTATCGTCCTATTGATTAGGATGCTCTTCTTGAAACACATGTTACTCATGAAATTCTTCTTTAAGAGATGTTGATTTGATGTTAAATCTTGAAAAAAAGTCCTCTAGCTCATCCGAAATTAAGTCTTCTTCTAGTTGTTCCTCACTCTTCTACATGAGAGGCCTCATCACAACTTCATAATAGTTCTCCTGAAGGTTTGAAGGAGTTTTAGGGTCCTCCACTTGAAACATAGATTCTTCTCTATTATCTTGTCCAACTTGATGAGCAAGCTTATGCACATCAATCACCTCTTTCCCACAAACAAGACTATTCTCATGCTCTTCTCATTACTGAATGACATTTGGTCAAACAGAAATACCAACTCCTGCTTCTCATCCTTACCCATTTGCTCATTGTTTTATTGTTCCAATTGTTCAAGTACATCTCCTTGCAGCAAGTCTAAATTTTCTAGTTTGGTGGCATAAAAAAGGCTACCAATAATTGTTTCCTCGTCATCTTCACTTGAATAATCCTCCTTTATGGGTACTCCTTTGAAAAGGGAGACGGTGGGAGGGAAAGAGGTTTCAACTAATGAATTAGGAGTGGCCTTGACAAGGTTGGGCATCCCAAAATCAGGATGTTTGGTCCAAGAAGGCTACCAAGGTTGAGTAGTTTGAAGCTCTTGAGGAATAATGGGTTTTTGAGAGGGTTGTTTCTGAGGGATAATATGCTGAGTTTGCAAAAGAATAGGCTCTTTCAAAGGATGAACACTTATAAAACTTGGGATTTTAAAGCAAGGGGACTTACTTGGAAGTCTAGAAGGTTTCCCCTAATTGAAGCTTGGGATCTTGAATGTGGTGGCCTCATTTTGAGTGGATTGAGTCTGAGTTATGGTGGGAGAAGCTTGTCTAAAACTAGAAATAGAGGAGGTTGATCGAGGTTCATTATATTATAGTTACATAAGTAGTTGACACATCTACTCCTCTTTGGATGCAATCTACCTAGCCAAGCACTCCTCATGATGTCTTTGTTACTCGTTCACCTCCTACTTATAGAGATAAACTTGATAAGCAAGTTCTTCCTAATGCCTACTATACTCTTGCTATCTTTCAATTTCCATCAGTTGTCCCTCAAAATTTAGACACATATCTTTGATACTTTATTAGGGCTAATTAGGAGGGTCATAATGTTGATTTAGAGCAACATGGCCTTTAAAGAGCTGATTATAAGCATGAATTAATAAGGTTGAATAGGGGTGGGAGGGAGATAAAAACTATCAGAATGAGGATATCTTGCTAAGATAAAAATATTTGGGATAAAACCAACAATAGTTTTTGTCTGATATGAAAAATAGAAAGGCATAATAACAACATTTTCATGAAATGGGGTGTGAAAAGACATATCTTTAAATACTCAGGCTGCTTAAACTATTAGATTTGATACTTGGGGTCACCATGGTGTTGAAGAAATTACCTCGAAAAGCAAGATACACTGAAGAACACAACAAAATTATTTAATTGATGATGTGAGGATCATCAAACTCTGTCCCATCGAGCGTGCCAAAAATTGTTACCACTTGAAAGAACCCTTCTTATACTGCCCTATTTTTTTATGATTTAATTTGGGACTTGGATCCTTGCTTACAACATTAGATAACAACACCCAAGCATATATAAATGGAAGAGAAGATAAATAACATAATATAGAACCCAAATACAGCCTTTTCAATATTGAAATATGAGCATTTATAAATAAAATCAGGCTTGATATGATTGTTGGTCTATTTATGGCAACAAAAGATTACAATGAAACTAATATTATTTTAGATCAACAAATACAACTTTGCATACCCAGAAAATGGGGGAAAACCCCATACAAAATGAAGTGCACCTTGCAACCCTAGGTGCCTCCTCCAAAAGAAATATATTTTGCCTTTGAATGTGCCAAAAAATGCAATGAATGGCACCAACAATTGCAAACAAACCCTACAAGGGTGACGTCAGCCTTTAAGGGTAATTTTTGCCCTTTAATAACCCCCCCAACCAATGGTGCCACTGCTAGAATATATTATTTTACTAAAATCACCTTCAATCTACCCTGAAAAGGTTGCCCTAGCTGAAAATGAAAATCTAAAAATGCACCAACAAAATCTGATATGAACACTTGCAATTTCTAGGTGAAATTACCCTGGATAATTGAGGGTTTCCGTCCCCAAATATATGAAAACCAATAGAGGGTTTCTATCCCCTATGGCTAAACCTGGAAGAGGGTTTCCATCCTCCACAAAGCTCTGAGTGAGGATTTCCGTCCTCAGATAATCTCAATCTAAAGCGCTGCTCCAAAATTGCAAAAAAAATGATTTGATAAAAATTCATGAATGCTCCATGGAATGAAGGAAGGGAATAAATAGACCCTAAAGTCAAACCTTGGACTCCAAATGACAAATCGGGTGCTTTTTATCACATCTCACATCCCCAACATGAGTCGCCCCCCTTAGGGAAATAATCACTTTATTTTATTTCTTTTTTTTATAATTTTCACTTTACTTGAATATTCGACTTTATTAAGTCACTTTATTATTATAAAGTCACTTTATAAAATATAAGTCATTTTAATAAAGTACTTTTATAATAAAAGAACATAAAGTGAATTAAAGTGATTTAACCCAAGTTTTTTCTCACAAGCCATTCCCTCACCATCTCCATTAGCCTACGGGAATGCGATAATAGGCCAATCTTGAATAGTTGAGTGATATCTTAGGAAGGAGGGGACATTACAGTCCTCCCTCCCTGGGATTGCTTGTCCCCAAGCAACTGTAAAGCTGGACGCTGAAGTATCATATCTCCTTCCCACGTAGCATCCTCTAATGGTAAGTCCCTCCATCGAACCAAATACTCTTGGATCACTCTACTCCTCAATCTCCTCTCTCTCCTATCAAGGATCTCCTCACGAACTAGATCCAATCTACCCTCTTCATCCAAAGGTGGCAACTCAGGAGATGAGATCACATGTTGTCCCAATGCCTTCTTCAAACATGACACATGGAAAACATTATGTATCTTACTTTCAGAAGGTAACTCCAGCTCATAAGCCACCTCTCCAACTCTCCTCAAAACTCTATACGGACCATAAAACCGAGTCTTGAATTTTTTTGTACCACTCTTCTTGAGCGTACTATGTTTATATGGTTGTAAGCACAAAAATACCATGTCCCCTACCTCACATGTTCTCTCAATCCTGTGTCGGTCTGCATACATCTTCTACTAGTTTTATGCATACTAAATATTATTCTTAAGTACCTTCAGGATATCCTAACTATCCTGTAAACACTCTCAAGCCATAGGTGCTCTACTGTCATCAAAAGCCAAGTCAATGAAAGATGTCGCATCATACCCATATAATGCTCGAAAAGGAGTCCTACCAATAAATATGCGGTAAGTAGAATTATAGCAATACTCACACAAATACAACCATCTCACCCATGCCTTTTGCTGCTCCGAGACATAGTTACGAAGATAACCCTCAAACCATTTGTTCACAATCTCTATCTGTCCTTTTGTCTGAGGGTGATAACTAGTGCTCAGAGTCAACTTAGTACCAACTAATCAGAAAAGCTCCTGCCAAAAGGTGCTCTTAAACTTGTTGTCTTGATCATTAATAATGGTCTTTGGAAGCCCATGCAATCTGAATACCTCATGGAAGAACAAATCAGCCACATGAGGTGCTTTAAAACTGGTTGGAATAGTGAAGAAGTGTGCATACTTTGTCAATCTATCAACCACCACATAAATGTGATCCTTCCCTTGAGCTGTTGGAAGACTATAATAAAATCCATCAAAATACTCTCCCATTTATGTTTTGGAATTGGCAATGGCTGCAATAACCCTTCTCTAACTTGTTTTGCTAACAAGTCATACACTCACGGACATGGCGTAAGACATTCTCCTTAAGACCCTTCCATGAGAATCTCTCTCTAACCTGACTATATGTTTTGAAGTACCCTGGATGTCCCACAAGTTGTGCATTATGAATGGCATGTAGAATGTTTTCCTTGAGCTTAGATTCAGGAACTAAATAAATTATACCCTTGTAGAAAATCAGATCAACCATTACCTTATACTGATCATCCTAAATCTTACCATCCATCACCTCGCATGCAAAAGTATTTTTGGAATACTCAACTAAAAGTTGAGATTTCTAATCAGTTGAAATCTCACTTAGAGAACATAGGGCAACAATAGATGGCTTTTTGGAAAGTGCATCAGCCATGACATTCTTCTTACCCTTGACATACTCAATGTCAAAATCATATACTTGGATCTTGTTGACCCACTTTTGTTGCCTCTC
Source organism: Torreya grandis (assembly GCA_037957365.1). NCBI lineage: Eukaryota > Viridiplantae > Streptophyta > Pinopsida > Cupressales > Taxaceae > Torreya > Torreya grandis. The sequence goes on from JARHVA010000141.1 coordinate 5,583,670, forward strand.
ATTGAGCTCTTTTTACTCCACAAAGTATTTCAAACTGTTGTGGTTGGTTCTCACCACAAACATCCCACCTACCAAATACTACCTGAATTTCGCCAATGCATGCATAATGGCGAGCATCTCCTTATCATAGGTGGAGTACAATCTCCTCATTATCCCACAATTTCCTACTCTTGTAGGCAATAGGATGGTGATCATGCATAAGAACCATGCCTATACCCATACCTTAGGTGTCACACTCTAAAACAAAGCGCTAAGAGAAATTGGGAAGAGCCAAAACTAGACATGTGCTCATAACCTCCTTGAGCCTATCAAATAACACCTGATCCTCATTTGTCCATCTGAATGCCCCCTTCCGTGTAAGATCTATCAATGGAGCTATTATAATTAGATACATGATCTAATGAATCTAATAGAAAGCATAAATAAGAGATAAAATAGTAATAGTAATAAATAATAATGGTATATCTGAGACAATAACATAAATGAATAAATAACTCAAATATGATAAATTACTTTGATAATTCAATATTAATTTGATGTAGAATACACAAATAACCATTGTTTATATAGAGCAAGGTGTGCATGATAAAGATTAGGGAATTTAGACAACACGTGTAGTTCAACTGATCTTTATCATGCATGCCTTACTCTATATAAGCAATGGTTATTTGTGCATTCTACATCAAATTAATATTGAATTATTAGAGTAATTCATCATATTTGAGTTGTTTATTCATTTTTGTTAGTCTTAGATATACAGCTATTATTTATTATTATTACTATTTTATCTCTTATTTATGTTTTCTATTAGATTCATTAGATCATGTAGCTAATTCTAACATGGTATCAGAGCCGTGAATATCCTCTAAAAAATCTCCTACAATAACCACAAAGTCCTAGGAATACCCACAAGTCTGTAATGTTCCTAGGTGGAGACCAATCTTGCATAGCTTGTATCTTCTCTTGATGAACCTTAACCCCATTAGCACCAATGACATGCCCAATCTATAGAATCTTTGTAAGTCCATCTTCACATTTAGACATCTTATCAAATAGAGACTATGTCTCCATGATGCTAAGTACCTCCTCATGCTGCATCAAATGCTCCTCGCATGTCCCATTGTATATCAATATGTCATCAAAGAACACTGGCACGAACTTTCTCAACTGCCTATTGAAGAGATGTTCGTGCACGACTAAAATGTAGCAGGGGCATTAGTGAGGTTGAATGGCATCACCAAGAACTCATAGTGCTCGTAATGACATCTAAAGGTTGTTTTATGGATGTCCTCATCACGAACATGAATCTGATGGTATCTTGATCGAAGATCAATCTTCAAAAAATATATGGCTCCATGCATCTCATCTAATAGCTCATCTATGCATGGAATGGGATACCTATTCTTAATTATTTTCTTGTTGAGTGCACAGTAGTCAATGCACATATGCACGGTGCCATCTTTCTTCTTCACCAATACAACTGAAGAAGCAAAGGGACTAGAGATAGGATGAATATGTCCTATATCAAAGAGCTCTATGATTGACTTTTCTATCTCATCCTTGAATTTATTAGGATGACGATAAGGCATAGTGATCACGGGTTTGACACCCTCCTCTAACTCAATGACATGCTCAAATCCTCTATCTGGCGGTCTACCTGAAGGAATATCACCAAACATAGGGCCTTGCTTATCCGAAACTGCCTGGATATCCACATCATAAGGTTGCTCACTACTCAAAGAAGATTTGGATGAAATAAAACATTAGGTTGCCCCAGCAACATCTCCATGTCTAAAAGTAAACTCCATCCTATGTGCTGAAACAACTCTAGGCCCACCATCTGAAAGGGCCCTAAGCACATTTTTTTTCCATCCACCATAAACTCTAACTCCATCTATCTAAAAACCTGAACATATCTACCAAGGGATTGTTGCCATTGAATGCCCAACATTGCATCTATCTCACTAAAACTCACAACATAGAAATCATCGATAAATGTGTAATCCCCCATCTAGATGCTAAGCTGAGGAATCCTCCTAGTGCAATTCATAAAGAAACCATCTGCAATGCTCACACTAAACCCCTCAAAGTCCTCAACATGTAATCCATGTTTCGCAGCCAATCCCTCATCAATGAAGTTGTATGTAGCATCACTATCAATCAAGCAAATAACCCGCTACCCCTTAAGTACTCCTTTCAACCGAAAAGGATGGTACCTAAGGACTCCTAAAAGTGAGGAAATAGTGACATTGACTGAATCCAATGCCCCATCCTCTCCAAGCTCAACCTGTGGCTACTCCTCATGCACAACATTTCCACTATCACTATCCTCTAAACCTGTATCCTGAATATGCTCATCGTCCACATCTGAAACAACCTCTATAAGATGCACCTTGCCTTCACCAAGGTAGCAATGTCCAAGCTCCCAAGGTTCCTTACAAGAGAAGCAAAGATTTTTCTTCCTCAACTCATTGTGTGTATCTGGATCCATCCTAGGAGGGGGTACACTCTTAGGCTGAGTAGAAGAGTGTTGAAATGGTTTGGAGCTCTAGGACAACTTTTTATTTGGCTGATAAGGAGGTGATGTGTCCAAATCCAATGACATCTGAATGGCATCGTGCAATATCTTAGGCTTAAGAGCATTGACCAATCCTCTCGTCTTGTCATGTAATCCCTCTATGAAAAGCATCACCACACATTTCTCAGGCATCTCAAGGACCATCACTGCGATACGTTGGAACTCATTGATGTAAGAATCAATATGTCCACTCTGGCGAAGCTAAGCCAAATCTCTGTAATACAACTCCACATCCTTATGGTCAAATATAGCAATCAACTTCTCACTGAACTCCTTATAAGACCGTAGAAGATCGTGGTTTTGGGTGATTAGCCCATGATGCCACCAATCATATGCTACTCCCTCAAGGTGTAAGGTAGCAAACTGAATAGCCTCTTGCTCTTACATAGGCTTGAGGGTGAGATGTGTGTCAAGCTTATGAATCTAGGCTCTCGCACTAATCTTCCCACTACCATCAAAGGTGGAAAGAGTCACCTTGTTGGTAGCTTGCTTCAGCTCCCTGTTCTGTTATGGCCCAAGCCTCATATCCTATATTTCCCTCATGTTATCTCTCCGTTGTGCATAATTTTATGAAAGGGGGAATGCATATCTCACCTGCTAAGGTAAATTCCTCCACTCCTCATTGGCTACCATAATAGTATCCTAAAATTCCACTTCCTCAAGTGGATCAACAATTGTCGATGGGTCATCCTAAGGCAAGAAACTAGGCTACATAGGTCTATCAGCTATCTGTGTAGACCTCCTCTCCTAATGAGGAAACCCTAATATGCTACCAAACATTGAACACCCACTATGGTCCCCATGGCTAGATGCAATTGAGACTGACCTGTCTCTCTTATCACGTCTATCCATGCTATCATGTCTATATGTATTGACGTGGTGCCCTCTTGGTCTACCCAAGGTTATCCTGTCAAATGTAGTTCCCATATGATCCATGGATTAAATAAACCGCTATTAAGTGGCTGCCAGAGTCCTCAGAAGCTCTCTATCAGGATCCACCTGTTCATCTCAGGGTGGACTATGACCGCCCCTCGATCTATCTCCCATGGCTCTAATCTTTGTCTCTAGACCAGCCTCAAGTTGTGATTGTCTATAAGTCTAATACCTATGTGGAACCCTCCCTCATGATTGCATCAAATCAAAACCCTACAGGCTAGCAGGAACATAGCTCTGATACCACTGAAAGAAACCTTCCTATACTGCCTTAATTTTTTTAATTTAATTTGAGACTTGCATCCTTGCTTATAACATTAGATAAAAACACCCAAGCATATATATATGGAAGAGAAGATAAATAACATAATATAGAACCCAAATACAACCTTTTCAATATTGAAATATGAGCATTTACAAATAAAATCATACCTGATATGATTGTTGGTTTGTTTATGATAGCCAAGGATTACAATGAAACCAATATTATTTTAGATCAATAAATACAATGTTGTATACCTGGAAAATGGGGAAAACCCCATACAAAATGAAGTGCACCTTACAACCGTAGGTGCCTCCTCCAAAAGAAATATATTTTGCCTTTGAATGTGCCAAAAAATGCAAGGAATGGCACCAACAATTGTAGCCAAACCCTAGAAGGGTGACGTCAGCGTTTAAGGGTAATTTTTGCCCTTCAATAACCCCCCCAACCAATGGCACCACTGTTGGAATATATTGTTGTACTTAAATCACCTTCAATCTACCCTAAAAAGGTTGCCCTAGCTGAAAATGGAAATTTGGAAATGCACCAACAAAATCTGATATGAACACTTACAATTTCTGGGTTAAATTACCCTAGATAATTGAGGGTTTTCGTCCCCAAATATATGAAAACCAATAGAGGGTTTTCATCCCCTATGACTGAAACTGGAAGAGGGTTTCTGTCCTCCACAAAGCTCTAAACGAGGAGCGCTGCTCCAAAATTACAAAAAATCTGATTTGATAAAAAGTCATGAATGCTCCATGGAATGAAAGAAGGGAATAAATAGACCCCAAAGCTAAACCCTGGACTCCAAATGACAAATAGGGAACTCTTTATCACATTTCAGATCCCCAACATGAGTCACCCCCCCAAGGGAAACAATTGCTTTATTTTATTTTATTTCTTTTTTTTATAATTTTCACTTTAATAAAGTCATTTCAACTTTATTAAGTCAATTTATTATTATAAAGTCACTTTATAAAATACAAGTCATTTTAATAAAGTACTTATATAATAAAAGAGTATAAGGTGAATTAAAGTGATTTAATCCAAGTTTTTCTCGTAAGCCATTCCCTCACCATCTCCATTAGCCTATGGGAATGTGGTAATAGGTCAATCTTGAATAGTTGAGTGCTCTCTTAGGAAGGAGGGGGCATTACACCACTTAAAACTTGTACCCAACAAATAGGAAGATGGTTCAGTGAGATAATAGGATCATCCCCCAAGGTGTGGGACTCTTGCACTCCTTGGGACAAACCTCCAGAGAAGGTCGACTTGCTTCTAATCTAAATGCATCTAATTTAGGATCAACATGTAGGGATATAAAGAGAAGAAAAGAACCTATTTTGATAAATCTAATATATGTTGAGGAGAAAAGGGAAAAGGAATGTTGAAAGGGAAATGGTGATGCACCAAGATTAGATAAAACACCTTTACAAGCCTTGAATAACAAATTACAACTGTAGAGAACAATAAATTATCACACAAACTCCAAAATGGATGGCTTAATTGCATAAGTAATTCACATGGAGGCACAAGACATAATATAACACCAAGAGGGATGACAAACGATCCACATGTGGCATCTATATAGACATATATGCACATAACATACGACTTACAAGAGAGAACCAAGTTATGCATAGAGGTGTGAAGGGATGGACAACAATGAGAGGGGCTAGAGTTACCCACAAGCAAGGATCAATAATCCAAGAATACACACAAAATGGAAGAATCATGGAGAAAGGAAAACTCAATTCTTATTAGATACAAGGCTCAAGTAGTAAAGGGCTCATTGAGGGAAAATTTTGACATCATTACGGTGCCTAGAAATGTCAAATTTTTTACAATGTAACACCCGAGATTTTATAGACAATGGGAAGCCCACATGTCATCACTCAATCTCACCCACTATTGGGGTGGTTATAATAATTTAATGCTAAGTGGGAAGTAGCTAAGACTTTGACTAAAATGGATGGGTGCCCATGCTCAATCATAACATATATGAATGGGGTGTCTCAACCACTTTGATCACCTCGAGATTGCCCTTGGCCATGTTTGCACAGCTATCCACCATGCATATTTAAGGCTACAACCATATTTGGTGCCCTTCTACTCCCCATGCACATGCTACCATAATGACTCGACCAAATTATGCACCCACATTCATTGATGTGTACCTTGGTAGTTTAGTCCTCGCCACCTTCCCACTTCATAGCTTAACATTATATTTTTATTTTGAATTTGATTATACTCAAGGAATGTCCTTAAACAGGTGTCATCTACTATATAAACCTTGACCTAGATTCCATTTGTTTGTTTTTATCCATTGAGTGACTCAGGTTCAAGCTTGTCTATTCTATGTCAAACTTGCTCATTGCAAACTTAAACAATTCTTTGATGCACCGAGCTAGTTAGGCGGGATGTCTTCATGACAGGTAGGTGCCTACCTATTTTGATATGTTGTGTTGCCAACATCTCCCTTGGACACATGACAATCACTCGATATTTCAATCTTTGTGTATCTTATCTAGCTATAGGTCTTCATAACTTTTGTTACGACTGTCATTCTAAAGACCCAGCTCTTTAGATATTTTATTGTTATGACTTTTGTTTGGGCCTTAATCTTTGCAAAAATTACTTTCGTGAATTTTGCTCTGAAGGCCTAAGCCTTTTCAAGTTTTTGTCATCAAAACTTTTATTTTTCACAACTTCTGTCTTTGAGTTTTTGCGTAAAAGTTTTGAATTTTATCTTTGTCTTTAAAACTTTTGTTGTCATAAAGGTTTCGACTAGCCTTCATAAGTTTTGTCTTCGTAAAAGTTCTAACTAGTCACAAATAATTTTCCTGAAGACCTAAATATTTAGAAAATTCTTACGAAGTCTTTGGAACTAGACTTTGTCCATGCAAAAGTTCCAACTCATTCATTCTGAAGACCCATTCCTTAATCTTTCACAAAAGTTTCTTTCATGAATTTTGTTTCGAAGACCTCCGATGACACAAGCTTTTAGAAATTTTGTTTGTGACTTTTGTTTCGACAAAGTTGCAACATTTTCTCCAAAGACCTAAAAACTTGAACAATTTTTTTGAAGTCTTTAGAAATTTTATAAACTCCTACTCACACAAAACCTCGGACTACTCTTTTGCTGAAAAGTGTGAAGGCCAACCTCCTTTGGAAATACACTGAGTCTATTTGCCCTTTTGATTTAGCCCTTTTTGCCAAACTTCAACTGAAGTTTGAGAAGCCTTCCCTATTGATTTTGAAGCTTTGAGTTGAATTCAGATGCTTCTCCTCCATGGTGACAAAAATTGGTCAATAGTATTGACCTCATTTTTATAGTCAATGAACAGTTTTTAAAATATTAATTCATGATTGCTCCAACTAGAGATGCTCTTGAATGACTATAAGTGAACACGTGGATATAGGAGTATACTATGTTTCTTACTTTATGGGTTAATCTTTCATGTTTTCCTAGATTAGTGTTTCCTATTTTCTACATTTACTTTTGGTAGGTTAGTTGTTATGCTTTCTAGATTAGTTTTCTTAAAGTTTAAGGAACAAACCAACTGATTTCATATGCTAGAATTATAAAAGGATTGCCAAAAATAAGGGGATGGTATAAAAGGAAACATAATTGGTATTCATCAAGATTTGTTCTAGCAGTGCTTGAGGTTTCGGGATTAAGGTATGTGTTATGACTGAATTAAGTTCTACCGAGATGGGTTGAGTTCATTAGGACTTTAAGATTTAATTTGATATACTCATCCAAATTTTAGAAAGACTTCTCATTTCCAAAAGATCAATTACATTTGCTAAAACTTGAATGAGAGATAATAAACATTAAACTGGATGTACATTGACAGGGGCATTGAATAAAATAAGTTTTCTTATACATACACCCAGTCAATAGTGATTCCAAACCCTTCTTCTGTAGACACCTAAAATTGACCACCAATGGCTTCATACTTGACTTTAGAACAATTCTTACCAATCATCAAACATTTAACGTAAGAATTTTTATTAGTGTCGAATTTTGATTTATAACCTTGCATTAAGTCAATTTGTCCTATTAAATCAATTAAACAAGACAAATACACATATTGAATTAATCAAAATCAAATAAATGACTAAATGCCTAAAAATCATTAATTGACTTGCAAATCCTAATCAAAATTAATTAGCAAGTTAAATCAATTTCAAATCCTAATTAAATTCATCGAGCAAATAAACTAATAAATTAATTATCAAAAAAAAAAGTTCAAATATCAAGAGCATCTTAGAACATTTTAGAAGCTAAATTGTCTCAAATAAAAAATATCTAAAAAAATATTCTACGAATATGCCAAACTCAACCAAATTTAATAAACTCAATCATGGTGAGATTTAACTCATTCCAAAGGATTTGAAAGCCTATAAAAGCAAGCCTAGAGCTCTTCATTTAGAGAGCTTAATGAAAGTAGAGTTATAATGCAGGTTTAGATTCATGAAGCTAAAAGCCTTGTGTTATAATGTTGAAATTGAGTCAAGCCAAGCATTCAATAATGTTGCATAAAGAAGATGATGTTAGCCATATGTCATTGATGAAGACTTATTATGCATAAATCGAGAAAGCCAAATGAAGAAATCATTTGGAGCTCTCAAGAAAGGTAAAGATTGTCGTTGTTTGCATTTTAGTTGGATTTTCAATTGTTGTTTATTCATTAAGCTCCCCCTAAGATCTACGTTTAGAGATATTAGTATGTTAGTGTGTTGATTTCATAGTTTTATCGACTAACACTTGGTTTAACCTCCTTTCTTTGTCAAATTTTTCGATCACAAATGGCACGCCCAGTGGGACACGATTGCGCACCCCACATCTTTGAACAAAAATGGCTGTTAAAATAGCTATTATTTTTAATTCATTGCTATTTTTTTTTTTAATTTTTTATAGATTGTTCTTACTAGTTTTATCTTAATTCTTTCAAAATTTCATTAAAATATGATTTGTAGTTTAGAAGTTATGATTCTTTTAGTGACTGTCATTTTTTATTTATTAATTTTCTAGTAAAAATTGTTAGTACAGAGCTAATAACTTTTTTATTATTCACTGTTTTGATCTAAATTTATTTTGAGAAGTGTGCTTTGGACCTATAAATAACTTTCAAAAATTTCATGATAAATGGATATATATTTTTTAAGTTATAGCTAAATTACTGACTATAAGTTTTTATGATTTATGTGTTCAGTTTTCTTTGTTTTAACCTTATAACTTGTTGTTTGTATGTTTCATAGGTTTATTTTATTTTTTGAGATTTATTAAGTTTTTTATTGAGATTTTTTCTAATCTATGCATGACCAAACATGTTTGTTTTATTAAGGTTTTGCCTTCAGGTCGACAGATTTTACCCTTCAAAATTATTTGTCTCATTTGATAAATAAGCTTCAAGGCTAAACAAAGTGTTGACCTTTTTCTTGCAGGGCCTATTTAAAAAATCTTCAAAACAAGCTTAATTATTTCTTTCATACTTTTTTAGAATGTTTTAAAATGAATTAAGCATTTCAATTTGAGTTTAAAAAGAAAGTTTTGCATGTTTATGTTAAATGTTTTGATTGTTCTTTCAAAGTTCACAACTTAAAGCCAGGGGGCTAAAAAAACACCACCACACATTTTCTTAAGTGTTATAAAATTGAATACACTTCAAAGTTTTTTAAAGTTATTTTCATTATTTATTTAGTCTAAACTTGTTTGAGTAAATAGGGAGTTATGCATGAATGATATCCCATCTGTATCTTTTAAGGAACTTTTGAGCTCAAAAGCATCAACTTCTTTTTGGGTGGTTTACAATTATTTCCATTTGCACATATTAAAGTCAATGGGATAGTAACAAACCTAATCAAACACTTTCAATTTGGTGCAACGAAATTAACCTCACTCTAATTATTTGAAAACTTCCTTGTTGATTATGTGTTTTAGTGAAAAGAGACATGCATGTATGCTCTCCCATCTGTCCTTTTTAGAGAACTTTTAAGATCAAAATCACCATCTCATTGCACTTTGAGCCTAGTCTAAGACATAGAAAGAACATCATTTAAACCCCTCCCCAAAAAATCGTAATAGTATTGGATGATCTTGAGGCAACCATAAAGTATTTATATTGTGTCATTTATTTCATGTATCTTGGCTTATGAGGGGGACTCCATTACCTCCTACGATTTATTTAGGGAAGCTTTGACCTAGGGTTTCATCTCTCTACATCATCTTCAACTCTTCTCCACATAGGGGTATGTAAATTGGGATCCCCTCACTGGGATGATGGTTTAAACAGTTAAACCATCTCTGTTAGTAAAGGCTAAGCCTGGGACGTTTGAGTATGTTGGATATCGCACTACATTGAGTGAGCGACGGATGTAGTCGTTGTAAAAAGGGCAAAACTTTTTTACAATAAACCATATGTCATGGATCCAAATGACATATTGCTTCTCTTGTTTGCTGACATGAAAGTTGGTAGAAATGAGATTCATCTAGAATGATCGAAAACTAATTAGTTTTAGTCAACTCCACTTTACCACACCTTTGATAGGATTTATGACGATTATACTTAGTTATATTTTAGTCATTTATCTTTTTCTTACTTGGTGTTTTGAAAATAAAACTTATGTGTTTGTTAATAAACATGTCAAAAACAAATTTATTTATACACCATTCCCATATCGAATAAGCATTATGCTGGTCATTTTACATCACACTTGTGCCTTGTAGTTTTTTCTAAACATGTTTATGTGTGCATTACTTGTTTGAGATAGGAATTGTTATGTTTCCCACATCATTATCAAGTTTGAACCTTTGAATCTTTGAAACATAACATTGATCATATCATTAGAGTATGCTTATGCCGTTAGGCTGCTCATTTTGTTTCAAGACTTGTTTGACCTTGTATCAAAAATAATTATTTCAAACCTGTTGAGTGAATATTTTGTCGTCAACTAACTAATGACAAAATGGGTATATCAACCACAACACAAGGATATTTACGCCACAAAAAGTGTGGGTTTACCACATCTGGACGAGGTAAATCTCTCCTCTCATCAAGGGGAGGTTCCCTATGAATATTTATACGTTATATGTATATATATAAGTAAGCAAAAAATAATACTCGGGGAGTATGACAGCATCCACCTCTCTTTTTTCAGAGGCGATGTCCAAGGAACAAGAGAAAGAAGTCCTGGTCGTTGGCTAACAACATTCCTCTTCTTTCAGGAATGGTATCTAACGTAGAGCAGAAAATCCCCTGAAATAGGTAACAAAGTTAACAAAGAAACCTACATAAGCACAAAGTCTTTCGTTGTCTCCTTTGCCGATTCGAAATACGCGTAACCGTAGAGTGAAACGAAACACAAAGTCTTCACCTAAAACTACAAAGGATAAAAGGATCACCAAGATAAAAGTAGCTCAAAGTCTTTCTTCTATCTTTTAAAAACATCCTCAGATAATATGAACACACACACTTTGTTTATTAAACCAAACAGATAAGAGATTATCAGGAAAGAGGACATAAGAACCATTTCCTAGATAACACAAATTACTTCAACACAAAGTCTGAAATAAACCCGTTTCTCATTCATTTGATGAAATATAATTTACAAGTTGAGCACAAAGTCTCAAGAAGTGTCTCACTTTCAGTAGAGTTTTTGCTCTCAATTATCAGAGATATATTTACAAAAGAGGTCCCCTCTATATATAGGGAGAAACCTTCAAAAATAAAAAGATTAAAATATCTTAGTCAAAGATGAGTCAGCATTGACTTTGAGATATTTTTCAAATTTTTCATATGTAATTACATATCACAAAAGTACACGTGAAAGTGTCCCAAGTCAATTACAAAGTGCATTTTGAATAAAGCATGGAATAACAGCTTCAATCTTTATTTCCAATCTTCATTGTCTTCGACTTCTTCAGAGAAACTTTAGTGAGAATCATGATTGTGTAATTAGGGGAAAAATTATCAATCTAGAAAAATTGCACATTAAATGATCACGATTAGGAAAATGTGCTTGAAAAGGCTGAGGTGAGAGCATGTCAGAAAGCGAAAGAAAATAGAAGCGGGCATAGAAAATAGAAAAAATGAGAATTTTTAGAGTTTGGAAAAATGGGGAGAAGGTATGTAGGGGTGGCAAAAATTGCCGCCCTTGCATATTGGAGAAGTCCTTGTGCATAGGCAACAAAAATTGCCGCCTGTGCACGTCAGGGAGAAAGTATGTGTCGGTGGAAAAAATTGCCGCCGATATATGTTGAAGAAGAACGTGTAAGGGCGGCAAAAATTGCTGCTCTTGCATATTGGAGGAGAGGAAACGGGGATGCATGGGCGACAAAATTTGTCGCTCATGCATGGAAGAGACCAAAAGATGCAAGGACGGTAAAAATTGCCGCTCTTGCATGACGAATGCAAACACTTGTCACGTTCCGCTGAATCATAACCAGACACTTGACATATTCCGCTGCACTTTGTCTTTTTCCATCGGGCTCTTTTCCACAGGCTTTTCTCTTCAGTCGGGCTTTTCCTTCGCTTTTTGCTTTTGTTTTTTCTAGCTTTGTCTCTTCCTGCTGCGATTTGAGCTATTGGGTTATGTTTTCAGCCAGTCACTTGGTTCTTCCTCTGAGTTCTATGTTTTATTTGAATTTCAATGGATATTCCCTTACTTTAAATTTGATGTTCGTGGGGCTGTCAATAATCGCTAGCCGCTTGAACCATGTTGAACCTTAAACCTTTGAACCCATTGAAAGTACCTCGGTTCGTTGGTTCATCAGTTCATTCTGTCTCTTTTGTTCCATCGCTTCCTGGTTCGATTACTTTCACGCTTCTTAGTTGAACCACCTGTTTGTTACTTCTCTCTTTAACAGAGGCTGCCTTTGAACCTTTGAACCCATGAACCATTGAACTTTGAACTCTTTCGGTTCAAGGCTCAATCGGTTCATTAGTTCATCCTTTTGTTTTGATGCTTGCCGACAGACCCTTTCGATTGAACCAACTTTGGTTCAATGGTTCTGTTGACCAATTTTGCCCACAGGCAAAATTTTTGGTCCCCTTCTTCCCTTACTATTCAATGCCAGTCATTTTCAGGTTGCGCAAGTTCAATGAGAAGTTCATGGCCTAGTTCAATGGCTTGGTTCAAAGGGCTTAGTTCATCGGCCTTGGTCCACTAGTTCATTGGCGCTCAATGGTTGAACCATTGAACTGATTAAACCAATTTTAGTTCAATGAATTGGTTCAACACTTGTTTCATCAGCCTAGGTCAATCAGTCGGCTCAATTCAAGTTCATCGACGCGCAATTGTTGAATCGTTGAACCAATTGAACCATTGAACCATTTTTGGTTCAACAGGTTAGTTCAACACCTCCAGTTTAATGCGTAGGATAAAAAGGCAAAGATGAAGGACCCAATGACGTTCTGACAGGAACGAGGATGTCCGAGAGGCCATCAAAATTAACAAATCAAATTAGCTGTTGGTTTTCGAATCAATGACGGACGTATGAACGTCAAAATTAGCGCAATGAAATAGCCGTTTGCTTTCAAAGTAAGAGAGCACTAACCAAAGGGAGCCAAGATGCAGCGACCACCAGAAGTTCACCCCCGAGGGCTGAAGGAGCCAAAAGAGACACGAAAGGGAAAAAGACAAAGTGACAAACATGGAACAGGCAGTTGGTCCAAGTGGCGAGAGGAAGCACCGATTTGGGAAGTGACTCTAGCAGGTGAAATAGTGGCTGCAATTGCTAAAGGACACGAACTGCCAATCGTGCACCCCTTTTCTCCATTTCATATTTATGAGCAGACAAGCTGCGTAAGTGCCTTCAAGGAGTAGTCTCGGTCAATGAGGAAATAGGGCAACCATGTCAAGAAAGCGCCTGAAGTCAAAGCCAGGGTCGAGATAACATTAATGTTTTGAACAACCTGCTCTTCCCAATGCTCGCAAGGCACATGGGTCACTTGTAAAAGGGGCACCAAAAGGCCTCCTTCCTTCTCGTATATATTGAGGACTTGTCATTTTGTAATCATCTTCCACATTTTGTAAGGCGTAGCCCTGGCAAAATTTCCACTTGAATCAATAAACATAGTTTTTACCTCTATCCTAGATAGACATTTTCGTGTATGTGTTGAGTGTTGATTTGTGTTTAGTAATTATTTTCTCGATGCTTTCATAGGTTTAATACCAACGTATCTGTTGTCTACAAAGTGCCCTTTCTGCAGACTGGTAAGGAGAGTTATATTTGGAGGTGCAGAAACAGAAGGAGTTACCTTGCAAGTGTGCATTTCACAGCACCTTTGGTGAACCTCTATTCTCTGTATTTTCATTCAAACCTCCATGTCAAGCTTTTACAGTTTGGCTCTTCTGCCAAGTGTGAAGCGTATGTATGCATTTGTCTAGTTTCAAGTGTGGATGTAAGAAGGTCACTTTATTTTGGTGCATCACCTCTTTAGAGTAGTTTGATTTCCTGTAATATTTCTCTCTTTTCATTCCCCCCATTATATATCTATATATATATGTATGTGTTAGCACTTACTGGAACGAACATGATGCATCAAAGGGAGCTAGCCCTTATCTAGAGACTCTCCCCTCCAGCTTTGCTGGTCCCACAGGTGAGGGGAAAGTTTCCATAGTTGCGAGAAGGCAGGAGCTCAGCCTCCTGCCAAGGGTGCAATCTTCGACGTCAATAGTTCTAGCACGCCAAGTGGGACATAGCTTTACAACTTAGTATGTTTTTAGGATTGATGCTGGTCCTGTTGAATCAAAGATTTCCAGCATCTGGTGACTCCACTGGTAAGAGCTTCAGTTTTCCAAGCCAAGACCAATTTTAACTTCTTATGCCTAAGATCACCACATGATCTACTTCTAAGGGTGTTCCTTTCGATTTCATTGAGTTGCCTTTGAACTCAACAAAAAGACTGAGGTTTGAAAAGACTCATTCTTACTCAACAAGCCACCCTCCCAAACCTATTGTAAGGGACTCATATGCAGCAGAGCCGCAGTTACGTCCCATCCCAGCTATGGCATTACCCTTTGCAGCCTTTCGTGGTGGAAGCCCCTTGAATCTCCCACAATACGACCCAATCCCAATAGCAGCCCTAAAAAATGTGCCTTCTTTTGATGGAGAGGGGCCCATTACAGTCGTCGAGCACATCAAAAACGTTTCCAATCTCGTCAATATTCATAATGTCATAGAAGAAAATGTCGCAGTCAGATTGTTGGTTTTGTCTCTTAAGGGCAAGGCTCTTGACTGGTACGGGACTTTGCCTATGAATTCAATCCATTCCTAGAATGAACTAGGTATTCAGCTAACAGACTATTTTGGAGAAAAGAGTGATGACCTCTCGCTTGCTGAGTAGCTGACGACCGTAAAAAGAGCCCCACATGAATATATGCAAGATTTCAACATGCGATTTCAGAAGACTTGGCATAGAATCCCCATCCTGGTAAGACCAACTGCTAACTATGATTTCCTGTATTATTTAAAGGCATTAAATAGTGATGTTGCAGTAATGATACAGTCCATGGGAGGGCATGTGTTGCCTGCTGCCTATGACATAGCCATAGCAGCAGAGAATTACTTAATACAGGCTGGAAAAATAGGAACTAGACCCCACATGCCAATTTTCTCAGAATTGCCACCTCTAATTCAGGCCCCTGCTCCCACATTAGCCCCTCTACCTAGCATAGAGAAACCAGCTGCTACTCCATCCAATGAGCTTCATGAGGTTAAGAGTCTGTTGCAGAATATGTTAAATGAACTTGTAGCTATTAAAAGGCAACAAGCTCAAAATAGCAGACCGAATCAGGGATACCAACATTATCGTCAAGCCCCTAGACCCACTTTCCAAAACTATAATCAAGGACAGGGTCAACTCACTCAGACCAGACCATTTCAAAACTACAACCCATGCCCCCCTTCATCATCTAAGGCCATGGTGCCCGTTCATAACAACCTGTTACAAGAACAGCCAAGTTGTTCGACCATGGGATATGGTCATGAACACGCTACTTATACAAATGAGATGATGGGTTATTACCCAAATGCAGACTATCAAGCAGCTGCTCATTCCCAAGGCTTTGAGGCTCCAATGCAGCCCAGCACGAGTAGCGATCAGGCACAGCCTGATTCTACCCTCATGAATCATTTGGAAGGGGAATTTTATTTAGTGAATTATGTGGGCATTGCAGATAATCAGGTTGACTGTGTTGCAGCTAATACAATATTTAAGAGAAGAGCAATGGGAGAAGCCTAAGCTACCACTCAAGTGGCAGCTGCACCCTCTCCATTACACTCAAACCAAAAAACCCCAAATTTCAGGCTACCATTTACACCTTCAGCCCCTCAGCCTCTAGTCCAACTTGGAATTAGCCCCAAAGAGAACTTGAAGGAAGGCAATCCCCAGGTCAATATAGTGGACCAAATGAACAAGCTACATATGAGCATCTCTTTATGGGATTCATTGTCTCTTTTAGGACAGAAGGACGTATTGAAAAAGGAATTGCATGAGCTGGATTGACAAGTTGTCCCAGCAAGCACTGATAACGTCTTGATGACAAACGGACAGCCTTCCACTTTAGGTCAGGTAAAGAAGGAAAATAAAACTCCTCATTTATATGTATCCTTGGTCATAGGGGATTTCTTGGTACACAACTGCATAATTGACAGTGGGGCTAGTACCTCAGTGATGCCCAAGTGTATAGCTGACAAGATGGGACTGAAATATGAAGAGATGAATAAGGGAGTCATGCAGTTAGATGGGACGCCTACAAAAATAGTTAAAATTTTGAAGGGTTTAAGCTTGACATTGCATGCTTGCCCAACCTTCTCAATTCCCCATGATATAGCGGTAGCAGATGTTCCTCCTTATTTCGCAATTTGCTTGTCAAGGGACTTCACATCAAAGATAGGTGGCTATCTAGCAGTAAATTGGTCATATCTGGTTTTTAGAACCAAATATGGGACCAAGGTAAAAATTGAATCTGAGCCACTCTACAAGGACCATCTAGAACCATATTCGCCCAAGGCAGCAAATGTCAGTTACACCATTATCGACCCAAAAGAGTCTTAAACAGACCAATCTCTGTCTTCTGCTCTTGAAGGAGTCGCAGACTTACTCTTGGATGAGTGGGGAAATGATAATTTTGAACATGATCCTTACAAGTTTATAGAGGAGACAGACCTTGAAGTCTACTACATGCACGAAGAGGGCGCCTTCATGCCAAATATAATGAAGATAGGCCATGAGGAACTAGGTCTATGGTAGCTGTATTTTGACGGTTCCAAAAGTAAGCTGGGTGCTGGTGGCAGAGCAATGCTAATCTCTCCTTCAAAAGATAAGTACTTTTCAGCTTTCCATTTCTAATTCTCTTGCACAAGTAACGTTGTAGAATATGAGTCCCTTATCCATGGTCTGGAATGGGCAAGAAAAAGAGGGATCAAGGAGTTGCAAGTTTTGGGAGACAGCGAGCTGATTGTAAATCAGGTGAAAGGCTAGAATCTGACCAAGAATTCCTTGCTGAAGTCTTACAAGCATAGAGTCTGGGACTTGGTGGAAGATTTTCTTACTTTCAATATCGCCTCCATTCCCAGAGAACAGAACAAACAAGCGGATAGGCTAGTAGCAATTGGTGCTCAGTTTGATGTTTCCAAGAAAATAGGTCGAGACTGTAGTTCGCACCACTTGAAGGTGGTAGTTCGGCCCTCTGTCCCCAACAACATTATAGATTGGCAAGTTTTTGAAAATGACCAGCAAATAGCTTTCTTCCTATAATAAGAAGCTGAGTTCACAACACAAAACCAAGCGAAGTTACAGTAGCAATACGACAATCAGATTGTTCAGTTGAAGAACAATAAGCTCCTTAAAGGTTTGGTCGCGCTTGAGAGCATCTTCAACGGAGATGACCAATTGATGAATGACAAGGCATTCATCACAATTAAAGAGGAGAATTAAGAAATGGTTGAGTTCTTCAAGGATAAGCTGCTTGTGCTTTGAAAAGTCTGCACAATTCAAGAAAGGTGGGCTTTCATTTTGCTGTGTCAGAAATTCGCAGATGTTTTTGTGTGGGATTACAGTGACTTTAAGGGCTTTGACCCAAGACTCACCCAGCACACCATTGAACTAGAAGAAGGCGCTAGGCCAGTCACACAAAAGCAGAGGCCTGTCAATCTGACGATTGAGCCCCTCATGCAGAGGGAACTGGCCAAATTGATTGAGTCTAGAATTATATTTCCAATCAAGCATTCCTCCTGGCTGGCCAACCTTGTTCCTGTTAGAAAGAAGAATGGGGAGATCAGGCTATGTGTCGACTTCAGAGACCTTAACAAAGTCTCTTTAAAAGATCATTATCCCCTCCCAAGCATGGAGCGGATCCTTTAGAAGGTAACGGGCAGCGAGCGTTTCTCCCTCCTAGATGGTTATTCAGGGTATAATCAGATTCTGGTGTAAGGCAGTGACCAGCACAAAATGGCCTTCACCACTAAATATGGAACATTTGCCTATAAGAAAATGCCATCCGGGCTATCTAATGCTGGTGCTACTTTTCAGTGAGCCATGGACATGGCTTTTGGAGGTTTGATAAGTAACAATGTGCTGATGTACCTTGATGATGTGACGGTATTCTCCAGGGAGGCAAGCCAACACATAGAACACCTCAGGCAGATTTTTGAGAGGTGCAGGGAATTTGACATCACTCTTAATCCAAAGAAATGTGTGTTTGTTGTTCATGAAGGGAAACTCCTTGGCCACATTGTGTCCAAAGAAGGCTTATCCATTGACCCCAAGAGAGTTTGTTCTATCTTGGAGATGTCCCTACCAAAGCACAAGAAAGGCCTGTAGAATTTCTTTGGCAGAATAAATTTCATTCGGAGATTCATTCCAAATTTCGCTGAGATAGTCAAGCCACTCACCTCTATGCTGAGAAAGGGTGCTGAGTTCAAGTGGACAACACAAGGAAAAGACAGATTTAAAGCCATCAAGCAGGCCATAATCTGGGTTCCTACTTTGATCAGCCCCGACTTCAATAAAGACTTCAACCTCTACATTTTTAGTAATGAAGAAGTGATCTCCGCCATGCTTACCCAAGCAAATGGTGATGATCTCGAGCAACCACTTGCCTTTTTTAGCCAAGGGTTAGAGGATTTCAAAGTCAGATACACGTATGTAAAAAAGCAAGTCCTGGCAGTAGTGCGGAGCATGAAGAAATTCAGGCATATGTTGTCAAATAGCAAGATTCACCTCATGGTCCCACATCCTGGCGTTAAAGATTTCTTGACCAATTAAGACCTAAATGAGAAGAGAGCATGATGGATCACGAAAGTGATGGAATATGACGTAGACATCAAGATCACCAAGCTGGTGAGGGGAAGAGGCCTATACGAATAGCTTGCTGCAGACTTCAAACAGAAAAGAGAAGATAGCTTACTAATTCACGATGCAGCCACAGCATAAGCGCTAGCTGTCATAAAATATTGGACATCAGACCTGAGGCATTTTCTCCTCACTGGCGAGTGCCCATAGGATTTTAGTAAGACTGGAAGAAGGTACTTCAGGCTCCAGTCTCTCCCTTATGTTTTGATTGATGGAGAATTGTTTAGGAAGGATCTCTCTGGGGTCCTCCTAAGATGCATTGACCCAAACCAAGTTGATAAGGTACTGTCTGAGTTCCATGATGGGCCAGCAGGTAATCATTTCACTCTTAGAGCTATTGCAGCAAAGATAATGAGAGCTGGCTATTTTTGGCCTACTCTTTTCAAGGACACCCATGCCTGGGTAAGAAAGTGCCAAAAGTGTGCACTTTTTGATGGGAAATAACGATTGGCTGCCATGCCTCTACAGCCCATTCAAGTTGAGCAACCATTCATGTAGTGGAGCCTAGATTTCATAGGGATGATCAATCCTCCCTCCAGTGCTGGGCACAAGTGGGTTCTGACTGCCACGGACTATTTCACAAGGTGGGTGGAGGCTGTTGCTCTGAAAGAGGCAACTGAAAGTGTAGTCCTAGAATTTTATGAGCACCTGGTAACAAGATTCAAGGTTCCAACCACCATAATCTCAGATAATGCCTTGACTTTTCTGGGAACCAAAACAAGTGAATGGGCACTAAGGTATGATATATATCTCAGCACTTCATCAAATTATTATCTATAGGGGAATGGGCTGGCTGAGTCCACCAACAAAAATTTGATCAGGATCATAAAAAGGACCATGGAAGAAAATCAGAAGACTTGGCATGCCAAGCTAAAGATAGCTCTAGGGGCCAATCGAATCACTCCAAAGAGAGCAATCGAAAATTCTCTTTATGTGCTAGTATATGTAAGGAAGCTAGGCTTCCCATCTCACTTGAATTGCCAGCATTGGACCTCGCTCGCCAACTATAATTGGAAGAAGGAACCAGCATGGAGGTCAGGTTATGTGAGCTAATGGAGCTCTCAGAGTTCAGGGATTGGGCTATGGCTTCTATGACCTGTTGCCAACAACAAACAAAGAGACATTTCGATAAGAAATCTTTAGCAAGAGATTTCTCTGAAGGAGCCATTGTCTTGAAATGGGAGGAAGACTGAGCCAAGCCTGGAAAGCATGCAAAATTTGACGCCCTATGGAGTGGTCCATACATAATCACTCAGTGCAAGCAGCATAATGCGTTCCAACTCTCTAGGTTGGATGGTGAAGAACTGCGATCCCAGTTAATGGGATACATTTGAAGCATTGCCACTGAGTCTCCTTTCAGCTGTATTTTTTTCCCCTTATTTTCTTTCCTATTTTTCCTAAGTGTTGTTGCACAGGTAGTAGTTTTCTTAGCTTTGTGCGTGTTTTTCTTTTCCTCTTGGAGGTAATCTGCGTGTTTGGTTATAAGATTCATTAGATCTATTGTTGGTTTTCCAAGTTACCATCTGACTCCGTGCCCAATGGACTGCAAGGCAACTAGTCTCTACGCATAGCAGGCATGCTTCCCCTGGGAGATGCCAATTTGTTGACCAATTTTGCCCATAGGAAATTTTTTTGGTCCCCTTCTTCCCTTGCTATTCAATGCCAGTCATTTTCAGGTTGCGCAAGTTCAATGAGAAGTTCATGGCCTGGTTCAAGTGGTTAAATGGCTTGGTTCAAAGGGCTTAGTTCATCGGCTTTGGTCCACTAGTTCATCGGCGCTCAATGGTTGAACCATTGAACCGATTGAACCAATTTTGGTTCAACAGATTGGTTCAACACTTGTTTCATCGGCCTAGTTCAATCAGTCGGCTCAATTTAAGTTCATCAGCGCGCAATGGTTGAACTGTTGAATTGATTGAATCGTTGAACCATTTTTGGTTCAACGGGTTAGTTTAACGCCTCCATTTCAACACACAAGATAAAAAGGCAAAGACGAAGGACCATATGACATTCTGACAGGAACGAGGACGTTCGAGAGGCCGTCAAAATTAATAAAGCAAATTAGCCGTTGGTTTTTGAATCAATGACGGCCGTATGAACGTCAAAATTAGTGCAATGAAATAGCCATTTGCTTTCAAAGTAAGAGAGTGCTAACCACAGGGAGCCAAGATGTAGCAACCACCAGAAGTTCACCCTCAAGGGCCGAAGGAGCCAGAAGAGACGGGAAAGGGAAAAGGACAAAGTGACAAACATGGAACAGGCAGTTGGTCCAAGTGGCGAGAGGAAGCGTCGATTTGATAAGTGACTCCAGCAGGTGAAACAGTGGCTGCAATTGATCACTAAAAGACGTGAACTGCCAATCGTGCACCCTTTTCTCCATTTCATATTTATGAGCAGACAAGCTGTGTAGGTGCCTTCAAGGAGTAGTCTCAATCAATGAGAAAATAGGGAGGCCATGTCAAGAAAGCCCCTAAAGTCAAAGCCAGGGCCGAGATAGCATTAATGTTTTGAATGGCTTGCTCTTCTCAATGCTCGCAAGGCACATGGGTCACTTGTAAAAGGGGCGTCAAAAGGTCTCCTTCCTTCTCCTATATATTGAGGACTTGTCATTTTATAATCATCTTCCACATTTTGTAAGGCGTAGCCCTAGCAAAATTTCCACCTGAATCAATAAATGCAATTTTTACCTCTATTTTGGATAGACATTTTCGTGTATGTGTTGAGTGTTGATTTGTGTTTAGTCATTGTTTTTTCGATGCTTTCACAGGTATTATACCAACGTATCTTTTGTCTACAAAGTGCCCTTTCTGCAGATTGGTAAGGAGAGTTCTATTTGGAGGTGCAGAAATAGGAGTTACTTTGCAAGTGTGCATTTCACAGCACCTTTGGTGAACCTCTATTCTCTATATTTTCATTCAAACCTCCATGTCAAGCTTTTGCAATTTGGCTCTTTGGCCAAGTGTGAAGTGTATGTATGCATTTGTCTGGTTTCAAGTGTGGATATGAGAAGGTCACTTTATTTTGGTGCATCACCTCTTTAGAGTAGTTTGTTTTCTTGTAATCTTTCTTCCTTTCATTCCTCCCCATTATATATCTATATATATGTATGTGTTAGCACTTACTGGAATGGACATGATGCATCAAAGGGAGCTATCCCTTATCTAGAGACTCTCCCCTCTAGCTTCGCCGGTCCCACAGGCAAGAGGAGAGTTTCCATAGTTGCGAGGAGAACGCAGGAGCTCGGCCTCCTGCCAAGGGTGCAATTTTTGACGTCAACAAGTTCATTCTTTGTTATTTGGCTAAGCCCTTTGTTCTTTTGTACCAAACACGTTGAACCAACTTGGTCGTTGAACCCATTGAACCTTTGAACCAAAGTGGTTCAAAGTTCAATGGTTCAAGCCTAAGTCCTTTATCATTTGCCAATTGAAATCCTTTTGATTGAACCGAGGCACTGAACCAATCTTATTGAACCTGTGAATCCCCTTTATGGAAAAAGCTTAAAAATGAGGAATTTGAAAGCTTAGAGCAAATTTTTGAAAGGGGAAGAGAGGATTTTGATTAGTAGGACCAAAATAGTTCAAATGTTGTCCCAAAAAATGAGTGATTTTTTTGGGGGACAATAGCTGGCTCCAGTTGGGAAACTTCTTTCTATTGCAAAAATCGATTGAAGGGAGTAGAATCCAAAATCTCCAGTGCCTTAGAAGCGTGCCATTGGCATATAGAGTCATGCTACCCAAAAAAAAGCTCCAAAAATGAAAATGAAAAGCACAAAACAGAACTAAAGACTATACAAATATACATATGTACAGATGATCTTATCTGATGCCTCAATATTTGAAGCACTTCAAATGCTACCCACTGCGAGATAGTAAAAATGGTGTGCCATCTTGATAAACCAGCAGGAAACCATTTTGTCCTAAGAAATAGTGATGGGCGAATGGAACTCTCCACCAGGAATTCAATCTCCTGTGTCTTCCTCTTGGTTCTCTTCTCTTGCTGCCCCTTGGCAAGACTTGCTTTCTAGTCCGAGAACCATGAATCTTGGTTCTCCTTCGGAGTCCCTTTTTCTAATTCTGATGGGCAGCAGGCTGGTCTATTACCATAATTTGTTGTTCTGATAGTTCAATCCAGCACATGTCTTGATTGTCCCCCTCAGATATCTCAGATTCTTCTTCTTTTGGAGGGGAGGGTTCTTTTGCACTTATGCTGCACTCCACCAATTTTTCTGCTATTTCATCCCTGCCTGAAGACTTAAACAAAATTTGGGTTGTAGGGGCTGTCGTTTGGGTCTTAACACATTTGACATGATCAATTATGTCAAATGACTGGGTTGGACTAGGCACAGGGGATGGAAGTTCTTCCTTTTGGTTTATGGGAGGGGTGGGAGGACTAGCTTGCAAATTTGAAGTAGAAGGTGCAAAAATGTTTGGGATACTTACTTTCTTAGCAATCACTAGGTCCTTCGGCTGGATAGGCAGAGTGGTCTTGCTCTTAGCAATCAAAATTGCAGGCTCAGGTCGCTCCTCTGTTTCTCTTTTATCAACTTGTTGAGCTGACTAATTTTGGTACTGGGTGATCACAGCATATTATCCCTCGGATGTTCCACCTTTACTTCTGGGTTCATCTTGGTAATCTAGGAAATCGATGTGGGAGTCACCAACTGACTCTTATTGATCCTCCGTGAAGAGACCAGCGTCATTTTCTTGATTAAACTCAGGTTGAAAAGAGAAATCATGCTCTATTTTCAAATACCTAACTGCTAAGTTGGCTGGAGGTGCTTCAATGGCAAGGTTCCTCTGTGGAGGAGAAAGGCAATTTTACTGTCCCTGATTCTTAGTAGCATTGCCTTGGTATGCCTGATTCTGAAATGTCCTCCTGGGCATATCTCTGTATGCAGGAGTAGATGACATCCCTTGCATTATTCATTTGTTAGCTTTTGTACCATTGGGTCAGTGGTGACTGCAGGTGAATACTCAAAAGATAAAGAGGATTTACCTTTATTAGGGTCTCTCTTTATTTTTTCTGTCAAGATAAGGTCATCTTCTACCTCAGTAGCCAAGTCTTAAGTAGCCTCAAGGTCTATATGTCTAGCTCGTCTCAATAGAAAACTCACTTCAGACAACTGTGAGTTGATGAAGAAACACATGAGATTTTGAGGTGTCGACTAGGCGATCATGGAAATCCTGTGCCTCAGCTTGTTGAACCTGGCAATGAAGTCCCTCATAGGCTCATGGGGCTCCTTCTTCATTTGTGTGAGCTGGGCTAGCAGAGCATGTGCATCCTATGTTGGCCTGAACCTGGCTTCAAATTTAGCTTTTATAGTGTCCCAATTAGTCACTGATCTGGTTTGCAGATGGTAAAACCAGTCTGCAGCAGCACCTTGTAGTGTCTCCATGAAAACCCTGACTACTATATCTTCAAATTCCACCCCTATGACACCGCAGGCTATGCTGAAAGCTGCAATGTGTTCATCAGGATGAACCTTCCCATCACCGAAGAATTTGAGAAAATTCTTCTTTGAACTGCATGGTGGCTCATGCAGGGGTGGAGTTAGATTAAGTGGGCCAAATGAGTTACCCCAGAGGCCTCGAACTACCATGATGGGATTATGAAAAATAGAGATAATGCATTTGGATGGAATTGCCAGATTATAGGACAAAAATGGAAAGGAAACTGGCCCTGCTTCAGCTTAAAGCTTGAGGCTTCAAACTGTGCTTTCTTTTCCAACAGCTCTGGTTTTGCAGACCAGATAATATAATAGAGATGGATGAAAATGGTAAGGCTATAATGATAATGGATAAGACATGGAATGGAGTCCCCAGACTATGTAATGGATAAGGGTTATAATGATTATGGGTAAGACACAGGTGATGTTTCAATCTAAAATTTGAGGTTCTAAATTGCACAAAATTACTGTGTCCCCAGCAGAGTCGCCAAAAACTATTGGGTGAATATTTTGTCATCAACTAATTGATGACAAAATGGGTATATCAACCACAGCACAAGGAGATTTACGCCACAAAAAGTGTGGGTTTACCACATCTGGACGAGGTAAATCTCTCCTCTCATCAAGGGGAGGTTCCCTATGAATATTTATGCATTATATGTATATATATAAGTAAGCAAAAAATAATACTCAGGGTAGTAGAACAGCATCCACCTCTCTTTTTTCAGAGGTGATGTCCAAAGAACAAGAGAAAGAAGTCCTAGTCGTTGGCTAAAAACATTCCTCTTCTTTCAAGAATGGTATCCAGCGTAGAGCAAAAAATCCTTTGAAATAGGTAACAAAGTTAAAAAAGAAATCTACGTAAGCACAAAGTCTTCCATTGTCTCTTTTGCTAATTCAAAATACGCATAATCGTAGAGTGAAACGAAACATAAAGTTTTTGCCTAAAACTACAAAGGATAAAAGGATCACCAAGATAAAAGTAATTCAAAATCTTTCTTCTATCTTTTAGAAACATCCTCAGATAATATCAACACACACACTTTGCTTATTAAACCAAACAGATAAGAGATTATTAGGAAAGAGGACATAAGAACCATTTTCTAGATAACACAAATTACTTCAACACAAAGTCTGAAATAAACCTGTTTCTTATTCATTCGATGAAATATGATTTACAAGTTGAGCACAAAGTCTCAAGAAGTGTCTCAATTTCAACAGAGTTTTTGCTCCCACTTATCAAAGATATATTTACAAAAGAGGTCCCCTCTATATACAGGGAGAAACCTTCAAAAATTAAAATATTAAAATATCTTAGTCAAAGATGAGTCAGCATTGACTTTGAGATATTTTTTAAATTTTTCACATGTAATTACATAATACAAAAGTACATGTGAAAGTGTCCCAAGTCAATTACAAAGTGCATTTTGAATAAAGCATGGAATAACAGCTTCAATCTTTATTTCTAGTTTTTTTATTGTCTTCAACTTCTTCAGAGAAATTTTAGTGAGAATCATGATTGTGCAATTAGGAGAAAAATTAGCAATCTGAGAAAATTGCACATTAGATGATCACGATTAGGGAAATGCGCTTGAAAAGGTTGAGGCGAGAGCAGGTTGGAAAGTGAAAGAAAAAGGGAGTGGGTGCGAAAAATGAAAATTTCTCAGAGTTTGAAAAAATGGGGAGAAGGTATGTAGGGGCAGCAAAAATTGCCACCCTTGCATATTGGAGAAGTCCTTGTGCATAAGCGACAAAAATTGTCGCATGTGCACGTCAGGGAGAAAGTATGTGTCAGCGACAAAAATTGCCGTCGATATATGTTGAAGAAGAATGTGTAAGGGCGACAAAAATCATCGCTCTTGCATATTGGAGGAGAGGAAATGGGGATGCATGGGTGGCAAAATTTGCCACTCCTACATGGAAGATACCAAAAGATGTAAGGGCGGCAAAAATTGCCGCTCTTGCATGACGGATGCAAACACTTGTCACGTTATGTTGAATCATAATCGAACACGTGACATATTTCGCTGTACTTTGTCTTTTTCCATCGAGGGCTTTTCTGCGAGATTTTCTCTTTAGTCAGGATTTTCCTTTGCTTTTTGCTTTTGTTTTTTAGCTTTGTCTCTTCTTGCTACGATTTGAACTATCGGGCTATCTTTCCAACCAGTCGCTTAGTTCTTCCTCTGATTCTGCGCTTTATTTGAATTTCAATAGATATTCTCTTAATTTAAATTTGACGTCCACGGGGCTGTCAATAGTCGCTAGCTGCTTGAACCATGTTGAACCTTAAACCTTTAAACCCGTTAAAAGTACATTGGTTCGTTGGTTCATCAGTTCATTCTGTCTCTTTTGTTCCATCGCTTCTTGGTTCAATTACTTTCACGCTTCTTGGTTGAACCATCCATTAAACCACCTATTTGTTGCTTCTCTCTTTGATAAAGGCTGCCTTTAAACCTTTGAACCCATGAACCATTGAACTTTGAACTCTTTCGGTTCAAGGTTCAATCGATTCATTGGTTCATCCTTTTGTTTTGATGATTGTCGACAGACCCTTTTGATTGAACCAACTTTGGTTCAACGGTTCATTTTTCATTATTTGGCTAAGCCATTTATTCTTTTGCATCAGGCGCGTTGAACCAACTTGGTCATTGAACCCATTGAACCTTTGAACCAAAATGGTTCAAATTTCAATGGTTCAAGCCTAAGTCCTTTATCATTTGCCGATTGAAATCTTTTTGATTGAAACGAGGCGCTGAACCAATCCTGTTAAACCTGTGAATCCCCTTTATAGAAAAAGCTTAAAAATGAGGAATTTGAAAGCTCAGAGCAAATTTTTGAAAGGAGAAGAGAGGATTTTGATCTGTAGGACCAAAATAGTTCAAATGTTGTCCCCAAAAATGAGTGATATTTTTGGGGGACAACATCTAGCTCCAGTTGGACAACTTCCTTCTATTGCAAAAATTTATTAAAGGGAGTAGAATCTATAATCTCTAGTGCCTTAGAAGCGTGCCATTGGGCTACGGAGTCATGCTACCCAAAAATAAAGGCTCCAAAAATGAAAATAAAAAGCACAAAATAGAACTAAAGACTATACAAATATACATATGTACAAATGATCTTATCTGATGCCTCAAGATTTGAAGCGTTTCAGATGCTGCCCACTATGAGACAGTGAAAATGGTGTGCCATCCTGATAAACCAGCAAGAAACCATTTTGTTCCCAGAAATGGTGACGGGCGATTGGAACTCTCCACCAAGAATTCAATCTCATGTGTCTTCCTCTTGGTTCTCTTCTCTTGCTGCCCCTTGGCAAGACTTGCTTTCTAGTCCGAGAACCATGAATCTTGGTTCTCCTTCAGAATCCCTTTTTTTGATTTTGATGGGCAACATGGTAGTCTATTACCATAATTTATTGTTCTGATAGTTTAGTCCAGCGCATGTCTTGATTGTCCCTCTCAGATATCTCAGATTCTTCTTCGTTTGGAGGGGAGGGTTCTTGTGCACTTATGTCGCACTCCACCAATTCTTTTGCTATTTCATCCCTCCCTGAAGACTCAAACAAAATTTGGGTTGTAGGAGCCGCCATTTGGGTCTTGACACATTTGACATGATCAATTATATCAAATGGATGGGTTGGACTAGGCACATGGGATGGAAGTTCTTCCTTTTGGTTTATGGGAGGGGTGGGAGGACTGGCCTGCAAATTTGAAGTAGAAGGTGCAAAAATGTTTGGGATACTTACTTTCTCAGCAATCACTGGGTCCTTCAACTGGATAGGCAGAGTGGTCTCGCTCTTAGCAATCAAAATTGTAGGCTCAGGTCGCTCCTCTGTTTCTCCTTTATCAGCTTGTTGAGCTGACTGATTCTGGGACTGGGTGATCATAGCATATGATCCCTCGGATGCTCCACCTTTACTTCTGGGTTCATCTTAGTAATCTAAAAAATTGATGTGGGAGTCGCCAGCTGACTCTTCTTGATCCTCTGTGAAGAGACCAGCATCATTTTATTGATTAAACTTAGGTTGGAAAGAGAAATCATGCTCTATTTCCAAATACCTGACTGTTGAGTTGGCTGGAGGTGCTTTAATGGCAAGGTTCCTCTGTGGAGAAGAAAGGCGATTTTGTTGTCCCTTATTCTTGGCAGCATTGCCTTGGTACACCTGATTATGAAATGTCATCCTGGGCATATCTCTGTATGCAGGAGCAAATGACATCCCTTGCGCCATTTGATTTTTGAGAGCTAGCATCTCATTTGCTAGCTTTTGTACCATTGGGTCAGTGGTGACTGCAGGTGAATACTCAAACGATGAAGAGGATTTACCTTTATTAGGGTCTCTCCTAATATTTTCTACCAAGATAAGGTCATCTTCTACCTCAGTAGCCAAGTCCTGAGCAGCCTCAAGGTCTATATGTCTAGCCCGTCTCAACAGAAAACTCACTTCAGGTAGATATGAGTTGATGAAGAAACACATGAGATTTTGAGGTGTCGACTGGGCAATCATGGGAATCCTGTGCCTCAGCTTGTTGAACCTGGTAATGAAGTCTTTCATAGGCTCATGGGGCTCCTTCTTCATTTGTGTGAGTTGGGCTAGCAGAGCATGTGCATCCTCTACTGGCCTGAATTTGGCTTCAAATTTAGCTTTAAAAGTGTCCCAGCTAGTCACTGATCCGTTCTGCAGATGATAAAATCAGTCTGCAGCAGCACCTTGTAGTGTCTCCACAAAAAGCCTGCCTGCCACATCTTTAAATTCCATCCCTATAACACCAAAGGCTATGCTGAAAGCTGTAATGTATTCATTAAGATGAACCTTCCCATCACCAAAGAATTTGAGAAAATTCTTCCTTGAACTGCGTGGTAGCTCATGCAGGGGTGGAGTTAGATTAAGTGGGCCAAATGAGTTACCCCAGGGGCCTCGAACTGCCATGATGAGATTATGAAAAATAGGGATAACGCATCTAGGTGGAATTGCCAGATTATAGGACAAAAATAGAAAAGAAACTAGCCCTACCTCAGCTTAAAGCTTGAAGCTTCAAACTATGCTTTCTTTCCCAGCAGCTCTAATTTTGTAGACCAGATAATATAATGGAGATGGATGAAAATGGTAAGGTTATAATGATAATGGATAAGACATGGAACGGAGTCGCCAGACTATGTAATGGATAAGGGTTATAATGATTATGGGTAAGATACAAGTGATGTTTTAATCTGAAACTTGAGGTTTCAAATTGCAAAAATTACTGTGTCCCCAGTAGAGTCACCAAAAACTATTGGGTGAATATTTTGTCGTCAACTAACTGATGACAAAATGGGTATATCAACCACAGCATAAAAAGATTTACGCCACAAAAAGTGTTGGTTTACCACATCTGAACGAGGTAAATCTCTCCTCTCATCAAGGGGAGGTTCCCTATAAATATTTATACGCTATATGTGTATATATAAGTAAGCAGAAAATAATAATCAGGGTAGTATAACAGCATCCACCTCTCTTTTTTCAGAGGTGATGTCCAAGGAACAAGAGAAAGAAGTCCTGGTCGTTGGCTAATAACATTTCTCTACTTTCAGGAATGGTATCCAGCATAGAGCAGAAAATCTCCTAAAATAGGTAACAAAGTTAACAAAAAAACCTACGTAAGCACAAAGTCTTCTGTTGTCTCATTTGCCAATTTAGAATACGCGTAACTGTAGAGTGAAATGAAACATAAAGTCTTCGCCTAAAACTACAAAGGATAAAAGAATCACCAAAATAAAAGTAGCTCAAAGTCTTTCTTCTATCTTTTAGAAACGTCCTCAGATAATATCAACACACACACTTTGCTTATTAAACCAAACAGATAAGAGATTATCAGGAAAGAGGACATAAGAACCATTTCCTAGATAACACAAATTACTTCAACACAAAGTCTAAAATAAACCTGTTTCTCATTCATTCGATGAAATATGATTTATAAGTTGAGCACAAAGTCTCAAGAAGTGTCTCAATTTCAGCAGAGTTTTTGCTCTCAATTATCAAAGATATATTTACAAAAGACGTCCCCTCTATATATAGGGAGAAACTTTCAAAAATAAAAAGATTAAAATATTAAAATAGCTTAGTCAAAGATGAGTCAGCGTTGACTTTGAGATATTTTCCAGATTTTTCACATGTAATTACATATTACAAAAGTACACGTGAAAGTGTCCCAAGTCAATTACAAAGTGCATTTTGAATAAAGCATGGAATAACAGCTTCAATCTTTATTTCCAGTCTTATTCATTGTCTTCGACTTCTTTAGAGAAACTTTAGTGAGAATCATGATTGTGTAATTAGGGAAAAATTTAGCAATATGGGAAAATTGCACATTAGATGATCACGATTAGGGAAATGTGCTTGAAAATGCTGAGGCGAGAGCAAGTCAAAAAGTAGAAGAAAAGAGGAGCGGACGCAAAAAATAGGAAAAATGAGAATTTCCCAAAGTTTGGAAAAATGGGGAGAAGGTATGTAGGGGCGGAAAAAATTGCCGCACTTGCATATTGGAGAAGTCCTTGTACATATGCATCAAAAATTGTCGTTTTTGCACGTCAGGGAGAAAGTATGTGTTGGTGGTAAAAATTGTTGCCGATGCATGTTGAAGAAGAACGTGTAAGGGCGGCAAAATTTGCTTCTCATGCATGGAAGAGACCAAAAGATGCAAGGGCAGAAAAAATTGCCGCTCTTGCATGACGGATGCAAACACTTGTCATGTTCTGCTGAATCATAACCGGACACATGACATATTCCGCTGCACTTTGTCTTTTTCCATCGAGTGCTTTTCCGTGGGCTTTTCTCTTTAGTCGAGCTTTTCCTTTGCTTTATGCTTTTGTTTTTTACAGCTTTGTCTCTTCCTGCTACGATTTGAGCTATCGGGCTACCTTTCCAGCCAGTCGCTTGGTTCTTCCTCTGAGTTCTGTGCTTTATTTGAATTTCAATAGATATTTCCTTACTTTAAATTTGACGTCCACGGGGCTATCAATAGTTGCTAGCCGCTTGAACCATGTTGAACCTTAAACTTTTGAACCCGCTGAAAGTACATTGGTTCGTTGGTTCATCGATTCATTCTATCTCTTTTGTTCCATCGCTTCCTGGTTCAATTACTTTCACGCTTCTTGGTTGAACCATTCGTTAAACCACCTGTTTGATGCTTCTTTCTTTGATAGAGGTTGCCTTTGAACCTTTGAACCCATGAACCATTGAACTTTGAACTCTTTCGGTTCAAAGTTCAATTGATTCATTGGTTCATCCTTTTGTTTTGATGCTTGCCGACAGACCCTTTCGATTGAATGAACTGATTAAACCAACTTTGGTTCAACGGTTCATTCTTCGTTATTTGGCTAAGCCCTTTGTTCTTTTGCACCAAACGCGTTGAACCAACTTGGTCGTTGAACCCATTGAACCTTTGAACCAAAGTGGTTCAAAGTTCAATGGTTCAAGCCTAAGTCCTTTATCATTTGCCGATTGAAATCCTTTTGATTGAACCGAGGCGCTGAACCAATCCTGTTGAACCTGTGAATCCCCTTTACAGAAAAAGCTTAAAAATGAGGAATTTGAAAGCTCATAGCAAATTTTTGAAAGGGGAAGAGAGGATTTTGATGTGTAGGACCAAAATAGTTCAAATGTTGTCCCCAAAAATGAGTGATATTTTTGGGGGACAACAAAACCAACCAAACTATGTCACGTATGTCATTTAGACCTTGTTCATGCATTGTCATACTATCTAATTTTGTCTAACTTGTTTAGTCCAATCAAAGTTTTTAATCATTGAATTTTTAATTATATTTCCAAGTTTGAATTCAAACATTGATTGATTTATGTTTAAGTCTTATTTTGTAAGGGATGATATATAGACCTTTCTATTCTAGGTTGCGTAACTTAAGTTAATTGATTGCTCAAATTTAAAAACTATTGCTTGTTTGTTCATTCGGCTTATCCTCATCATTGTTTGTGCCTTTATTTGAGAAAACATAGTCTTTTCTCTAAGTGCCTTTTGCTTTATGGATTATACAAACTGGTCATGTTTATGTTTGATTTTGTGTGTCAGGTTTATGTCAAAGTTGTTTCAACCTTGTTAGATGTTGACCATTTTTGCCCAACAGGGCAAAAAGTCAGTCCCCTTCTTCTCTAGTTGTTTAAGGCCAATTCATTTTTTAATTTTGCACAAGTCCAAGAGTTTCTACGGACTCTACAGGTGAAATCCTTGGTAGATGAGAAATTAGTTTAGAAAGTGCTAGGGTTTACAAGGCTCGTTTGGGCCTTTGTGTGAAGAAACTTTGCAAGGAATGTTGGCATCTTTGAACCATTGAACCATCGCTTCAGTTCACAGCCTTGGTTCAATCATAAAGGGTTCAACATCTTGGTTCATCAGCAAAGTTCAAAGGCTTAGTTCAATCATGCTCAATGTGCAGCATTGATCCATTGAACCGGTTCAATCAAACAGTTTAATGGATTGGTTCAACTGTTTCGGTTCAAGTAGCAAATGGTTCAACTACCTTTGGTCCAATCAACTCGGCATGCAGCGTTGAACCATTGAACCGGTTCAATGCTTTGGTTCAACGCAATTGGTTCAAAGGGTCGGTTCAACAAGCATAAAAGCCTAAAGGAAATTGCCAAGAACGGTGACATCTCGGAAGTCGTCGACCTTAAGAAGGCGAACTAGCCGTTGTTTTTCAAATAATGACGGGTGTGCGGGCATCAAATTTAAGCCAGCAAAAAGGCTGTTGATTTTTAAATGCCCAAGCACCAACCATGAAAGGAGCCCAAGCAATGTAGCGACCCATCCAGAGATAGCCCTGAGGGCCAAAGGAGCCAGAAGAGACAAGATAGGGAAAAGACAAAAGTGCCAAGCATGGAGCAGGCAGATAGTCCAAGTGGCGAAGGGAGGCATCGATTCAAGAAGTTATTTTGGCAAATGACATGATGCCTGTGAATTGACCATTAGAAGGTGCAAACGGCCAACCGTGCGACCCTTTTTCTTTATTTCATATTTATGAGCAGACAAACTGCGTAGGTGCCTTCAAGAAGCAGTCTCGATTAATGAGGAAACAACGCGGCCATGTCAAAAAATGCCTAGAGTCAAAGCCAGGGCCGACACAACATTAATTTTTAGGCAGCCTACTCTTCCCAATGCTTATAAGGCACATGGGTCACTTGTAAAAAGGGCACCAAAAGGCCTCCTTTCTTCTCCTATATATTGAGGACTTGTCATTTTTGTAATCATCTTCCACATTTGTAAGGCATAGCCCTGGCAAAATTTCACCTGAATCAATAAACACATTTTTTACCTCTATCTTGGATATATATTTTTGAGTATGTCTTGAGTGTTAGTTTGTGTTTAGTCATTGTTTCTTGATGCTTTCACAGGTTCGACACCAACATATATGTTGTCTACAAGGTGCCATTTCTGCAGCTGATAAGGAGAGCTGTATTTGGAAGTGTGGAAACAAAAGAAATTACTTACAGTGTGCATTTCACAGCACCTTGGTGAATCTCTATTTTCTGTATTTTCCATTAGAGCCTCCCTGCCGAGTTTCTTGCAGCCTGGTCCTTCTGCCAAGTTTGAAGTGTATGTATGTGTTTGTCTGATTTAAGTGTGAATGTGAGAAGGTCGACTTTCTTTTGGTGCATCACCTCTTTAGAGTAGTTTGTTTTCCTGCGATCTTTCTCCCTTTTCATCCCCCCTCCATTATATATATGTGTGTGTGTGTTAGCACTTACTGAAACGAACATGATGGATCGAAGGGAGCTAGCCCTTATCTAGAGACTCTCCCCTCCAGCTTTGCTGGTCCCACAGGCGAGAGGGGAGTTTCCATTATTGCGTGTGGAAGGCAGGAGCTCAACCTCTTTGCCCCGGGTGCAATCCACTGCGTCAACAGTTTTTGGCACGCCTGGTGGGACCAATTGGGATAGGCTTTGTCCAAAGAGTTGAAGAATTTTTGGTGTGTTCTTCAATCGACCAGCCTTTGGAGGCTTTTGCATCAAACACTAATGGCGAATCTGAGTTAAATCAACTGGTTAAGTAGTTTTGGTACCATACCATCAAGAAATAACATTCTGGTATGTATAATCCTATTATTCTAAGCCATGGACCCTGCTTTCATTGGCCAACATGGCTATGATCATCACCAGCCTTATATTGATCCTTATCAAGTTCAATATGGCCAGTCTCAACCCTACCATAAGCTATATCAGCCTTATGTCCAGTCTTCTCAATATGTCACTTCTCCCACTCAACCCAGTCTCTTTGGCAATCAACCTGTTTTCGCCTTCAACCGAGCACTGATGAGATACAAAAAATATGTAATAGATCTTGACACCAAAAGGGGATGTGGCCAAGAAATTCCTGATTGTGTCATCCATCAAGTGAGAAATGCGCTGAATCAAGTTAAGAAGGAATGAACTCCCATTAAAAGAGCCAATTGGCACAGGCTTATAAATGAGATGCTAGATGTGGGTGGTTTGATTGCATCTTTGGAGGAGAAGCTGAGTATTTATGAGAAGCAGCCTTACCAAGTCTATCAACCTGCATACTCGCTACCCCAAGCATCATATCAGTCATATACAGCCCCTGCTTATAAGCCAAGTCAAGCCTGTCAAAGTCCTTTCCCCAATCATGTTGAGGAGAGTTTCGAAACGACAAATCTTGTGTTTAAGGCTAATCTTGATAGACAGATCGAATTGGCAAACCTTCAGATGTAGCTGTCCATTTTGGTAGCAAGGAAAGTGGAATCTAAATCTTTGCTACCCTCTCACATTGTGGCTCCATCACCCCCAAAGGAGATGCCCAATTCAAATTTCTTGAGCTGAGATAAAGTGGTTGAGTCATGGAACAGAAAGGGGGCAAAAGACATTATCCAAGAGTGTGAGGTACAAGATGAGGTTAGTCCTTTTCAAGTTCCCCCCACCCTTCCTCAGGAAGCTCCTTGCATTTCATGGCAATCTTCATGCACTTCCCATCTCTATGGTGTTTCTTACGAGCTCCAAGAAGTACAAACTGAGGATGACCTGGCCAAGTAGATTGAGGAATTAGAAAGGAAGATGAGACTGCTTAGAGAAAGAGAGATGGAGCTTTCAGGCCTTGTAGAGGAGCCGATGCCAAAAATCACCCCTTCCACCAATCCACAAGCTAATTTCAATATTGATGAAATGTTGGTAAAGTCGAGGGACGAAAATCAAAAAAATTTGGCCCAAGGTCTGCCCCTTCCTATTCTAGAGAAAGCCCCCTCTTGTGTGCCAAATCCTTTCTATCAGATGGCACTTGCTCATTCTGACTCATTTAATGCATCAATCGATCCTACCCTCACTCCCGTGCGCCTAGCTTCTCAGCACGCCTCTTTTAGACAGCTCTTCTTGTGCATGAGCAGACCCTCCCAAATCTTCCCTAACCTCCTCAAATCTGTCAACGTGATCTCCAATTTTTGAGCTGGAAGAAGGAACATCATGGACCAGCTCAGGACCTTGAAGAGGATAAAGTTGCTGCCTGTTCAAAATTTCAATCCCAAGATCATGATTGGAAGCAAACAGTCAAATCTTGGGGCAGAAAGGAAGTAGAAGAGAAAGGTTTTGCTCAAAACCTTGAAGAAGATGGGGCTGCTCCAACTCCTGATGATGATTGTGGCTTCCAAGAAAGGCTTTTCTAGGAAGATATGGATAGGCAGATTGTAGAGTTGGAATCTAAGGAGAGATTCCTCAGCTAGCGTGTGATGGATGGTTCAGACCCAACAACACATTCCATGTCTGAACACACCCCACCTACACATCCCCAAGAGAGCTATCAGGCCATGCCTGATATAGGTGAAGTGTTGACCAAATGGAAAGAGGAGAATCATTTGATTCTAGTTCAAGGATTGCCTCCTCTTCCACATGAGTTCATCCATCAGCCTTCCACTTCACCCCTTCTCGAGGAGGAACCTCTCTTGAAGGAAGCAAGTGAAGAGGAGTATACTCAGTTCATGACTGATCAGGGAGACTTCATGAGTGCGGATGAGGAGGAGATCACCTTAGGTGACATGGAGGAGCATGGACAATCTCGTGTTCATGTTTTGAATGCTTCATTTGAAGTCATTGAGGCAGGCTGCACTATTCTTCAAGGAGGCTATGAGCTGGATAAGAGCGGAGAAGGTAGCATTAGGGTTCAAACAAGCATGCAAAGAGGCTGCAATTTTTCAGATTTACCCCTTCAAGAGGTTAGTGAATATGAAGATATCTTCTTTGAAATCATCAAGGAAGATGGTCATACCATGGAACCCGAGCATGAGGCAAAAGAGAACAAGCCAATCAATGATGCATATCAAGGGGCTTCTGGTGATGAGCCAGCAGCAATTGATTTCTTGATGAGATACACCAACCTGAAGAACCAATAGGAGGCAAGCTTCCAAGAACAAATAGAGTACATATACGTTGGAAGCATGTTTGAATCTCCACTCGAGTACAAGCCAAATCAGGTGACAGGCAAGAGGAGTAGCAGGTCACCAGCTCTCCTTTTCATTTAGCTACTTGCCTGACACCATAAGTCTTCTTGCTAGGAAGGAGACGTTAGAAGCTTTCCCTTTGATCCAGGAGGGAATCAAAAATACCTGGTTATCTGTATATAGTAGTTTGCTTTCAATTTCTTTTCCTGCTTTTCCTAAGTGCAGTTGCACAGATAGTGTTTTTTAGCCTTGTGTGTTTCCCTTTGCGTGTGGGGTAAAGCTTTGTGATTGATTCTAAAATTTATTAGGGCTGTTGCTGATTTTAAAGTTATAGTCTGACCCCGTGCCCAATGGATTTTTAAGGCAACTGGCTTCTAAGCATAGAAAGCATGCTTCCCCTGGGAGGCACCAATCTGTTGACCATTTTTGCCCAACAGGGCAAAAAATTGGTCCCCTTCTTCCCCTGCTATTTAAGGCCAATTCATTTTTTGATTTTGCACAAGTCCAGGAGTTTCTACGGACTCTGCAGGTGAAATCCTTAGCAGATGAGAAATCAATTCAGAAAGTGTTGGGGTTTACAAGGCTCATTTGGGCCTTCATCTGAAGAAAATTTGCAAGGAAAGTTGGCATCTTTGAACCATTGAACCATCACTTCAGTTCATAGCCTTGGTTCAATCGGCTTTGATTCAAAGCTTTGGTTCAACGCAGAGTTCAATCGGCAAAGTCCAACATACTAGTTCAATGGTTTAATTCAATCGACAATTCAATCGGCCTTGCTTCAAGCCTGGGTTCAATCTTCAAGTTCATCGCTTCGGTTCAATAAAGGGTTCAACGCCTTGGTTCATTGGCAAAGTTCAAAGGCTTAGTTCAATCATGCTCAGCGCGCAACATTAATCCATTGAAATGATTTAATCGAATAGTTCAATGGATTGGTTCAACCATTTCAGTTCAAGTAGCAAATGGTTCAACTGCCTTTGGTCCAATTGGCTCGACGCACAGCGTTGAACCATTGAACCGGTTCAACGCTTTGGTTCAATGCGACTGGTTCAAAGGGTCAGTTCAACAAGCAGAAAAGCTCGAAGGAAATTGCCAATAATGGTGACATCTCGAAAGCCATCAACCTTAAGAAGGTGAACTAGCCATTGTTTTTCAAATAATGATGGGTGTGCAGGCATCAAATTTAAGCCAGCAAAAAGGTCGTTGATTTTTAAATGCCCAAGTGCCAACCATGAAAGGAGCCCAAGCAATGCAGTGACCCGTCTAGAGATAGCCCCGAGGGCCGAAGGAGCCAGAAGAGACAAGATAGGGAAAAGACAAAAGTGCTAAGCATGGAGCAGGCAGATAGTCCAAGTGGCGAAGGGAGGCATCGATTCAAGAAGTTATTTCATCAGATGACACAATGCCTATGAATTAACCATTAGAAGGCACGAATGGCCAACCGTGCGACCCTTTTTCTTCATTTCATATTTATGAGTAGAGAAACTGCATAGGTGCCTTCAATAAGCACTCTCGGTTAATGAGAAAACAATGCGGCCATGTCAAAAAATGCCTGAAGTCAAAGCCAAGGCTGACACAACATTTATGTTCAGGCAGCCTGCTCTTCCCAATGCTCGTAAGGCACATGGGTCACTTGTAAAAAGGGTGCCAAAAGGCCTCCTTTCTTCTCCTATATATTGAGGACTTGTCATTTTTGTAATCATCTTCCACATTTGTAAGGCGTAGCCCTAGCAAAATTTCACCTGAATCAATAAACGCATTTTTTACCTCTATCTTGGATATATATTTCTGAGTAAGTCTTGAGTGTTAGTTTGTGTTTAGTCATTATTTTTTGATGCTTTCACAGGTTCGACACCAACATATATGTTGTCTACAAGGTGCCATTTCTACAGTTGACAATGAGAGCTGTATTTAGAAGTGCATAAACAAAAGAAATTACTTACAGTGTGCATTTCACAGCACCTTGGTGAATCTCTGTTTTCTGTATTTTCTATTAGAGCCTCCCTATCGAGTTTCTTGCAGCCTGGTCCTTCTGCCAAGTTTGAAGTGTATGTATGTGTTTGTCTGATTTAAGTGTGAATGTGAGAAGGTCAACTTTATTTTGGTGCATCACCTCTTTAGAGTAGTTTGTTTTCCTGCAATCTTTCTCCCTTTTCATCCCCCCCATTATATATATGTGTGTGTGTGTGTGTGTGTTAGCACTTACTAAAACGAACATGATGCATCAAAGGGAGCTAGCCCTTATCTAGAGACTCTCCCCTCTAGCTTCGTCGATCCCACAGGCGAGAGGGGAGTTTCCATTGTTGCGTGTGGAAGGCAGGAGCTTAACCTTCTTGCCCCGGGTGCAATCCACTGCGTCAACATTAGATTAAATCAAATCATATCAACTTTTGTTTTAAGTCTAGCTTTTGATGCTACGTTTGGCCAAAAGTCTTAGTAGATCGTGTTTGTTTGAGCCTAGCCTTTAACTCTGCATTTGGATGAAAGCCCTAGCAACTCAACTTTTTATGTTCTTAGTTTAGACCTTGTTTGGAACACTTTAGCCTAGAATTTGACATACTGGTTTTTTTTCATTACTTGAAATTTTATGTGTATGACATTTAACGTTAGATATTTGACGCTAAACTATTTTATGCCAAGTTTTAGCACAAACCATTTTAGAGATACAGCTCCATTTTCAGACCACGTTGGAGATACAGCTCCACCTTTGACCAAGTTAGACCAAGTCTGAACCTTTTATCCTTTAGACATTATTTTTTGGAGTTTGTAGAACTCTAAGCTACACTTATGGTGGAGTCACATACAATCCAAATTATGATAAAATGGATGCACAAAATGGCTTTGATTTTTATGGCTTTATTCAAGACCCCTTTGATGATAACATGGTCTGTGAGACATAATTTTATCCACCTCACAAAAATCAAATCAGGACCAAAGTCAAGACCTCAACTGAAATGATATGGTTGACGAGGCATAATTGGGTAGAAACCTCTACAATGATAATATTGTTTGGGAAATAAATCCATACCCTCCTTATAATAATCAAAACAGGGAACATAGACAAGGACCAACTTACAATCCAACTCAAGACCCTGACTATGATGATATGGTTTATGAAGAAGACTTAGATGCTTTGGCTTATGTGAGTAATCAAACTCCATGATACCATACCATGTATATTCCAAGACCTCATCCTTTGGCTTGTGCGAGCAATCAAGTTCCACAGTGCCCACCTATTATCCAACCACTGGTCATTCTTCATCTAGTGCCTATCATTCCCCACTTTAGAAAACCCCAGCCAATCCAACCTAAATATCAACCAATCCAATCACAATCCCAACCAATTATTCAGTGTAAACCTCATCCAATCATTCAGCCTCAGTCTATCATTCAACCAACCCCAACCAATCAAATCAGTACCTAGGTAACTGAGCCAATCATTCGAAGACCAAGATGTGTTCAAAATTGGCATCTTCCAACTCATTACAAACCAAGGCTAAGAAAACCAACCAATCCAAGATGTTTTTGTTGAA
This sequence comes from Torreya grandis, assembly GCA_037957365.1. Classification (NCBI taxonomy): domain Eukaryota; kingdom Viridiplantae; phylum Streptophyta; class Pinopsida; order Cupressales; family Taxaceae; genus Torreya; species Torreya grandis. Next base: position 5,624,213 of record JARHVA010000141.1, read on the forward strand.
CCAACCATTTTTGATAAGTCAACATGTGATTAATCACCTATTGATCTTACACCTATTATTGAAGAGTCTCACTCTAATGAGCTGGTCTTTGTTGAGTCACTTCTTAAGTATTATAATTGCCTTTAGGCACATCATTACCTTGACTATATGCCTATTTTTTAAGAGCCTCCCTCTGACAAGCTAGTCTCTATAGAATTATCTCTTAACCTTTTTCCTATCGTTGAGGAGTCTCACTTTGATAAACCAATCTCTGTGGAGCCTGTTATGCCATCACAGAGTGTTACTTATCCAAAACCAAACATTCAACAAGACATCATTATAATAGAGTACCCATTTATTCTTGAACTAGTATTAGATTTAACATCAACATCAATTTTGACATCAGATTCAAAGTCCATTGAGTCAAAATCAGATTCAGAAAGAGAATACATTCGTGGTTGTTACAACATTGGTTACGCATGCCTTTTAGATCAATTTGAATACATTTGTGATCCTTCCATGGTTTTTGAGGATGAATACTTTAGCATCAACATAAGTTCTCCTAGTATCTTCTATGAGGATTGTGCAACCTTCCTTCATTCCATTATCATCCACCATTCCATTTCTTAATCAAACCTATCACTCAACATTTATCCATATTTACCATCCATGGTCGTACTTTCCTTTGTAGAGGCTACAAAGATACCTTATCTCGATGTTTGAAGGAATCAAAATCAACGACCAACAAAGATCACAACAAAATCATTTGCATCTGAATCTACAGCCAATTCTTGATAGAGAAGCTATTTAGACAAGGTGTGGGCTAGCAATTTACATGATTGACTATTTTGGTCGTACCATTTATTGATTAAGACATACATCTCCATATCATCAGGAACAATAGAATCAAAATCATATGTCATTTGCCATACCTAGGCCAAACTCACTCAAAAACCAACAACTATCATCAACCAAAAATATGTACCATGTTATTTTCATTTACCATTCCTTTTGCTATTATTGCATACCTAGCCAATCACTTTACCACTTGGGGGCAACCCTCTCAACATTTTTATTTATCATCCTACTAGTCTATCATTATCTTATCAATTATCCATCCAACCATTCTATTCATACTCGACCAAACATGTTTTGAATCTTATCAACCTAGCTTGTTTGACCTTGGTTCATCCGTTAGTTTCACGTTTCAGTATACATAATGAGATCAGTTTCAACAGTTATTTCAAGCATTTCAGACAGAGGCAGTATTTTGGAGTAGTATGATAGAAGTTTTGGCAGTTGCATCCTTTGTTTCTTATTCCCTTCTTATCAAGTTTATTTATGTGAGCATGATTATATTACCTATTGGGGAAAATCAATGTTCATTGATCTTGATACTAATTATATCGCCTGTTGGGACAAATTGGTATCATTGGTCTATCAGTTGTATCCTATTTATAATCGCCTATGGCCAAACTAGGGGCAACATTTGTTTATTGTGCCTTGACATATCACCTAGCCATTTTTATGTTGTATTATGCCATCATACCAATTGCACCTATTTTATTTGAATTGATTGCTACACTGGTTAGATTCATCCACTATGAGGTGAACTACTATGAACTAAAATCATTTTGGGACTATGTGGGTCACGTTTGATTCATGTTGAGGTCAGTTCAGTCCCTCTTCATCCACGCTCTCACTATTTTACGAGCATCATTTTAAGTTATAATGCTCTCACCATTTTGTGAGAATTATTTTAAGTTATAACATTCTCACCATTTTGCGAGCAACTTCAGCCATGTTCTCGTTGTTTACGAGCATCATTTCAAGTTATAACGCTCTCATCATTTTACAAGCTTGGACCATTTTAATGTTTCATCATTCTCATTTGAGTTGAGATGCTTCAAAAAAATTTAAAACATTTGAAAATCATTTTAAAAAACTAAAAAAACATTGACCACTTCTTTGCCTTAAGGATTCTGGGAACCCTCACTAAGTCACAAACAAATCACTTGTTCCTTAGTTTCCCCATCTTTTTGGGCCTTTTATCTTATACTATCACCATTTTGTGAGTTCATCCCTATTCTTCTATCACATCCATTATATTTGTTTTTCATCAATCATCATTTTCTTTCTATTTCTTGGGAGAACTACATTTGGCTTAAAGTTTTATTGGATCATCATATCTATGAAACTATGTAGGCAGTGTCCACTTGCCTAGTGCATATGGAGACAACTCAACCACCCCCTTCTTTTTCTTTTATTCCCCCATCTTGTTTATTTGTTCAGTTGTTTCTTAGTTTTTAGGGGTAATGTTCATCACGTTGTTTATAATAACATAGGGACTAACACTTGTTTGTTTCTTTGTTTATCTATTTTGTTTGTTTATTCGTTTGTGTGCTTGTTTGTTTGCTTTCAACACTATGGCCTTGATTCAGTCAATGTGTTCATTGGGTGATTTCTTACACATTATTCTTGAATCTATCTATATTCAAATGTCTACATTGTCATCATGGTTTTTATCATCAGTGCAATTATTTTCCATTGAATATCAAATATCAGGAGTCAATCCTTATGCATATTTTGGCCAAGCCCCCATGGTGTTCTATCTTGAAGCCCACCATCAAATGATACAACAAAAAACAACTTTGAGAGGTCTAAAACATCAATACAACATCACCATCTCCTTGGCACTAACATTAACAATGATCTCAATCCAATCCCAAACATAGTAATTACATAATGAAAGACTTTCAACCTTTGTTAGTTCGGATGAGCATCTTCCTACTAACAGGTTCTCCCAATTCATCTTTATCCTCTGTATCAAGTTATCAATCCTCAGCCATTAATCATATTTTTCATAATCAGGGTATAATGCATCAACATTGTACACTGTCCCACATGCATTCTTAATGATTATATCACTTGCTAGGGCAAATCATTGTATTATCACCAATTTCCTTTCTTGTTTGTATATCTTAACTAGGGTTGCTTCATCTTCTCAATGATTATATCGTCTGATAGGTCAAATCATTGTGTTATCATACCACGTTGCCACTATCAGGGAACAATGCTTATAACTACCTTTGGGCAAACCATTGTACACCATTCCACTTGCATTTCTCAATGATTTTTTCCAACTTTGGGTGAGTCATTGTGTTGTCACCCCCATCATCTTCATTTGTTTGGTCTCCTCATTTCACTTCTTTCTTTTGAGGGACCATTTGCCTACTCTTACCAACCGCTCCCTTGAGGGGGAAACTATAGTTCATCCATTGTTGTTGAGGTCATAAGCATAAAGAACATTTTTATTCTTTGAGAAGATGTTATTGTGTTTACATCTTACAATGCCTTCCCAAATAAGGGCAAACTATAGACACCTAAAATTGGCCACCAATGATTTCATACTTGATTTTAAAATAATTCTTACCAATCATCAAATATTTAACCTAAATTTTTTTATTGGTCTCAAATTTAGCCTTATAGCCTTGTATTAAATCAATTTATCCTACTAAATCAATTAAGCAAGACAAATACACACATTGGATTAATCAAAATCAAACAAATGACCAAATGCTTAAAAATAATTAATTGACTTGCACATCCTAATCAAAATCAATTAGCAAGTTAAATCAATTTTAAATCCTAATTAAATTCATCTTTGAGCAAATGAGCTAATAAATCAATTACAAAAAAGAGAAATTCAAATATCAAGAGCATCTTAGAACATTCTAGAAGCTACTCATTACTTTTGTGAATTATCTCAAATGAAAAATATCTAAAAATATATTTTAAGAATATGTCAAACTCAACCAAAATTAATAAATTCAATCATGGTTAGAATTAATCCATTCCAAGGGATTTGAAAGCCTATAAAAGCAAGTCTAGAGCTCTTCATTTAGGGAGCTCAATAAAAGTAGAGTTATAATACATGAATAGATTCATGAAGCTAAAAGGCTAGTGTTATAATGTTGAAATTGAGCCAAGCCATATCAATCAAGCCAATCCTTCAACAATGCTGCATAGAGGAGATGATGTTAGCCATATGTCATTGATGAAAACTTCTCATGCATAAACTGAGCAAGTCAAACGAAGAAATTATTTGAAACTCTCAAGAAAGGTAAAGATTGTTTTTCTTTGAATTTTAGTTGGATTTTCAATTGTTGTTTGTTCATTAAGCTCCCCCTAAGATCTAGGCTTAAAGATGTTAGTATGTTAGTGTTGATTTCATGGTTTTATGGACTAACACTTGATCTAACCTCCTCTCTTTGTCAAATTCCTTGATCACATCTTCTAGTTTTGTTAAAAAACAATCATATAAACTTATAGAAGAAGAGTGATTCAAGTAATCTGTATCGGGGCTATGCATGCTTCGCTAGAATTATAATAAAGCTTAAAATGGAATCAAAGGTATCTATGTCAGAAAAATGGATGCCTGGCTAGCAATAGAGTAATGCCAAGGCTTCCCTTATTATTTAGTTGTAAAATCTAAATTCAAAATGAAACTTACAATGTTTATTCAAATCTTTGTTTAAACTCTTAAAATAAGGGAAATTAAAAATTACAAAATCACACACATAGATCACAAGAATGAAAAGGGTTAGTATTTTGCATGGGGAAGTAGTAGTATTTTTCAGGGGCCTGGTTTACTTATTTCTTCCTTGTTAAAACTAAAATTCTGTTAGAATGCATCACTAAAATATTGGGTTTTAAAATACCTAGGAGTATTTTCCCACCAAGTGACCATTTATTCTACCTTAACACACATACACCACTACTTTTAAATTCAAATAGAGACCCACTATTGGTTAAATATTCGTATTTGAGGTCCTCTGAACCTTATAAGTCTTTGACATTGATTTTGATAGGTACAAGCTTAGGGTTGTTTCTTAAGTCTAAATCGCATTTCAAAGTTATGAGAATAAAGATCAATGTTGTGTATAAACCATATTCATGATCTTTATCTTTTACCTTTGATTTTCTTTTAATTCAAAAGCTTATGTACGTAACAGATTTTCAATTTAAAAACTAACTAGATTGACTTGTGTTTTAGTTTACTCTGTGCTTAGGTTTTATCTTGAATAAGTTATTATGTGTTCAAATTTTCCCAGTTTTCACCTTCAAAACACCTTTGAGCTCATCTAAACCTATCAAATGTCATAATTCACTAACTCAAAACCCAAGTGATGAGCACAAGCCACCTGAATAGTTATAAAAGTGAGGTCCATATATGTGTCATCATCCCACTCACCCAAATATGATGCCAATAGAGTTCATTGTATGATATCATTCTAGATAAGCAAAAAATCAAGAGCCATCTACATGTCATCATCTTGTTCACTTGAAGATGATGCCAACAAAGTTCACTATATGATCATTTCTGTCAAGCAAAAAAGTGAGATCCATCCACATGTCATCATGTCAGTCACCTAGAGATGAAGCTAATGGAGTTCATAGTATGATCGTTTCGAGCAAGCAAACATGTGAGAGTCATCCACATGTCATTATTACGCTAACCTATAGATGACTCAATGTACAATGATGACTTTTAAACTTCAGGTAATCAAATCATCGATATCCTACCACATGTCATCATCCCACTAACTTGGATATGGCTCAGTGTATAATAATGACTTTTAAACTCTGAGCAAGTAGATTATCAAGATCCTGCCACATGTCATCAACCCGCTAACCCATAGCTAGGAGAATAAATTACAACAAACTAGAGTCTAAATACAGACAAAGCAATGATATGTAACCATATGTATCTCAACCACACAAATAAATAAATAAGACATGAATGGCATGCTCAAAAGCATGAAAAAGGGACATCTACTATATTTAGTTGGTAAGGCACCCGAGAGTAGGAAAAAGAAGCCACATGGCAATAAAATCCACATAAATTAGCATTACAAAATCAAAATTCAAATAATAAATATAGATGAGGAATGGAGCGAAAATTGCTATTGCCATTAATTCACATAAATTGATGACTTAGTGCATTCAATTATCAAAGCTAAGGAATCTAAAGCAATATAATTTGATTTGCAATACTTGATTTGATCGCATTGCCTCCTAACTACCAAGTGTGAATTACGAATTTGAGTTCTACAACGGCCAAAAAAATTCAAGATTCTCAGATATTCCTATTTGAGTCTCAATGGCCTCATCATATCACATTCCTTATTCTGCATATTCAATTATTTGGCCAATCGAATATACATATACAACATTTGATTTAATGGTTTTCAATCATGATTTCAAACACTATTTGATAATTTAGGAGGAAGTCAATGTTGTGGAATTATATGAGGTGGAATACCAACTATATATTTTCACACAGTTATACAGAGATGACCTTTTGGCAATAAAGGCGGTCAACCTACACAATGTTGTAACAAAGCCAGAGTTAATGCCTTGCATTGACTTGCTATATGGTTGGTTTGTAAATGGGAAAATCTCTAGAAAAAGACTACATTTATGACTTAACCATACTCCTGTAGCCTACATAAGTGGAAATGCATTCAAAGGGTATTATAAGCTCCCTTTCCCAGATATGACATATGGGTAGGTCATGGTTAATTCATGGATACTTGAAAATAATATCCCTAACAAATTACAATAATGGGCTAGCAACCCAAGCACCTTTGTGATTCAAGTTCCAAATTCTTATGTTCCCATAGTCACCTTCAGACCAGGGGTAAGGATTGTTATGGTCCTATCAAACATAATATATGGCTTCCCAAGCATTTCTCATGGCAATGAGGTATGTGTTCCGTTATTGGATATCATCCTAATTTCTAATAAAATAATTGCCTTGGGGGAGATAATTGTCTTCAATTTGATCCATCAAATCACTTATCTAGGAAACTTACCAGATGGTAACTTCTACATGATGTCTTATTTGGTAGATGTTGTGACTGCAATAGTACATTCAACCTATGAGGAACCTTGACAACCATCTACAGAGTATCTAAAGAACAAGATTTTTGGCGAGTTCAATGTCCTCCATGTTCACAAGTTTATGAAGTAAATACAAAGGTTGACAGAGACATTTTACCTTATGGTGTACCAAACTATCTATGGGAAGAACATTCCTACATTATCAGATCCCATAAAGAGAACTATTCAAAGAATGGGTGGTTATTGGTTCTATCCTGAGTGTAACATAATCATGATAGAAGGCACCAAGATACACCCCCTATATTTACCGTGAATAATTCATGACAAAGTGGCTGAGCAAGAAATTGTCACTCAATTAGTTGACAATGTTGATGTTCATTTACAGAATGTTAAGGAAGCAGTTATACACCCAACTGCTCTCAACATTGGGCGAATGCAGTATACAAGGTGGGAACATTTTTAGTCTGTGGGGAAAATCAAGGTGCATTATGGATTGAAATGGGCACCATTTATACATTGGGATCTTAGGAAGAATGTTAGGGAACACATGAATAAATAAGAGAAGAAGGTGAAAATCAACTAGGGACACCAACCTTATCGTATGATATTGTATTCATGATTGTTGAATATGGTACCAAAGTTGTTGCAAGGATGCACATAGTAAACATGTCAATGATTGTAGCCCAACGGATCCAGTATGATCCTACAATTATTGAGGAAGATGCTGAGAGGATTTAATGAGAACCCTAGGTTTTTATACCTATCCATGGTCCCCCTCCTCAAACAAAGGCAAATATATATGAACAAGTCAGCCCATCTGGGGAATTAAATGTTGAAGATAGAGTTGAGGTTGCCTAAGGGTCCCTGCACATTCAATGGATACTACCTCTCCTCAACATACAACTATCATAAAGGGATCTGCAAGTCTTAGTGGAACAACTATGTTATTTTTTATGTTACCTCTGCCTCCACTAACCATAGTGCAATAAGTCTTCTTGTTTTCCTTTCTCAAGGTCCTATTATTTCTCCTCCTAGACAACCATCTTCACCTCCCATGATTCCCATAGTGGTCACTACCATTCCCACTTCCTTACCACCTATTACCACTATAACCCCATCATCTCCCACTCCACCTTCCATAGGGCAAACCCTTGTTACTACTAAGCCACCTATTACTTATAAGGAAAATCCCAAAACCCTTCCAATTTCACCTCAGAAAGTGAAAATAGAGGAGAAACCTATAAAAGGTCTAGAGAAGAAAAGGATAAAAGGAGGGGCCAATAGATATCACCCATTTAAGTATATGATAGATATGAAAAGGACAAGAGATGGGCAACTCAATAATAATTTGTGTCCAAAATAGACAATGAAGAAATAAAATCATTTGGGGAGACAATGAAGGAGGATGAAGAAGATGAGTGGATGACATAAGAAGAGACTCAATCTAGAGAGATTGAGGTACTAGGGGAATATGAGGAAGATAATCAGGGAAAAGTTAGTTCAGTGGCCACCAAGTTGTTATTGGACAAAGAAGGAGATATGGAAGGTGAGGCAGAGTCAAAAATTGTAAGCCTAAGTACATAGTATATCATTAACCCCACCCCCATACTCTCCATCTCAAACTACCATGGTGACAACTGCAATAACAACCACCCATAGATTAAGTAGACAAGTTCCCCATTCTTAGGTAGCTTCTTCAATTGCTACTACTATAATTGATGCAATAAGAACTACTCATTCTTTGATTTCTTTAAGCCCAAAAAATGAGCCTCAGGCAACCACAATGCCAATTTTTCCAACTACAATCCATTTTCCTATGATTTGGGCTTTCTCCCCCCAACCAACCTACTAGGAGCCCTCCTACTATGACTATTACCAATAGGATTGCGTACACATCGGTTACCAATTACATATAAAATCTACTTGGTACCCCAATGACATACTCATTCTTTAGTGAAGCTGGTCCCCAATCCCCTGAGACATCAAGGAAAGTGCACTTTGAAAGTCTGGTATCTACCTTCATTTTTCACACACATGCCATAATTCCTAGGTTATCTACACACTTGGGTATGCCCATTGGCCAAGATGCCCAGATAAAGTCCCCTACAATTTTAGTACACAAGGCAATTGGGAAGACCAGATATATCATTGATACACTAGCACATAAAAAAGTCATTGGATAGAAGAAGGCCATACCTCTTTTCCCTAAATTGGGGACACTTTCCCCTAAAACAATGCATTCTCCAATGCAATCTCCTTCTTCTACTCCTACAACCACAGAGCAAGCTGAATTGATTGTCCCCTTGTGGATTCAACAACTATAACAATAAGGGGCAGGTAGACAAGACCTAGTGATTGTTAAGAAACCAATGGTCAAGTTTTATTTTGATAGACAAACAAACACCTTGAGGAAGGTCAAGAGGAAGATTGTGGTTGTAGAGGGAGAACACGTCGAATTAAAATGAAGAGAAGATATATTTTCTTTGACAAAAAAGAGAAAAACAAACCCCTCTGACCTAAATCAATGTATGGAAGATCCCTATAGTTTTGTAGATGCTACTAGGGGCGTACTAAAGTAGATATTCAAAAGCTATTATCAGTATGTACAAGGGTCACAAGAGAGGATCACTATTTTAGCTCCAAAATAAATTATTTACAATGTACAAGGTGCAACTAAAATGTTGTATGACATTATTCAATTAACAAGGTCTACAAAGGCCACATCCCAGCCTAGATGGGGGGATATACTACAATTTTTAATAAGATGAAGGATATGGATGGTAAGATCCACTTCCTGAGCTAGGAAATAAGAAATAAGGCATACACCCATCTAAACTTAATAACAACACCAAGGGTTGCATGGGCCTAGAATTACTTGGCTATTAAGAGGGATAGCTTACTTGACTAGCATCAAGAGATCCAAACTTTAGTGCGGTAATTTACAAGTCAAGAAAGAGAGGCGGTCTCTATTTTGAAGGATATGAGGGTCACTAATGTGAGCACTCTTCTTTGGCAGTTATTTCCTAAGCCCATTTTTGAGAACCTCATCCAAGCTGTATTGGATAAATTTTGAACAAAAAATGAGGGAACAGTTTATAGAATTAATGAAAATATCATGTAATTAGCGAATTTTGCTAGAGACAAGGTTATAGGGACAAAGACACCCTACGTGGAGGTTAGAGTTGCATTAACCACACACATGAAGTTGATGGAAAGGATTCCACAGTCATTAAAAAGGTATTTGCTTGATTTTGAAACTATCAATATTGACTTTTAAGCTAACCATGCCTTAATTCACAAATGAAGGCGAAAAAGCAATCGAGTTCAGTAGTAAGGGTACAACTAGCACCTCCTAATAGCACTTAGTCTCAATCCCTAAAGTATACATTAGTACAAACACAAACGAGTCTAGCTTATGTGCCACTTCCCATATTCACTAGCATAACTAAATTGGTGTCAACTTCTGTCACAACTCTAGCTAACATATCCACAACAATAGTGCCCACTCAAGTTATAACTCAAGTTACAACTGTAGCCTCGACAACTTTAGCAAGCATGTAAATTCCACCTTCGAGTGCTGCCACATCATAGGTAACTTTTGATATGGGTGCATGTTGTAGCTATAATGAAAGTCTATTTTGGACTTTGTTATTTTCTATAATTCTTTTGGTAAAAGGTATTATTTATAATCACATTGTAAACATGCATGAATTTTGACATACATTATATTATTAGATAGTGTAAATTTAGATTTTGCTTGAGAGACGAGGCTTCCCCATCCCAAACTTATATATACTTGTATCCTTTTGATTCCAAAGAGAGGAGAATTTTGGCTATTAAGATTAATAGGAAATTCTGAGGATTGTTCTGCAATTGGTTTTGATGTGTAAACCTTGTTCTTCTCTAAATTTATGAGTTTCTTAAGAAGTTATATTTATATCATATCTTAGACTTTTGGTTGTGTATGAATGTTCTTTTGATACAATTATTCATATTTTTTAGTAGTTGATTTGAATGCTTTTGTGTAATAATCATAATCTCTCTTTATAGATGTGTTATTGCAATCTTACAATCGTAACAACTTTTGATTATATATACTAGAGTTCATTACATCCTTGTTCTCTTGGACTCTTAACTATGTTTGACTGTTTGTGTGCTAACAGTAACTTGAAACAAGCATTGGTTCTTGATTTTTTGTCCAACCCTTAGTTCAAGATCTAAGTTAGAAAGGTTTCATCTTGTTTAATTTACAAACCTTCTTCTCTGCCTTGTCTTTTTTTCAGTTTCTTTTGATCCTACCCACTTTAGGTTAGACCCATCATCAATCCACCCATCTCAAGTAGATCTAGGCTTATGTCATATCCAAATTATCTGAGGTAAACAACTGCTCTACTCACCGCTATTCCATTAATAGATTGTTTACAAAACTCAATACCTCACAACTCGTGCCTTGGAGTGAATATTTTTCAATGATCCTAAAACGTTGGAGGCTACCTCGTAAGGTTCCTTGGTGTGCATAAAATCCACACCAACATGCCTCAAATCAGAAAATACAAATAGTAAACCCCCACTAGATTTTTGCAAACTTTTTGAAAATTTAAATAAATCAGAAAAAATCCTCAAAATGTAGTCTATAAAGCAAATTTATGAAAAACCTTAAATCAATAATAACTCACTCAAAATGGATCCCCAATCCCTAATTTTTTGTTTGAAAGGTCCTTGAAAGATCCTCTAACTCTTGTAAAAAAATTATAGATAAATTTACTACAAATTACAAAATATAAGCAATTCTCTAACATTAGGGTTTTGCTCACTCAATGACCCAAATTGATGCTCTAATACCACTTGTAATGAAATTACTTTGCCAATAAAATATAATAACAATAGTAGATCACAATATGACTAAAATAAATTAGAATATATGAGCAAATGACAAGCCCCTTCAAGGGGAAAATCTCCACAACCTTACAATAAGAATATAATTCATAATATGATGCTCAAGTATTAATCACTACCTCTTATTTATAGTCTACTTAGGCTATGGTTACTCAGTCTACACTAACTAACCAAATGAGATCATAAAGAAATGAAATATGATAAAGAAGGGTTGTGTAAGCCACAAGTCAGTGACATAAATCCCAATACATGCTATAAGCTAAGGGCATAACATAGTTACACTTTAGACATGTCTAGAGCGTAAATGCATGTTCTGAATAAGTAGGATAGAATGGGAGGGAATTCCAAAAGAGAGAAGGCGACAACTTTGAGGTGTTGGGAGAAGGTGCAAGAACCACCAAAAGTTGATAAATGTGGCAATAATGTCCAATTTAAACCAAAGAATCGACAAATACACAAGCATCCTAAAAACATGCAATTTATTGACTAATAAATGCTTAGGGGCCATTTTTAGGTGTCCACAATAAGAAAGACAAGGACATAAACAAATAGTTAAAAACAATTGACTAAGTTTAACTAAACTACGATTTGAGTTGTAGGGCACATACACAAAAGTGCAACCACATGCCTAGTTGAGACATTTAAAAAAAACATTAATTGATGATTATACTAAAACCCAAAAGAAACATATGAGAAACATAATCATGTCCCAACATGGTCCCTATTGTTTCTTATAAATGCAACTTTAAAATCTTCATTACGAGAGATTAAATTTGATAATCTTATGAATGTATTTGAATTTTTTAACTGTAAAATATAATTGATTTTTTTGACAGAAAGTATCAAATGGAAGGTGAAATTTTGGACAGATTGTCAAAAACTCTAAAAGATTCTAATAAATATATAAATTCTTGTGAAAGCCTTAAAATTAATATCTAATTAGAATTACTCATGAAAGCTTTCAACTTAACATTAAAAATACACATTTAATTGTAATTGGGTTAATCCCACATTGGTCATAATTGTGAGATGAGGCCAATGACATGTGGGTGAGTTGGTAAAGTGGATTGGTTTTTTAAGTCCTACCCAAGTTCAAATCTCACTAAGGCATATGAGTTTGAATGTCGTTGTTGGTAGTATTCTCGAGGCCAGTTGTGGCCATTGGTGATATTCTCAACCCAATTGGCTATCTAGTATCTAGAACACATGTGGTAGATAATCACTTAGGGATCTAGGCCCCCAATTATGTCCTAACCCGGTTCATAGCTTTGGTCAAAAGCAATTACCAATTAAAAAATTGTGAGACGAGGATGACTTATTAGGTACCACACTTACCAAGGAAAAAGAAGCTAGAGGGTGAGAAGCCCAAAATGATGATATTATATTGACCATTACTCCCCCTACTAACAAATGCAAGCAGGTCACACTAAAATTAATATCTAATTACACAGGAGGCATTTTTATTGGGGTGCCAACCCCAAAGATTCATCTCACATAAGATAAAATGTTGAGATGTGAATCTTTAGGGCCACCATTTTGAAATCTTTGGGTGTGAAGTGGTAAATGTTTCTGCTAAAACAATGGGCAGTGAGTGCCATAAATGAAAGTCCCAATGTATCAAACAAAGATCCAACATGCTAATCTGAGGGGCAAATCGATGGTGAATCTAAGTGGCAAATATGGATTCAAAATAAAAATCTTGGCAAATGATATCACATCTGCACTACCAATAGCATGTTAGAATCGTCTACAAATGAGACATCCAAGATCGAATACTGGTGATGCAAACACACAACTTTGTTGAAACAAGAAATCATAATGAGAGTAAAAACTATAATAGCATGTATTAGGGAAGAAGGTTGTTATACAAAGCTTACAAAAAGCCTGTTGGCACACACCCAAGCTCAAAGGCTTAACGGGCTCTCTGGTGCAACAATAGATGGCCTAGAAGCTATACAACCTACTAAACTCTACACTAGACAAACTGCTATACTACAATACACCACACAATCCACTTCGTTAGAATACAAAAGAGTGTACTCAAGACTTAAAACAATAAAAGAAAAATGATGTTCATTTACTAGCTCTGCTCTGATACCATATTAGAGTGCTCAATGCACTCACTCGAGATCTCTCCAAGAGCTCATTACCATAGCCATGACATTAATGCATTGCTCAATAGACACAAAACAAACTATCTATTACTTCATGAACATATTACAATGCATAAGACTTAGAACTCCATCTCTCCCTCTCTCAGTTATTCTACACCTTACCCTTGTATTTATAATAGTTGAGGGTAGGTGAGAGGAACATATTTGGCAATGTGAAACTAACTAGTTGCCAAATGAATAGTACTACCATGTGCACAAATCCATACTTACCTTGTGCATAATTGTCAACAATCAAACCTAACATGTTGTCTAGATAATTAAATGTGTGGGTGTGCAAGTTTAAACCACACATGAGTCTAACCAACCTAGGTTAAGCAACCTTGGTTAGTACCCAAGTTACATAAGTTAATCTCAAGTTACTATTAACATGAATTATTTAATCTAACAGGTAGTGTGTCTCATATATCTTCTACTCCTCATAAGCCTTCCTCTGTAGTTTTTTTCTAATGTATTCTATATTTTTTCTACCATGCTCTCACCCTGAGGTGCATCCTTTGTGAGGCCTTCATTGGTGAATCGGGGTTTAGTCATGTGGAGATGAGCTAGAAGATACAAATTGATCATGTGAATTAAGTGAGAGGCGAGGGAGAGAGGGTTAGAATCAACAACCCTCGTATGATCTGATAAACTACAATTAACATCACAAACAAGCTAAAATTAAATAAAATACATAAAAGGAATAGTATGCATTTTGCAAAAAAAGTTGACCTTTATTGGTTTATTTTTGAAATAAATGAATATATGGAAAACCAAATATATAAAATAATGTTCGTTGTTTTTTAAATAGTGTTTTTTCACAGCCAAACCCAACTACAAAAATATTTACCAGCAAGCAACACACCAATCACATTAGTTCATTCTCAAAACTTAAATACATGGATTAACATATTACATAATGTATTCCATTGTCTCATCATCGTCTACTTCTTCAATTCTCATTTTCTTAATAACTTGAGATGCATCTGATTTTACCATATTACCAGGAATTTGTATCAAGATGTCTGATGTTATCCCAGTATTTGAGTTAATATAGAAAAGTTCTCATCAATTTCTCTACTGATCAACATTTGAGATAGGAGTGTCACAACTTTCCTTTATAGGCACCGTTGGTTCACCTCGACATCTAGTTTGCATGCTCATCCACATTATCTCTATCTCTTTCACAATTGACTATAATTTATATTGAAATGAGTATGTTATTGATCCATGTTAATATATAAAGATAAAAACATTGTAATTTTGAGTGTAATTTTTATTAAAATATTAATAATAGTTTGATATATAATTATATATAATATAATAATATATTATAAAATATAACATATTAATAGTACATATAAACATATAAAAGTTTTGTGAAGCGAACAAGTGTAATTTGGTAGTCGTACCTCACTCAAAACCCATCACCACCGACCCCATCTCACCTTTTTGTGCACAAAGCATTAAGAAAAAATAACTTCATATTTTTGGTGGAGGTGACAATATAAAATGAGGTTATGTCTTCCTTGTTATGATGTGCTAATGTGATGTGTGAGGAGGTGAGTCAGGTGGTGATGGTGAGGGGAAATGATATCCTACACCAGACTCGGGTTTAGGGCAGCAGTTGGATTTACATGACATGGACCCATTGTAAAGGGGTACATAGCTTGTAGCATGGCAGGTTTTTTGATTAGATGTTTGCTATTGTTAAGGGTAGACGAGGACAACATGACGCTGATTCAATTGTGAGAAGGCTACACATCCAATGTCTGACTCAAATTAGCATTGCAATGCCACTAATGTGGAGACAAGACATTGAGGTTTCAAAGTCTATATTCTAGCTTATGTTCGTCTATGCTGCGAATATATTAACACCTAAAGAAATTACATCAGGTTTAAGAACATACAAAAACACCATACACATACCCATGGAATAAAGGGGAAGGCCATACAAAACTTGCAAGTATTGAAATATTTTAATGTAAGTTGGGCAGTGATTATGAGGGGCAATGACAAGGTATTTTAGGTGATATCATACACTATAGGGCCCATATCATACACATGCCCCAACTTCAAGATAGTTGTTGTATTTACATGACCTACACCATTACAAAAGGGTTTGTAGCTTACAAGGTGGTGGCATCTTTTATTGACTATTTTTATTTAATTATGGAAGGATTCAACATTCGATGTGTGGATAGAACCAACAATGCAATGCCATTGATGTGGGGGCAATACATTGAGGTTATGAATTCTATCTTGTTGCTTTTGTTGTGATTGAAGTAAGCGAATCTTTTGAAAAGTGCATGCCACTTGGGTGCATAAGGGGGCATCATTGGTGATACAATGCGAATGCCGTGGTAGACAAAAGGGCCATGTAAAATGACAAAGGATGGAGTAAGGACTATCTAAAGATGATCTCCCCATATTCTCCAAACATCTTGTTGGTCAAGCATCTTTCTATAAGCATTCCTCTCTTTTTGCTTTTTCCCGTTCTCCACTTCCTCTAGGTTTTCATTTGTAGGTTTCCTAAAAACAGTTCAATGCCATGACACCTACTTGGTATCATAAAACAGGGTTTTAAATTTTAAGAAATACCCTTGCAATATATATTTATGGAGTGATGCACATTGCATACTGTACTTATGGAGTTTAGATCTCTAACAAGGTGCACCTTGTTCGAGTGCAATCCTATGTCTATAGATCAACACACTTAGCTTCAGGTATGAGTTTGATATTTTATTAGTCTTTTCTCACTAAAAAATGAGGACAAACATTTCAATTAAAGGAGAGTTTCTTGAAGTGTTATCAAAATACATGTATATTAGTTTAGATTTTTACAACAAACTTAATCGGGATACATGTAAAATGAAAATAATACAAGGTGGATGGAGAGGTCTTTATGCCCTTCAAAATAGATGCAAGAATGCTGAGTTATGGGATTAGAAGACCACCAGGATTTTATTGGGTTGCTTGTCATGCCGATGATGTTGTATGGTTATGAATTATGGGCTAGTGGCACGTCGAGTTTGAAGTGGCGATAGACACAAAAGTGATCCACAAATATTTAATCACAAATAACTTCATAATCAAGGGTTTAGTTACCTACATAACGATCTTTGCATAAACATACACTTTCCCAAGATTCACCTCATGATTTTGGAGATTCGCATCTTGGCTGGCCATAAATTTAAAAGTTAGTTTTTAGGGAGGACAGTTTCCATGATATTTCTGCTGAGTATAAAAACATATTTTATTTATTTCTTTCCTATTTAAAAACTTTACAAAATTTGTAACTTACAACTGTCACCATTATTTATAGTCACCACTACAATTTTTAGTGGAATTCCTTGCACCAAAACAACTACTAATATAAATTCTCTTTAATGCTTCTTTCTTCTAACATAAATTATACACTAAAATTAATATATAATATAGAGATTCTTTTTAATGATCCTTTCTTCTAACATAAATTACACTGCATGTTGAATAAATAACCGTCATAAAAAAAATTCAGTATACGTAGGGTCTATCGTCAAATTTAATCCCTACTCGTTACGATTCTAGGGTTTGGTATGCGTTTAGGGTTTTAACAACATATAATTATTGAGGCTTTCTAAAATCATTTAGGGTTTGTCGCAGACGCAGAACCCCTCTCTCTTTTGTTTGCAGGTTCAGGAGCTGGAAGGACTACAGATCAAGGTGCGCCTTAAATCTGTCAATGCTTAATGATGTAGCCATTGTTTTTCTCGGATGGATATACAAACCGTGTTTTTTTGTTTATGTTTGTCTTGTTTTACTGTATGAAAGAAGGATGACAACAATATCAGGGCAGCTGATATGGGAGATCGTGAAGAGGAACAACTGTTTCCTTGTCAAGCAGAACGGCAATGGCTCTGCTAAGGTTCAGTTTAGCAGCGAACCTAACAATCTTTACAATTTGAACTCATACAAGTTCTCAGGTATTTATACGCAAAGTTACCTGTGTTTTCTTTCCTTTGGTTTTATGGTTTTTTGGGATAAGTACAGAAAAAATTATGATTCAGTCTGAAAACGATCCTTTTCCTTTTTTCTCGGCCGCTTATGGCAATCATCGAGAAGTGTCCATTCTGTTTATTCTTCTGTTAGAGTTTTTATTAGATTGGGTTTTTTGTCACAAATCTAGGATCAATTATTATTTACTTTTTGAATAACCTGTTCATTGAAAGTTTTTTGTTTTTAATTTTCTCTTCGATTTTTTTAATTTGCTAACTCGTGGGAGTGTGAGGTTAAAGCGATTTGCAGAATCTAACCCTATTTTTTTAGAATTGCTTATACCTCCATTTCGAATTGCTTAGATGTTATGATAGCGGGCATCTGTTTGGCTTCCGATTTCTTTATTCTGTTTGGGTTTTGCTGCTTTTCTTGCTAAATTGTGGGTTAGGTTTTTGGCATTCTTTGATACAGTTTGTAAGCTTGGGCCACTTTTTTTAATAACTAAATTTGGGTCAGGCTTCAATGTACCCTCTTTTGAATTTTCGAGTTCTGCATTGTGGTGTAACTGGTTTAACTATGGCTTAGATGCTATGCTATAATTGAGTGTCATCCCCTCCATCTGACATTGTCCGATAAACACTCTGCTGTATGTTATGCAGATTCAAAGCTTAACATGTTTTTATTTCTTGGAACTCTGATGTGAAATGTCTTTTATATATCTAATTTCAAAGCTTAACATACTTTCATAATATGTTTTTTTTGGATTTCAATGCTTCACATGCTTGCTTATCATGTTTGCTAGTCTCAACCGGAGAATCTGCCATGGCCCTGATATGTTGTTGAAGCTCAAAATTATCCCATCATACAAGTTGAAATGGAACTGATTAAGCCTTTTTCCAATATACGTTAACTGCAATCTTCCCATATGTCTGCAAGGCTTATGGTGTGGAGCAGAATTGACTTTACGACAACCTTTTAGGAGAACTCCCTACTATCATTTCACACAATCCCACGGAGTTTTGAAAGGGTAAGCCACCATTGTTCAGTATATGTAGGCCTTTTCCACCTGTTTAGAGCTTATTATTGATGTTAATAGAATATTAGTACTTCACAGGCCTACATTTAACCTTTGGACAATCCTTTCAGACATTTGGTTTTCATCTGTATGCTATTTCAGCCTATTATGCTAATAGATTGCATTACTTGTTAAAGTGTAAAGGTTGAAAGTTGTATGCAAGTAGTAATGAAGGGAATTGGTATCTAGTAATCATTATCAACAGGTAACCCATTTATTGCTGTTTATTTTTTGAAAAATCCAGAATCAAATCATATATTGTCTTGATCTTCTCTCCCATTTTGTACTACTACTGCAGCCAAGAGAAGTCAAAAGGCTTGTATTTAATTTTCTGATGCATCTGCTGAAACTTTCCATTTGCTGTTGTCAATATTGATCTCTTTGCTTCGTAGGATGAGTCATGTGCCATTGCATCAAAGGAGATCATGCCCTACGTATCCTACTAGAAATGTTCAATAGCTTTATCATTTGAAGAATTTCCCAGATGGAAAATGGAAAGCCTTTTTTAATTCTCTCTGATTTAATCTAGTCTGTTATTCTTGGTAGGTTTGGCAAACAAGAAAACTGTTTCTATTACACCTGGTGGTGAAGATTTGGCAGTTAGTCTTGCAACTACTAAAACAAAGAAGCAGCACCAGCCTGCAAATTATGTCAATAGGTCCATTTTAAAGAAAGAATTCCAGAAAATGGCCAAAGCTGTTGTTAACCAGGTACTTCCTATTGAGCTCGGTAGATTTTTATTTTATTAATTTAGAGATTTATTTATGTTTCCTTGTCAATCAGATTATGAAAATTCAAGTTAGTATAGCGATGAAACACAATGTTTTAACTTTTAACAGTAAAGTACTTGGTTAAGCATATTTATGTTTTAAGCTGCGCACTGTTATTTGTTAAAATACAAGATTTATCCAAAGCCATAATTCTCACACTTATTTAAAATGTTTGTTAAGCTGTCTAGACACAAGTGTCAGAATTGTGGCTTTGGATGAATACATATATTAACATTTTGTAGGATTAGATATTTATATTGCTATCTGACAGTATTTAATCAATATGACCCTTTTGTTAAGAGGGCTATATTTTTACAACTGAATGGTTCTACGTGCTGCCTGTCATTTGAGATGTTATTTGGATTAGAATTACTAAGATAATTGATATGGCTCTTTTGCTATATGTAGAGAATGATAAGCTAATAGGGGATATGCAAGATTGACAAGGCAAGAAAACTTTGTTTTTATCACATAATTTAGAGCTTCATGTGTTTCTGATGGGAGGTTGCTCCAAGAGTCTTAATGTTTGTCTTACTTAAGTGTCCATCAATGTTTTGTTGACTTTTGTTATTTGGCTCACTTACGGAAAAATTTCACTCTTTCCTTACCTATTGGTTGCAAGTGATGGGTGATTCAGTATCCGTGTTTGGTGTTAAATTTTGAATCATACAAGTGGGCATTGATTTATGCTTTCAATTGTTACAGAAGCTTTTTGGACTAGTTTGAAATTTGTGGTGGTGGATTTAGATTTCTTGTCACCTTCTAATGGCTTCAGTATTCAATCCCTAGATTGCTAGAGTACTAGGTGATAAATAGTTTGTGAATGTTACGGGATATATACTAGATAGCTATTGCAATAAATGCCTCTATAACTGGGTGTAAATGAATGAAATGCCTAAATTTAACTTGTTACATTGTTTGTGCTTTCCATTCTTGGCTTGCTATTGCACAACAATAATGTTGAAGTGACACAATAATTCTAAAACACACAAGTTGTGCTATAACGTTTAATTGTAATGCCTTTGTAAAGACACTTTATATTTCCATTTTTTCCCCTTTCTGTTGTGTGCTAGGGGATTTCAGTTCTATATTAACTGTTTGTATGATTTTAGCTGCTTCAAAATGTATAAACTCGTTGTTTGGTTAGTGACTGGTCTGACATGGACATTGGGATTGAGAGATTTCATAAATGCCCTTGACTTTGCCTGAGTTGATTTATTTTTGGTTTTATATCTTACTGGTTTACTGTGCAAATAATTTATTATGGTAAACTTGATAAAAAGTTTCAAATGCTCTGTTAGGGTTCTCAGTCCAATATATCGTTGGCAAAATTTTAGCTATGCCATAATGCTTAAACATAGTGTCTTGTGAGTGGCTGATCTGACTTAGACATTGATATTTGGGATTGTTGGACTTACTAGATGTTCTATACTATGTCTGAGTTGATCTATGAGTTTTATGTCTCTGTTGATTTCTTGTGTAAATAACTTATCATGGTAACTTTGGTAAAGTCTCAAGTGCTCTGCTACGTGTCTCAGTTCTAATAAATTGTTAGTAAAATTTTAGGCACTTTAAAATGTAGAAGCTCAGTGTCTGTTGAGTGACCGATCTGTAACCATGTCTCAGATGATCTATGAATGGTTTTATATCTAATGGATCTCATAAAGTTAAATTGTACTATTCTCCAAAATTTTATGCTACAGTAGTTGTTAATTGTTAATATGGGATAACGCCATGCACTTGTATTGATGTATTATGTGATTGCTCTGTCTACTGGATCTTTGCTTTTTTGTCATCTAACTATGTTGTAAATTGAGAGTCAATTTCTTATTTTTAAGATGAATACATACTATTTTGATATGGAGTATCTGCATTTGTAACTGTGGAGTTTCTGCACAGTTTTTTGATTTGTACTTCCGTAATCTGACTTTTGATATTAACTGATTCATAGGTTGCTGATAATTATTATCGCCCTGATTTAAAGAGACCAGCTCTTGCAAGGCTTAGTGCTGTGCACAAAAGTCTGAGTGTGGCAAAATCTGGTGGGAAGAAGAAATCCAAGAAATCCAGGATAAACAAGAAAGCATTTAGGAAGTGAAGCAGTTGCATGATATGACTCATGAATTTAGAAGCGACGTAACTTCTTGTTTTGAGTTTTACATCAATTGTTTTGTAGCAATATGTCCAAGTGATTTTTAAGGAGAGTTTCACCTCGAGAATATTGCATTTGGGAGCATTGATTTTTTTTGGTAGTCAGACATGACTTTATGACAATTTCTATTTGAGATCATATGGGCTGAATTTAGGGAAAGGCTTATTTGAGTTAATATGTTGAGTTTAGTAAAGCATTTTATAACTGAGGTGTGTTACCATCTTGAAGACTGAAGTTATTTTTTGATAGCTTTAAGTTTGCATATGACACATTTAGAATTTGTTAAGTAAACTTATAATTAAGGAAATTGTTGATAAATTAAGGCTGCTGGTTTTTTGGAAATTTAGTAATTGATGACATTTGGATGTGAAAATTGGTTTTAGCTTTACCTTGAAATGCTCTTTTTGTATTTTGTATGGTAGTTTTTAGAATTTTTATTTAAAGTGAGATTTGTCAGGAGATTTTCCCAAAGCTGTTACAGGGTTCATATTTTCAAGCAGATGGTGTGATTTGAGTGGCAATAACTTCAATGCAGGAAACTTTGAGGAGAGTTTAAATTGTGTAGGCTGGCTCAAAACAGGCAGGAATAAAAAATATTTTACTTCGAAGCTCTGGCTTGCATACAACTTGTATAATGCCTAATTTTGTTCTGATCTCTTTTCCATCTTAATCTGCTTTACATTGTGCATCTTATCTTTCATTCTCTTAATTTATAAACCCCACTTATTCCATTCAGATCTCTTTTATATATAAAAATCCATTTGAGTTTGTCCAAGAATAGAGTGCATGTTGCGCATCTTATTTTTTTTAAAATTAATGCAGAAACCAAGTCAGGAAATCAAGTCCTGTAAACATGATTAATCATTATTGGCTGCGGGAATCTTGTTATTGATGTTGTATTCGAGTCTTGGAAGGATTTGTTATGACTAGCTTTCAACTCCGGATGAAGTGGTGGTTTGAAGATTAGACTTGAATTCTGTTGCTTTTGCCAGGTGTTTTTCACCGAAGTGTCAATGCGAATCTCTGTGATTCTGGGTAGGTGGAAAACCAACTTAAGTGTTTTATCGTTTAGTGGGTTAACTATTATTATGTCGTCTCTGAATGAGCAAATAAGCATTATGAACATCTATAATATTTATACTCTTAATGGAGGTTGTTTCAAATTTGAAGCGACTGCAGCGTGAAGCTTGTAGGGAGTTCTTTCATTTATCAACGTTGATAATATGCGTTGTTAGTTGTGCGAGGGGATTCTCTAATAATTGAAGGGGAGAAACTCATTTTTCTGTTCCTCTGATCACTCTAAATGTTGATATTATGTGTTACCAGTCATGGAAGGGGATTCTTTAATAATTCGAGGGGAGGAACTCCCAACTTCTTTCGATGATATCTTCTAAATGCTGATATTGTGTTGTGAAAGCTGATATTGTGTGTTGTCAGTCGTGTGGGGACTCTCTAACAATTGGATGGGAGGGGCTTACAATTTTCTATTCCAGGCTAATTTTTAAAGTAATTTTGATAATAATTTTGTGAAGTTAGTCATGCAAAAAGATTCTGTAGAAGTTGGAGGGGAGGAGCTCACAATTTTCTGATCCAGGGTAACTCCTGAAGTAAATTGTGATAATAAATTAGTGAAAGAGTTAAATCTTTAATCATTGCAAATATTTTAAAGATTAGGGAAAATTGTTTTGAACTTGCTATTGTTCTCATTAGTAACAGTTTGTAAGCAGGTAATTGGAGTAATCTCTTGTATTAAGTTATATAACTAGCAGTTTGAAGGGTAGGATCTCTCAATTTTCTGATCCATGATAACTTTTAAAGTAAATTTTGATTATATATACGTGAAGAATTTGAAAGATCAAGTTTGGAGTTGTCATCACAAAATTTCAAGGAATATAATGCTTTGTGATTTGACATACTCTTGATGTCAAATTGGACAAATATTTTGAAGATATAGAATTTTTTTTTTTGACATTGTTATTGTTTTCACTAGATAATTGTAGTGGTCTCTTGTATTAAGTTATTTAACTAGCACTTGTCCCAAAGTTGCAAGTTACAATGGTAGGGGTAGGGGTGTTGATTTTTTTTGGTGAAGTGGTATTTTGTGAAGTCAAGGGGTGTAAATTCACAGTTCTATTGAACCTCACACACTGATGATATAAAATGAGGCGTGTTCTTTTATACAACACGGCAATGAGAGGTGTTGGGAGTAAATAGTGAATTTCATAGTGAGGTTGACTAATGGCAAAGTGTGAAAGGGTAAGCCATACAAAACATGATGGCATTAGAGTGCATGAAAGTTGTGAAAGATTTCAAGGTGAGCTGGGTGGTGATGGGGCAAAGCCATATAAAATATGAAGGCATTATATGTAGCATGAAAGTGGTGAAAGATTTCAAGGTGGGTTAGGTGGTGATGGGGATAGAGGATGACAAGATATTTCAAAGGATGGATGGTGTTGTAGCTTGTTATTGAAGTATTTCAGTTACTCTATGTGATTGAAACATGTCATCTCAATGAAAATAGGGGTGTTTTTGGTATTTTGTCAACCACATACTGTCATTACTATGTATGTTCAAGAATGTTTTGTCAGGGCAAAGAGTAACAGAAAGTCCTTCGGAAACAAATATATATATATATATATATATATATATATATATAAGATATTATAATATATATTACAATTTTATGATTATTTATATATATAATATTTATTATAATATATATCATAATTTTATGGTTATTATGTATATATATATATATGGAATCCCTTAGATCTACTACGTCTCTTCCCTACCCAAGGTACGTGCAGAGTGCCCCTTGAGTGGTTTTAATTTGGTTTTCCCGAGTGCTCCATGTTTCCATTGATGCTAGTAGAGATGATACACTCTATTTTCATGTAAATAGAGATAAAGCAGGTCCACGATGACCATGTAATGTAATTTTACAATCCCCACATAAACACCAAATCACTTTTGCTTCGTGTAAATTGACACAGCGATTGTCAAATTATATAGGTCACTCTAAGAACATGATAAATGCCGCACTCTAACAGAGCTTCCGTCATTATTCCTTAATAGAATGTCTTTTCACATTGCCTCACAGTTTCTAACATCACAGTTTCTAGCTGGTGTTCGAATCCGTCTCGGTTTGTGATGCTTGTACTTTTAACCAGCATCAGTTTGTAATTTTCCTTCCCATGTTTTACTTAAGGTTGTTTTTCAACTAACTAAAAAATTGGGTGTGAGCATATCTTTGCAGGAATCTCAGGTATGGGAATAAGAAGCTTTGTTTCGCCTCTAAAATATTCGTTTTAAGGAGGATAAATCAAAGAAAACAATGTACATAAGAATAGATCATACGTAGAGTGAAAGCGTAAGCGCATAGTAAGTGCCTGTATGCTGATAAATCCGGTTTAAAATTGCTTTTACAAAGCTGTTTGGGTAATACTTAACGCTACCTGTCATTGTCTGAAGCGTTTGATTTTTTTTATAAAAACAGGTTATATGTGCATCAGTCTTACACGTGGTGGAAATCAAAGCAAAAGCAAGGTGAATGTTTGCTCCTGCTTCACAATGAAGACTCTTCCTAACCATTCTAATTAAAATACTTATCGCGCATTTGGAACTTCACTATTCTTTCCCAAAGAGGGTTGTGGGAAAATGTGGGCAAATGTCAGCAACTTCTGGTTTTGTAGGAAAATGTGGGTAAATGTAAGTAACTTTTGCTTTATAAGTTTAAGAGAGTTTCATTATGATAATTTTATCTTAAATTTCAGATCTTATTGAATTGTTATTTGTTTGTTTTTATTGATTATTAAAAAATTAGAGAAAAAATTATGATTATTAAACTGTTTTGACTTATTGCTATTTTAAATGGTAAAGATGTTGAGATTGATTTTATATTAAGTTATTTAGATATGGATGTAAAAAATGCTAGACTCTATATCTCTCTAAACATGGTCTTATTTAGTTACTATGTTCATAGAGGCAATAATGGTTGATATTGTAAAAAATTAGAAAATATTAGTACCTCAGAGTAGTTATGACTTAAGACAAAGGTTAAATATATGATTTAGACCTTTCATAGTTGAGATTAGTGCATACAATTCTCTATATATATTTAAGAGGGAAATAATATATGTTCTATTTGCAATTGCCATGGTAGTTGTTGATTTGCCTTCTGGCTGGATGGATAGATGTTTAGATCTAAAAGTGACGGAATTAGAAAGGCCTATGTACGTATTACCCTATCGTATTTAGCTTCTATGTTCATAAAGGCAATAAAGGATAATGTGGCTAAAAATTAGATAACATAAGTAGTACCTAGGAGTAGTTATGGTGAAGACATGAGTTATATATGACTTAGACTTTTCATTGTTGAGATTAGTCAACCCAGTGCTTTATATATTTTAAGAGAGGGAAATGGTATCTACTCTATTTGCAATTGCAATGGTAGTTATTGATTTGCCCTACAATTGGATAGATAGATGTTTAGATTTAAATGTGACAAAATATGAAAGGCTTATGTGCATATAACCCTCTATCTTCTTGATAGATGTTAGATTTTTGCTGTTATTATTATTTTTAATAGCAAAAAGTGACAATATATTAAAGATGTATTTACATACAATGTTATCGTTTTGATAGATGTTTAGATTTTACTATTTTTTTTTCTAAAAGTGATGGAATATAAAAGGCTTATTTACATATAACCCTATCTGTTTCAAACATAGAAGGCATTATTGGTAAATCATTATGAATGTTAACAATGAATTGGGTTGCGAAATCCATGGCCTAAAGGAGGAGAGTTCATTCTTTGCTTCAAATTAGAGAAATGAAAAAATCGATTAAAATCCTTAGATTGGGCCTAGACGTAAGTCAAAGAGGGCGATGAGATAATTTAGAGGTCCAACGTTCCCATAAGAGAGAAAAATTGTAAGGGAATGATAGTGAATCTTGACTTATTAGTAAAAGCCTCCACTATGTTTGAGTTATCAAAACAAAAACAAATTATAGGAGTAGAAGCTCCCAAAGGATAATTCAGATTTTTTTAATAGGGCATGATAATATTTTTCATATTGATATCATGACGATTTTGGGTAGTATAAGTTAAATTGGTGATTAATATAGCGGATTTCAAAGAACAAGGTATCAATTTATTTTGTTGTTTGATATTTTCAAAAGAGATCTCTAGTCTTATATGGATTCTACATAGGAATACTTAGGTGCATTTCTCCTATTAGGTCATTATATAAATGTTTCTCAATTTTTTCGTTAGGGTGATGTTTTAGCACAAACTTCAACAATAACTTGTTCCAATTCCATGAGTTGATTTTGAATAAAAAGAACTTTTTGATGGAATTGTTAAGTTTTGCAATATATCTTGACAATCAATAGTCACACATTATTATGAACATGTATACACAAGATGCCCATGGTGTGCATGTGTAAGCTAAACCAAATTTTCATTGAATTCAATTTTACCAGTGAAATGGGCTTGTATATGATATGCAGTATTGCTTATAAATACCCCACTAGTATGAAAGGCCCTTAATGTTAGTTGAGCTCCTAGTTCTCCAATTGATTGGCCATAATAATGCCAATTGCCTCTAATTTGAATAAGTTACTACGAGTAGTACTCCAGCGACAACATAATAAAAAAATCAAGGTCCACATATATATTGGTTGCGTTTGGAGGTTTTGTAATTGATTGGCAAGTTAAATCTCAATATCTTGATTTCATGTGGCACATCATCTATGATTTATATATACATTTGGCAAAATATGAACAATTAGTGTTTGTGTTTGTAGAACAATTTAAATTTTTATTCTTCCTTGACCATAACTTAGACTTAATAAAATACCTTAGATAGTGGTACAATATGCTTTATGCAAAATGATGTGTTGTACTACGTCAACAAGTTTGTTTGAGGTATCCAACATATGTTGTTTGTATAGAAGTATCCACAACGACTTCAACAAGTCTAGGTGTGAGGTATCCATCATTTGTTATTTGCGCACAAGTATCCAAAACTTCTTACAAACACCATGACATGAATTATATATTATGTTAAACGAGAGTCCTTCATGAAAATTATCTTGAATGAGTAGATCAACGATTTTTATTCAAGGATTTGACACTAATCCTCTCATAACTACTAATAGGTGATCTTGAGATGTACTTCCTCTAGCTCCAAAGAAGGCCATCGTATGTATTGGATTAAAAGGATCAATCATTCTATGATCCACACCATAGGGCCAAGAATGTCAATGTAGTGGACAATGCCGCTCTTGGAAATGAGTGCCAAATTGTAAATTGCTTAGGAGGTAATCTAAAGAATAAAACACCAAGTACACATTCAAATGTAGAAGTTTTATATGCAAAATATGCAACTTCTATTCAATATTTAGAAATAGGGAAAGCAAAAATGTGTACATGATTAGAAGGCGAATGCTTCCTTGCTGATTTGTCTAGACCGAATGCAAGAATGCAAAGTTACAAATGTCTTTGAATGCCAGGTACATAAAGCATGCTAACAAAATCCTATCTGGTCTGTGTGAGATCTCTCTCGTCTTTATGCTCTTCTGGGATGGATGGTTACAATACATAAAATCTTTACAAGAAACAACTACAACATGGGACAATTATGGAAGGGTGTTGGTTTGTCTTTTGGCCGAGTGCACAATTGGGCTTTTAGCTTTGTAGTTTCACTATCAGAGTCCATGATGCACCACATACTTGGAGGATGCCAATTGGCATGCCACATGGAAGGAGTTATTTGACACATGGATGCCAAATATGTGTGAGAGAGATATGCGTGAAAATCTGCATGACACTATGGTAGCACATGGAGGTATTGCAAGACAAGTCAACTGGTGTACACATGCCCCAATTAAGAGTGCACTGAAAGGATTAAGGAGTTATGTAAACTCACGAGGATACCACACCTTACATGCAAATTGTGAGATGTTGTGCACATAAAGGAACCAAAGTCCAATTGACATGTGCCTAGACTCATGCAAAATTAATGCATGGAACATTTGCCCTTTCTTAAAATTCAATGGTCTCCACAGTGCCTTCAGTTATCCAAGGAAACTAAACCTAAAGTCGCGAAAGGTTGTACCACTTAGCTTGATCAACACATTGCCTTGCTTTAACCACTTGGAACAACTAATGTGTGCCTTGATATGTGTGTAATAAACTATCTAAAAAGACAAAAACGTAGGAAAAACTAATAAAAAGAAATTTTATTAATTATTTTGATAACTGTAATAATCCGCAAACAATCCTTCTAATACACAACAAATTATCCCTGAAACCTTCCTATATCCTGCTAATTCCTGTTGTTGCGACTAAATTGAACTGGTATGAGTTACTGGAGGGTTACGTCCCCATAAATAATAATTATTGAACATGTGGATTTGTGTCCTAGGCACAGGTGGTGATTGTGACTATGTCACTTCAAAAAAATGGGGTTTAAATTGTAAATTTTTAGATAATCTTACTCCTTCCCAGTGCTGCCTAATTTCTAGTTCCCTTCTTACGATCTTGAATTTGTGGCTTGAAGTCATGGCATACAACTCCCTAAATGGATGGAGCTAACCCCACTGATTTATTCCCATGCAACTACCTGAATTATATGTATTATTGATTAAATTGATGACTAACTAACTAAAGAGTGTTGACTAGCTAACTGACAATATTATTCCCTTCAAACTGCTGATCAAGACTAAGTCAACTCAGTCCTGTCTAGCAATTGACAACTTCAACGCTATAGATTAGTCAAACAGGGACACTACAAGTCCTCCATCCCTAAATTTTCTTGCCCTCAAGCAAGATAATGTTAGGTGATCGAGGACATTCACAAAGTCCCAAGTGGCATCTTCACATGGTAAATCCTTCCACTGTATGAGAATTTTAGTCCAAACATGATTTCAAAGCCATTTTTCTCGGGTACCAAGTACCTATTCCAACACTAGTAACAACTACCCCTCATCATCTAATGGTGGAAGATCAGTTGAAGGTGTGACCTATTGCCCCACTGCCTTCTTAAAACAAGACACATGAAAGACATTGTGGATTCGACTGGTAGGGGGTAATTCCAACTCATAAGCCACCTCACCCATGCGTCATTCAATTCTGAATGGCCTATAGAAATGGGGTTTTAACTTTTCAGCCCCACTTATTTTTAAGGTAGATTTCCAGTACATTTGTAACCAGAGGAAAACCATGTCTTCCTCTTCAAAATATCTCTCAATAAGGTTCTTATGAGCATAAATGTTTTGCTGGTTTTGTGTGTGCTATAACTGATCATGTAACCATGTCAATAGTTGCTTGCTTTGTTCAACGAAGTATCCCACTGTAGGAACCCCTGTGTCAAGAATGGTCAACTTTGTAAAATATGGTGCCTCATAACCATATAATGCCATGAATGGGGACATCCTAATAGACATATGACTGGTAGTATTATAATAATACTGCATGAGGTATAACCAACATACCCAATTTGACTGACAATCAGTGACAAAAATATTCAAATACCCTTCAACCCACATGTTAACTATCTTTGCTTGCCCATTTAACTAAGGATGATAAATGGTAATGGGTGTCAATTTTTTCCTATCAATTTGAATAATTCTTGCCAAAAGGTACTCATGAAGTGAGCATCTCTATCATTGACCATAGTGTGAGGTAATCCATGTAATCAAAAGACCTCTTTGAAGAAAAGGTCTCCTACTTGTGAAGCTTTGAATTTCCCAGGGATGGATAAAAAATGGACAAATTTTGTTAATTGATCCAAAACTAACAAGATGCAATTCTTTCCCTCTACTGATTCGAAAACTGGGTTTATCTATTAAATAAATCAAACAAATTTTTTTAAAAAGAATACTTAAAGTCTCAATTTCTCAAGTGAAATAGAAGTGGATGTGGAATTCTCAATTTCTCGATTAAATAAAAATAAGAAATGGATTTTAAAAAATATAATAAGTCATTTTCTAAAAGTTAATTAAAAGGAATTAACTTTTAAATTTGAATGTGAATTCTCTAATCAATTTTGAATATGAGTGTTTTGAAAATTTATACAACTCTATTGCTCAGTTAAACCATTCCATTCATATTTTTATCTCTTCAATAGTCTCTTATCCAACTTCCCATAATTAATTTTCACATATCAATGAATTATTTGAAACTGATATCCACTGATGAAATAATGAAAAACTGAGAAAAATAGAGATAAGAGATTGTTTACAGGGTTCACCAATTGGCTACATCCTCAGGTTCATTTGAACCGTTCCATTATAAACAATATGTAAATACAAAATTTAAAACTTACATCCTTGTATGGTTTAATAAAACTTGCAACTCTGTGTGATATGAAAAACTCAATTGTAGTACGTAAACGTTCTTCTCTTCGACCAAACGAATATCTGCAAGTGCTTGTAGCTCTCTTGAATGGGCTAATTAATTCTCTCAACAAGAGGAAAAAAATACTCTCAAAAGATTTATAAAATATTATTGGCTTTACAGATCTCTATAATTTATACACGTTGAAAAGGACTCACAAATGAACAAAATAGAACACCATCAATTCACTCAATTAAATACCCTGTGTTTTTCAAGTAAAATAGACCATCTATATGGGCCGTCCATGCTTCAAAATCCCAGTAACATTCATTCTCTGTAAAAAAATAAGCAACCTGTATCCTTCTTTATTAGCTGCACTGCTCTCTGTAAGCTGCTCTAGAATAATAAAAATCCTCAATATATAAAAACTTACATATAGCCAATGTTGACTAACAATTCTCTATTTTTTCTCGAAGTACAGTGAAACTCCGAATAGACTTTGCATGCATTTAATAAAAGAATAAAATCCCATAATAATAGAGAGGTTCCAATGCCATGTTTTATTTAATAAAGCACTTATCTAAGAAAAATCAACGCATAATCTTCCATTTTAATAAAATGCTTATCAAATTAACATGGTTCATGAAGACCATGAATTTTCCACCAAACTACCACCCACACTAAAGTGGATATCCACGTAGCCCAAGTCCGTCGACCATGCAAAAGGTAAGTGGATGATAAAGTGGAGTAAAAAACTGGGCAAGGATAATAATAATGAGAAAGCATGCATGGTAAAGGAGTTTAGCACCATATATTAAATACGAGGATAAAGTTTTATTGAAATCTCTCCCATGTAAATAAACAAAGACCAAATCCGCCCCCCATGCAAAGTGAAATAAATTGCCACGTGGGGAAAGGTAAAGTGGAGTATAAAGTTTATTAAAATGGGACACAAGATTAAAATATCCAATGGTGATTTAAAAACCATGAATAAATAGAATTTTAAGTTGGGATTTGAAATGAAGGATATTAAATTAAATTTGGATTTAATTTGAAAAAATATCCCATGATTATTAATAACCATGATAAAACAGGATATTAGTAATATTTTGAAATTGGAAGAATTACGGTGAGAACAATTGGATATGTGGAAAGAATAAATAAAAAGATATATTGGATTATCTCGGTGACATTAATAGAATTATATAGCAAAGTTGGTAACATTGGATGTTGAATGGTTACAAGGTAATGTGGGTAAATGGCCGGTTTGATCTCACATCTGCAACACAACACCTATTATCAATATAATAAAATAATTTCAATATAAAAAGTAATTATATCAACTCTTTATATTTTTACCACGTGTTGATTTTCCATTATGACACTTGTCATTTCCACAATTTTTCAAACCATAAAAAAATCCTCCAGATCACCTACTTTAGGTAACCTTGTGATGAAATCCATCTATACAAATTCCCATTTCTACTGAGGAATGGGGAGGCGCTGAAGCAAACTTGTAGGGTATGTGGTCTCATATTTCATCCTTTGGCACACTCCACACTCTAATACATATTGTGATACATCTTATTTTAGACTCTTCCAAGCATATCTATTCTAAATTTGTCCATAAGTCTTAAAAAATCTAGTGTGACCAGCAAGCAGAGAATCATGAAATGCTATAATATTCTTTTTGTTTCAGCCTAGATATTGGCACTACAAAAATTCTATCCTTGTACAAAATAATTTCATTTTTTACTTGGTATCTCTCATCCTTTTCTGAAAAAATGATTGGACTTTCAATCAATCCTGTAGCTAGTGGGTCCTTGTTGTACTCAGCCAACAACTCTTCCTTCCAATCAACTTATGCTGAATAAATAACTGATATTTCAAGCCTCTGAGAGAGTGCATTAGTTACTCTATTATCTTTCCCTTAACATACTTAATGTCAAAATCATAAGCTTGTAATTTACTTACCCATTTTTGTTTCCTATCATTGAGATCACGTTGTGTTAAGAAAAAACTCAAGCTGTTGTGGTCCATCGAACTATAAAATGTCCACAAACTAAATATTTTTCAATTTAGCTAGTGCATGCATAATTGCCAATATTTCTTTATCATATTTATAGAAATTTAGCTCTATATTTATTAATTTTTTACTTTCAAATGATATGAGTCACCTTTTTTTCATTAGAACAACTCCTAGTCCTTCTACTGATGTGTCACACTCTACCACACAAGGTAATGCAAAATTGGGTATGGTAATAATGGGCCCAATGCACATTACATTATTCAAATGGTCAAATGATGCTTGTGCTTCTATGGAACAATGGAAATCCCCTCTTATGGTTAATTATATCAAGGGCAAAGCTAGCTATGAGAACCCTTTGATAAATCTCATGTAGTAACTATAAATACCCAAAAAACCCCATAATCGAGTCAATGTCCTCAGAGTGGGCCATCCTGGATGGATTGCACCTTGGTTGGATCCATGTATACAACTGTCTTATTGATTATGTGACCCAAATACAAAATTTTGTACATTCTAAACTCACACTTGCTTTGCTTGGCAAAGAAGGTTTGCTTCTGTAGTATGGCTAACAAATATCCAAATGTTTCATGTGTTATTACCATGTCTTACTATAAATCATAATGTCGTCAAAGAATACCAGTACAAATTTACTCAAGTGAGGTCTAAAATTTTAATTTATTGTTGATTGGAAAGTTACTGGTGCATTGGTGAGTCCAAAAGGCATCATAAAAAACTTGAAGTGCCCATAATGACACCGAAAAGTAGTCTCGAAAGAGTCTTCAGGTTTAACTCTTATCTGATGATACCTAAATCACAAATCATTTTTTGTGAAATGTGTAACCCTATGTAACTCATCAAGAAATTCATCAATACAAGGTATGGGGTACCTATTTTTTATGACTTTTTAAATTTAGATCTATGTAATATATACACATCCTTAGCATTCCATATTTTGTTTTACCAATATCACCAAGGATGCAAAAGGACTCATACTGAGTCTAATGTGTTCCAATTTTAGTAGCTCTTCAACAATATTTCTATCTCATCCTTGAAGGCATGAGGATGATAGTAAGGAGTCACAATGAAAGGCTTCATCCCTAGTTCCAACTCAATAATGTGTTGGAATCTTCTATCTGGTGTAAGTCTCAGAGGCATATCTGTAAACATAGAAGCATAAATAGCATAAGACTATTTATCCAAGAAGTCTACGACCCTCTTTTCATACCTTCACATCAAAACAATATCTGAGAGCCACCAAGCTTTCTCTGACTGAAAAGTGTCTCATTGAAGCCTAAATAGAGACACCCTGACCCACAATGTCCTAAAACAATGTGAAACTAGGAGTTACCCACAACTCATATTCCTTTTCCTACTTGGTCATCTGATATTGATAGTTCTTCTTCTTCTTAGGCTTAGAATTAGTCTCAGTCATCACCTTGTCTTGTGCCTTGAGCTTGACTTGAACTGACTTTTATTTTTCCTTTTTTATCTAGATAGTTGACATATTCTCTGCTTCAGACATGTCAACAAATGTTGACAATAAAAACTCTTGACTTTCCTTCACCCCTGATCCCTTTTCCACATTTGCAATGAATCCATCAAGACTCTTGGACACAACAAGATTAGTCTCCTTAGTCTTTACTGTCTCAGGTCTCCATACCATAGTTTGATTCTTCTCATCTTTTGCAACCAACTTACCAACTTGACCTTTGAGTTTAGACTTATTTGCAACATAGCCTTTTAAAGAAACTTTCTTATCAACCTTTGGACTAGTGTGATTAGCACTAATAAACTTTGGTCTCCATAACCAAGAATGACCTTTCCTATGCACAATGAAAGCTTCATGTCCTTTGAAATACCTTGAGGACCTATTACCTCTACTTGGACATAATTTAGCAGAGTGTCCAACCTTATGACAACTAAAATAAGTAATGTCTTTGATACCTTTTGAAAGATGTGAACTGTGGTCAATCTTTGGCAAAAACTCCTATCATAGTTCCATGAGTGTCCATACTTGATTGACTTCATTCGACAGTCCTTATCTCTATGACCATACTTATTACATGTATAACAATGATCCTGAAATAAACTATCATACCTTGAAACATTTGGATGTCTAACTGGTCTTCTTTCATTACTCTTGACTTGATTTGACTTCTTTTGATCTTCTTCAATCTTGCTTATCTTGACAACAAATTGATCATGATCATCCATCAATGAACCTAGCTTGGTTTCCAATTGAATGATCTCATCCTCTTTATCTCGTACACTTGAAATTGTAGCCATTAACTGACATCTGAGAACTTGGATAGCCTCCATATCACTTTTAACTTCTTTAGCCATGTCATCTTTTAATTTACATGCTCTCTCTATCAAAATTTTCTCAAGAGATCTGACTTTTGCTTCAAGACCTTTGATCATATTTCTCATCTTATAATTCTTCTTATTTTTCTCCTTTAGTTCACCAAGTGTACCCATGAGCTCAACTTCTAGATCAACTTCTTCACTGTTATGGAAAACTTCTTCACCACACACGATGTCCTTTTTTTCCGAACAACTTTCCTCTTTGTAACTCAAACATGTCTTGGCATCTAACAGTTTAACCTTGAGATCACTTCTCATCTCCTTTGACATATTTCTTCAAAGTACACATCTGCTCTTCAAGTGCCTTGATCACAGCCTTCCACTGCTAATTCTCTTTTTTCAACTACTTATCCATCTTTATACCTACTTAGGATCTCCTTCAAGCTGTTAAGCTTCCTCTAAAGGATCTGCTCTGATACCAATTATTATAGGTATAAGCCACTAAGAGGGTAGGGGTGAATCAATGGGCCTATATTATCCAATTCAATTTACAAACCTTTACAAACTCTTAACCAATCACCACAAGTATTTATGAAGCATACACATCATTCATAGTAATGAACAAGAGAGACAATGATGGATTAAGCACATAACACATGACATACATGAGAAAATAGTGTAGCGGTTACACATGAATTAGTCTATCAAATCATTTCTTGGGCAACTCTCACTTCAAATTTGTTACGCTATTCACTCTCAATGCTAGAGTGATGAATACACATGAACACTAATCAATTATGGATTCTAATTTGTTTGAAAACTTTATACATCTTTAAACATGTTATTCCGATTCATTTAGAAATCCTCATTCAATATATACACTCTTCAATGTACCTATCTCCTTCTACGTACACATTTAAAATTATGGCTCTCCTCTCTTGACACCTCTATCATTCTTTTTCATCATGCCCTATTCTTGATAGTATTGTAAGCACAGTCACATTATAAATCATAATCTTGAAGCTCAAATCTAAATGATAGTTTGTAATTTCTGCATAAGATTACATAATACTTACCTTAACTTCATTCACCTTCCAATATTGCACAGTCTATCAAGCTATTGACTCAGTGCTCTTGTTTCCACATTGAAGCTGTTATTTAACTTCAAACCCATTTTTCCATCTCTTTGTGTATACAGACAGTATCTCTAGGTGTCCAAGAGGTTTAATGAATTACGTTAATGATTTTGACTAAGCTTCTCCTAACTTTTATATTATTTAAGACCTACACACACTTATTAAAACTTTCTTGTGACACAACTATTCCTGCTTTGTACCAACTTCTCCAGTAGACGGTGAAAGTTTTGATAACTTTACAGGGTTCCAATTTCTCCATATTTTGCTCATTGCACATGCAATCTGGTGTAGGAAATGTGTATACTGGGATATCAACTTTTCTAACTTAATACCCAAACCTCAATAATAGCCGACGTGTCTTCTTCATTGCCTTCACATAATCCTTGTTATCATCATGTCTAGGGTTCACACCTTCCACAACAACCTTTCATCTAACAATATTAATGTTGTTGCCATATTAAGTTCTATTCTTTTCTTTTCTTTAATTCAACCCAAAAGTTATGCCACCACCATTATTTTTATCCCAGCTATTTCAACTCAATCGGAACCACATTCCTTTTCAGTCAAGGATTTCAATGGACATAAAAAACCCCCTCTATGCTTTCAAAAGACTACAAATATGCATTTATCTCCATGTATTTCAAAACACTTGCATTCAACAATATAAATATACTGTGTACATTCTATGAGCAGACAGTACAAACTTTTATCATATTAATATTATGCACTTACAAGAATTACTGGGTTTGAGATTCATCCACAATGATCCCGTGCTTATCTTTATTCATATCATTACATATATCTTCTATATTTCAACTCCATGTAGACCTATAACTTGTTTAGATCCAATACAGACCTATAGACTTATACATCTGCAGGCCAAAATGGCCTTATTTCTTCTATGCAGACCTCTACACCTACCTACCTATAACCACTCTCCCCTTACTTCTATTCTCTTACAAAACATCCTATTTATTAGCCACTCTAAGGCTTATCTCCACGTAGGAATTCTCATTGTAGCTATGATTATCTCCTAGAATCTTGTAATCAATCCTACAAAGGTGCAACAACACATCTAAAGGAGGAATTCTTCAACTATACTTGATTTTTACACCAACCTTGGCTGATTACAAACAATAATAGGATTATACGAATCCTTGACAACTAATAAATCCCTTATTATCATCTCAAATTACAATAATTGACTATTTTAAATACATCTTTTAGAGGGAAACCAATTCAAATTCCTTTACCAATGCCTTGAGAAGGCTTATTCAACTTATCCTTGTTCTTTGCAAGATGCTCTTACATCAAAAACCCTCTTGGGGAATAAAACCCACTCTCAAGCCTACAAACACGTGATTTAATTATCCTATAAAGTATTACAAACCAAAGACTAATCAAATTTTATTGATCAAGATTTAGTGAAATGCCTTTTCCGCAAGGAGCACCTACCCCTAAGATGATCAAATCATTTTGACCACCTGCCTTTAGTGAAACATTTATTTCACAAGGAGGAACTGCCCCTAAGGAAGACCAAATCCTTTAGACTCTCCTTTGAACACCTCCACCTTTGAACTAATGTCTTCAACACCTGATGATGGAACTCTGATTATCACTCATCACCTTCATTAAATACTCTCTATTGGCCAAATTATATTACATATTTGAACCAACACACAAAGACTAATTATGACACATTACATATCCCAACTAAACCCCCTCTTCAACTCTGCATACTCAATGCATCCAAAGCCACCTTTTGGATCACTCTTCACTCCTCAGTAATAAATCTGTCATTACAACAACAAGATGACCACGGGGTCATCCATATAGACCATACTCTGATCTACCTCTCAGATCTACCACCAAGCTCACACAAACATCATCTATCCTTTTCTCACACTTCAAAGCATCAAACTTGTAAGATCACTTGTTATGACATATAAATATTACCTACAAGTCATACACACAATCATGAACCAACTTTTCTCATCAACGCATCCACTGGGCACACTTCCTCTCTTTGCTTCTCAACTCTTCACTCTACTTCACTTGCACAAGCCTCTTCACTCATCTTCAATTTGCAAGAGCACTATTCTGCCATCAAAATTATGACCTACAAGTCATACACATAGTTCTCAATCTTTTCTACTCATCAATCCATCCATTGGGCACATACCATCTTGGTTGGCCATTAGGCATACCTTAATATTTAATGCATCTCTCACATCAAGACATGACTCAAAAACAATCTTCATAAGTTGGCCATAAAATCTATGGGTCACCCCTAAGCAGTTACACCTTTTAATAAGGCCCTTATAGCTTTATAGGTTTCATGGAGACCTATTCACCTATTTAGCACATCATTGAGCAAATTAAGAACCTAGAACCACTTTCAAATACATGGGTCCACTCCTTATGTCCCCTCTAAGATTTTGAAATGATCACAATCATCTTTGCTCACTTCTACGTATACTCAAACAACTCAAACACTGACCTAGTGCACATGAACATTATGAAAAAACACATAATCAACTTCTTAACCTTTGTTGATA
Organism: Torreya grandis; assembly: GCA_037957365.1. Taxonomy (NCBI): domain Eukaryota; kingdom Viridiplantae; phylum Streptophyta; class Pinopsida; order Cupressales; family Taxaceae; genus Torreya; species Torreya grandis. Next base: position 5,663,489 of record JARHVA010000141.1, read on the forward strand.
TAAAATATCAATTGGTCAAACCTTCAAATACCATATAGAGCATCCTCATGGAGTCTATCACACTCCTCAATGACCAATTCATCATGAAACATCAAAACAACATCAACCAAAGCTCAATTACTCTTCTTGGGTCACTTGTAAAACAAACACGAACACCTAGTCAACTTTGGAGCTCAATATCTTTATTTATATACACTTTCAAATCTTTAAATTAGGTTCATTAGATGTGCCATGGTGTCATCTTCATCTTTGCTTTTTACAAAATGAGCAAATTGTATCTAGATCAAAATATATGGCCTAAAGACAAGACACTGGTTTTTCCCTTGTTAAATTTAAATATTTAAATGACAACAGTCATAGTTAAACTTTGATCACTTTGCTTGCATCTCATTTACTCACTGCTTAGATCAATTACGCACTATTGATCTTGTCCAAAATTTAATGCATAGTCACCAATGCTCAAATGTTAAATCTCAGTCACTTTGACCTCATCTCATGCAATCTTGTAATGTTGACTCTATGTGCTCCATCAATCTCTTTGAGATTGTCCTCACTTTAAAAATGATAGCAAACTATCACTTTGACCTCTTGACTTTAATATGCAATGTTGATCTCTATCTGTACAATCTCCCACTCATCGTTGATCCTTAGAAGAAGCTCAGTCTTTATCTCTACTCAATGTTAAACATCATGCACTTGTCCTCATCTCATTGCTTCCTGACATCTTGGAGCAACGCGCTCCATCGATCTTGCTCAAACTTTAACATGTGCAAATTTGACTACGTATGGGAACCTGAACAAACCTTTTGACTCACTTTAGTGCATGATCTAAAATTTAGCACAAATAAACTAGGTTCAAAACTGAACAAACCCATATGATTATCTTGTTCTAAAACATACACACATGCGAGATATGACATCATCAAAATTCTTACTCGATTATTCTTTCTACTTTGCAAATTTGGCTAAGTATGGGCAAACACTATCAAAATTATTGGGAGCCCAACTTTGCACATGCATATATTTTGACACACTTCATCACATGATTTGAAATTTAGTGCATAGAAAAAACAAAAAATAAAAAACCCATATGATCATTTTGTCTAGACACCTCCATGTGTGGGAATGCTAACATGTCTTACTTGACTCTGCTTGAACCCTTTGCAAATTTGGCTAAGTATGGGAACTGAGTGAATTATGTCTAAGAAGCCAAATTTTCACCCACATATCTTTGATCATGATTTGATGCATCACTTGAATTATAATGCATAAAAAATAGGGACTAATGTGATCACAACCATATGACCAACTCCCCCTAACTCATCTACACATGGTAATTAAGATGTCATCAAACTATGTACTCAAATTTTCATCCACTAGACCCATTTGCTAAGATGACCATAATGATAAGTTGGATGAATATCAATCATGCACACAAACACTAAAACCATATAATACCTCTTATGGGACCTATTTCAAATCTTCAAATCACCATACTTATCCCTAAGCATCCCTAACCATGCCAAAATTGAAGATCAACCAAGCCAACTTTAAGCATACTAGGACAAACACATTACACACTATGTCATTATCACTTAGAATATCAAAGCACTTCATCCACTCACCATGACACCACCATAACATCATGATGACATCACTAACAACTCTCCAACAATCTCCCCCTTTGTCATTTATGTGAACAAACATCTTCAACTCACCTTCTCTCTCTTCAAGCACTCTCACAATAGGAACTTTTTCCCCCTTTGACACAATGACAAAGTGGGAATAATCTAATTCTAAGGACCTAAAAACACCACCAACAAGAGAGGACTATCTTATAAAGATGATACAAACTCCCCTTACCTTTAGTCTACCTCTTCTTGCCTTGACAAACTTCCTCTTGCTCCATGCCAACACTCTCTTCAACCAAGCACTGTAACCAATGAAGAAAGAACACACAAAACACTAAAATTTGATAGAACTTACCAAGAGACATCTGAGAGGGACTCCCCCTAAGATTTATAAGCAATTACATAATCTAAGCATATTCAGATCTCTATACACCATGAAGAACCACCTCACAGGCTTACTAGCCTTCTCTCTCAAACCACCTCAAGGACCATCAACAGAGTGCAGAGCGCATAAATTTCTATAGACATAACTTCAAGACCTGAACCTTCATATCTAGATCACTCTCATATGCCCTCTCAAGAACACCAATTTGCAACAACTAGCTCATCCTCTGCAATATACTTCCTTCATAAACCAACTACCCAATTAGACCTCCATCTTGAAAAAAAAAAACTTAAATAACTTGAGAACCACAAACCTTCAAATATTTGTGAAGCTTGATTTGACAACCCATTTGGCCCATTCAACATATTAATAAGCATCCAACCTCAACTCATAAGGGTGACCACTTTTCTAGCAGAACCTAAAACCGTAGAATCTCAAAATGAACAAGGTCAACACAACACCTTCCAATCAACACCCACCTCTGAAACTTCTTATACACCTAGAGATAACCATTACACACTTTTGGACCAAGATTTGAGATTCCACACCATTGGTAACCTTGACTTCCTATAACCCATTTTGGGACCTTCAAGCTCTTAAGCACAAACTGGGAAACCTAAGAGCTAACAAAAATATCTAAAATGATTTCAACATACCTTGAGATCACAAAACCACATGGAGATTGCTAGAATGAGGTCAACAAACCTTTCTATGCAAAAATATCATCTTGAAAAATCACAAATCCTCCTTTGTCATCTGGGAACCTTTAAGCTGACCCTACAAACTGCTCCATATACAGTTATCAACATCATGACATCATTCTGACATCACCACAAAATATGTTTCACTTGGACATACCTGATCCAACTAAATTTACTCATTTCTATACTTCTAGGACCTTCTTTTCATACCTTCATATCGAAATAATATCTGACAACCACCAATCTTCCTCTAATTGAAAAGTGTCTCCTTGAAGCCTAGACAGAGACACCCTGACCCACAATGTCTAAGAATAATATGAAACCAGGAGTTACCCACAACTCCTCATATTCCTTTTCCTCCTTGGTCATCTGATATTGATAGTTCTTATTCTTCTTAGGCTTAGAACTAGCCTCTATAAGTAGCTTGGTTTTCTCCTTGAGCTTGACTTGAACTGACTTATGTTTTTCCTTTTCTATCTCGATAGTTGACATATTCTCTACTTCAGACATGTCAATAAATGCTGACAATAGAAACTCTTGACTTTCCTTCACTCCTGATCCCCTTTCCACATTTGAAAATAATCCATCGAGACTCTTGGACACAACATGATTATTCTCCTTAGTCTTTACTACCTTAGGTCTCCATACCATAGTTTGTCTCTTCTCATCTTCTGTAACCAACTTACCAACTTGACCTTTAAGTTTAGACTGATCTAAAACATAGCCATTTAGAGCAACTTTCTTATCAACCTTTGGAATAGTGTGATTAGCATTGATAAACTTTGGTCTCCATAACCAAGAAATAACTTTCTTATGCACAATGGAAGATTCAAGTCCTTTGAGATACCTTGAGGAACTATTACCTCCACTTGGATAGAATTAGCAGAGTGTCCAAACTTATGACAATTGAAAAAAGTAATGTCTTTCATACCTTTTGATAGATTTGAACTGTGATCAATATTTGGCCAAATACTTCTTCTATCATAGCTCCATGAATGTCCATACTTGATTGACTTCATTCTACAAGCCTTAGCTCTATGACCATAGTTATTACATGTATAACAATGACCATGAAATAAGCTATCATACCTTGAAACATTTGGTTGTCTAACTGGTCTTCTTTCATTGCTCTGGACTTGATTTGAATTCTTTTGATCTTTTTAAAGCTTGATTATCTTGATAACAAATTGCTCATTCTCATCCATCAATGAACCTAGCATGGTTTCCAATTGAATGCTCTCATCCTCTTTAGCTCTTACACTTGGAATTGCAGCCATTAACTAACCTCTGATAATTTTGATAGTCTCCTTATCACTTTTAGCTTCTTTAGCCATGTCATCATTTATTCTACATGCTTACTCTATCAGAATTTACTCAAGATAACTAACTTGTGCTTCAAGACCTTTGATCATATTTCTCATCTTATGATTCTTCTTCTTTTTCTTCTTCAGTTCACTAAGTACACACATGAGCTCAGCTTCTATATCAACTTTTTATTCATTGTCATGACAAAATTATTCACCACACATGATGTCCTTTTCTTTTGAATAACTTTCCTCTTTGGAACTCAAACATGTCTTGGCATCTACTAGTTGAACCTTGAGATCATTGATAACCTTCTCATCTTCTTTGGCAACTTTCTTTAAAGTACATATCTACTCTTCAAGTGCCTTGATCACAACCTTCAACTATTGATTGTCTTTCTTCAATTGTTTAGCCATCATTGTACCTAATTAGGATCTTCTTCAAGCTATTAAGCTTCCTCCAAAGGACCTGCTCTGATACCAATTGTTAGAGGTACAAGCCATTGAGTGGAGGGGGGTGAATCAATGGGCCTAGATTATCCAATTCAATTTCCAAACCTTTACAAACTCTTAATCCATCAACACAAGTATTTATGAAGCACACACATCATTCATACTAATGAAAAAGAGAGAAAATGATGGATCAAGCACATAACACATGACATAGGTGGGAAACCCTATTGGGGAATAAAACCCACTCTCAATCCTACAAACACTTGGACTACTTGTCCTATAAAGTATTACAAACCAGAGATTGATCAAATCCTTCTGATCAAGATTTAGTAAAATGCCTATTCCACAAGGAACACCTATCCCTAAGATGATCAACTCCTTTAGATGACTTGCCTTTAGTGAAACACCTATTTCACAAGGAGGAACTGCCCCTAAGGAAGACCAAGTCCTTTAGACCCTCATTTGAACACCTCCACCTTTGAACTGATGTCTTCAACACTTGATGATATAACTCTGATTATCACTCATCACCTTCATTCAAAACTCTCTGTTGGCCAAATCATATTACATACTTGAACCAACACACAATGATCAATTAGGACACATTACATATCCCAATTAACCCCACTCTTCAACTCTACATACTCAATGCATCAAAAGCTGCTTTTTAGATCACTCTTCACTCCTCAAAAATAAATCTATCACCACAACAAAAAAATGACCATGGGGTCATCCACACAGACCATACTTTAATCTACCTCTCAAATCAACCATGAAGCTCACTCAAATATCATATGTATTTTGCTCACACTTTAAAGCATCAAACCTGCAAGAGCATTTGTTATGACATAGAAATATGACATAAAAGTCATACACATAATCATGAACCAACTATGCTCATCAACCCATCCATTAGGCACACTTCCTCTCTTTACTTCTCAACTCTTCACTCTACTCTACTCCACTCACACAAGCCTCTTCACTCATCTTCAATCTCCAAGAGCACTATTCTGCCATCAAAATTATGACCTATAGGTCATACACACAGTCTTCAATCTTCTCTACTCATTAATCCAACCACTGGGCACATACCTTATTTTATTTACTTCGCATCAACGTAATCTATGCTCACCAAATCCTCACACTAGTCTCACATAAAATCTAGAAACCAACACATTTGGTTTCACTATTTATAAAGCAATCATGATCATCACCATCTTGGTCAGACATTAGGCATGCATTAATCCTTAAGGCATCTCTCAAATCAAAACACAGCTCAAAAACAATCTTCATAGGTCAACCATAACATCTACAGGTCACCCCTAAGCAGATACACCTTTTAATAAGGCCCTTGTAGCTCTTACAGGTTTCATGGAGACCTATTCACCTATTTAGCACATCATCAAGCAAAACAAGAACATAAGACCAACTTCAAATACTTGGGTCCGTTCCTTATGTCCCCTTTGACATCCTAAAATGATCATAATCATCTTTGCTCACTTTCACATATGCTCAAACAACTCAAACACTGACCTGGTGCACATGAACATAATGAACAAACACATAGTTAAATTATTAACCTTTGTTATTCAAACCTCTAAATACCGTATAAAGCATACTCATGGAGTATATAACACTCCCCAATAACCAATTCATCATGAAACATTGAAACAACATCAACACAAGCTCAATTACTCTTCTCGGGTCACTTGCAGAACAAGCAAGAACACACAATCAACTATGGAGATCAATATATTTGTCTGTACACACTTCCAAATCTCTAAATTAGGTTTATTAGATGCCCCGTGGTGTCCTCTCCATCTTTTGTTTTTACAACATGAGCAAATTCTATCTAGATCAAAAGATATGGCCCAAAGACCAAACACTAGTTTTTCCCTTGTTAAATTTGAATATTTAAATGACAATGGTCACAGTTAAACTCGACCACTTTGCTTGCATCTCATATCTTCATTGATCAAATCAATTCTATAATGTTAATCTTATCTAAACTTTAATGCATAGATGCTAATGCTCAAACGTTAAACCTCAATCACTTTGACCTCATGTCGTGTAATATTATAATGTTGACTCCAAATGCTCCATCGATCTCTTCGATATTTTCCTCACTTTAGTAATGCTATAGAACTATCACTTTGACCTCTTGGATTTAATACACACCATTGATCTCTATCTTTATGATCTCCCACTCACCATTGATTCTTAGAAGAAGTTCAATCTTTATCTTTGCTTAGTGTTAAACATCATACACTTGTCCTCATCTCGCTTCTTCCTGACATCTTGGAGAAATTGACTCCATCGACCTTGCTCAAACTTTAACATGTGCAAATTTGACTATGAGAACCTTACTTATCTGCCTAGAAGGCTAACTTTACATAGCCATATCTTTTGTTGCACTTGGACGCATCATCTAGAATTTAGACCATATGATCTCCTTACATAGGAGAATCAAACCATATAACAATATGATCTTAGAAACCACACATGTGCGAGATATGCCATCATCAACATGCTCACTCAAAATTTTCTTCCATAGAGCCAACTATGCCTGGACCTACTTGGAAGGCCAACTTTGCTCATGCATATCTTTTGATTCACTTTAGCGCATGATTTAAAATTTAGCAAAAATAAACAAGGCTCAAAATTGAAAAAACTCATATGACCATCTTGTTCTAAAATTTCCACACATGCGAGATATTCCATCATCAAAATTTTTACTCGATTCTTCTTGCTACTTTAAAAATTTGGCTAAGTATGGGAAAACACTGTTAAAATGATTGGGAACCCAACTTTATACATGCATATCTTTTGATGCGCTTCATCGCATGATCTAAAATTTAGCTCATAGAAACTAGGTACAAAAATGAAAAAACCCACATGATCATTTTTTATAGACACCTCCATGCGTGTGAATGATGACATCATCAACATGCTTACTTGGATTTGCTTGAACCCTTTGCAAATTTGGCTAAGTATGGGAACTTAATGAATTATGTTTAAGAAGCCAACTTTTCACCCTCATATATTTGACCGTACTTCAACGCATGACATGAATTTTAGTGCATAATAACTAGGGACTAATGTGATCACAACCATATTACCAACTCCCCCTGAATCATCCACACATGGAAATTAAAACATCATCAAATTGCCTACTCATATTTTCTACCACTAGACCCATATGCCAAGATGACCACATTGAAAAACCAGATGAATACCACTCATGCATATAAGTACTCAAAACATATAATACCTATTATTAGACCTCTTGGACATCCTCAAATCACCATACTTATCCCTAATCATCCCTAACCATGCCAAAACTGAAGATCAACCAAGCCAACTTCAAGCATACTAGGACATGCACATTGTACACTTTGTTATTGTTACTTAGACTATCAAAGTAATTCATCCACTCACTAGGACACCTTCATGACATCATCATGATGTCACTAACAACTCTCCAACACCACAATATGATTTATGCCTAATGATGTGTTGTACCACATCAACAAATTTGTTTGAGGTATCTAACATATGTTGTTTGTAGAGAAGTATCCATATCTACTTCAACGAGTTTACATGTGAGGTATCCATCATATGTTATTTGTGCAAAAATATCCAAAACTTATTACAAACATCATAACATGAATTATATATTATGTTAAAAGAGATTCTTTCATGAAAGTTATCTTGAACAGGTACATCAATGATTTTTGATCAAGGATCTGACATTAATCCCCTCATAACCACTAATAAGTGATCTTGAGATGCACTCCCTCTAGTTCCAAATAAGTCCATCATATGTGCTATATTAAAAGGATCAATCATTCTATGATCCACACCATAGTTCCAAGAATGTTGGTGTAGTGGACAATGCTGCACTTCAAAATGAGTGCCAAATTTTAAATTGCACAGGAGGTAATCTAAAGAATAAAAAACCAAGTACCCATTCAATTGTATAAGTTTTATATGAAAAATATTCAAATTCTATTCAATATGTATAATAGAGAAAGTAAAAATGTGTATAAGATTAGAAGGTGAATGCTTCCTTGCCGATTTGTATAGGTTGAATGCAAGAATACAAAGTTACAAATGTCTTTGACTACTAGATACATAAAGCATGCTAACTCGTATCTGGTTTGTGTGTGATCTATCTCATATTTATGCTCTTATGGAATGGATGGTTAAAACACATAAAATCATTACAAGAAACAACTACAACATGGGATAGTTAAGGAAGGGTGGTGGTTTGTATTTTGGCCAAGTGATGGTTGAGCTTCCTATATGTGCACAATTGGGCTTCTAGCTTTGCAGTTTCACTATCAGATTCCATGATGCACCACATACTTGGAGGATGCCAATTGGCATGCCACATAGAAGGAGTAATTTGACACATGGATGCCAAGTACATGTGTGAGAGAGACTTGAATGAAAATTTGCATGACACTATGCTACCACATAGAGGTACTACAAGACAAGTTAACTAGTGCACACATGCCCTAATTAAGAGTGCATTGAAAGGAATAAGGAGTTGTGTAAACTCATGAAGATAATGCACCTTGCATGAAAGTTATGAGATTCTTTGCACATAGAGGAACCAAAGTCTAATTGACAAGTATCTAGACCTGTACGAAAGCTATGCATGGAACATTTGCCCTTTCTTTAAAATCAATAGTCCCCATTATGCCTTCAATTAGCCAAGACAACTCAACCTAAAGTTGCTGAAGGTTATATCACTTAGCTTGATGAACCTATTTCCTTGCCTTAACCATTTGGAACAACTAATGTGTGCCTTGACATGTGTGTAATAAACTAACTTAAAAGACATAAAAATGTAGGAAATTTTGATAACAAGAAATTTTATTAATTCTTTTGATAACTATAACAATCCACAAAAAATCCTTCTAATACATTGCAGATAATACCTAAAACCTTCCTTCCAATGTCATGTTGACTCCTGTTGTTGCTACTAAACTCAACTAGTAATGGTTACTGGAGGGTTATGTCCCCAGAACCAACAATTATTAAACATGTGGGTTTTTGTCCTAGGCACAAAGAGGTGATTGTGACTACCTCACTTCAAAAAAAAGGGTTTAAGTTGTAACTTTTCAGATAATCCTACTCCTTCCCAGAGTTGCCTAATATTTACTTCCCTTCTTACAATCCTAAATTTATAGCTTGAAGTCATGGCATACAACTCCCTAAATGGACGGAGCTAACTCAAATGAATTATTCCATGCAACAACCTAAATTATATGTATTATTGATTGAATTGATGACTAACTAACTAAAGAATGTTGACTATCTAACTGACAATGTTACTCACTTCAAACTGTTAATCAAGACTAAGTCAACTCAATTTTGTCTAGTAATTGACAACTTCAAGGCTATAGATTAGTCAAACAGGGACATTGCAAGTCTTCCATCCCTAAATTTGATTTTTTGCAATCAAGACAATGTTAAGCGATTGAGGACATTGACAAACTCCCAAGTGGCATCTTCATGTGGCAAACCCTTCCACTGTATGAGAATTTTAGTCCAAACATGATTTCAAAGCTATTTTTCTCAGGTGTTAAGTACTTATTCCAACACTAGTAACAACTTCTCCTCATCATCTAATGGCATAAGATCAGTTGAAGGTGTGACCTATTGTCCCACTACCTTCCTAAAATAATACACATGAAAGACATTGTGGATTCGACTGGTAGGGGGTAACTCCAACTCGTAAGCCACCTCAACCATGCATCATTAAATTTTGAATGGCTCATAGAAGTGGGGTTTTAACTTTTCAGCCCCACTTATTTTTATGGTACATTCCCTGTACAACTATAACTAGAGGAAAACCATGTATCCATCTTCAAAATATCTCTTAGTAAGGTTCCTATGAGCATAAAAGTTTTGTTGGTTTTGTGCGTGCTATAATTGATCATGTAACCTTGTCAATACTTGTTTGCTTTGTTCAATGAAATATCTTGGTATAGGGACCCTTTTCTTAGGAATGGTCAACTTTGTAAAATATGGTGCCTCATAAATAGACAATTCCATGAAGGGGGACATCCCAATGGACACATGATAGGCAAGATTCTAACAATACTCCTTGAGGTATAACCAATGTACCCAAGCTGACTGACAATTAGTCATAAAAATCCTCAAACACCCTTCAACCCACCTGTTAACTATCTCTATTTGCCCATTTGTTTAGGGATGATAACTGGTACTGCGTGTCAATTTTGTTCCTGTCAATTTGAATAATTATGGCCAAAAGGTACTCATGAAGTGAGCACCTCTATCACTGACCACAATGTGAGTTAATCCATGCAATCAAAAGACCTCTTTGAAGAAAAGGTTTACTACTTGTGAAGCTTTGAATTTGCTAGGGATGGAGAAAAAGTGGACAAATTTTGTTAATTGATCCAAAACTAAGAAGATGCAATTCTTTCCCCTACTTTAGGTAACCTTGTGATGAAATCCATCAATACAAATTCCCATTCTTGTTGAGGAATGGGGAGGGGCCAAAGCAAACCTACAGGGTATGTGGTCTCATGCTTCATCTTTTGGTACACTCCATACTCCAATACATATTGTGATACATCTTATTTCAGACTCTTCCAAGCATTTCTATTCTGAATTTGTCTATAAGTCTTAAAAAATCTAGTGTGACCAGCAAACAGAGAATGATGAAATGCTATAATAATTTTTTGCTTCAACCTGGATATTGGCACTACAAATTTTGTCCTTGTACAAAATAATGTCATTCTTCACCTGGCATCTTTCATCCTTTTCTAAAAAAAATGATTGTACCTTCAATCAATCCGTAGCTAGTGGGTCCTTGGTGTAGTCAACCAACAACTCTTCCTTCCAATCAAATTATGTTGAATAAATAATCGATTATTCAAGCTTCCAAGAGAGTGAAAATATTTGGAGTGGGATGAAATAAATATAAGACACAATAATTATTCAATTACATTTAATTATATTGCATACAAATATATAGGCATACGATCTCCTTGAGATAAGAAATCATGCCTTAACAAACTAACTACCAAATCCTTATAATCTCTCTTACAATCTTCTATTCTCCATTATATGTGAGTTGTTCTCACAACTCACTAATACATATAAAATATATTATAGTCTCATAACTATAATCACTAACAATATTTTCCAACATTTTCTCCTTAGTGTGAACATGAGGAGAAACTAGCACTCAATAACTAAGCAACATGCCGCTTCGGAGCTTACACATTGTCTTAATAATCGCATTGACTGTGGAAACTACATCTCCCATGAATAGGGGCCCATCAACCTATTCACGTGAATACACGTTTTATGAATTGGGACCCATCAACCAAATCATACAAAAGCATCTACCGAACCAGTCAAGATATCAAGAACACTTCTTGCTCTAGCTTTGATGGTTTCTATATCCACATTCTCAATGCAACAAGGGAAAACACTGATTACAATACTTTATTTGTAGCACATTATAAAAAATAAAATATTCGAGGACTAAATCCTCCTTGTCTTTTGTAGCCTTTGTCGTTGATCACTGCCACTCGATTGATGAACATAAGCAATCTCCACTGCCATTGGATGTTACCCTCAACTTGAGCTAATTTGGTGCAATTGATTGTCATTGTATCAATTGAATGTCAGTTTCAACTGATAATGCATACATTACAAATCAAAAATCATCAATCATGATTTATGAGGATTGATGATACAAATGAACATATTAAAACACTTTTGATATATAAAATTGACTCTAACATGCCATTTATTGACTATACCCTACTAATCAAACTACAAACTATTATTTAAATTTCAAAAACAATAAATCAAAAACACCAAATATAAAAATCCTAACAATAAAAAAATGATGTTATAGTTTATAAACAAACTATATAATTAAAAAAAAAAATGATAAAAAAATAAATTAACATAAACCCAAACAAAACTTTATATTTGAACAAACATAATATTTAAATAATAATAAGTGACAATATGACACTATTTAAAACATATTTACCAAACTTAAACCCAAGCGAGTTTATAAAACTATAAAGACTATACACTCTTTAATTTCTAATATAGCAAAACTAAAATCAGAAATTAAATTGATTAAAAAATTAAACATCTTACAACACTTAAAAAACAAAACATTATAAACTAATCAAACAAATAAATGAAATGTTATATAGCCTAAAACCTAAAACTAAAAATAAAAGACTTTGAAAATAACTAGAGGGCGAGCTCGAATGGACGCACAGCCGCAGGGCAGCCGGGACGAGTGGAATGCAGGGGTTTGCATAGACTGATCTGATTCATCGATCAGATTGATACGTTTAACCCTCTGGGATATCTCCCCAAGTACGTTATTTAAAATAAAATTGCTCTGCTCTGGAACTTCACGATTAGTTATAATTGACAAATACCATAGTTCTCTGACAAACTCTTGCACAATATTCCGGGAAAAGTCATCCACTGCCGCTTCAATTACCTGTAAATCGATGTTCTTCTTCCATCTCATAAAAGCCCATGTAGGGAAAAGAAGTGGATCATGAGGAGACAATTGTAGATGCGAAAGATACGATGGCTGGCGAATCGTTGAATCCCTCATATGGATTTCCACTTCAAGGGAGCGGTACTGAAACAAGGAAATTATGATGAACGTTACTGAAACATTTACCCAGACCAAATTACTTGTCAAGGGATGGAATCATGCCTTAACAAACTAACTACCAAATCCCTATAATCTCTCTTACAATCTCCTATTCTCATCTACAAAATATATTAGTCTCACAACTATAATTATGTGAGCACTAACAATATTTTCCAATAGAGAGTGCATATGCTACCCTATTATTCTTTCCCTTTTATCTCTATATCTATTAATTTTTGACTTTCAAATGATATAGGTTAACTTTTTTTTTTTGCATAAGAACAACTCTAGTCCTTCTCTGGAAGCATCACACTCTACCACATAAGGTAATGCAAAATCAGATATGGTAATAATGGGCCTAGTGCACATTACCTTATTCAAATGGTCAAATGATGTTTGTGTTGCTATGGACCAATGGAAAGCCCCTTCTATGGTTAATTCTGTCAAGGGTGAAGCTAGCTACGAGAACCCTTTGATAAATCCCCTGTAGTAGCTACAAAAACAAAAAAAATCCCATAATCGAGTCAATGTCCTCAGAGTAGGCCATTCCTTGATGGATTTCACCTTGGTTGGATCCATATATACACCTATCTTGCTTTGCTTGGTGTAGAAGGATTGCTTATTGTTGACGCTGGAGATTGCACCCAGCGGCAGGAAAACAAGTTCCTGCCCTCTCCCCGCAACATGGAAACTCCTCTCTCCCCTGTGGGACGGCGAAGCAGGAGAGGAGAGTCTCTAGGTAAGGGCTAGCTCCCTGTGGTGTATCATGTTTGTTTCAGCGAGTGCAAATACAGGTATAGGTATAATAGGGGGGGGGGCGGATGAAAAGGGAGAAGAAATGCAGAAAACAAACAACCTACTCTAAAAGAGGCGATGCACCAAAATCAAAGGTTGACCTTCACACATCCACTCTCAAAATCAGACAAATGCATACATACACTACGCACTTGGCAGAAGGACTAGGCTGCAAGAAACTAGCAGGGAGGCTTCAATGGAAAATCTAGTACAGAGATCACCCAAGGTGCTGTGAAACACACACTGATGAAGTAATTTCTTCTGCTCCTTCACTCCCAAATACTGCTCTTCTCCTGTCAGCTGCAACAATGGCGCCTTGTAGACAGCAGGTCTGATGGTGTTGAACCTGTGAGAGCATCAAAAGACAATGACTGGACATAAGCAAACATTCAACGCATACACAGAAATGTCTATCCAAAATGGAGATAAAAATTGCATTTGTATTGATCCAGGTGAAATTTTTGCAGAGCTGCGCCCTTTACAAAATGTGGAAGATCATTACAAATGAACAAGTCTACAATATATATGAGAAGCAAAGAGGCCCATTTGGCTCTCCTTCTTTTACAAGTGGCATACGTGTCCCTTCATGAAAAGAAACAAGTCGCTCAAAATATTAATGAGTTGTTCATTTGTCCGCTCGAAATTTGCATTTCTTGCTTGGGTGACTTACACGGTTTGCCTTCCAATTTAATGTGAAGCAGAGAAAGCGGTTGCACTGCTAGCTGCTATCATTCCAAATGATCAATTCGCTAGCACTATTTCACCTGCCAAAGTCGCTTCTCAAATTGGTGCCACTTAGACTTAACTGCTTGCTCATTTCGTGAATGTCTTCTTGTCCTTTTCTCAATTTTGTCTCTATCTGGCTTGTTCGGCCCCCAGGGGCAAACTTTCAGCAGGTTGCTGCATTTCTGGCTCTTTCCGATTAGCACCTATTTGTTTTGAACACAAACGGTTATTTCATTCGGTAAACTTTGACGGCTTCATCGACGTTCTCGCGCTTGTTGGCAGTCGGATCCATGTTAACTTATGCGGCTTTGCCTTCTCTTTAACACCTCGGCGGGTCACTTTTTACTTTGGACAGTCTGCGCAGACTTCGGACTGCTTCCGGGCCTTTACATTATATTTGAAGCGCGCCCGAATTCCTCTAGACTTTTTGTCTGAAGGAATTCCTTCGGGCAAAAAGTTTGAAGGAATTCGGGACTGTCTATTTTGATCAATATAAGCTTTGGACTCACCCAATCCTTCCATGCAAACGTTAAGTGCTTGCCCTCTGAAAGGGCTTTTGACCTAAAGACTGCCCTTTCCCTTTGCCTTTGTGTTAAGCCGTGCCTGAAGGAATTCGAGACCTAGGCTTAGTCAATTTTGAATGAATTGAACTTTGGACTTCGAACCAAACTGAACTTACCCGGGTCCTTTTCATTTGAAGTGCCGGCCCTCCACTAGGGCATTTAAACTTTAAGTCTTGAACCAAATCACTGAACCAATTGTGTTGAAAAAAGTAGAGAAACACTGGCATTAAACTGTGTAGCCCGGAAATGATTGCTTTTCGAATAGGAAAGGGAGCAGTTGACCATGATTTTGCCAGTGGGCAAAATTGGTCAACAGAATGGCGACTCACAAGGGAAGCATGCCTGCTATGCTTAGAACCAGTTGCCTTAAAATCCATTGGGCGTGGAGTCAAATGCAGCTATGAAAGAATTATCAACATCCCGAAAGATTCGAGAATCAAACATGAAGCTTTTACCCCCAAGCAAAGGGAAACACACAAGGCTAAAAATGCTACCTGTGCAACTGCACTTAGGGAAAACAGGGAAAACAAATGAAAACAAACTAATATATACAGCTAACCAGGAAAGCTCGCCTCCCTCCTGGATCGAAAGGAAAATTTCTCAAGTCCCCTTCCTGGAAAGAAGACTTATGGTGGCATGCAAGTAGCTGAATGAAAATGAGATTTGGTGACTTGCTCCTCTTGCCGGTCACCTGGTTTGGCTGGAATCCGAGTGGATATTCAAACATTCTCCCAATGTATACATACTCTGTTTGTTCTTAGAAGCTTGCCTCCTGTTGGTTCTTCAAGCTGGTGTTTCCCATCAAGAAAACGATTGCTGCCGGCTCATCACCATAAGCTCCTTGATATGCACCCTTGACTGACTTGCTCTCCTCTACCTCATGCTTGGGTTCCATGGTATGGCCATCTTCCTTGATTTCAAAGAAGATATCTTCAGATTCACCAACCTCCCAGAGGGATAAATTTGAAAGACTGCAGCCTCCTTGCATGCTTGTTTAAACCCCAATGCTGCCTTCTTCATTTTTAACCAACTCACAACCTGCTTGGAGAGTAGCACAGCCTACCTCAATGCCTTCAAATGAATTATTTGAAACATGAATAAGAGATTGCCCATGCTCCTCCACGCCACTTTGCTTGATTTCCTCCTCAGTTGCAATTATGAAGTCTCTCTGGTCAGTCATAAACTGAGCATGATCCATATCAGGCAAGGCCTGATAGCTTTTTTGGAGGTGTATGGATGGAATGCATTCAGACACAGGATTTGCAATTTGATCTGAAACATCCATCACATGTTCACTGAGGAGACCTGCTCTAGACTCCAATTCTATAATTCGCCTATCCAAATCTTCCTGGAAAAGCCTTTTTGGGAAGTCATAATCATTATTAGGGGCAGGAGCAGCCTCTTCTTCTTCAAGAATTAGACTGAAATCTTCCTCCTCCTCCTCCTTGCTGGTCCAAGATTCAACTGTTTGCTTCCAGCTCATGATACTAGGATTGGACTCTTGCTTTTGTGAGCAGGCAGCAACTTTGTCATTTTCAAGTTCCTGGGCTAGTTCATGATGCTCCTCCTTCCAGCTTGGAATTTGGAGATCATGTTGAAAGTCTTGAGGAGGCTAGGGAATAATTGGGAGGGTCTGCTCATGCATAGGGAAATATACCTGAAGAGAGGCATGCTAGAAAGCAGGTGCATGGGATTGAGGGCAGGATTGATTGATGCATTAGATGAGCCAGAATGAGCAAGCGCCATCTGGTAAAAAGGATTCGGCATACAAGAGGGAGTCTTCTCTAGAATAGGAGGGGGCAGACCTTGGGCCAAAACCTCTTGATTTTTATCCCTCCACTTCACTAGCACTTCATCAATATTAAATTTAGCTTGTGGATTGGTGAAAGGGATACCTTTTGGCGTTGGCTGGTCTGCAGCGTCTGAAAGCTCCATTTCTCTCTCTCTCAACAGTCTCATCTTATCCTCTAATTCCTCAACCCGCTTAGCCAGATAATCCTCATTTTGCATTTCTTAGAGCTCGTGGGAAACACCAGAGAGGTGGGGAGTGCATGAAGATTGCCATGAAGTGCAAGGAGCTTCCTAAGGAAGGGTGGGGGGAACTTGAAAAGGACTAACCTCATCTTGTACCTCGCACTCTTGGACAATGTCTTTCACCCCCTTGCTGTTCCATGACTCAACCACTTGATTCCAGCTCAAGAAATTCAGACTGGGCATCTCCTTTGGGGTTGATGAGGCCATAATGTGAGAGGGCAGCGAAGACTTAGATTCTACCTCCCTTGCTGCCAAAATGGACTGTTGCATCTGAAGGTTTGCCAATTTGTTCTGTCTATCAAGATTAGCCTTAAACATAAGATTCGTTGTTTCAAAATTCTCCTCAACATGATTGGGGAACAGAGTTTGACAGGCTCAACTTGGCTCAAGAATAGGGGTTGTATATGACTGATATGATGCTTTGGGCAGTGAGTATGCAGGTTGATAGACTTGGTAAGGCTGCCTCTCATTCACACTCAGTTTATCCTCCACAGATGCAATTAAACCGCTCATATCCAGCATCTCATTTGAAAGCCTATGCCAATTCGCTCTTTCAATAGGAGCCCATTCTTTCTTAACCTGATCCAGCGCATTCCTCACTTGATGGATGATATGATCAGGAATATCTTGGCCGTACCCCTTTCTAGTGTTAAGATCAATTACATATTTGTTGTATCCCAGCAGTGCTCGCTTGAAGGCAGAAACTGGTTGATTGGCAAAAAGATTGGGTTGAGTGGGAGAAGTGACATACTGAGAGGACTGAGCACAAGGGTGATATAGCTCATGGCAGGGTTGAGAATGGCCATATTGAAACTGATGAGGATCGCCATAAGGCTGGTAAGGATCATAACCATGCTAGCCAAAAAAAATAGAGTCTATGGCTCTGAACGATGGGATGATACATACCAGAATGTTGTTTCTTGATGGTATGGCACCAAAACTGCTTAACCATTTGATTTAACTCAGAGTCACCATTGGTGTTTGATGCAAAAGCCTCCAAAGGCTGGTCGGTTGAAGAATCACACCAAAAATTCTTCAACTCTTTGGACAAAACCTGTCCCAGTTGGTCCCACCGGGCGTGCCAAAACTGTTGACGCTGGATATTGCACCCAACAGCATGAAAACAAGTTCCTACCCTCTCCTCGCAACATGGAAACTCCTCTCTCACCTATGGAACGGTGAATCAGGAGAGGAGAGTCTCTAGGTAAGGGCTAGTTCCCTCTGGTGTATCATTTTGTTTCAGCAAGTGCAAATACAGGTATAGGTATAATATGGGGGGGATGAAAAGGGAGAAGAAATGCAGAAAACAAACAACCTACTCTAAAAGAGGCGATGCACCAAAATCAAAGGTTGACCTTCACACATCCACTCTCAGAATCAGACAAATGCATACATACACTATGCACTTGGCAGAAGGACCAGGCTGCAAGAAACTAGTAGGGAGGCTTCAATGGAAAATCTAGTACAGAGATCACCCAAAGTGCTGTGAAACACACACTTATGAAGTAATTTCTTCTGCTCCTTCACTCCCAAATACTGCTCTTCTCCTGTCAGCTGCAATAATGGCACCTTTTAGACAACAGGTTTGTTGGTGTTGAACCTGTGAGAGCATCAAAAGACAATGACTAGACACAAGCAAACATTCAATGCATACACAGAAATGTCTATCCAAAATAGAGGTAAAAATTGCATTTGTATTGATCCAAGTGAAATTTTTGCAGAGCTGCACCCTTTACAAAATGTGGAAGATCATTACAAATGAACAAGTCTACAATATATATGAGAAGCAAAGAGGCCCATTTGGCGCTCTTTCTTTTACAAGTGGCATATGTGTCCCTTCATGAAAAGAAACAAGTCACTCAAAATATTAATGAGTTGTTCATTTGTCTGCTCGAAATTTGCATTTCTTGCTTGGGTGACTCACACGGTTTGCCTTCCAATTTAATGTGAAGCAAAGAAAGCGGTTGCACTGTTGGCTGCTATCATTCCAAATGATCAATTCACTGGCATTATTTCACCTGCCAAATTCGCTTCTGAAATTGGCGGCACTTGGACTTAACTTCTTGCTCATTTCGTGAATGTCTTCTTGTCCTTTTCTTAATTTTGTCTCTATCTGGCTTGTTCGGCCCCTAGGGACGAACTTTCAGCAGGTTGTTGCATTTCTGTCTCTTTCCAGTTAGCACCTATTTGTTTTGAACACAAATAGTTATTTCATTCGTTAAACTTTGACGGCTTCATCGACGTTCCTGCGCTTGTTGGCAGTCAGATCCATGTTAACTTCTGCGGATTTGCCTTCTCTTTAACACCTCAGTGGGTCGCTTTTTACTTTGGACGGTCTGCACAGACTTCGGACTGCTGCCGGGCCTTTGCATTGTATTTGAAGCGCGCCCGAATTCCTTCGGACTTTTTGTCTGAAGGAATTCCTTCGGGCAAAAAGTTTGAAGGAATTCAGGACTGTCTATTTTGATCAATATAAGCTTTGGACTCACCCGATCCTTCCATGCAAACGTTAAGTGCTTGCCCTCTGAAAGGGATTTTGACTTGAAGACTGCCCTTTCCCTTTGCCTTTGTGTTAAGTCATGCCCGAAGGAATTCGGGACCTAGACTTAGTCAATTTCGAATGAATTAAACTTTGGAATTCGAACCAAACTGAACTTACCCAGGTCTTTTTCATTTGAAGTGCCGGCCCTCCACTAGGGCGTTTGAACTTTAAGTCTTGAACCAAATCACTGAACCAATTGTGTTGAAAAAAAGCATAGAAACACTGGCATTGAACTGTGTAGCTTGAAAATGATTGCTTTTCGAATAGGAAAGGGAGGAGTTGACCATGATTTTTCCAGTGGGCAAAATTGGTCAACACTTATATAATATGGCCAACAAATATCCAGATGTTTCATGTGTTATTCCCATGTCTTACTAAAAATCATCATGTCCTCAAAGAATGCCAGTACAGATTTACTCAAGTGAGGCCTGTAAATTTAATTCATTGCTGATTGGAATAACACATGAAACATCTGGATATTTGTTGGCCATATTATATAAGTGTTGACCATGATTTTGCCAGTACAAATTTACTCAAGTGAGGCCTGTAAATTTAATTCATTGCTGATTGGAAAGTCCCTGGTGCAATGGTGAGTCTAAAAGGCATCATCGAAAACTTGAAGTGCCCATAATGACACCAAAAAATAATCTTGAAAGAGTCTTCAGGGTTAACTCTTATATGATGATACCCAAACAATTTTTTTTTGTGAAATGTGTAACCCTGTGTAACTCATCAAGTAGTTCATTAATACAAGGTATGGAGTACCTATTTTTTATGACTTTTTAATTTATATCTATGTAATATATACACATCCTTAGCATTCCGTCTTTTTTTTACCAGTACCAATAGGGATGCAAAAGGACTCATACTGAGTCTAATGTGTCCCAATTTCAACATCTCTTCAAAAGTATTTTAAATCTTATCCTTAAGGCATGAGGATGATAGTAAGGAGTCACAATGAAAGGCTTCCTCCTTAGTTCCAACTCAATAGTGTGTCAAAATTCTCTATCTGGTGGAAGTCTCAAAGGCATATCCGAAAACATAGAATCATATTTTTCTAAAAAGGTTTATACATATGGAGGGTACTCACCCACCCCTAAACCCATGTTACATAGAGGTAACCCTTTAATGACAGAGATAGTTTCCATCCAACTGATTTGATCATGTATCAAAATCCTTTCTACTCAATGCGCTAATACCTATTGTACTGAAGCATCCATAACTCCCTTGATGATTTTATTTCATTCTTGATCCACAAAGCTAAGTGTCATTAGTTGGTAGTTATGTGTGAATGCTCCTAATAAATGTAACCATTAGACACCTAAAACCAAGTGAGCTCGCCTAGGTCGAATGACATAAAATTCATGGGTTATAGTATGTTCATCCAACACTACCTATAACTCTCATATCACTTGGTTGTAGGCCGATGAGTAACCATATGCTACCACCACTTTGAACCCTGCAAACTCTTCAACTTTCAACCTAAAATGTGTTACCACACTCTGATAAATGAAATTATGGGTTGTTCCCCCATCAATGAGTGCCTTTATATGTTGTCCTCCAATCCTTCCATTAATTCTGAAAGAGTGGTACCTCAGTTCTCGTAATAACGAAGTAATAGTGGCTAGATGTATTCCCCCTTTAGGTAACTATATACCTTCAATTCCTATACATGTTGGTGAGACCTCATCCTCCTCCACACCTTGTGCTTCTATACATGATACAGGTTCTCCCTCATCATCTGAATATACCTCAATCAAATGAACTTGTCATTTACCAAGCACCTATGTGTTGGATTCCAAAGTTATTTCTAGCTTAAGTATAATTATTTACTCCACAAATCATTGCGAGTCATATCACCTTCATTTTTATTTTTAAATGTGTGCTTTGTTCCTTGGGGTCTGTTGGGTCGAGAGGGGGCTGCCCCTAGATTTTGTGAAAAAATATTTATATGGTATTCCTTGCTAATGTCTCTATTATTTTTTCTACTAACGTGACACCCCTGTATTTGTTCCCTTAAAATTTGACCCTTGAAAAGATCATCTAGGTGTAGTGGCTTCCAAGGTTAAATATATTTTAATAGTAGCTTGCAATGTATTGGGTTCAAGGGCCTTAACTAATCCTCTAAGGGGTTCTCTCAACCCTTCCATGAAAATAAAAACCAAGCACCTTTTTTGGTATGTCAGGTACCATTATTATTATTCTTTGAAAATCAGCCACATAGGCCTCCATAGATTCGTGGTGACAGAGTTATAAAAGTTCTAAAAAATGCTCCTTAGGGCCTTTCTTTTTAAATCTATCAACCAATCTCCTACAAAACTCTTTATAGATGGTCATATGGCCGTGTCTTTGAATAAATAAACCATGGTACCACCATTCATGCACGATTCCTTCCATGTGAAGGATTGTAAACTTTATTGCCTCTTCGTTACACATTAGACTCAATGAAAAGTATGTGTTCAACTTTTGGATCCAAGCTCTAGTTGAGGCTTTGTGGGACCCATCAAATGAGGGAACTATGAGATTTCCTAGCCTGCTTTCAAGGTCTTTGTGAGGCTTGTTCGAAAATATTTTACTTGTATTTTTAACTTTGGTTTTTGAATTTAGTGTATAAACATTCAAGAAATAAATATCTACCCTGAACTCTGCACTCTTTACCCTATATTCTGCATGGACGTCAAAATATTCCTCATGTTGACTATCCATATCTTTATCTTACATCGTGGATTATTTTTGAAATAATGTTACCTGGGTAGACCTATACCTATGATATAATTTATTGGAGTGTTCTAGTTTATTTCTACAAATGAAGATGATCCCTGCATGTCATTCCACAATGGTGTAATACCCTGACAGACTTCCTTACCCTGTTGTTTCTGAGTGAACAATTCAATGAGTTATTTGTGCCCATGTTTTAGGACCATTGTAAAATCCTTCAAAGACCTAATCACATCAAAAAATTCTTCCTCTTTATCCTCACTTGGCATATTCTACTTTATATGTTCCCTATGTTGATACCTTATTTCCTTGTCACTCGCTGACATGCAGTAGATTTGGATAGAAGTTTTGGTTTTTTAGGTTTGTTTTGTTTTTTGTTTTTTGTTTTTTCATAGGCTGGTAGAATCCAAATCTAATACCACTGTAATAAACTAACTAAAAATAAAAATAAAAAGGAAAAATTGGTAACAAGCAATTTTATTAGTTCTTTTGATAACGATAACAATCCACAAATAATCCTTCTGAAGCTTCCTTCCTACATCTTGTTGAATCCTATTGCCAGTGCTAAACTAAAATTGTAGTGGTTACTAGAGGTTTATGTCCCTAGAATCATCAATGGCAACACTTATGGGTTTTCATCCTAGGCATAAGGAGGTGATTGTGACTGCTTCACTTCAGAAAAAAGGGTTTTAAGTTGTAAGTTTTCATATAATCCTCATCCTTCATAGAGTTTCCTAATATATACTTCCCTTCTTGTGTTCCTGAAATTATGGCTTGAAATCATAACAAACAACTCCCTAAATGGATGGATCTAACTCAACTAATTTATTCCCATGCAACTACCTAAATTATAGGTATTATTGATTGACTTGATACTAACTAACTAAAGAGTGTCGAATAGCTAATTGATAGTGTTATTCCCTTAAAACTACCTATCAAGACTAAGTCAACTCAATATTGTTTGGTAGTTGACAACTTCAACGCTGTAGAATAGTCAAATAGGGACATTATAGGGTGTGTGTTGTTACATCAGTAATTTGATCCTTTAACACTAGATTGACATGTTCAAGATCTAAATTTGAAAGAGGTTACACTACTTTTTAAAGTAAAGGAAGATAGTATGGTTTTATATGTTCCATGTTAGGGTTGATTACAAACCCAACTATTACAATAAGTCAAGAATAAAAATGTTCTGTCTAGCTACGTGTAGGATGGTGTATGGACCATAGTGCAAAGGTTTGATCGTGTAGTGTGGAATGTTGAAGCATTCATTTTGTAGATGCAACCAACCCTTATAACCTACCTTGAATGCACGATGTGTGTAGTGTGCATTGCGGCTTTATTTATACTTTAGTTGTTAGTGTGAGATTGTTTTTTAAGGATGCTAAATATGTTTTTGATGTGCTATAAAAACTTCCACGCCTTTTCCATTCCCTGATCCTATGTGGGCAACTCCATGTCAGATGGTACATGATAGGATATGCCTAGAGGTGCATCTTGATACAACCTAAGACATGTTTGGATAGGACCATTCCTCATAAAGATCTACAAATCTCTATTATAGGCATGTTGAATGTATAGAAAGTTATCATCCCAAGTGTGTTGATGTGCACTTTTGTACATACACATAAGATAAACAAGTGTACGGTTGAAAATTTTTGTTTGTTTATATGTTTGGGGATGGAATGAAATATATTGGTCCAACTATGTATTCATCATGTCCCACAATACCTACCAGAAGTGGATGACAAATTATGGGTCACAATCAGACACAATAAATGTTGGTAATCCAAAATGAACTAACACATGGTTGAAAAAAGAACACACAATTTCCTACATGTTGATGATATTCTTGCATCAAATACAAATAAAAAGTCATTATGGTGTTTTTTTATAGGCAATATAGTCATGAAACCCATGTCAGTGGATTCCCATGGTTAGGATGGAACCAATGCGAGTGTGTAAAGTCCTAACTTCCTATTCATGGGCTTGGTGACACTATAATGATACCAATGTCTTAGTAATATCAAAGTGTCCTAATGTCTTTGTGTAGAGCCCTTCCCAAATGAGTCTCTAGGGAGGTTCATGATTAGGGACACAAATATGTCTAAGATTTTGGACATGTAGAACTCCCAAACGTATTCACCATGCACAAGGGTGGTATATGATTCTATGAAGTCCTTGTCTGTTAAGTAGAGAGTTACACATATAGAAAATTTATGGCCACATGTGTCTAACATCATGATGAACACGTAAAGTGATGACTAAATAAGGAAGTATGAAACCTTATTACCCTTACCCTTCTTGTGTTTTATCACCAAATGGAATTAGTGCATGTAAGTCATCAAATTCATGTGGCACACATTCTCCAGCTTATTTTGTGTATTTAGAAATTGAAGTAGATTATAATAAGAATGAATGACCATATTCTTACCCAAGATGTAGTGGTGCCATTGTTTTAATTATTGTACAATAGTGTATAAATCTTTCTTATATGTGGATCACTACTAAACTGTGTGTATGAATGTATTTGAGTGATAGGTGACCATATGTCCATGTTGTGTGAGTACCACATCAAGTGCATAGTCATATGCATTGGTGTGAATTTTGAAGGAGTGGAAAATTTCAGGCATTGATAGAATAGGTGTTGTATAGAGGTATTTTTTAAGATCCTAAAAAACACATTGTTGTGCAGGTTTCTAATAGAATGCTTCCTTGGTGCATAGTATTTGGTTGAGAGAAAATTATGTGACAGAAACCAAGAACAAACCTATGATAGAATTTAGAAAGTCCAAGGAGAATCCTCAATTCAATGAGATTATGCAATGTTGTAAAATCTTAAATTATCTTGATCTTCTTTGGATCTACATGAATACCTTTGTGGTTAATGATGTAGCTCAACATGATGCCAAATGTATACCTTCCTAAGTTGGATTCAATGCGTGTTTGTGAAATATGTCTAAGACATGTGAGATGTGATCCATATGATCCTCCCAAGTCCTGTTAAATATGAGGATGGAATCCAAGTAGATGATGACTAATGAGTTGAGGAAGGGCTTGATTAGATCATTCATAATACACATGAATGTTACTAGCACATTAGTCAAGCTGCAAGGCATAACCAACCACTCATACAATCCTTTTTTGGTATTAAATTTTGGATTCCGATCATTCTTATGATGGATGGGAACCTAATGGTAACCTCACTTTAGGTCTATTTTGGTGGCGTGTTGTGCACCTTGAAGTTGGTCTAAGAGGTTGTCAATGTGCATAATTAGGTATCCATTATTCACCATTATCTTTTTCAATACACAATGATATATGCATAGATGCCAAGTACCACTTTGTTTGGTGAAAGGACTATGGATGATATGTGCAATGATTTTTTATGGATTTCACTTTTGATGATAACATGGCAAAGGTGACCCTTCATCCACTAAAACTTGGTGTGGAAGAGACTCTCGTTCCTTAGAGGTGTCAATGGCAGTGGCATTGATGCTAAAAAATGTGACATCAAGATTAATGCCATCCATTTGTGTGAAACTTGATGTAGAATACACAATTAAGTATTTTTGTGTGCAACATTTAAAATCAATGTCAAAGTTTGTGTTGTATTGATGGTACCATTTTTCACAAGCATCCTTGGATTCATTACATGCATGTCGTACCCTCCACTCTGCACCAATATATCAAATTCATGCATTTTATTATGGAGGTTAAAATTCTTGGTGATCCACAACCATATCAGTATTGAAAAATGTTGGAAGCAAATAACATAAAACGTAATCACTATGCTATCACTGAGCATGTCTCTAATAAAGGCAAAACAAAGGCACCAGAAGCCACTATATAATCTTATTACATAAATACATATAGTCTTCCATCCACCTCTAGCATTCCACCTTTTTAAGCTTCCTCATATTTCAAAATCATAGACAAAGGTTGTAGGGATTAGTCAAAAAATGCTTTCCATATAGCACAACTCCCCATTTCCTCAAATAGTCGTGGCAGGCCCACCATGTATTGGTGAAAGAAAACATATCCATATAATGTTGGTTCTCTCTCCCTTGTCAAGAATGGTCTCCTAGATAGTGAACAAATGAAAATATCTAGTGATTCTTGGCTATACAGTGATGGTTTAGCCTCCTACCAGAGAAAAAATTATCCCATCCCTAATAAGATATGTGAGAACATGGAATAAAAGGGTAAAGGTTTTGGTGATAATTAATAAGGTATTGTTGATCCTATCCCCTATTGATCATAAATGATATATCACAACATCAGATACAAACCACCTATGAGTGAATTCAATGATCTTGTTAGTGAAAGTACTACGATGTCTGATAATGACTCTCCCAACAATGACATGGAATCATTTTTTTGTATCTATAATGCATACATCAAGACCAATCTCTTTGATAACACAACCATCCTGGCCATCAACCTTCACCTATATAACCTAGTCTCATAAACTGGGACCAATGAGATCATATACCCTTAGACATATTTCAGAATGATGAGGCTATCACAAAGTTTTTTTGGATGAAAGACGTCTCCCCATTGGGTGATCATAAAAAAATATTTAAAATCACCCTCGATACAATGGCCTACTTTAGGGAACAAGAAGAGTTCCTCAATAAAATTCAAAAAAAAAGAATGTCCCTTGTTGAAAACCTCTCTGAGGCGCTATCAAAAAATTACAAAATTGAAAACATTGATGTGATCATTGGTGAAACCTCCCTGAGGTACCAATGGATAGGGAAATTGAATATCACCCTGAGTGGGCATAACACCCTCATAATCCTTAGATCACCAAAATCAGAGGAGATAGTAGTCCATCTGAATAGAAAAGATATGAGGAACTAGTGAAGGAATTTTTGGGTATATTCACATCGTCACTACCTGAAATGAGTGACTCAAATCATCCTTTATGGGATAATTAGATGAGCCTACATATCCACCAATTGATGAATAATTCCACCTTCCTTTTAAACTAACACTACTACAAGATGGATCCACACTTCTTGTTGAAGACACAATCGATGTTAACATGACAGAAGATAATCCTAAAATCATCAAACTTGGAACTTTCCTCATATGGGAAGAACATGTGATTTTCATTTCCCTTTTGAAATAATTCATTAACATATTCACATGGTCATATGCTGAGTTACCTAGATTGGATCAATATATATTAGTCCATCATCTTGTTGTGCACCTAGATTCCAAACCTATCAAATAGAAGTTGCAGAAAATGCACCCTTGGATAGTAATCCTAATCAAGAAAGAACTTGAAAAAATCTTAGAATCAAGGTTCATCAGGCCCATTGACGAATTTGAGTGAATTTCTAATATCGTGTCAGTCAGAAAGAAGTTTAAGGTAATTAACCTATGCAGTGATTTTATAAACGTCAACAAAGCTTTCCCTAAATATAACTTTTCATTACCTAATATTGACATGATATTCAATTCCACAGTAGGACATGAAATGTTGTCATTTATGAGTGGCTTTTCTGGCTATAATCAGATCTAAATAACATCTGAAGATCAACACAAGATAATATACACCACTCCATGGGGAAATTTTTATATTAAGTCATGCCTTTCGGTCTAAAAAATGTAGGAGTCACATATCAATGAGGCATGACAGTCATTTTACATGACATGATGCACGTCATTATGGAAGATTGTGGATGACATACTAGGCAAATAAAAAACTTGAACATAACATCTAACAATCTTGAACAAATTTTTTGAAAGGCTCCATGAATACAAAATATGGCTTAATCCAAAAAGATGCATATTTAGGGTTATATTAAGGAATCTTATGGGGTTCATTGTATCACGTATGGGTATTGAAGTGGATACAACCAAGGTTTAGGCTATAAAAAAAATTCCCCCACCATCTAATCTCAAGCAACTACATATTCTAGAAGGATAAATACAAGCTATCCAAAGATTAATTTCATAGTTGGCCAATAAGTGTCACCTATTCATGCACCTTCTTAAGAACAAAACTGAGTTTAATTGGAACAAGGAATGCTAAGAAGCATTTGAAAAATTCAAACTATTTATGTCCAATCCTCTAGTGCTAGTTCCTCCAACTCTAGGTAAACCATTATTTCTCTACATTTCCACAACTCAACATGCCTTAAGGGCACTCTTGGTTCAACACGATGAAAATGGAAAGGAAAGGGGCGTCTATTATCTATGTCAGACCTTGGTAGCGTATAAGCACAATTATCCATCCATTGAAAAATAACGTTTGGTAGTAGTATTTGCTTGCTAAAAAGTGTGGAATTATATGCTCAATAACAAGGCTATTTTAATTGCTAAGATCAATCCTCTTAAATATATCCTATATAAAGCATAAATCATGGGTCGAATGGAAAAATGGGTCATGTTATGCAATAAATTTGACATTGAATATGAAAATCATAAGGCAATCTAAGGGAAAATCCTTGAAGATCATCTCGTAGAAGCTCCATTATCAGAAAAACATCCCTTAACCATAAGTCTTTTTTATGTGTCCATTTTATCCCTTGCTAAGTCTCAATAATTGAAATTGTATTTTTATGGATCCTTCATATCACATGGCTAGGGGGTAGGTATTTTGTTCCTGACACCACATGGGGATATTATTCCTAAATCTTTTCACATTAGCTTCCCATGAAAAAACAACATTGTAAAGTATGAGGCTCTCATTACAGGACTATGACTTGATAGCCAGTGGAACATCAAATATTTGTTAATCTTTGGTGACTCAAAATTAATTGTCAACCAGGTCAATGATCATTATAAAAATAAATATGATAAATTGGTGTCATACAATACCATGGTGGATAGCTTGAAATAATACATTATGGACATCTAGGTCAGTAGATGTGATGACCACCATTGGGTCACTCCTTGAAAAGTTCTATAAATGTTTAAAAATATCAATTCCTGATAGAATATCTTGTCATCCAACATACAATCATCTAGAGTCTGAGATGGTATGTGAGATTTTTAGTCCTAATTCACCATGGTATCATGATATCTACATCTACCCCCATGACCACACACTTCCCACTACCCTATCATGAGCCCAAAAAAATCCTTTATCTAAATTTCCTGCCATTATACCCTTCTTGGTGGCATACTATGTTTTAAAGTTTATGATGGAACTTTACTTCATTATTTAAATTCAAAAGAGGTCGATTTAGCCATCAAAGACATTCAAAATAGGATTTTTGGGGCACACACTAGTGGAAAGGTCCTTGTTAAGAAACTTTCACACGAGGTATTATTGGCCAACCATGGAGCCATATGCTTGAAAATACATCAATAAGTGTGGTCCATGTTAGAAACATGGAAATCTAATTCATGCTCCATCCCAAGATTTACAACTGATAACAACATTGTATCCCTTCACTATATGGGGGATCAATCTCATAGGGAAGACAAATCCCACATCCTTTGATGGCCAAAAACATGTCCTCAATATGACCAAATACTTTACTAAGTGGGTTGAATCCATTCCTCTCACTTATGTATCCACGAAGCAGATTTCTAAATCCATCATAAATCATCTCATCTGCTAATATGGCATCCCATTTGCTACCATTACTAATAATGGTAAGTCCTTCAAGAATAAGGATGTTAAGGCCCTCTGTACTCAATTCCATATCAGACATAGATGGTTTAATCTTTATTATCCCTAAAGCAATGGCCAAGCCAAGGAATCTAAAAAACCATCATCAAAATCATCAAGAAGATAGTCAATGATGTTGGTCATGACTGACATTTATAACTTTATCCTACCTTGTGGGCTAACTGTACCAACATATACACACTCACAGGCACCATTGCTTATTCCTTGGTCTACAAATCTAAAGTCATCCTCCCTATTGAGATAAATCTATCATCCATGTGTATCTCATTTCATAATATCATTGATGATTAGGAGTATTGATTTACACTTTTATAGGAACTATAACTTTTAGATGAGAAACGACTAGCCACCCTCAATCTGTTTAACCCTTTTTGTGATATGTCGATTAAATGGGTACAATAGCCTATATACTGATGAATAAAATTATTCTATAGTAGACCAATTAATTGAAAAATTAGATATAATAATATTCTGAATTAAAGTGTTGAGTTATGCTAAGTATTAAAAGTACACTAAAAATAGTAGTTGGATTAAATAAACACGAAGAAGGAATACTACTTAGCTTATCTACAAATGTGCAAACAAATATGAGAAGGATAGAGGTGGAAACAGGCAAGGAAAAGATCAAGATCCAATCATCAAATTCTATAAATATTGTTTTTGGAGCCTTAGACACTTGTGTTAGCCCTTGGACACTTGCATCGATGTTTTTATCCTAATATCAATGCAACTATCATGTACAAAATATTCACTGCATTATTAAGCAACCACCTAGATCCTTCGTGATTTTCTATCACCTTTATGTTGATGTATTTTATTTTCGCACATAATTTGTTAATGAGTGTATGTGGATCAAATCCTATCTCTTCACCTTAGGTCTTTGTACCTTGCCAAAAATGGGTTAGTGGGCTCATAGTGTCAAGCTGACCTCAAGGACCCCTCTATGAATGAGCACTGCCTACATAGCCAATACTCCAAGGAGGGCCTCAAAATTATGTAGTTCTCCCCTAGGCATTGGTTTTTGTGTGTGCACAAGGGTGCAATATACTAAATGTGAATGCATGCAATGATCTAACTTATAACCTGACAAATGCTACTCATGGGTTGTTCTTTGAGTGTCTCAGACCTGTAATATGATTGTTCCTATGACTAATATGAAAATAGTGAAGAATAGGGTAGTCTAACTCAATTATGAAATTGATTGAGTGAGATTGAGTGCTTTCTTGGTATATGATAGATGATTAATGAGTAGGCTTAAATTTGTATTTATACCACACCTTTTTAAAATATTTTGCAGTAGGGTTCAATAAGAAAAATAGGCCGACTCATAGGATTTGAAAGGTTCACAAATTAGATGAATTTTGAGGACTAGACACTTGATAAAAATATGGACACTTGCATCGATGTAAGTGTCCCTATGTGGGATACAAGTGTTTGATAGGATAGGGAGTTGTTGAAGATCTAAAACTAACAATAAAATATATATATCAGGTTTTCAACTTTCTGTACAGCGTAAGAAATCTGGGTCATCATAAAATATTAGGTCCAACCATAAGATAAGTAGTTAAGTATAGTGAGATGGTGGATGCGATCCTTTTGATAATAAGGTCTAAAATTGAAGGGTAGAGCCCTAATAAGTATTTTTTGAGTATACAAGATTGAGATGCTAGATAAATTAGATTTTAGTGTCTACATAATTACCTCAAAGTTTATTAGAACCAAATTCGTTGTAACTATGAAAAGTGTATCAAATCTTGAGCATTTGAAGTTAGATACCTTGTGCTGAAGTAAAATAAAAGGAACACCAATGTTGATTGTAAACAAAAGGGAATTTCCAACCTAATTGGTTAGGTCCCTATGTGATTACTATTAATTATAACTATGACACCTATAGGTTAGAAACAAAAGATGGGTAGGAACTTGATGAGCCCATGAACATCATGCACCTCATGCATTTTCACACTTGAAAAATATACATTATATATAAGTAACCCTATGATTGAGGACAGATCCACATCCTTCCATCCATTCATGTCCATATCCCTTACACTCTTATCTATTTCCCTCTTCTATTTTGACCTTGGTGATGACTACATGTGCTATAGGGTACAAAATGGTTGACAAAATATACATCAAAAAATCATCTTTGCAGTAAGGCATCATAGTAGGATAGTGATAAATGGTTCCCCTGGTTTTGCAATCCTTGGAGATCTTTCTTTGGCTCCACCCACCCACTCGTCCTCCATTGAACATCACTTTCCTTTCTTGTTGTTAGAGTCAATTTTACCTTTGTTAGTAGTCCTTGGACATACATATTCCAAAAGTCCTTAAAATGTCATAAAGCCAAAAAACCCTTAAAATCTAAAAAGACAAAAAATCTTAAAAATTATAAAAATACAAAAAATTCTAAAAAAGATATATAAAGCCACAAAATTTTGAAAATTATACAAAACTATCGCAACTAACATCCTTATTCTCGGGTGGGTTTCGATCCTTGATCCATTGTAAACAAATCAATGTCACTTCATAAGGATTCATTTCCCATTCATCAACATCTTCATCTCCATCTCTACATATTTACCTAAAGGGAGAACTACATCGGCCTAAGGGCCATTCAGACTATGTAGGCAATGCTTAGTCACATGGGGTTTTTGAGGTCAACATGTACATTCCCATGACCCCAATTTTTGTCCCCTTGTTGCTCCTTATTGTCAAATAAATTGACCATTCCTTCACATGTATCCTTGTTTGGGGGCATTGTGAAATTTATTATTATCAATCATATTTTTCACATGAATTTTAACCTGATACATGCCAATATATTTTCTATTGCTTTTTATTTTTAAGGTTTGTGTGTGTATGTTTTTTTGTTGCTTGATTGTTTATTTGTTTTCTCTTATTTTTATTTGAGAGTCAGCCCTTATGCACACTAAAACTCGACCATCATGATGTTTTGTATCAGAGTGCATACTATCATGTCCTACATAAAAAACCAAGTTAAAAATTATATGCGGAGACACGCATGCTCAAGGCAATATATCCCCTATCATATATCATTATCTATCTCATATAATCAATCATATATCTATCATCATATCATAATAATTAATCACAATGACTAAGTATGATAGCATTAAAATCAAAAGTAGGAGCATGAACATCAGTATCATCTAATCTCATCATTTCTATCACATCTATCATCTCAACATAAATAAAGATCGTAATCTTAAACATCTTATACAAACAACACATGCATCATCTAGTATCCATGTGCATCACATCATAACATCAACAATAAAATTATGACATGTGCATCAAAACCATAATATCTATAGCCATCACATCCATAATGAATACATCCATAACATGAGACATCAGGCAATAATCAAATCAACATCATCATATGTATATCATACATCAAATGCCCATATACATCACAAGAATATACATCAAATATACAGTGTCAAAATATATATAAATCGATAATTGAATCTAAAACTCATGCCTCGCTTTGCCCATCTGGAGGTGGATCTCTCCTATTTGGATCTTGCATTGATTTGGCTAAGGTCCTACTCTATGATGGTGTTGCACCAATCCATCAAATCTCTACGTATGAAGGTATTCTAAGCTTTATATGTACAACCTATTCATATAAGGTGTGGTAATATTAAGCCTATCTAGCGACTCCCATCAACTATGATCCCACCTACCCTAATCCCTATATAGTCACAAATCCATGTGCAATATCCCTCTAGGCCTATAGGTTCTGCACCTCTCCATCCCTCATGACTAATACAATAGTCATTCAGGCTATTTATACATTAAGTGTAGTAATCTACCCATGTCTCTATGTGATCTCTACATCCTGGCTAATGCTCTGCATGCTAGCCTTTCTATCTTAGTCACCCAAGATGCCATCTCCTTTCGCAAACTCGTTATCAACCTCTCATCCTCTACCAAAATTGTTGGATGTGACAATCAAGTCTCATCTTCACCACTTGAACCGAAGGGTACTTTTTTAGACATCCAATTCCTAACACCATTGTGTTGAAATTGTCAATCTTACTCAAAATTTGTGAAAACACATAAATTAGGCAAAAATCACTTAAACGCGCTAAATGGTTTGAGCTTATCGCATACAAGTGATGATTTAGGCTAATGTATCCGTAAATGGGGCAATGCATTTTACGTTATTATTAACTTTGATAAAATCATTTCAAGTCAAAATGACAAAAATGCATTTTGGTACTTTGGATCACTCTTTTCTTCTAATTTAGAAGCACATGACACGTGCATGTGTTATTTTACATCGACAACATCCTAAATGGGATAATGATCCGTATGCAACTAACATCACCTTCTAATTCCTCTCTAGCCAAATTACAACCCAGTAATATGACTTTCTATCTAGTTTGATTAATGAGGTGCAACCAATTTTCAAAGAATGGCACTAAAATTGATTAATCTTACTTAGGTAAATTAAACCAAATATTGAGCTTAAGTAAGAATTCCATGGAAGTTATTAAATATTTATTTATTAGAAATTGATTCCTATTAACTGCATCATCAAGTGAGATCATTTTTGGGGTGTCATCCATAAGCCATAAATTCAACAAATATTAGGATTATGGCTTCCCATGCCTCTTTCTCTCAAATATTTATGAGAATATTTATGGAATAATTATGTAATATTGGATTAATTCATGGCCACACATCTTGATCTTGAGATGGATGATCATGGTTGATCCCAATCAATTTGGAAAATCTATAAATATGAGGCCTCTCACTCACATTTTAAAGCTTAATTTGTGTAAACTTACAATGCATGATTATCTCTACAAGCCATTTGTGTAGTTTGTTAATGCTTTATTTGCAATAGGATAGCTTCATTGGTAGGCTTAGAATTGATTTCATATCATGAGCCTAGTTTATAGTTAGTGTTCTTGAGATGGTGGAGGTTCTTGATCTTTCACCATTGTTGAAGACTTGAGCACCAAATCAAGGGGAAAAACATGCTTTGAGCCACATTTGGGTGATGGGAAGCTCTTGAGAAGGTAACTTGTGTTTGCTTTCTTTCATTTGCTCTTAATTGTCATTTGCACACCCCGTTGAATAAGTTAGCCTAAATTGTTAGTTCTTTATGCATTTTTCTTGGATTTTATGACTAATGCTTGATCTAACCATCTTTATAATCTATCTCTACATCTTGGCATACTCGAAGGAAGTCATTTTGGCAATCTTAGATTTCCATAAAATTCATTAAAAAATCCTTTAACATCAATTTGTAGCTTCATTTTCTTGTGTTCTTAACATTTTTTTTGATGCATAGGTCACACAGTGATTGACGTTAGTTCTGTGTAACCAACATCAGTCAAGATTAACTGACATCGATTAGGTTGAAAGGAAAATGTTGACCATTTTTTGCCCAACAGGCCAAAAATTGGTCCCCTTCTGTCCCTGTTGATTCTAGGCCATTTCATTTTTTGATTTTTCATGAATCTGTCCATTTATACAGACTCTGCAGGATTTATATGAACTCTGCAGGTCTAAATCTACAGACTATGCAAGTTTTGGATTTATATGGACTCAACAAGTTAGTCCTTTGGTGCATGAAGGATCAGTTCAGAGAGTTCTGGGTTTTACAAGGCTTCTTCGAGCTCTTATCTAAAGAAAATCACAAGAAAAGTTGGCATCTTTGAACCATTGAATCGGTTCAATGCCTTAGTTCAACGCTTGGTTCAACTCAGTTGGTTCAACACTTCGGCTTGGTTCAACCACTAAGTTCAATGCTTCGCTTGGTTCAAACGGCCTTAGTTCAATCGGTGAGTTCAACATTTTGGTTCAATCACTCAGTTCAATCGGATGGTTCAATCATTTGATTCACTCAGTCGATTCAGCGACATCAGTTCAAGTGGCTTCCAGTTCAATCGAATGGTTCATTGACGCGCAACGTTGAACCGTTGAACCAGTTCAATGGGTTGGTTCAATGGGCTTGGCATGCAGTCTTGAACCAATTGACCCGTTGAACCAATTTTTGGTTCAATGGGTTAGTTCAATGAGGTGTCCTTCAGCCGAAGGTCCAAAAGCCCTTGCAGAGGGCAATTCAAGGTTCAGAAGCCCTTGCAGAGGGCAGAGAGAGTTTCAAAGGAACCGAAGGGATTCAAAAGGCACGTCGAAGGCTTGAGTCAGAATTTCTTTAGACTTTTTGTCTGAAGGAATTCCTTCAGACAAAAGGCTCGAAGGAATTCGGGGAAGGGATTTTCAAAGGGCTTGAAGGTGCAAAAAAAGTCAAAAGCGACCAATTCCCGCAGACTTTTTATCCACGAGAAAAAAGCCTAAAGCACAAAAGACTCGCAGGAAAAAAAGCCTAAAAAAAACCCGATGACTTTTGCAGAGGACGGTGACATCCTGAAAGACGTCAAATTTAAGCAGACGAACTAGCCGTTGGGTGACAGCCGCGTGAACGTCAATTTTAACATAGTGAAGTAGCCGTTTGTTTTGAACTGTCTGATCGCCAAATCATGGAAAGAGCCAAAGAAATGTAGTGACCCGCCAGAAGATTGCCCCTGAGGGCTAAAAGAGTAGGAAGAAGACAAGGAGTAGAAAAGACAAAGCGTCCAAGTGGAAAAGGGAAGGTGAGTTATTTGCAGAAAAGTGGCATGACCTATTTTCTCCAGTTGGCATTGATGAGGAGACAAACTATAGTCTATTTATAGAAAGAGGCGCGGCCATGTTTTTTCATTAATGATTGAATGCCAAAGTCAATTTCGGTGAGTGTACAACATGGTTCCAGCAGGCCTCTTCCAAAAGAATGACATCAATAATAGTGACTTTCCCTTTTCTGATATTTTCAGCGCGTAGGGGCCAACTCATCAAAGGGTGCCAAAATGGCCTCTTTCTTCCTCTATATATTGTAATTTTCTCATTTGGATAAGGATCGACTCTCAGCCTTAAGGCAAACTCTGACCAAAAATCTCTCGGGCTTGTAAGGCATAGCTTTGCCAGATTTTTACCTTGAATCAAAACTTAGCATTTTTACCTCCATTCTAAGTTTTTCATCTTTAGTATGTGTCTATGCCTTGATTCTGTGTTAAGTCATTTTCTTAATGCTTTTGCAGAATGATTTCAGCATGTCTGGTGCATTTTGTGAGTTTCTTTTTACAGGTTTGTCAGAAGTGTCCCTAGAGGAGTATAGGTGAAGTGGATAGGCTGTTGTAGTGTGTCTTAGAATGCCTCTAGTAGTTATTTCCTCCCTATATCTCCATGGACCCCTGACCCACTGATGCAGAAGGTTTTCTCATGTCAGATGTGTTAGGTTATGGAGCTAAAATCTTCACTGATGCAAACATGGAAGAGGTTGTTGAGTTGCAGAGCAATCGACGTCAGTCTGATCAATCAACGTTGGTCATATACAGTGTCAGAGAAACTGACATCAGTCAAGGATCGGTTGACGTCGGTCACCTCCAGGTAGACAGGGACCGACGTTAGTCGCCTGTGCAGTTCTAGAACTGCTTGTTGACGAACAGTTAGTTAACGAATAAGTTGTTTGCATGTTAAAAGGCCAATTATAGTCTCGAGCTGCATATCTAATTATTGTAATTAGATGTCTAATTATTGTTTGCATGGGATCTATATAATAGACTCATGGGCTGTATTGTAAAGTGTGCTACAGATTAAGAGAGCAAGATTAGCTCCTTCAGAGTGAAGAGAGCATGGTGTGTTCCTCCTAGTGTCACAGTGCCAAGTGTGGGTGCTGGTTTAGAGAATCAGAAGGGTTCTTCATGTATGTATGATCTCGATCAGCAGGTGTGCAAGGCCAGGTTTGGAGATCTACATGGTAAGTAAGATCATTGATCTGCAGGTGTTTGTGTGTGTTTGATCTAGGTTTATAGGTGTTGCAAAACCAAGTTGATTTGTAGGTGGCAGCAAGATCAGGGAGATCACAACACAATAGGTAGCAAGATCAGGGGAGATCTACTTAGAGTATGGTGTGTACTCGGTCTTAGAGCAAAGAGGAAGGCAAGATAGATCCTTCCAAAGTAAGATCATTTGAGTTGCAGGTTGTTGCAAGTTCATAGGAGATCTACTTGAAGTACTTTGAGTACTTGTGTACTGGCAGTAGTGATACTGACTAGTGGTACTGGCAGTAGTGATACTAACTGGTTGGAGGTGAACACCAACTCTATGTTTGAGTTGAGTGTTGGGACCGTAATTGAGAGAGATAACTCTTGAAGGTGAATTACTGTACACTTGGTGTGGAAACCCTGTAAGGTGTGGAAGAGTGTGGCGTCTCTTCATTTGTAATTATTTTCTGAAAGAGTATTAATACAATTGGGTATTGTCTCTCATATTCTGTGTTATTTTTGAATTCTAGTTACTTGTGCATTCTGGTTAAATTTCGTGTTTAGTTGCTAATACAAAGGTAATCAATTGTGTGCTGCCATATTCTAACAGTTGGTATCAGAGCTAAGGTTGTAGGGAGTAGGTTTGTGTTTGATTACAGGGTACTCTCAAGGGTTTCTGATTGAGTGGGAGTATAGCAATGGCAGAAGCGAGTAAGCTAAGAATGGAAGAATTGAAAAGCACGAATGGTCAATTACGGTGTTATGAAAAGAAAGAGTAGGTAAAAAAATATTGTTGGTTGGTAGAAGATCAGCATGAAGGAACTGAAGAAGCAGATGTTGCAGGTATTGTTGCACAGAATGCTCAGGGATGTTCCTTGGATAAAGTAGAATCTTGTTTTATAGATTATGTTGCCTCTTTCCATGCAGCCCGAAATAGATTATTTTTCCATGTTAAGGTCCTTGGAGACTTTGGAAAGATTTATTTAGGGGCTGGTGTGCCTTGTCAAAGTATTGACAAAGGGGAAGTGTGGCTGAAATTGTAGGCGGCCAACACATGGGTGTTGAAGGATGTCATGTAGGTCCCGGTTCTGAAGATAAGGCTAATTTCTTCAAGAAAGTTAGGTGATGAGAGATGCACAAGAACTCTCACAGTAGATGCACTTAAATTAGCTGTTGGTAAGAAAGTAGGTATCCTTTATCTATCTACTTATATTACTAATTTTTTTTCTATTGCGAAGACGTGGCTTTGTAGGCTTGGTCACATGAGCAAGAAGGAGATGTATGTTCTTAAGAGGAAGTCAGATGTCTTTGACAGACTTAAAAATTGGAAAGCCTTGGTGTTTATGGAGGAGATGATGGACAAAGATCAGCGGATGAGACTGAGTAACTCTGAGCAGAGCAGTTTGGACAGGGTTTTGATCTAAAGAGAGCTCACGGGTAAAAAGTCATCACTCACAGGAAAACATAGGTACCAGCATCAGTCAGGAGGAACCAGTGTTGAACAGACAGGTG
Organism: Torreya grandis; assembly: GCA_037957365.1. Classification (NCBI taxonomy): domain Eukaryota; kingdom Viridiplantae; phylum Streptophyta; class Pinopsida; order Cupressales; family Taxaceae; genus Torreya; species Torreya grandis. The sequence goes on from JARHVA010000141.1 coordinate 5,703,034, forward strand.
TCGATGTCGGTCATGTGCAAACCAAAGCCGATGGTGTCAGGCAGGGTAAGACCGACGTTGATCAAGAGGACCGACGTCGACGACAGGTAGACATCGACGTCGGTCAGGAAAACCGGTGTCAATAGTTAGGACAGTCGCATGGAACTGACGTCGGTCGAATGCAGACTATGTGGTGATCGAGGTCGGTCACTGAAACAAATTTTGGGTGGACAACAAGCTGTCAAGGAGTCTCAAACACCCATATGGAGGACTGAAAGGGTAAGTAAGCCTCAAATTTGTTGTTCCTCTTCTTTATACTCGTTGCTCATTACAGAGTAGGAAGGATCCAGGAAACAGTAGGAGCATGGCATGAATAGGATGCAAAACCAAATGGGAGATTTGGTAGGGTTGCCAGCTGGTATGAAAGTACTAAAAGATGAATGGATACCTTAGTTAAAGAATAGAGAGAATGGACATGTGAGACGGAAGGCCAGGTCATATGGTCTTGAGGTAGCTGCAGGACAATGGAGGTTTGACAAGTGGATGAAAAAGCATGGCTTTAGTTAATGTCATTGTAACCATTATGTTTCTTTACCAAATTGGGTGATGATTTCAACATTATTCTGTTACTATATGTTGTGTGTTTACTTGTTGCAGGGTCACACATGCAGGGTTGTTGAGCTAAAGGTAAAGTTAGTTCAGTGGTATGTCATGAGGAATTTTGAGCAGCAAAATTCTTTAGCATAAGTGTGTTCTAGAGACATGAAAGATCACAGGTTGATTTTGTCTCTGGATGATTGTGTGAAACTGGTTAGCACGTCGATGGGTTGGACAGTTCTATGAGGTTAAGTACATGCGTATTGGACCTGGGTTGCCCACGCAGTGGGAGCTGTCAGCAAGTTTGGAGCCAATCTAAGAAAGAAGCACTAGAGGGCAGTTCAGTGGATTCTCAGGTATCTGAGATGGACCAACAGCAGGTATACATGTGATGCAGGGTCAAGTTCTTTTCTACATGGGTTTGTAGATGCAGATGCGGTAGGTTACTTGGATGACAGGAGGTGCACCACAGGTTTTGTGGTGGTTGGTCTTCAAGGTTGACCTTGAAGAGGGATACAAGAGAGGAAACAAATTAGATGGTGTACAGGTATAGGTATAAGTGCAGCTGTTTATCTCCAAGTGGGAGATTGTTAGGTTGTGGAGCTAAAAACTTCACTGATGCAAACATGGAGGAGGTTGCTAAGAGGTTGCTGAGTTGTAGAGCAACTGATGTTAGTTTGATCAACTGACGTCGGTCATATATAGTGTCAAAAAAATTGACATTGGTCAGGGATCGGCCGACGTCGGTCACCTCCAAGCAGACAGGGACCAACGTCGGTCGCCTGTGCAGTTCTAGAACTACTTGTTGATGAGTAGTTAGTTAACGAACCAGTTGTTTTCAGGTTAAAAGGCCAATTATAGTCTCGAGCTGTAGATCTAATTATTGTAATTAGATGTCTAATTATTGTTTGCATGGAATCTTATAATAGACTCATGGACTGTATTGTAAAGTGTGCTAGAGAGTAAGAGAGCAAGATTAGCTCTTTTAGAGTGAAGAGAGCATAGTGTGTTCCTCCTAGTGCCATAGTGCCAAATGTGAGTGATGGTTTGGAGAATCAGAAGGGTTCTTCATGTATGTATGATCTCGGTCAGTAGGTGTGCAAGTCCAAGTTTGGAGATCTACATGGTAAATAAGATCATTGATCTGCAAGTGTTTGTGTGTGTTTGATCTAGGTTTGCAGGTGTTGCAAAACCAAGTTGATTTGCAGGTGGCAGCATGATCAGGGAGATCACAACACAATAGGTAGCAAGATCAAGGGAGATCTACTTGGAGTACAGTGTGTACTCGGTCTTAGAGCAAAGAAGAAGGCAAGGTAGATCCTTCCAAAGTAAGATCATTTGAGTTGCAAGTTGTTGCAAGTTCATGGGAGATCTATTTGAAGTACTTTGAGTACTTGTGTACTGGTACTAGTGATACTGACTAGTGGTACTGGCAGTAGTGATACTGATTGGTTGGAGGTGAACACCAACTCTGTGTTTGAGTTGAGTGTTGGGACAATAATTGAGAGAGATAACTATTGAAGGTGAATTACTGTACACTTGGTGTGGGAAGCTTGTAAGGCGTGGAAGAGTGTGGCATCTCTTCATTTGTAATTCTTTTTTGGAAGAGTATTAATACAATTGGTTATTGTCTCTCATATTCTGTGTTATTTCTAAATTCTAGTTACTTGTGCATTCTGGTTAAATTCTGTGTTTAGTTGCTAATACAAAGGTAATCAATTGTGTGCTCCCATATCCTAACAAGATGAAGTGTATGGGAGCTGGTTCTCGGTGGAAAGTGTATGTTAAGGCAGAGTAGATCACACATTTTTGGTGTATCACCTCTCTTCATTTTTAGGTTAGGTTTTGTTTTTAGCATCTCTCTCTCCGTTTTCATCCGCCCCCCTTTTTTCATTTTGTTTGTTAGAAGTAGGAGAAACCAGGGCCTAAAAGATACATGAGAGGGAGCTATCCCTCATTTAGAGACTCTCCCCTCTAGCTTCGCTAGTCCCACAGGCGAGAGGGGAGTTTTCATTGTTGTGTGTGGAAAGGCAAGAGCTCGGCCTCCTGCCTCAGGTTGAATCCACTGTGTCAACAGTTTTTGGCACACCCGGTGGGACCAACTAGGACAAGTTGTGTCCACAAAGTTGAAGAATTTTTGGTGTCTTCTTCGACCAACCAGCCTTTGGAGGCTTTTGCATCAAACACCAATGGCGACTCTGAGTTGAATCAGCTGATTAAGCAGCCTGGTGCCATCAAAAATCAGTTTTTGTATGTATAATTCTTTTGCACAAAATCATGGACCTTGTATTTCTTCATATGACTATGATCAGGCTCAAGACATTTATGCAATCCCCTTAAGCAACTCTCCTAGTTGCCCTGCAATGATAAAGGAAGTGGCCCTGGAGATTGACAGACTAGAGGAGCAGTATGGATATCAGTAGGGGTTGATGTATAGAGATGAGTGTTTGTTTAGACAAGCTCAAGCCTTGCAATCCATGGAGGAGGAGGTAGCAAAATGGATAAATCCATTTATTCAAGGTAGTCAGCCTTATGTACCCCCTCCTATTCTGAAGAAAGCCCCCTCTTGTGCACCAAATGCTTTTTATCAGATAACACTTGCTCACTCTAGTTCATTTGATGCATCTGCTCTCAATCCTGTGCGCCTGGCTTTCCAACATCAAAGGGCATTAGAGCAACCCCCCATGGATGTCAATCTTCTTAATTCCTTATATTGTGAATCTTCCATTGGGGAAATACCACGAGCTAGCACATCCCTCTTCTAGGGGCTCTTCCGGTGCATCAATAGTCTCTTCCTAGCATTCCTCAACCTCCCTAAGTCTTTCAACATGATGTGCAAATTCCGAGTTGGAGGAAGGAATGCCAGGAACCAACCTAGAGCCTTGAAGAGGATGATGTTGGTGACCTCCAAGAAAGACTCTTTTAGGATAATCTAGCCAAACAAATTAGAGATTTAGAGGCTAGGATGAGTCTGCTTCGTGAAAGAGAGTTCAAACTTTCAGACCTTGTGGAGGAGCCCTAGGACCTTGGAGAAAATAAAGTTGTTGCTTGTTCACAGGAGCAAAATTCCAATTTTGAGATCCTGAACTAGGGGAAAATAGTAGAATCATGGGGCAGGAAGGAGAAGAAGCAAGGTTTTTCTCAAAACCTTGAAGAAGATGAGGCTGCCCCTGCTCATGATGATGCTGGTGACTCCCAAGAAAGGCACTTCCAAGAGGATATGGCTAGGAGAATTGCAGAGTTGGAATCTAAAGAGAGATTCCTCAGCCAACGTGTGATGGATAGTTCAGACCCAATGGCACATTCCATGTCTCAACACACCCCACCTACACATTTCCAAGAGAGATATCAGGCCACACCTGATATTGATGAAGTGCTAACCAAATGGAAAGAGGAGAATCATTCGATTCTAGCTCAAGGACTGCCTCCTCTTCCACATGGGTTCAATCATCAGCGTCCCACTTCATCCCTTCTCAAAGAAGAACCAATTCTATAGGAGGCGAGTGAGGAGCAAAAGATCCAATCTGCAGTTTCCCAAGAGGCTGTCATGAGCGATAACGAAGAAGAAATCATCATTGATGCTCCTTGTGAAGACCTCATCAGCAATGGAGAAGACATAGGTATTGCATATATGCAGATGTTCCAGGAATACGAGGAGGAACATAAGCATGGTGAGCTCTCTCCCCCTTTGTTTGATGAAATTCCCTGTTGCTTCGATGAGGAGGATGACTACGCTGAGGAGCCTAAGTTGGAGGAGGATTAGGAGGTTACCTTTGAACATCTAGAGACCCTTATCATCAAGGAGGAAAAGGAGAGGTCTATCTTCCTTGAGGAAGGCCTTGAAGAAGAAAACTTTCAATAGAGAGGTGATGTTTTGTGGGATGAACAATTATTTTATGATTCCATTTCAGACATCACAACTATCACCCTTCTTCAAGAAGGCCAAAAAGAAGTAGAGGATGAGTCTGACAGAGTCTGCAATGAGGCAGAAGGAAATGGGTCGGACCATGATGCATTGCAAAGGAACTGTACATATCAAAAGGCTTATGGTGATGAGCCAAAAACCATTGATTTCTTGGTGATATGCACCAACATGAAGGACCATCATTCAACAAGCCTCCAGGGACAAGAAGAATACATGTATGTTGGAGGCATGTTCAAATCTGATCCGCTCAGATACCAGCCAATCCAGGTGATAGGCAAGAGGAGCAAGTCACCAAATCTCTTTTTCATTCAACAACTTGCTTGGCACCATAAGTCTTCTCGCTAAGAAGGGGACTTAGGAAGTTTTCCTTTTGATCCAGGAGGGAGGCAAACATTCCTAGTTAGCTGTATTTAGTAGTTTGCTTTCAGTTTCTTTCCTGCTTTCCCTAAGTGCAGTTTGCACAAGTAGTGTTTTTAGCCTTGTGTTTTTTCCTTTACGTGTGGGGTAAAAGGCTTCATGTTTGATTCTTGGATCTTTGGCGCTATTTCTAACCTTTCTTCAAAGCTGCATTCTGACTCTGTGCCCAATGGACTACAAGGCAACTGGTCTTTAAGCATAGCAGGCATGCTTCCCCTGGGAGTCGCCAATTTGTTGACCATTTTTTGCCCAACAGGCCAAAAATTGGTCCCTTTCTGTCCCTGCTGATTCTAGGCCATTTCATTTTCTAATTTTGCATGAATTTGTCCATTTCTATGGACTCTGCAAGATTTTTACAAACTCTGTAGGTCTAAATCTATGGACTCTACAGGTTTTGGATTTCTATGGACTCAGTAGGTTAGTCCTTTGGCACATGAAGGATCAGTTCAGAGAGTTTTGGGTTTTACAAGGCTTCTTCAGGCTCTTGTCTGAAGAAAATCACAAGAAAAGTTGGCATCTTTGAACCATTGAATCGGTTCAATGCCTTAGTTCAACGCTCGGTTCAACTCTATTGGTTCAACACTTTGGCTTGGTTCAACCACTAAGTTCAACACTTTGCTTGGTTCAAACGGCCTTAGTTCAGTCGATGAGTTTAACATTTTGGTTCAATCACTTGGTTTAATCAGATGGTTCAATCATTTGGTTCACTCAGTCGGTTCAGTGGCATCAGTTCAAGCGGCTTCCAGTTCAATCGGATGGTTCATCGGCGCGCAAAATTGAACCGTTGAACCAGTTCAACGAGTTGGTTCAATGGGCTCAGTGCCCAGTCTTGAACCAATTAAATCGTTGAACCAATTTTTGGTTTAATGGGTTGGTTCAATGGGTCGGTTCAACGAGGTGTCCTACAGCTGAAGGTCCAAAAGCCCTTGCAGAGGGTAGTTCAAGGTTCAGAAGCCCTTGCGGAGGGCAGAGAGAGTTTCAAAGGAACTGAAGGGATTCAAAAGGCGTGTCAAAGGCTTGAGTTAGAATTTCTTCAAACTTTTTGTCTGAAGGAATTCCTTCAGACAAAAGGCCTGAAGGAATTAGGGGAAGGGATTTTCAAAGGGCCCGAAGGTGTAGAAAAAGTCAAAAGCGGCCAATTCCCACAGACTTTTTGTTTGCGAGAAAAAATCCTGAAGCATAAAAGACCTGCGAGAAAAAAGCCCTGAAACAAAAAACCCGATGAATTTTGCCGAGGACGGTGATGTCCCCAAAGTCGTCAAATTTAAGAAGATGAACTAGCTATTGGGTGACAGCCACGTGAACATCAATTTTAACACAGTGAAGTAGCCGTTTGTTTTGAACTATCTGAGCGCCAAATCATGGAAAGAGCCAAAGAAATGTAGTGACCTGCCAGAAGATCGCCCCTGAGGGCTGAAAGAATAGGAAGAAGATAAGGAGCAGAAAAGACAAAGCATCTAAGTGGCAAAGGGAAGGTGAGTTATTTGCAGAAAAGTGGCGTGACCTGTTTTCTCCAGTTGGCATTGATGAGGGGACAAACTGTAGTCTATTTGCAAAAAAGAGGCGCAACCATGTTTTTTCATTAATGCTTGAATGCCAAAGTCAATTTCAGTGAGTGTACAACATGGTTCCAGTAGGCCTCTTCTAGAAGAATGACATCAGTAATAATGACTTTCCCTTTTTTGATGTTTTCAGCGCATAGGGGCCAGCTCATCAAAGGGCGCCAAAATGGCCTCTTTCTTCCTCTATATATTGTAATTTTCTCATTTGGAGAAGGATCGAATCTCAGCCTTAAGGCAAACTCTGCCCAAAAATATCTCGGGCTTGTAAGGCAGAGCTCTGCCAGATTTTTACCTTGAATCAAAACTTAGCATTTTTACCTCCATTCAAAGTTTTGCATCTTTATTATGTGTCTATGCCTTGATTCTGTGTTAAGTCATTTTCTTAATGCTTTTGCAGAATGATTTCAGCATGTCTGATGCATTTTGTGAGTTTCCTTTTATAGGTCTGTCAGAAGTGTCCCTATAGGAGTATAGGTGAAGTGGATAGGCTGCTGCAGTGTGTCTCAGAATGCCTCTAGTAGTTATTTCCTCCCTGTATCTCCACGGAACCTTGACCCACTAATGCAGAAGGTTTTCTCATGTCAGATGAAGTGTATGGGAGCTAGTTCTCGGTGGAAAGTGTATGTTCGGGCGGAGTAGATCACACATTTTCTAGTGTATCACCTCTTTTCATTTTTAGGTTAGGTTCTATTTTCAACATCTCTCTCTCCCTTTTCATCCCCCCCTTTTTTCATTTTGTTTGTTAGCAGTAGGAGAAACCAGGGCCTAAAATATACATAAGAGGGAGCTAGCCCTCATCTAGAGACTCTCCCCTCCAGCTTCGTTGGTCCCACAGGCGAGAGGGGAGTTTCCATTGTTGCATGTGGAAAGGCGGGAGCTCGGCCTCCTGCCTCGAGTGCAATCCACTACGTCAACAAAAAATACGTCTAAATATTTGGATTTTAGAGATTTTCTCAAATTTACAATTTGTTAGTTGGGTTTATAGGTCTTTGATTTGAACATTTATTCCTGATCCAAAAGTTTTATTTTGGAGATTTTATCCTAACATTGTGCTAACAAAAAAATTTGTCAATTTTTTTTTGCCTAAGGGTTCATAGGTGACCATTATTCGTGATTTTTGACTGACAATAGTTCTTTATGACCGACATCAGTCTTGCTGCAATCAACATCGATCACTGTTGACCGTCATCGGCCTCTGTGTGTAAAAAATAGAGAACCTGAGAGCATGTTTTCCAAACTTGTTTGTTTCATTATCAATTGTGCTTCAAAGCTAAAGGAAATATAATTTTTTTTATAGGACCCACATGAAAAAGTGATCAATTGAGCATGATATAAAACTTGAACCTTCCCTTTGGTGTTTAAAAGGAACTTAGATGGTTTATTTGATTGTTTTGTAAATATTTTTCAAGGTTTTTTCAAACTAAGGCCAAGGGGCCAAGAACTTCACTTAACATTTCAAATTTGGTGCTTAAAATTTACACTTACCTAAATTTTAAATTTTTTGAAGTGTTGTTTTATGCAAATCATCTATTGCTTGTTAGATTATTTGAGCAAAACGAAGAGTGTGTGTATGCTCTCCCCCCATCCCCTTTAGAGAACTTGGGTGACCAAAAGAGCCTTTTCATTGCGATTGTGCCTTTGTCCAAGGTGTGAAAAGGAAGTTGTCAAGGCTGTCCCAAACCCATACGGTTTGGGTGATCTAAAAATGACCTCTAAAGCCTTTTCACTTAGATAATTTATTTTTATGCAATTGGCTTGTGGAGGGGAGTTCATAGCCTCTTCACGAGTTCTTTGGGGAAGATTTAACCTAGGGTTTCATATCTTGGCATTGACTTCAACCTCTCTTCATAGGGAGGGGTATACAAATTGAGGGTGACCCACTAAGATGTTTGTTTGAGCGGTTAAGCAAATTTTAATAGTGGCAATTCAACTCAGAACGTATGATCGATCAAAACATCACACTACACTGAGTAATTGATGGATGTAGTGGTTGTGAAAAAGACAAGACCTTTTCACAACAAGTCGATTGACATGGATCCAATTGACATGTTTGCATATCTAACGTTAGCCACACTTGGGACCATTTGGATGGTTGTAAATTGTAAGTTTTAGACAACCCACTTACCATGGAGTATTGTTGATGCAGGGTGAGTAAACCAAAGTTCCATGTCACTGTACAATATATTGAGAGAAAAGGGGGTGTAAAATACCCTACTAACTTATGTGCTTTTATTTTTGGATTAATAATTAAGATCCTTCTAAGAGCACGTATATAGATGGATTTGAACAATACAAAGCAATCTTGTCAATTTAGGGCTTAGGACGATTATACTTAGTTGTATTTTGGTCTTTTGAGTCTTTACTTACTCGGTCTTAATTTGAGTTAAAATTTGTTTGTAAATAATGTTAGGGAACTCTAACACAATTGATTACCTTTGTATAAGCAACTAAACATGAAATTAAACCAGAAGTAATAAGTAACTAGAATTTAGAAATAACAAAGAATAGGTGATACGAGAAACAATACAATCTGTATTCAACTCATCCAAAAGAAAATACAATGAAGAGATCTCACTCTTCCCACACCTCTTGGGTGTCCAGTAATTCTCTCTCAAGAGTTCTCTCTCTCTCTCACACAATCAATTACAACCAACTCAACACTGAGTTGTTCCCTCCAAGTGACAATCAACCCAATGGTTGTTGTTGCCTACTCTTTCAGTACTCCACAAACCTTCTTGATCTTGCACCCTGCAGATCTAATTAGTCTTGCTTACATTGATTAAAATACAGCCCCATGGGTCTCTTAAATAGATCCCCAAGCAAATAATAATTAGAAACATAGACTCAAGACTTAAATTAGTCTTTACATGCAAACTAACTGTTCATCTAAAATTAGAACAGTTCTGGAACCGCACAGATGACCAATGTTGGTTCCTATCTGACCGATGCCAGCCAACCCCCTAACCGATGTCGATTTCTGTAAGCTGAACATAACCAATGTCGGTCGACCCCTCACCGATGCTGGTTGGCTCTAACCGATGTTGGTCACTGTGTCACTCAGGAACCTCCACACTTGCATAACAGTAAAACTTTTAGCTCCATAACTTAACAATCTCCCACTTGGAGATAAATAGCTGCCCCTGTACCTATACAACAACATCCTCTAATTTGTTTCTGGCTTGTATCACCCATCTTCAAGTTCAGTCTTGAAGACCAACAAAAGTTGAATGAAGATTCAACTTCTCCTTTGTTCCCGGCTTTGTTAACATATCAGCAAGGTTCTTATCCTTGCTAGCCACTGTGACTGCAACAACCTTCTGCATCTCTGAAATCTAGCTAACCGTCGTTCCACCAATAGTGAACACATATCCTGTGGCGCTTTTCTTGTCATCCAAGTCACCTGCCATATCCAAATCTACATACCCATGTAGAGAAGTGTTTGACCTTGCATAGCATAAATACCTGTTGCTGGTCCCTCTCAGATATCTAAGAATCCACTGAACTGCGTTTCAGTGCTCCTTTCTTGGATTGACCATAAACTTGCTGACAACTCCCACTGCTTGGGCAATATCAGGTCTAGTACACATGTACTCAACCTCATCATGTGATTTAAGACACTGTTCATAGCTCAACTTGAATTGTCCAACCATAGGTGTGCTTACCGGTTTTGCATCCTGCAAATTGAACCTCTCCACTACCTTATTCACATAATCTTTTGGAGACAAAATCAACCTGTGATTTTCCCTGTCTCTAGAAATACTCATGCCAAGGATTTCTTTTGCTCCTAAATCCTTCCTGGCACATGTCTGAGCTACTTTTACCTTTAGCTCAGTACTTCCCTGCATGTGTGACCCTGCAACAAGCATATACACTACATACAATAACAAGATAATGTAGTGACCATTATCCAACCTGGTAAAATAAACACAGTAATTACATTGACATTGACTAAAGCCATGCTTTGTCATAAATCTTTCAAACCTCAAATACCACTATCTTGGAGCTTGCTCAAGACCATATAACCTGGCCTTCTGTCTCACATGTCCATTCTCTCCTTTCTTTAACCTGTGAATTCATTTGTCTTTCAGTGCTTTCTTTCTGGCCAGCAACTCAACCAAATCCCACGTTTGGTTCTTTTTCAAGGAATCAATTTCCTCATTCATGCCATGCTCCCACTGTTTCCTAGATTCTACCTGCATTGCCTCTTCAAAACTCCCTGGTTTTCCACCATCAGTGAGCAACAAGTAGTATAAAGAAGGGGAATAATGAATTTGAGGCTTACTTACCCTTTCAAACATCCTCATGGGCGTTTGAGACTCATTGACAACTTGCTGTCCGCCCAAATTTCATTCTAACAGTGATCGATCTCAGTCATCTCTCAGTCTACACCCGACTGATGTCAGTTCCATGTGACCGACCTCAGTTCTTACCTGACTGATGTCAGTTTCCACCAGCCCGACATCACCGAATTTGGTCTCCATTGGACCGACGTCGGTTCCTACCTGATCGATGTCGATTCTCACCTGATCGACGTCGGTATCTGTGTTTTCCTGTGAGTGATGATTTTTACCCTCGAGCTCATTTTGGATCATAACCTTGTCCAAATCAACATTGCCCTGCTCAAAATTATTCAGCCTCTTGAGCTGATCTTTGTCCATCATCTTTTCCTTGAAAACCAAGGCTTTCCATGTCTTAATTGTGCCAAAAATATCCGATTTCCTATTTATGCAACAAATGCATACCTTTCTTGTAGCATCATCAGAAACATAACACTGTGATCCTACAATAGAATCTCCCTGAGCTGATCTCCACACGTCTGTGTGAACAAGCTCCAACCTGTGCTTCTTCTTTGTTGACCTAGTTGTGAGAAACCTCATTTTCTCCTGTTTTCCAAAAATACAATGCTCACAGAAATCTCGATCCATGCTTTTCAAATATGAAAGCTTACCTTTTGACTTAAGAACATCCATTCCCTTCTCACTCATGTGACCAAGCCTACAGTGCCACATTTTTGCATCTACATCTGAAGTAGATAAAACAAAAGGAGAATCAGTAATACAAGTAGATAGATAAAGTGTACCTACTTTCTTACCTCTTGCTAATACAAGTGCACCCTTAGAAACTTTTCAAGATTCCACTGTGAGAGTCACTGTGCAACCCTCATCACCCAAATTCTTTATAGAAATCAAATTCCTCTTCAGGATGGGTACATGCATGACATCCTTCAACACCCATGTGTTGCCAGTCTGTAACTTCAGCTGCACTTTCCCTTTGCCAACCATTTGACAAGGCTCACCATCCCCTAAATAAGCTTTTCCAAAGTCTCCCTAGACATAATCATGGAAAATTTCTCTATTTGGGGTTGCATGGAAAGAAGCACTATAATCTAAAACCCATGAATCTACCTGACTATCTAAAGAAAATATGAGAGCATCATGTGCAACAATACCTGCATCTTTTGCTTCTTCATTACCTTCATGCTGATCTTCTTTCAACCAACAATCTTTCTTTGCATGTCCTTTCTTTCCACAATTCCAGCAGGTTATGCTACCATACCTGGATTTGGATCTACTGCCTATCTTTGACCTTGATTTCTCTTGCTTGCCCTTCTCTCTTTGTCTTCCCCTGCTTTCAACACTTAAAGCATTACCTGATGATTTCCCTGTGCTTTTCCTACGAATTTCTTCATTCAAGATTACACTAACAACATCATCAACTTTCAAGATATTTGAAGCAGACGCAGTATTACTTACTGCCATGACCAAGCTATCCCAACTTTCAGGTAAAGAGCATAAGATCAGGAGAGCCTTAATTTCATCATCAAAAACTATTTTGACTGAATTTAACTGGTTTACCAAACCATTGAAATCACTAAGATGACTCTTTACCGATCCACCTTCCAACATTTGCAAATTAAATAATTACTTCATAAGAAATACCTTATTCGAAGCTGAGGGTTTTTCATATAAATTTGCCAAAGATTCCATTAACTCTACCGTTGTCCTTGCCTAAGATAAGTTAGAAAACACAGAAGCTGCCAAGGTCAGCTTTATAGCTCCTAGAGCCTTTCTGTCAAGAACCTTCCATTCTTCATCTTGCATACATGTGGGCTTACATGAAGCCCCACCCAATGGTAAGTACAGATCTTTCTGATACAGATAATTCTCTATCTGCATCCTCCATAATTGATAATTCTTGCCATTGAATTTCTCCATTCTTAGCATACTTTTTTCTGCCATTGCTATACTCCCACTCAAACAGAAACCCCTGTGTGACATGTAATCAACAAACACTTAACACACTCTGATACCAAGGTGTTAGTAAACCAAGCTCTGATACCACTTGTTAGGGAACTCTAACACAGATTGATTACTTTTGTATAAGCAACTAAACACGAAATTAAACTCAGAAGTAATAAGTAACTAGAATTCAGAAATAGCAAAGAATAAGTGATACGAGAAACAATACAATCTGTATTCAACTCATCTAGAAAGAAATACAATGAAGAGATCTCACTCTTCCCACACCTCTTAGGTGTACCAGTAATTCTCCCTCAAGAGTTCTCGCTCTCTCTCACACAATCAATTACAACCAACTCAACACTGAGTTGTTCCCTCCAAGTGACAATCAACCCAATGGTTGTTGTTGCCTACTCTTTCAATACTCTACAGACCTTCTTGATCTTGCACCCTGCAGATCTAATTGGTCTTGCTTACATTGATTACAATACATCCCCATGGGTCTCTTAAATAGATCCCCAAGCAAACAATAATTAGAAACATGGACTCAAGACTTAAATTAGTCTTTACATGCAAACTAACTGTTCATCTAAAATTAGAACAGTTCTGGAACCGCACAGATGACCGATGTCGGTTCCTATTTGACCGATGCCGACCGACCCCCTAACCGATGTCAGTTTCTGTAAGCTGAACATAACCGATGTCAGTCGACCCCTCACTAATGCCGGTTGGCTCTGACCGATGTCAGTCACTGTGTCACTCAGTAACCTCCACACTTGCATAACAGTGAAGCTTTTAGCTCCACAACTTGGCAAATAACACATCATAACCAAACACATTTGTTGTCTACTATTTATTAAATAAGGAGGTGTTACGCTGGTCAAATCCAAATCATCTTTGTCTTGTTCAAAACCTCATCTTAAAAACATTGTGTTTGTATTGTCTAAAAAATACAAATACGCTGTCCATTTGAGTCTAAAACATTTTACAAAATCTTTAAGTCTTTCATTGATAATTGAAATTCAAAATTGCACCTTTATAAGTTCCTAGGTTAACGTGTTAATTGGTTTTACTAGCTACACTTGACTTGAGTTAACTTGGGTTCAATTTACCATTTGGATTGAAGGCCGTTTATAGACTGATCATCATTTGATCATTGTGAACTTAGGTCATTAAGTGTATCGCTCACACTCTAAGTTCTAGAACACATTTTAGTCTACCTCCTATTACCATGTGGCAGCGTTGTGCTGTCTATTTGGTTCTAGTTTTATTCTTATGAATTCTTTAATGTTTTCACATATTAAATTTCTTGGTTTGCATTGTTGTCTTCCTAATTTGAAGGGATTTCTTCTAATTTCCTAGTAACAACTCATCAAAGTTGAACTAGATTTTATGGTATTGACGTATCTCTCAACTTATGTTTGGTGTACTAGTTTACACTTAGGTCTTTGAGTTATCATACCCTCTTCTAATTTATATGATTTCAACCCTACCCAATATTGAGTCATTTTGTGAGTACATTCTTCTAATTGTGTGACTACTCCACATCCTTTTTATAGTCTCTTTTGTGCCTTGTCATTTATTTTAGAGAAGATCAAAACACATAACTTGTTTAAACATTTGAAAAACAATTTGCAAATCTTGTCAAACATAGAGGAGGAATCTTCTAGACATGACACAGAGGTACACTCATAGTAGGGTCTCTTGTGTCCCTAGTTATGAGGTAGAGCATTGTTATGGCAGACATGAGCACTCTGTCTTGTTTGAGGATGTCACCCTCTTTGAGCCTGTTTATTGAAAACCAATCCAAATCTTGCCAATTTTTTTACATCATCCTTGTCTTTCCCCTTCAATTTGTGCACCACACTCGAAGGTTATCATTTTAGGATATCCTCCTTCGATTTGCATGTCATGATCGAAGGTTACCATTCTAGATTATCCCCCTTTAACTTGTGGGAGTGATCAAGCTCTATAACGCGTGAAGGTCGCCATCATAGGCTATTCTCCTTCAACTTGTGCCAACAATCAAGCTCCACAATGTGCAAAGGTTACCATTTTAGGAGCTCCTCCTTTGGTTAGCATGAGCAACCAAACTACGCAATGTCTAGTTATTACCATTTTGGGTCCATTGCCTATATCTATTGAACTTATTGTTGAAGAATGTATATTTGATGAACCTAACTTTATTGATCCCTTCTTAGATAATTTAATTTTTTGAGATCCCATTATTGAACCACAAACCATTGTTCACATTGAGCCAGATCTTCCCCACTTTAGAAATCCCGTGTCGATCTTCGAGATAAAAAAAGAACCATTACCTCTTTAAGAACCATCATATGAGGACCAAAATGTGTTCAAAGTTGATATTTTATGACCAATTGTTAACCAAATCCACGATATTATTTTTGAAACACTCATTTGTGACGAGTCGACCTGTGATGAGTTACCTATTCATATTTTATCTATTTTTAAAGAGCCTCATCTCCTTGATAAGCCAGTCTCTACAGAGTTATCTCTTGATATTTTCCCACTCATTGAGGAGTCTCCTTTTGATAGACAAGTTTCTGTCGAGTCATCCCTCAAGCAGTTCCCTCTCTTTGAGGGGCTTCACCTAGACGAGCCAGTATATGTTGAACCCTTCTTAGATGAATCAATTTTTATAGAGCCCAATATGCCATCACATGCCATTATTTGTTTGATACCAAGCATTAAACAAAACATCATTATAGAAATACCCTCATCAGATGAAGAATCAACATTGAAGTTAGGTTCCATTTTTGAACTGACATCAGATTTAACATCAAGAGCAAAATCACTATTAGAATCGATATCAGATTTAGAGTCCCTTGATTTGGAATTAGCTTCAGAATCAGAGTACAATCATGGTTGTTACAACATTGGTTACAATTTCCTTACGAATCAATTTGAATATATTTGTGATCCTTCTATAGCTTTTGAGGATGATTACTTCAGTATCGACATAAATCATCTTAGTACCTTCTACGAGGATTATGTTGCCTTTCATCATCCCATTATTACCATCCAACACAGCCATTTTATTGACATTCCACATCCCACAAGCGTTGATTGGGACTGATAGAATCACACTTTGTTAAATTGCATCCATGGAGACATACCATTTGCATAATTTCAGGGGGACCAAGACCGCATTCATTCAGAAGAAGAACAATTTCCTAGTTAAACCTTTTCGAAGGCACTAGGTGATAATCAAAGATCAAGCTCAACATATTTTAGTGAAACCTTTTCAAAGGTGCTAGAAGACAACCAAGGTCAAATTTTAACATCTCTTCGTGAAACCTTCTTTGAGTCACTATGGGATAATTAAGACAATTTCATTGGTGAAAACCTCATCAAAGCACCAATAGCTTAGCACAAAAATTATTCACTATTTAAGGAAGACATTATCAAAGATCAAATTAATATAGCTTCTAATCTACATCATAATCAAATGGTAGCTACTCTCAAGATCAAACAATAGAAAAATTTGGTGGTCCTATTGAGAGCATATTCAAAGGTCTTTGGCCCTGCCACAACCAAAATTATGTCAAATCCAGAATCAACAACATTATGTGTACCTAAAAATCCTGATCTTTATTTGTTTTCCAACCATTATACATTCCATTATCATCCACCTTTTCATTACCCACTTATACCATATATCCTGTGCCTAACATTATTTACCATCTTGGCTGCATTTTTCTTTACAGAGGCTACGAAGATACCTTGTCTCGACATCTGAAGGAAGCAGAATCAACGACCAATGAGGATCACAACAACATTATTGAAGTCCAAATATGCAACAAGTTCTTGAAAGAATTACTATTTTGAAAGGGTGTTGGGTAGCAATTTTTAAGATTGAATATTCGGATTGCCTCACGTGTTGACTAGGACGTACATCTCCATGTCATCACCTAAGCAACAAAACCATTTTTCATTTGCCATTTACCCTTCCATTTTTTTTGCCTCGTCTCTTGGGGGCAACCCAATGGACCATTTCATTTTAGGCATTTTATACCACTGTGTCCCATTTGTCTCATTGTTTGAACTGTATTGACTTAAGGTCCTTCAGGATTGCATAGGCAATGCTCAATTTATATTGAGGTCAACTCGGTCACCTTAGCCACACTCTCACCATTTTATGAGAAATTTTTAATTTTGAATGCTCTCATTATTTTAAGAGCAATTTTTAAGTTTGAATGCTCTCGCCATTTTATGAGCAAGCTAAGCCACGGTCTCGTCATTTTACAAGCAAAAGCCATCATCACTTGGGGGTAACTTTATTGCCACTATAGCCAATTATCTTTTGATCATTTTTATACCATTTTTATTATACCATTCCTTTATTATTGATAATGGCTTGTTTTTAGTCATCTTGCTTACCCTGTTTTGATGTTGTTTCCTTTGGTTCTTCCCACACCTTTTGCAAGGGGATTCTGATCCAATTTCAATAGTTTGTATATATAGATAGTCAACCACACCACAACCACGAAGTGAGTTATTAGTCAGTCTCCATTCGACCGATACTAATCCCATCCCATATCCCATATCTATATATAGGCAGCTTCGCTCATGCTACGAGTAGAATAGAGTCTAGATTATAATTTTGTGTTGAGTGAAAGTATATGAAAGTAGTGTGACATTTGATCTGACAAGTTATATTTCATCTATCATCTTATCTGGTATCATTGATTATAACCATCTATGGGTAAATTAGTATTTTATTTGATACCCCTGATTATAACCACCTTTGGATAAATCATAATTATGACGTTATTTCCTAATTATCGCCTATGGACAAATTAGGTAAAATGCCTTTTTTATCATGCATTGTTGCATCATTTGGTCATTACTATTATCATTTGCCTTGTCGTTTGCCTTTATTTGCGAACTTGTGACCTGGCCAATTTTTCATCGCCTTTTGTGTAGGCAGAATTACTGTGATTGAAGGTCCTAATGGGAATACATAGGTTATGCTCGATTCATGTTGAGGTCACCTCAGTCCCCTATTTTCATATGCTCTCGTCGTCTTGAAAGCATTTTAAGTTGGCATGCTCTCATCATTTCACGAGCACTCTTTGAAGTACCCTCACCATTTTGTGAGTTGGGCCGTTTTATATCCTCAATCGAGTTGAGATACATATAAAATTCTAAAAACATTCATAAAATTTTAGAACTCAAAAACATTTTGTTTTGTGTGCGTGTTTATTTGATTGTTGTTTATTTGTGTGGTCTTTTATTTGTTGTTTGATCTTGTTCTTTTGTTTTTCCAAGCACAACTTAATGGCCCACATAGATCTTGATTATTCATATCTTGATCCCATGTTATTGAGTTGTTCTTGCTTTGTTTTTCAATGTGCTTGTTCCTACTTAAGTCATGATTGTTCATATCTTGATCTTAAGTTAGATTCATTTATGTTTTTCTTTGTGTTTGTTTTTGTTTAAATGTAAATAGTTGTAACTCTGGTCTTGGTCATTTTTACCATTATCCTTAGTTATAGGTATTCACATTTAAACTGGCTCAGTGCAAATTAAATTCCATGTCATTATAATTTCCTCATACTTATGATGCATGATTTCATTTTGCTATAGAAAGCACTTTGTGATTTGGTTCCAAGTCTCAACATCAATGTAGCTCCAATGAACATATCTTAAGAACACCAATGAAACTAGGTACCTAATGGCTTATCATGCACCTGAATCTATACAAGACGTGCATCTCTTGGCATACATCACGAGTCTAATCGAACACTGATAAGTTTTCTTCATCCCTCATTCCATTCTCTCCCGCTTTTGAGTGACCTACATTGGCTTGAGGTCCATCTGGAATATGTAGGAAACACTTAGATACATGATGTATCTCAGGTCATGTTGGCCATCTTCATTATTCTTTCCAACTCTTCCATCACTTTGTGCATCCTTGTATGTCTAGTTTTTTGTGGCGTTTGTAGACATTATACCATCACATCTATGTTTGCACCCACTCATCTTTAATCTATGTAATAGGTTATATCCTTGAGCTATTACTTGCCAATTTGACCTACAAGGGCACAAAATTTGAACCAATAAAGAATATAAATTATCCCTACAGGGGAAAACCATTCTTTATTAGTGACCAAGATCAACCTTACTGGGGCAAAATTGTTTATCACACGATCATATTCTGCTCTACCGGAGCATATTATTATTTCTTCTCTTTGGAGACACGTTCTCATTTTCTTCTAATTCCAAGCTTTGTGGACTTGTATTCTCGTTCTAACAATATTTTGGTGTGCAACTTGTCTCGGGATTGATCATTCTGTAAGCGTCAATTTGCACCCTAGCTTTGGGTGTGTTCAAAGTGTGTCGCTTATATTTTTGGATTGTACCCTTCCTATTCCCACCATTCTTGGGGCCCATTATATTCTAATTATATTTTGATCATTGATGGAATCAATGCATGCAAGCATTAACTCGTCTAAATTTAATCTGTTCCACATGTTAATCTCACTTTCTCTCTCTTTTCAAGAGTCCATCATTCTCTTTCATCCATGTATGTCCTCTCGAGGGGGCATCATAGGTCATTTCTAATTTCTTTATGACAACTCTTTTCTTTGAAAAGACATTTCGTTGAATGTCTTGCTACGCCTTCTCAAACAAGGGCAACATGTAGACATCTAATTCTTAACACCATTGTGTTGAAATTGTCAATCTTACTCAAAATTTGTGAAAATGCACAAATTAAGCCAAAATCACTTAAACATGCTAAATGGTTCAATATTTTTGTATATAAGTGCCGATTTAGGCTAATGTATCCTTAAAGTGGGTAATGCATTTTATGTGATTATTAACTTCGATAAAATTATTTCGAGTCAAAATAATGAAAATGCATTTTGGTGCTCTGGATCACTATTTTCTTCTAATTCATAAGCACACAATACGTGCAAGTGTTATTTTTCATCGACAACATACTAAATGGAATAACGGTCTATACACAACTAACATCACCTTCTAATTCCTCTCCAGTCAAATTACAACCCAATAATATGACTTTCTGATCAGTTTGATTAATGAGGTGCAACCAATTTCCAAATAATTGCACTAATTTTGATTAATCTTACTTATGCAAATTAAACCAAATTATGAGGTTAAGTAAGAATTCCATGGAAGTTATTAAATATTTCTTTATTAGAAATTGATTCCTATTAACTGCATCATCAAGTGAAATCATTTTTTATGTGGCATCTATAAGCCATAAATGCAACAAATATTAGGATTATGGCTTCCCATGCCTCTTTAATGCCCCTTCCTCTCAAATATTTATGAGGATATGTATAGATTAATTATGTAATATTGGATTAATTCATGGCCGCACATCTTGATCTTGAGATAGATGATCATGGTTGATCCTGATCAATTTAAAAAATCTATAAATAAGAGGCCTCTCACTCACATTTTTAAGCTTAATTTGTGTAAACTTATAATGTAGGATTCTCTCTACAAGCCATTTGTGTAGTTTGATAATGCTTTATTTTCAATATGATATCTTCATTGATAGGCATAACATTGATTTCATATCATGAGCCTAGTTTATAGTTGGTGTTCTTGAGATGGTGGAGGAGCTTGGCCTTACACCATTATTGAATACTTGAGCACCAAATCAAAGGGAAAAACGTGCTTTGAGCCACATTTGGGTGATGTGAGGCTCTTGGGAAGGTAACTTGTGTTTACTTTCTTTCATTTGCTCTTAATTGTCATTTGCACACCCCGTTGAATAGGTTGGCCTAGATTGTTAGTTATGTATTTTTCTTGGATTTTATGACTAATGCTTGATCTAACCATCTTTGTAATCCATCTCTACAACTTCCACAATCACATGTGTATCTGTCATTATCTCGACCTGTATATCCCCATGTCCATCTTCTTTGTACATCCCCATATCCATCACCATCCCCACCACCTTATCCCACCTCTCCTTGTCTATCATGTCTCGGTAATCGCCTATCCCTAACTGCCTTCCTCATCACCTAACTCTACCTCCGTTGTGATAGATATTCCCATAACACTATCTATAACTTCTCCTATAATAACTCCTTAATAAAGTTGTTGGCCTGGTCAATTAGATAGGCCTCACCTATGCCCATCAAGCATCATAACCATACACTACCCCTGTATTATCCACTCCCACCTATAATCTCAGTGCACTTGTTGTACAAGCTCTAAATCTGTCACAACTACTATCATGTCTAATGACAGGCCCCACTCCAAGGCCTCTCTCTATATATGCATAAAAATATGAGGGCCTTGTGGTATACCCTACTGTAAACCAAATTGATGTTGCACACGGTCGGTTTGGTATCTCTTGATAATATAATCCCACTGCCCCGTAATATAACACTCTCTAATCATGTGCCCCATATATTAATAGTAGTCATGCCATTGGAACTACTCTTGTCTATATGGCCTCCAATCAATGACATGAGGTGACAACTAGTTGATTGCTCATTTGTATAAGCCTAGGTTGCCTAAGTGACCTCACTGACCACTTGATACAATCACCCATCCATATTCCTTAGGATCATTACCATGCTTGTGTTGTTGCATACCCACTGGTCTCTTAATCTATATATGCTCCCATGAACGGATCTGCAACAAGATAGATGCCCCAATACTCCTCCCACCTTGGTATCCTACCAAATGGAGATATCACTACAACTATGCTAAAACAATCAACCCCCAAGCAATAATTGTTGTATACTCTCACATATCTACTATCACGCCTGCTAATCCCATATGGAAGAATCAACTGCTCTTGTCAGGTAGCAAGATGTTGCTGACAATGGCCATTAGAATTAGAGGTAACAGAGCAATACTCTTATCAACCAAACATTAATCCACATCAATTGTAGAATCATATAACTCAATATATGTATGTCTGGTAAATTGCTTCAGTAAGGCCATCCATCCTATAACTCGCCAATAAAGTCATCGTTTGTGAATTAAAATCTACAAAAATTACCACACATCCTCTAGTGTCACGATAATCTCCGAGTGCCACCACTCAACCAAGGCAGTCATTAGGGCCCGATTGGCCCAAATCCTTAGTATGCAAGCCATGTACTAAAACCCCACTGCCTCAAGCAGTATGACCTCTTCCTCTCTAAGTTGATTAGACCTCGCCAATACTCTTGATCATCACTCTTGTGCACTGACAATGGATAATCATTCTTGTAATCACAAATGTTAGCACACTTAGTAATTTTCATCATTATCATCATCTCTTCGTATCTATTTCATTATTCTCTATCCTTTTCATTCATATTACACCTAATATCTTGATTCTTTGGCAATCCGACCATCCCCCAGTGAAATCACCATTTTTAGTGATCCCGTCATTCCTTTTGATAATCCCACCACTCTTTAGGTAATATTGTCAATCATGGCAAACCCATAAAGTCTTTTGGCCATCCCGACATGAGTAATGCAATCCCACTAAACATTCAAATTTTTAATCTTGTTATGTGAACTTGCCATCTGCGTGGGTCAACTGTCATTTTCACAGCAGTGATTTCGTTGCACGTCCCTTTTACCCCTTATTTATGACCTAAAAAAAATTTAAACCGCTTACCAGTGCCCCTCTATCTAATAGTCTCTGGGGATCTCTCATGCACTCACCTCGACACCTCTTGGATAGGATATGAGCCATCTTTGTAGGAGGTCCTAGGCCAAAATCCATAGCACAATTTTTCTAAAAGCTAGGGTGAAAATGAATAGTTTTCACTCCCCCCAACCCATATTTATTTGCCCCATTTTCAAAAAAAATCCCATCTTCACCATTTGCACTCTCTTGTTACCCGGTGAACTCCAATTTGACATGGCTCACCATTTTTCTACCTATTTTCACCATTCTTAACATTTTCCCCTCTTTTTCCTTGCATTTTCACCATTCTCCTTCCTTTCAAGGGCCCGTCCAAGTCATTTCTTTTTTCCCTGACCCCTCGAGGGGGCATCATATCATCAACATTTTTCATCCAGGGCATCCTAATGAGCTCATTTTTTGTGGTTTTCCTTAAAAACGTTACTCTTAATAAATTTCTTCTTTTATCACATCACTTGGGGCATCCCGATATGCCCATTTTTTCGGTCTATTCATTTTTTGAAAATTTGTTACTCCTCTAGTGTCTCGTAACACCTTTTCAAATAGGGGTAAACTATAGACACCTCATTTCTTCCACACTAGTATAACAAACCACTTTTCCGCTTCTTTACACGATTAAAACTTAATTTTTTCTATCATCTCGAATCAATGAGTTAAATACCATTTTCATCCCAAAATTGGTCATCACATCCCTAAATGCATCACTCCACTATATTATGATCATAATCTAATCAACAACATATTGAATCAATTCATCACTCCCAATCAATTAATTGAGAAATCTTATTTGATCTTGAACTGTACAAAATACTACAAACATTAAATAAAGATTAAGTAGTTAATAAATCATGCAAATTTAACTAATTTAACTCTAACAAAAAATCTATGAAATATATAAATTACATATTTATAAAAAATAATAATAATAAATTTATCACCTCAAATACATGACATCATCACCCACATCCCAAAGCAATCTTCACAAAATTCCATTAAAAAGGAACAAGAGTACAAATAAAACCCAATTTAAAAATCAAAGTTTTCCACCCATTCAAATTCCAATGCAAGCAAGTCCACCATTCATTACTCAATTTCCTTACACATCCCAACCAATCATCAAAATTGAACCCATTCCAATGCGTCAAGAGAAATGTAGTGTAAAAATACTTGCCAAGTTTTTATTTTTATTTTTTTGACATTAGAAAAATATAAATACATTATAAAAATGACAAAATAATGGCTCTATTTAAAAATACTTGTCAATGCCATTATGATGCCAGGTAATAAATGCATATTAAAAATCACATATATTCGTTGCTATTAGCTTTACACAGGGTAAGCCCAGGGGATAGGACACTCTGTGACTATACCTATATTATATTTTATACTATTTTATCACATCAAATATCATGATTCAGATCTGAGATTCAACTGCAGATTTACCTATACTTGGCATTTGCGTAACCCATACTATATTGAGTCACATCAAGAATAAATCCAGCTTAATGATCATTTAATAAAAAATTGTTCGACTTGATGGCAGTCACGACACTATCTGCAGCTTAATCTACCAATTTTGTTTTCAAGCTATAATCTATCATCCACTTTTTGTCTTTGTTTTTCTTAATTTTTGTCTTTGTTTTTATTATGAAGTTGTTAAATCTATAAGCATACTGTTGTTGTTACGATACAACTATCAAAACTCATCATTTCAGAGAACTTTAATCTATTCCTTCGCACTGAATCATTGCAGAGAAAGATTATTTTACAGAGCAGCCTTACTGTTATTCTCATTGGTATTGTATACAACAGTGTTCTTGGTATTATATATTATTTATTGTACTTTAGTCTATTTTTATGTGTGAGATTTTTTCTGTATTATTTGTTGGTGTGTTATAATCTTCTTATTTGTATATACAATCTGTATCGGGGTGTTGCATAGAGAAAGTGGATCTTGTGCAAAGCTTTCTCTTTTGCTCAAATCCAGACAGATTTTCCAAGGGCTTTTAGGTTGACAATTTTTAGTTGTTTTATTAATGTTTGTTCATCTTCCATGTACGGCCCAAAAAATGAAAAATCTATATTAAAATAATTTTATAACAGGGTTTTCAAATCTGTCTCTATATGTGTTTTAAATGTATTTTAAATATAAAAAAATTATATTTTTTTAATATTTTGGGGAGTAACATTCTTGGGTATAAAAATCTATTATTAGTTTTATACCAAGTAATTATTTTAGCTTTAGAAATCATCTGTTTTAAGGCACAATTACAAAAATGTCGTTGAACGGATTCACTTTCCAAGTCGCAGGGAATTACATGGTTCAAAAGAAGCATAGATTAAGACATCACTACAAAAAGCTTTGATTGGAGTTGTAAAAGTTGTCTTCGAATCCAGAACTAAGGTTATAGTGTAGCACCATGAAATTACTTCCGTGACTGAGATAGGTGCATAATTCATTATTATGTAATCCTTTTTATTGGTTTTTCGTTTCCTTTCTCTCTGTATAAGATCTAACCTTCTCTACCTCAGACGAAGGATAATTTATTGTGCCACCGTTATTAGGGTTTTATGTTATCACTAATCTCTTTATTATACATTTATATAATTTATTCTTCTTTGTCTTGTTATGTCTGTATGCTGCAAAAAAAGCTATGAGAGCCTTAAATTTGAAACCCACTCTCCAAACCGAAGCTTTCTAGGTGGTGGTAAGCCATTAAGTTTGTTTTCATACTTCATTCTGTATAGGGCTGTAACGTGGGGTTTTGCCTTGTGCATCTTTATTTTCATTATCACGGGTTTCTTTCTTTTCATTATCACAAATGTCCACATTGATTATCTCAAGACTCTAATAAAATTGCTAGGAAGAAGCCTGTGGGTGTTCCTTTCTTTTCATCAGCGTATTTTTAGCCCATTGTGGACCTCCAATCTTCCTGTGTAAGATGTCTAGCATGCCAACCTATTGTCATTCCACTGATTCAAAATTTGCTACTAGAGTTTTTGCTAAACACATGGAGCGTGCCGATGTTAGCCCTCTAACTAAGAGAACTACCTCAGGAACTGTGACACAATTTTCACCATCATTTACAATCTGCTCATCATGATAACTTATTGCCTTGGAACTTATTAGAATATGCTCATCATGATAACTTATTGCCATAGTTCTAATCTTTAAGGAATATGATTTTATGGACTGTTGTTTCTAATATATGCCTTTCTGGGTAAACATGTATGTGAAATTTTAGAGTGCGACTGTTTAGAAATTTAATTTTCTTATGAAACTTCTGGTAACAATCGCAGGTGATTGATAATAGCAACGGAGGGCGACACAGAGGTTGGTAATGACAGTTGTGCTGTAATACCCAATGACAATTAATCTCAAGCTCTCAGATAAAAGGAAATATGTGAACAATGGCAACAATAGCTTGCATTGGAAGCGCCTTTGCAAAGGTTGACATTCGTCGAAGACATTGTTAAAAATGAAAATAAAAATATTTTATATAGCTCTTCTTTTTTATGAAGTGTATATTTGGTTTACTCTTTTCAAATGAAATGTAAATATTTATTCAACTTTTCATTATGGAAGGGTTGGACGAATATATGCCCTGCACGTTGATATTAAGGACTAGCCCTTCAAATTTGATCACTAATCTCAACCTCTCATATTTACTCCTCAACTCCCCTCATTCAATAAGAGGGAGGACTCATTCTTCACCATTGATCTTGAAACAAGATCAATGGCTCTCATTAATTCACAAATCCTATAAATTGGAGCTCACCCCTCCATTCTCAACAAGTTTTTTAACTCTAATGAAGTGTTGTTAGAGCAATCCTTAAAGCTTCACATCATCTATCCATTTGGCCAAGTCAATTATCAATTTGCAAGGAGTTACATTGTCAAAATACTCATGCTGTTTCTACAAAGTCTTGCAACTACATTCTTCAATCGGAGCACATCCCTACGATGAAAAGATGGAACAATCGCTTTGGTAAGTGAAGGTAATTGTCTTCTTGTTCTTTTTTTTCAAGCTCAAACTGAGGTATCTTGTTTTGATTAGGTAGGAATTTCATTTGATTTGGATTTCTACTATCCACTAATCTTTACATGGTATACACTATCCACTAACTTTTACGTGGTATACACTTTGACAATTTAACTATGTAATCTTTCATTCCAGCATACCTCATTCTGCTAACAGCATTGAAGACATGTTTGCAAATACTGAAACAACAATGGAGGCAGGAAATATAATGTGTTTGCTGGTAAAACCCTGTCAGTATCAACTATTCCAAACAAATAAGCATTTTCTAACTCTCCTCAAGTGAAGTCTCACTTCATAAAATCACTCATGCAAAATATTTGTTTCAACTTTATGCGAATGGTGAACATTGAAGATGCTGCTGACATTTAACAGCATTTCTTTACATGCAGAGCTGAATTTTTCCAGGAACTACACAACTTACCCAGATACTTTGCTAACATTTCCAGATGAACAGCTAGTTTTCACAGTCATGAATTTTCAAAATGTTACCTCCAATTAATACAAATATTTTTACCCACCACTATAAATTTGTAATAAAATAATAGACAAATGGAGAGAAGACCTCAGAAGGAGCTGATATCGTCTTTAACAAAGACTTGTCCAGAAGGTCCACCTGCAGGGAATAAAGCAACCCTTAGCACAAAGGCTGCACCTTCAGCTGGAGACAGGTCTCCTTCCTGATATGTCATGTCTGTTTTGACATATCCAGGACTCACGCAGTTGACATAAACCTCGTGGTGATGCTCAGGATGCCTTCCAAACTCTCTTGCCACAACCCGAGTGTAGGCATTCAGAGCTATCTTCGATATGTGGTAAGCCGTAAATTTGGGAGGCCAGCCCTTGCCTTCCACCAGCCCTAACTGAAAATCGTTGAGATAGTTATCAACAAAAGCATCTATCGTTTCTTCCTTTAAGTTTCCGACATCCGCAAGGTGCATTCTGAGGGCCTCATTTCCAAGATGCTGAACAATTCACCATTCTGTAATCAGTATCTTTGAAATCTATCAATTTACATAAGGGTTCTTCTCAATCCCACCAAGAAATATGTTGGCTACTCTACGAAATGCATTATTTCATTTTAAAAATAGTTTTGTACTAATAAGAAAAATCATATTCTAACCAAGGGATACAGAAAGAAAAGGGATACAGAAGAAGTGGGTATGTTGTAAAAAGTGGAAATAAGGCAACAAAAATCTAGAGATATGCATGAAACTTAAATTTAAGTGTCATCAGACAAAATTTGTGGCATCAATTAGGCTGTTGTTCAGCAGTGAAGTTGACTTGGATGCTATACAGCCCACCAGGGGTTCCTTTCCAGGCCTCCAAATGTATAAACAAGACGAGTCCAGATGTGACTTCTTGGCAGATTTAGGTGGAATAGTTACAACTCAGACCTTGGCATCTAAGCCTAAAGGAAGTATGCTCAGTTATGCAGCCTGCAAGGGGTTTGTGTTCCTAATAGCTTCCTAACCAAAATAATATAAAATTTTGGGTACGAGACAACCTTGAGGAGTCCTGTACGTGATGAGAGATTGACAATTCTTGATCCAAAAGGTGATGGCTTCATCAGAGGAAGCAGGGCTTTGACCATTCTCTTCGTGCCAAAGTAATTTGTCTCTATGCATGTCGTCGTTGTCTGGTAATCTTGGGAAACTCCTTCTGTAAGGGATGGGTTACCCTAGCACAATGAGCACAGAATAATCACCTCCCATTCAAAACAATACAATAATATTATAATTTGTGAAAGACAAATAGGAACAGACTACCATCAAAACAAACTTCAGAAAGGAATGACAATATTGTTTCACACAGGGCGTTAAAGAGGCCTGGCTTACTATCAACATTCGGCTGTTGATTCCTCGACTTGTCAATAATTCTTGATCTATTTTGACCCCGCTGGTTCCTGCATTGTTAATCTGAGAAGCACAAAGCTAAAACAATCAAATTGCCTTCATCTGATGCAATGAGTGCCAAGTGGACTATTCGAGTTTACAGGACAAATGTCATAAAAAAATTGAGTCATAGAAAGAATACTAAATCATAAAAGAAATGACTGCTGATGACAAATGGCTCACTGAAGGATTCATCCGAATATGAAACACTATAAGAAGTTAATCCCCAAAAATGATATCAAAAAGTCAAATCCTATATAATAATTCGACTCCCAAGGTCTGTAATTTACCCATTTAGCATCTTTCTTTCTTTTTCTCAAATGTAAAGATGCTTATAGTGAAATTTCAGACCTGGATCTTATGGGTTTAAGCTTGTGTTGACCCAAATTTCATTTTTTAAAATGTGTAGTAATAATTAAAAACCTCCCCTTAAGCCCCACTGTAGATTTGTCTATCGGTAAAATTACCTGTACTAGCTATTTGGGGGATAAGTTGAATACCAGAATATCTATGCCATTAAAATTGTGGCGCAGCCAATCGGCCAACTCTGAGACACTCTGATCACTCTGCAAATCCAGTTGATGGAAATGGACATTTGGGTATCCTAATTCGATCAGTAGTGCTTGCCCAGCGTGAGGGTTGC
This sequence comes from Torreya grandis, assembly GCA_037957365.1. Classification (NCBI taxonomy): domain Eukaryota; kingdom Viridiplantae; phylum Streptophyta; class Pinopsida; order Cupressales; family Taxaceae; genus Torreya; species Torreya grandis. The sequence goes on from JARHVA010000141.1 coordinate 5,731,986, forward strand.
GAGCAGTAAAAACGACAGTTAAGTCCTGTTTTGCCAGAAGGCGAACAGTCTCTAGACCAATACCTTTGCTGGAGCCAGTGACGACAGCCACTGTGTTCTCTGTCCACCATTTTGTTCCCTCTCTTCAACAAAGCAAACAATTCATCAACAAAAGTGAGCAGGAATCATGATATTCAAATATAATCTCAGCTCATTAAAAGATGATGCAGAAGAACAAACCCATAATTCTCCATGATTTCCCCAAATCTCAAAGCCGATGCTATTTTGTTATGGAGCAGTAAGAGACAATGTTTAAAATAAAATATGACTACGTCGTTGGGTAACGAGTCTTTGGTGGAAAAGCCGCCGCCAATTTTTTTAAAAAAAAGCGAGTATTTTATTAGTCCTAGTTAACACAGATGATTATAAGAATCCTTCCAGCATTTTTTTTCTCTTCAATTAATTAAATAATATTATATTAACAATTACAAATGATTAATGTTTAATTTCTTACACTAATTTCATAAACAATTATCATTTTAACAAAAGCTACATTGTAGTTATTGTACTTGCGGCAAATTAATGTAAGATTGAATGAATGTGGATCTAATATGTTTAAATGTAAGATTGAACGAATACAATTCTAATATATCTGGCTAGAATTTTGAAATATATGAAACCATCATCATCTCTGCGAAAATCATGAAACTCGTCAGTGAATTGAAAAAAAAGTAGCTTTCACAATATAATTGTTAAACATAGGAAACAAAGGTGAAGCAGTTCCCATTTTCAGAAAGAAACATGACCACAATACATATATATTATAAATGTTGTATATTTGTTGTCTATTGAAAGTGCAGAGGGGCTTTATGAGTTTGTTGAAATCCTTGACTGAAATGGAATGCGGTTCCACTTGAGTTGAAACCGTTGAGATAAAAAAAGGGTGGCGGTGTTGTTCATGGGCCGAGTAAAAGAAAATAAAAGCACAAAACTTTATATGGAAACAATGTTAATGTTGTTGGATGAAAACGCTGCCTTGGGAGGTTCGAACCCTGTGGATACAAAACGCTCCCTGGAACGTATACTTTTCTCATGCATCATCATCATCATCATCATCAATCTAAACAATTGTCTGCATGTTCATCCAATAGAAATATGTTTGGTTTGCAGCAGGTCGCTTGTTTGAATCACCGGAAAAGCTTCTCTTTTCACAGCGATTCTCATTGTAGAAAAAAATCAGCGCCTACCAGTTTTAGTTGCTCATCTTCCTTGGATGTAAATTTGGCAGTGTGGAGGGCAGGGAAAAGAAAAACATTTAGCGTGTCCATGGCGGCGGTGGCTTTTGAGCAGCAAAGTGAAGGGAAAAGGAAAGGTGAAGAGCAGGGGAAACTGAGGAAGAAAGGGGCGTTTGATATTGAGACTTTGACGACGCGGTTACTAAAAGGGGAACAGAGTGGGGATATAGATGGTGAGCTAGTAATTGTGTTGTCAAGAATTTGGTTGGCATGTAAGCAATGATAACAGACAGGGGTCTTTTGCCTATGCTCCAACAGGACAATTTTCATCACCATTTGCCACTGTCTCTCGCTGAAGACACACAATTGTTGTGGTTGTTTAGTGGCAATTATCAAAAGCAAAAAATAATATTAATTTTAAGGAATTATGAAATCATTCCAGTCCCTTTGCACCTCTGCATTCTAATTCACTGTTGACTGTAGTCAAATAAAATTATTGAGGGCTAGCAGTAACTATGTAAAATAATATAATATTAAAAGTTTCTTCAAAAGATTGAAAACCCATGTTTATTTTTAACAACTGGCATCTTATCAGTTGTTACCAACAACAGACAAGTGATTTATTTGCCGGAGGCGAAAACAATAGTACCTCCGGTACTAAAAACTCATATCAATATTAATTATTATATTTATATTTTAATTAAAATATTTATTATAATTTTAAGATTACTCTTTTTAAAAATTAAAATTCTAATATTAAATGTTTATGGTTAATTATAAATTTGAATAATATTTATCTATTTTTTTAATTATCTATTAAATATTTAATTTCATTTTTATAATATCATAATATTAAGAAATATATAAATTAATAATGTTTAAATAATTGTTAATCAAATTGATTTGATTATGCTTAACACTCTGTAATAATTTTTACATACCATTTACCATCTGAAAACACAAAAACAAACTACATCTTATCAATTTCTTACTTTGATTACATGCAACTCAATCATAAACAATTTTAATATAAAAGTATGGACTGACACCATAATTATTTGAAAATAAATTGCATATATGGCTCTAGTCCTGTGTTGCGTGCAATTTCTAGAGGGTGTGCGAAACAAAAAGTTGTATCTAGTTGTCAATAGTTTTAATGCGATAAGACCAAAAGTATTTGTTAAGGGGCTATTGTTATCCACTACCAATTTTGGCCAAATATCCAAAACTGTATGAAGTTCAGCTAAATACTTATCCGAAACTTAATCTAACAACCCATAAAATCATTCGGACTAACTTTTTAGTTGAAGCAGCCGTGTCTTGGAACTGGGATAGATCGAAATAGGCAATGAAGTACATCCGTGAAGCATAGCCGTCTCGTAATACCAATGCATGAAACACCATTGTATGTATCCAATGGATGACTGGGACGTCTAAGAGGACAAGAAGCTTGTAATAAATCTACAATCACGACCTTGTACAGATCCAAATTGGTATTTCACAGCCAAGAGAATAGTCCATGAGCGCCTCTGTCGTCCTCCTACGCTTCATTCCCTCATCACAGAATGGAACTTTACTTTCTTTCATCCCATTTTAATATCCATGATTTGGGAGCATGCTTGAAGGCAGAAGCAGCCATGGGGACACCTATTCCCTGGCTTTAGTGCCGGTGCTAATCACTTCAACCACGCCACTCTCCCCTCTAACGCTGTCAAAGACAAGTGGCATGCGCTTTTGAAGACCCAAAAAAGCGCATGCCACTATAAAGAGGACAAAGGAAAACTATTAATATGTGCTGCCAACAAAACTCCGATGTCTATTTTATCGTTGTTTACATTTTATTTTTTTCTTCGTTATTATTCTGCATTTGCATTTTAATAAATTAAAAATATTGATAACTTTTTTCTACTTTTATGCACTTAATGTCTATATGTTATAGACATTAGTCACTACTGCTTTCCCAACGAATATTATGTTTTCTCAGAGTAAATTTATTAATCCTTACTTACAATTCTAAATAATTTACAAGATTATGGTAGGGACTAGTTATTCCATTTGTGAATGAAGCACCGCCACTTTCTTCTACTTTATCTGGAAATTGTTTCATCAAATGTCCTATTGCAACACTGACAATAATTTCGAACAACATTGCAAATTCACAATAAATTGGAAGTATAACTATCCATTCCTTATAATGATCATAGAAATTAATACAATAATTACTATAACAAATCTATAATTACAATTATTATAAAAATGAATGTAATAATTTGTATAACAAATATATGCAAAACATAATGGAATTATATATTCACAAAGCTACATCCATTATGCACACGTAAAAACTAGCACAAATAAATTTTAAGGGCATGCCAAGTTTAAGGATGATTCTTGGGCTATTTATTTTTATTAAGAGTTCTCTATTATCTTAGCGGAGACATGTTAGTCCACATGCTCTTCTCAAAGATTTTAAGTTTCTTAGTCTTACAACATATTTTATCATCTGCATAACCTTGTGGTACCCTTTCGCGCTTGCAATGTGCTTTGTGGCATATTGCATAGATCCTCAATATCACGTGTGACCATTAGAACTCTAGTCAACCCTAATGGATTGATCATCAGAGACAAACACCATATATCATAGGCATGAATGTTATGATGCCCAATGCATATAAATTTGAACTGCTTCTCTGTATTATTTCATTTAGTCGATGGAAATCAATGAGAAAGTTTCTGTCTCACTCTTTAATCCCATGAATCTCCATTTCTAGCCTTACTAAACACTGTAAACCCTTGGATATTTTTATATTATTTCATATTGAATAGAGACAACACTATTCTAAAAATCAAATGTGCTTTGATTTACTATTATATTAGTTTCCCATTACATGTTACATAACCCATAATTGGCTAGCCAAGTTATAGGGTAGCATAGCGATAGCTTTCATATGCCTATAAACACATGATCACAATAGTAGAGAGGAGGAGTTCCACTTGGTTATGTTTTAGAGTGACAAGAAGAAGATCATAGTAAAATTAAGATGGATGATGCCCAACAAAATTTCATTGAGGCATACCCAAACATCTAGAAACTCATTCGGGGCACCTTCCAAGAAGAGCAAACCGAACTCTTTGGCCAATTCTGTGAACTCAAGATGCAACTTTGTTCAACATCAAAGCCATTTCAAATTTCAAGTCAATCTTCACATTCTAGTGTTTGAAGGTAAATCAAAGCCACAAAATTAAATAGTTGAATTCAATAACTTGAAGCCTAATTCTTAGTTAATCACTTCAGTGACTCAAAAAATATCACCTTTATAGTGTTGAAGATGTCCATTTGAGTGTCCCACTTGTGGGAAACCTTCAACACATAACACGATAAATAATTGAAGCATATTGAGACTTGGAGTCCATTTGTCAACACTATGTAGGAGTATTACCCCCTCAAGCACTATGAAGATGAGTACAAATCAAGTTTCAATAGTTGTGCCAATGTAAAGAGCAGTCAATTAAAGACTACACCAACAAGTTCAATGATTACATTGTCAATCCAAGTGTGACAACCCAGTGGAGCAACACAAGGTGTTGAAGTACATTAGGAAATTTCACTGTATTGATTTATGACACATTAGAGAAAGCATAGCAAGATCGAAGCCAAGGCAAAGATGAGCATAACATTGAGTACCATATCAAGTCTAACATTCCTTGTTGCATCACCAAGCCCATGAATAGGAAGGTGGGAATATACACACTTTTGTTGGGTCTATCTAGGCTTTGGGAATCCATTAATATAAATTTTATGGTTAGATCATCTATGACGAAGAACTAGAATGAATTTATGTATGTTGTAATGGATAAGATGCCCAAGATGGCTATCATTATTTATTTCAAAAAGAGCATCAATAAACATGAATTCACACGATTTTTTCTCAATCATTTTTGGGTTCATTTTGGGCAGCCAACATCCATTTTATCTGATTGTGACCCACAATTTTTTAGTTGCTTATGGTAAGATTTATGGAATATGGTGTATATATAATTGGACTAGTATAAAACATTTCATTCTCAAATAGATAGACAAATGGATATTGTCAACCGACCACTTATTCATTTTTTGTGCATGTATAACAATACACATCTGTGCACTTCAAATAATAGCTTGCTCTACATTTATCATGACTATAATAAATTGTTGCACAGTTCTATGGGGCGTAGTTATTTCCATACATGTCTTGGGTTCAAACTTGTGGCACCTTATCCTACATCACACCTTATAATACTAAGTCGTGTACACATGAAAATTAAGTGGACATGGCACATAAGTTTCTAAAACACTTCCAACATGTTCATCAGCATGTTTAACAGAGACTCCCATGCTAACAACAAAAGTACAAAGAGTATCATGATGCACATTGCACAAGTCATAAGCTCAAGGCAGGTGATAAATTCTAGTTGCATCTTTAGAAGGAATGCTTCAAGTGCCCTCATAGTAAGATTAAGCCTATTGTAATGGTCCTTACACCATACTATGTGCAACTTGAGAGAATGTTTTTTTCCTTGATCTACTACAACACTTGGGTCTATATCCAATATTCAATGTGGAACTCTTTAATCCATACTTTCCACCTTTGTTTGAGCTAATAAAAACTCAACATCCTTCAAATCTAGATCATGAACACTTGTATATGACACTAAATGATCATATTATATATATCACAGCCACCTACCACTGTCAAGGCACACATCAATAATTTAGAGTGGTCAAATTAGGACAATGCATTGATCAAACTAAGTGGTACAACCTTTAGTAACTTAAGGTCTAGTTTTTGCAACTAATCAAAGACACAATGGGGACTATTACTACTCTATAAAGGGATAATAATCATATCACAACCATGTTAATATATACACTCTTCTCAAGTATTTTGAGATCATTCATCTTGTCACATCTCACACCACTTATGAAACATTGTGATACCCTTACGTGTTTTCATAATGCATTGTGGCATATTGCACAACTCCCAAGATTTGCACATGTCCATTAAAACTTTGTGACCATGTGGAAACATTTATTTTCTTTGTGACATGCCAGTTGATAGTTTCAGGTTCACACCAAGTCAAAGAATCTATCAATACACCACAACACTGTAAGTTTAAGTGCCACACATGCAATAAGATGAACTGTCAGTTGGACAAAAGATGGTCCATTTTGTAACTACTTTATATTTATATATATATATATATATATATATATATATATATATATATATATAACTCTAGTTGTCCCTAAGTGATCGATCATCATAGACAATACCATACATCATAGATGTCAATGTTAGGATGGTCTAAGTATATATATATGAACAGTTAGTAGGACAAAAGATGGCCCATTTTGTAACAATTCCATTTTGTAACTCCTATATATATATACATATATATAGGAGTTACAAAATGGAATTGTTACAAAATGGGCCATCTTTTGTCCTACTGACTGTTCATAGATATATACTTAGACCATCCTAATATATATATATATATATATATATATATATATATATATATATATATATATATAACTCTAATTGTCCCTAAGTGATCGATCATCATAGACAATACCATACATCATAGACGTCAATGTTAGCATGGTCTAAGTATCTAACTTCAAATTGCTTACCTATATTCTTTCATTCATTATAGGAAAATTAGTGAACAAGGGTCTTTTCCCATTTATGATCACATGAAACTCCATTCTCAGCGTTTTGAACATTATACACCCATGTACTTTTCCCTACTATTTATTATTGAATAAACTCACTATTTTGTAAATGTTTCAATTCAATTGTGTTTTGATTTACTATTATATTAGTTTTCCTATTACATTTTAAATAAACAGTAGATTGTGAGTTGAGTTACTAGGTTGTCCTCTAAGTAGCCATCAAGGGCCTCATGCTTTAGATTACTATCTTTTCTACCCTTGATTCTCAAATAACTCTCTTGTAGAGTCAACCTATAAGATGATAACACATTTGGTACAAATGTCAACCTAACTTGAGTTGCTTATGACAATGTGCCTCTCTATTTTCCATAACACCTAATGTATAAAAGTAAACATCCTTTCCTAACTTTCCTTCGGTGTTGTTCATCTCTGTGATTTGTCATATCCAGTTTTCTCGACATTTTATTTAAGCATTAAATAGTGGATTATGAGACTAATGATTAGTAGTTCTGATATTTATTTCTGAGCTAGATATATGCATCTTGTTTGATTGACAACTATATTATTTGTTTCATGATCAATATCTTAATGGATAAATTATTGCATATGTATTATTATGATTTATGATCATGATGATTGATTTTATTTATAGATTATTTGCATTCAATAGTTTATTTATGGGTATATGCTGATGATTATTATGATTTCAGGCTAACTACCCATTCATTTCATTGAGGTGGTTACAGGATTGTTTTACCCTCACAGGTAGTACATAGGGAGAGTATCATCAGAGAGGGGAGGCTTACAGATATCTACATTAGGGGTTGAACAACTTTCACTAAACCTATGCATACACCACATTTAGTTACTTGACTGAAATGAATATTTCATGCTTTGGTTGGTTGGAAACAAATGAGTCCTGTTTGCTTTGATGAGTTTGTCACAAGTCATGATTTACATATGTATGCTAAAAATATTATAGAACCTACTAAGTTTTTTAATCTTCACTACATTGTATTTTGGAAGGTATGAGTGTATTGGTTTGGTTTGATTGCTTATGTATATCAGTTTAGTTGGTCACATTATGTTTTTTGTGACATAGCAAGGAGCATTATTGACCTTGCTAGGTTGCTCAATTGATCTCGTTTAACTACGCTTTGATAATTTGACTGCATTATGGTTATTAGAAGTTTGAATGATAATTATATTATTTATTTGCTTGATTATCTTGACTAGTTACCTTATGCCCATTTTTTTGTGACATTGTATAAAGGTCTAAAAGAGGCAAAGACACTCCCAAAACAAGTTTATTTAAATGGGATTCAAAACTTCAAATGTTGTTGTTTGTTATATCCTTTTGCATATGGTATAAAGTTGAGGCATTAAAAAATAGGTTTTGAGAGTTTCTATATGCTAATGTTATAATGTTTCATTGGCAATGCCACGAAGTAAAAGGTAAATCAAAATTAGTGTTGTTTTGTTTGGTTATGGTAATAATTATGGAATTTGACTTTGATTTTAGGGGATATGGAGGTTTTCCTCAACTTCCATGCAAGGGTATGGAGGAAAGAATGTGAACTAATTGCAAGCATGAATAAGTTGAGCATTTATGAATTGAAATTGGATAATGGCAAACAGGTAGGTAATGAAGAGAGTTTTATGGACATGCAAGTTGTGCAAGAGTCATGGGAAAGAGAATAAGAGGATAAAATAAAGGAGATCAAACATGAAAGAGAAGGAGAATGAGAGCTTGACATTTTTGTTAAAAAAAGGGTCTATCATTTCACCTGTTGAATGGCAAAATCCACTCTATCTATTTCATCCCAATTCTTCGTTAAGCAAACTTAATTATTCATGGATGTTTATAGTTAATAATTGATTCGATATTTATTAACTAAAATTTGAGATATATGTTGTTATGTGATAGTTGTATATTGCTTAGGTTACATGATTACATTGCTATGAGTTAGCTATAGTGTATATGTTTACATCGTGATCATGTTGATTTGTTATTTTAGTTATATTTTATTATGTATGTATATCATAATGTTATGATCTAACTACCTACTTGTTGTGAGTTTGACGCAAGAAAACTCATCCCTCAGATCATAATGAAGGGAGAGCATCATCAGGGAGAGTGACATAGATGGAGTTGTTGGGGGATGACAGAGAAACTAACTAGAACCCTGCACACACCACATTAGCTAGTACATGTTAGATGTATAGTGAAATGATTAGCATAATGTGTTTTTTTAAACTAAAAAGGGTAAAAATTTATTGAAAGCGGAAAAGATCCGGACAAATTACATAGTTTTATCCTGGCTCACAAGTTGAGCCAGCTTTTGAGAAAGACTCAGAGGAAGCATCATATGGTCAGAGATGTTCCAAGACGGTCCGTATTCGGAGGCCCATTTGGCCAAATAGTCGGCAACCCCATTCCACTCACGAGGGATATACTTGAACACCATAGAATTCAAGGATGTACAAAGTTGAAGAATTTGCTGAGCCACAGAAGCCAAGTGCCAGTCCACATTGTCAAAATTCCATCCATTTAACAAGTTTATAACCACTTGTGAGTCTGCCTCACAAATTATCTTATGCCAGCCCAGTTGGCAGCATTTTGCACAGCTGCAAGAATAACTTGGGCTTCCATTGAATTGTTAGTATGGATGCCAATGTAAGTCAAAAAAATAAACCTGATCTCTCCTGAGCTGTCTCACCCCACTCCTCCTATGCCAGTAGCTCTGGGATTCCCTCTAGAGGAGTCATCTGTGTTCACCTTGAGGACGCCAGCAGCAGGGGGCGTCCAATGTCCAGCCGGATTGACAGGCTTCAGGCGTTGTCCAGAGTTGTTCACCCAGCGTGAAGGGGGAGCACAAAGTGAGTTACTGGAGGGGGGCACAAAAAGGTGCGAGTGGATAAGTGCATCTCCAGGGTCCAGCGCTCCAGCAACTTCACATATAGCGTAGAGGGTCTCCTGAACAGCTTTGTGAATTCACCCCCACATGAGCTTAAAATCCAGAGAAGTATCATGAAATATCCTCCTATTTCTTTCTAACTAGATATTCCACAGGATGAGGGAGGGGACGATTAACCAAGCAACCTAGAGGACAGAGGTTTTAGCAGGAGAATGTCCCAATCTCTCCTAGAATTCAACCAAGGAGGACACGTGCCAGCATGGGCAATCCCAAACACTCCACCAAAAATGCCAAATTTGTCTAGCAAATGGACATTGGAAGAAAAGATGGGATGCAGTCTCCACATTGATGTGGCACAAGAAACATATAGATGGTCCCTGAAATCCTCATTTGCAGAGGTTATCCCACGTAAGGCACCTATTGTGAACTAGAATCCAGAGGAAAAAATTGCACTTAGGCCATGAAAAACAATTCCAAACTCTCTTCCACCAAGAGATTGCCGTATCTCTAAAAATTCACTTCGTCAGAGCACGGTACCCATAGGAGACGAAATACTACCCAAAAGGGGCATCTCCCCAAGCCAATAAATCTCGACCCTGTAACAGACTGCATCTTCTAGAGGTGAGAATTTGGGACAGCTCCAACCTATCCTCCATCGAGCTTCCTGGTGGCCAGTCGGAAGAGTTTTTCCACCGGTACCCAATAGCCATACCCAGGTCAAAGGGCTCCTTATAATGAGCAACTGAACTCCATCCAGTAGTGATAAGAGAATCACTGAGATCCTGCAAGTGTGGGTGAGAAGTAATGATGGGGGGCAATCCATCCTAGGAGTCGCTCCAAAAGAGGGCCTCGGTGTCAAGGGATCTGTAGCTCTACCAATTAGAGCACAATTGATTACTATCTTATATGCAATTAAACACGAAATTATACCAGAATGATAAAGTAGCTAGAAACATGAGACAACAAAGAATTTGAGAGACAATACACACTCTTTGTATTAGATATTACTAGAAGAAAATACAATAAAGAAGATGCCACTTCTTCCTCCACCTCAAAGGCTTGCCACACCTCAAGACCTTCTTCCCTCTCTCTCTTGCTCAACACAACAACTCTAAAGCCTGAGTTGCTATCCCTCCTTGAATGCTTCAGCTGATCTCCTTGACCTTACACCTGTAGATCTCCTTGACCTTGCTTGCTTCAATGCTTTTACTTGCCTTAGAATTAATTACAATACATGCCTCATGGGTCTATAAATAAGATCCCATGCTTACAAAAAATAGAAGTCTAACTACTAAAATTAGACACACAGCTCGTGACTTAAATTAGCCCCTTAGCATGCAAACACTCGATTCAACTAACTGACTGTTCGTCAACAGCAGTTCCGAAAATACACAGGCGACCGACTCCGGTCCCTGCTGGTCTGGTGCTGTCGACGTCGGCCAAATTCCTGCCGTCGCCGATCTCCTTCTCCACTGCACTTGACCGACGTCGGTCATAATGCCGACACCGGTGGCTCTGGTTCTTCAGCATCCTTCCTTCTAGTGTCTGCAAATAGTTGAAGCTTTTAGCTCCACACCACAACAATCTCCCACTTGGAGATAAACAGTTGCAACCTGTACCTGTACATGTACACCATCTATTTTGTTCCTTAGGCTCTGTATCCCTCTTCAATATCACTCTTGAAGACCAACCACCATGCAAACCTGTGATGTAATCCCTGTATCTTATGCCACAAGAATTTTGCTGCTCCCAAATTCTCCATGACATACTTCTGAACCAACTCTACCCTTAGCTCAAAAAACTCCCTGTATATGAAACCCTGCAACAAGTAACACAATACAGTAACAGGATAATGTAGCTAATATTATCCAACCTGGTAAAGATAAAATACAATGGTCAAACCTCCATTATTCTGCAGCATAATCAAGACCATATACCATAGCCTTCTGTCTCATGTATCCATCCACTCTCTTCTCTAAAATGGGAATCCATCCCTCTATCCAGTGCTTTCTTCCAGCTGACAACACTACCAATAAATACCTGTTTGGTTCTCCAAGGACTCACACTCCTCATCCATGCCAAGATCCCACTGTTTCTGGATTCTACCTGCATTGCTTCTTCCATCTTCCTAGTTCATGACTATCAGTAAGCAATATAAAGAAGGTGAACAACGAATATGAGGTTCACATACCTTTCCTGACCTCCACATGGGTGTTTGAGACTTAATAATTCACCCAACATCTGTTCCAGTGACCGATCTAGGCCATCTCCCAGTCTACTCCCGACCGATGTCGGTTCCCTGCACTGATCCTTACTATCGACGTCGTTTCCCTGGCCAACGTCGGTGTCCCTCTTGCCGACGTCGGTCCTTATGATCGACGTCGGACTTCTCCTGTCCGACCTACCGACCCTGCTGGTCTGCACATGACTGATGTCGGTATCTGGATGACTGACGTCGGTGCCAAGCTACCGACATCGGTGTCTGTGTGTTCCTGTAAGTGATGAAATTTTCATCCGTGAGCTCTTCTTGGATCAAACCTCTGTCCATGCTGCCCTGCTCAAACTTATTCAGCCCCTGTGACTGATCTCTGTCCTTCATCTCCTCCAAAAACACCAAGGCTTCTTTGTTCCTGTCAAAAGCATCAAATTTCCTCTTTCTGCAATGAACTGTATCTATGCTTTCCAAATTTGAACGCATACCTTTTGAATCAAGAACTTCCATTCCCTTCCTATTCTTGTGACCAAGCCTATTAGGCCACATCTTCGAATCTACACCAGAAGTAGAATCAGTAATACAAGTAGACAGATAAAGGGTATCTACTTTCTTACCTCTTGCTAGAACAAGTGCTCCCTTGGTAACCTTCCAAGAATCCGCTGTGAGGGTTATTGTGCATCCCTCATCTCCCAACCTTCCTACAGAAATCAGACTCTGCTTCAGAATCAGAACATGCATGACCTCTTTCAACACCCACGTGTTGTCAATCTGCAATCTCAGCTGCACTTTCCCTTTGCCAACTATCTGACAAGGCGTACCATCCCCTAAATAAAGAACTCCAAAGTCTCCTTGTTCATACTCGTAGAACAAATCTCTGTTTGGGGATGCATGAAAAGATGAACCATAATCTAAAATCCATGATCCTACTTGACTATCTGAAGAAAGTATGAGAGCATCCTGCATCACAATATTTGCATCCTTTGCTTCTCCCATACCTGCATGTTGATTCTCTTTATCTCTCAACCAACACTCCTTTGTATGTCCTTTCTTTCCACAAAACCAGCAGGTAATACCTTTGGACTCAGATCTCCTTTCTGACCTTGATTTCCCTTGCTCAACCTTCTCCCTTTGCCTTTCCCTGCTTTCTGCACTTAGAGCATTCCCTGATGATTCACCTGTGCTTCTCCTGCGTATTTCCTTATTCAAGATCACACTCACAACATCATCAACTTTTAAGATTTTAGAAGCAGATGCATAATTACTTACTGCCATGACCATACCGTCCCAACTTTCAGGCAAAGAACATAAAATAAAGAGAGCCTTTACCTCATCAACAAAAACAATATTGACTGAAGCTAATTGGTTTACCAAACCATGGAAATCACTGAGATGAGTATGTACCGATCCACCTTCCTGCATTTGCAAAGTAAATAGCTGCTTCATAAGATATACCTTATTAGAAGCTGAGGGCTTTTCATATAAATTTGCCAAGGACTTTATCAACTCTTCTGTTGTCTTGCACTGTGATAAGCTGGAGATCACAGACGATGCAAGGCTCAACCTTATGGAACCGAGAGCCTTCCGATCAAGAACGTTCCATTCTTCATCCTTCATATTTGTGGGCTTGCATGCAACTCCACCCAATGGTAAGTACAGATCCTTCTGATACAGATAGTCCTCAATTTGCATCCTCCAGTGTTGATAATTCTTGCCATTAAACTTCTCCATTCGTAGCTTACTTTCTCCTGCCATTGCTGAACTCCCACTCAATCAGAAAACCCTGTGAATGACCTGTAATCAAAAACAATACCCTGCTTCCTGCAAACCGTAGCTCTGATACCACTTGTCAGGGGATCTGTAGCTCTACCAATTAGAGCACAATTGATTACTATCTTATATGCAATTAAACACGGAATTATACCAGAATGATAAAGTAGCTAGAAACATGAGACAACAAAGAATTTGAGAGACAATACACACTCTTTGTATTAGATATTACTAGAAGAAAATACAATAAGGAAGATGCCACTTCTTCCTCCACCTCAAAGGCTTGCCACACCTCAAGACCTTCTTCCCTCTCTCTCTTGCTCAACACAACAACTCTAAAGCCTGAGTTGTTATCCCTCATTGAATGCTTCAGCTGATCTCCTTGACCTTACACCTGTAGATCTCCTTGACCTTGCTTGCTTCAATGCTTTTACTTGCCTTAGAATTAATTACAATACATGCCTCATGGGTCTATAAATAAGATCCCATGCTTACAAAAAATAGAAGTCTAACTACTAAAATTAGACACACAGCTCGTGACTTAAATTAGCCCCTTAGCATGCAAACACTCGATTCAACTAACTGACTGTTCGTCAACAGCAGTTCCGAAAATACACAGGCGATCGACGTCGGTCCCTGCTGGTCTGGTGCTACTGACATCAGCCGAATTCCTGCCATCGCCGGTTTTCTTCTCCACTACACTTGACCGACATCGGTCATACTGCCGACGCCGGTGGCTCTGGTTCTTTAACATCCTTCCTTCTAGTGTCTGCAAATAGTTGAAGCTTTTAGCTCCACACCACAACACTCGGTGCCACTGTTGCATATCCAGAAGAGACTGCATTTCACTAGATGAGCTCCCCGCTTGAGGGTATCCCATACCATGGATCATTTGCCCTCAAGAGGCATCCTGGCAATGTCAAACGGATCCACCCCAGGGTAATACTTGTGAGACAGAATTTGTGCCCAAAGGTGAGAAGGACTGGAGCACCACTGCCAATAGAGTTTGGCAGCCAAAGCCTGACTAGACAAGATGGCCGAGCGCAGGCCAAGGCCCCCTCCTTCTTTGGCCAGCAAACCGTGTCCCACTTCATAAGGCTCCAACGTGTACCTTGCAAATAACCATTCCAAAGGAATTGACGGGAGAGAGCGTCAAATTCTTTAAGGAAGTAAACTGAGGCAGCTTGAACCATGCTCCTGTAAATAGGAAGAGCCTATATCACAGATTGCAGAAGAATCACCTTGACAACAGTAGACAACCACCTATGAGTCTAATGGTTCACTTTCTGTCTTAGTTTCTCAAGAACATTTTGCCAAAAAAGTCTAGGCTGTCTCCCCAAAACAATAGGAACCCCCAAGTAAGTGAGGGGGAGATGATGAATCTGAAATCGTAGAATAGTATCAATCCTCCTCTGAATGGCCTCGAGAGTATTGAAGAAAAAAAGAAAGGACTTGTGATTATTAATTTTCTGCCTAGAGGCAGCCAGATAAGTATCAAGAACAGTCCTAAACTCTTTAGCTTCCCGAGTACGCGCTCTTCCAGCAAGAGCAGTGTCGTCAACAAACTAAAGATGGGTCAATACAGGTAAACCATTCCCCCACCTCCAACCTTGAAGCAGGTTTTGAGAAACACGAGATTTGATGAGCCATCCAAGTCCCTCAGCCATAATAATAAAAAAATAAGGCAAAATTGGGTCCCCTTGGCGCAGACCTCTAGAAGCACCAAACAGCTCAGTAGGTTCTCCATTTATCAGGATCGAGAAGGAGGGTGTGGTTACACAGCTCATAACCCATCTAACCCAGTCCTGATTGAAACCGAACACAAGAAGAGCTTTATGCAGAAATCCCCAGTTAACCCTGTCATAGGTCTTCACCATATTGAGCTTAATGAACATGGCCCACTCCTGGGAAGTGCTCATAGAATGGATAGTTTCTGAAGCCATAACTATCCCATCTAGAATTTTTTTGTCTGCTACAAAGCCCCCTTGTTCCTCAAAAATCACTGTGGGAAGACAAGCCTTATGTCTTTCCGCTAGGAGCTTAGTAATGATTTTATACACCACATTACAGAGAGCAATGGGTTTAAAAGCATCTAGTTGGTTCGCCTGCTCCTTCTTCGAAATAAGAACTAGAAAAGTGGCATTGAGGGCCCTAAGCATCTCTTTGCTAGAATAAGATTCCTGAACCACTTCCATCAAATCGTGCTTAATAATATTCCAAAAATCCTAGGAAAATTTAGCTGGAAAACCATCAGGTCTCGGGGCTTTGCCTTTTTTTAAGCTATGGACCACCCCTTCCAATTTTGGCATAATAATTGGGCGCATGAGAGAGTTGTTCATTCCTAGTGTCACAACAGGTGGAATGCACTCTAAAACTGCATTTTTAGCCAGCTCATCTGAGGGAAGATCAACAGAGAAGAGATCTGAGTAAAAGTGAATAGCCTCTCTGGATAAAGCTTGGGAGGAGGTCAGCCGTGTCCCATCTGTGGTAACAAGAGAATCAATGAAATTCCTGTTACGCCTCCCCTGCACTGAGTTGTGGAAGAAAGTTGTATTTCTGTCGCCCTCCTGGAGCCAATCAATTTGGGCCTTTTGTTTCCAATAAATTTCCTCCCGAAGCTCCCATTCTGCCAAGTCCATGATCGCCTGAGATTCATCAACACGAAGAGCTTCTGTCAACTCGACGTCCCTGATTTGCCTGGTAATAACATCCAACCGATTTTGCGCCTTCTTCTTCATAGAATGAAGATTGCCAAAACAACTCTTGTTCCAATATTTTAGTTTTCTCTTAACATACTACAAAGTACATCACAGTACCATACTCGGGCGCTCCCAGTCTCCACCAGCGGGCCAGTAGATCATGGAGAGAGGAGTCACGCAGCCACATCAACTGAAACTTGAACGGAGGCTTCTTGGGGGTTGCCACATACCAGATAGAGAGCTTGATCGGCCAATGATCAGAACCTCTCTAGTCAAGAATTTCAGATGAGAGCGACATGGAACCAGAGAGCCAAAAATAGGAAACAAGGAATCTGTCTAGACGCTCAGAGATACCCGCATTCCCACTTCTATTATTCCAAGTGAATAGGCCATTAAGAGGCTTAACATCCGAGAGATGCAAAAGCTTAATATTTTGTCAGAGAAGCTCAGAGGAGGGACCCAACCGCGACAATCCACCCACCTTCTCTTCCAGACTAAGAACCGAGTTGAAGTCCCCAGTTACAATCCATGGCAAGAAGGGGTGGCAGCTTCTAAAAAATTGAATGTGTTCCCATAGCTTGAGCTGCCCAGGAAGATCGAAAGGAGCATAAACTGTAGTCACTAGGATCAGCTCCCCAGTGTCCATGGAGGAAGCAACCATTGAGAGGGCTGAAAGGCAAGACAACTAGTGAAGTGACACTATTTTCCTTGGATCCCACCCCATGGCGAGACCCCCTGAGTTCTCGATAGCGCCAACGCATTGCCATTGGCCAAAGAACCAAATATTAGAGGCACAATTAAATAAAGAATCCACTGAAAGCTTAGTTTCCTGGATGTAGAGAATATCTGGAGAATGATCCATCACCAATTGACGGGTAGCTTTTTGTCTGGGGGTGCTACTCAAGCCCCTCGCATTCCAAGACAGAACAATCATGGAGTAGAGTGAGGGAAGTGTTCATCTAGGGTCTTAACCACCCCTGTCTCTACTAGCAAGTCGCCTGTAAGTTTAAGTTTGTCCTGATCCTTCCTCCATCTAGCTCTAGAAGGGGCAGAAAAGGAAGCTTTCTTGAAAGGTCTTTGCATAAGACCCAGGGCAGAAGAAGAACCTTTATCTTTACTGGATGCTCCTCCATCTTTGACTAAATTTGCCCAACGTATATCCTTGTCGTGTGAGGCAGGAAGAATCATCAGAGTGCCATTGTTAGGATTAGGAGTTTCCTCTATGGCCTGCTGTACAATCATATCCTGAGTGTCATTAAGAGTAGGACGGCACTCTTCCAAATCAGGAGCCCCACATTGATCCGCAAGAGGAAATCCCTCTTCAACGGCCATATTATCTAGAGCCTCAAATCGATTAAACCCAGCATCCAACTGCCAGTCCAATTTCAGACGTTTCTGACCACGCCCCTTGGCCTGGCGCCAAACTGGGACAAAACCCTCCTTATCTGGGCCATTAAAATTCGTTGGGCCTTGTCCCTAATTTTCCAAAATCATATGAGCTTTCTCTTTTGCTGCCCTATCAGATTGAGCATTTCCAGATCTTGGATGAGCTGCCTGACCATTTCCTTTACCTTCATAAGTCGGCCTTGTCCCAGATGGTCCTTCAGGTGTGCTATCCCCTCTGGGGGTGTGAGGACATTGACGCTTCAGGTGTCCATACACATGGCAAATTCAGCAACGGAAGGGAATAGATTCATAATCTAGCTGTTGAAGCCAGGAGGAAGATCCCAAGCATATTTCCATAGCATCTGGCAAAGGGTTATTCAAATCAATATCAACACAAATACGGGCATAAGAAATAACCTTTTTATCCAGTGTCTGGTGCGCTATTGCCGTTGAGGTTCCAAGCATAGCCGCTATCTGTCGCAGAATGTCCTCTCGCCAGAATTACAAAGGAAGTCTCGGCAGACGAACCCAAACAGGTACTCGAGATGGAAAAGCCTCCGCTGAGTTAAAACCTGAGTGCCAGGGTTTGATAAAGAGTCCAATTCGTTCATAGAAGTAAGGGCCTCCTTCAAAAATTTGATTTCGATCAGCCACAGAGGAGAAATTTACCATGAAATAACTGTTGCCAGCCAACATAACATCAAAGTCGCCCTCCACTTGCTAGGATCGACAGATCCAGGTGTCCAAGGTCGATAGAGGAATTTGAATTCCCAGAAATTTGCAGATTAGAGCATGTGAGGACAGGTATTCCACATCCTCCTTTACAATGTCTGAAGAAAGAACCAGAACAGGACGGTCTTGACTACGCGGAAGGCAGCCATTAATTTTGTGAGTCTTTGAACGATCACTAACATAGAGTGTTTCCTTATCCTGAGTATCTATCTCGGGGTGGGGATGGCCGGCATTCTGGCCTGCCACAGGCCCGTCTGACTTGAAACCCTCGTGCGTGTCCTGCTCCTCGACGCCTCTCATCGCGCTCAAAAAACCGTTAGTGTTAACTTCAGCGTAATGTGTTTAATGTTGCTTGCATTTATAATTATTTGTTGAAAGTTAGCTGAGTTTAATGATTATATTGAACTCGCATTCTCTGTTTGTGTTCTTATCGTATCTTTAACCATTAATGTTTTGTGATTTTTATAATTAGAATAAATTTAAAATTATTTATTAAAGAAATTATTATTATATCCTTAAGTCATTTAAGGCGATAATTTAATTACCATATATATATATATATATATAAAATTGTAATTAATATAAAACATGATAATTGACATTTAAGAGGAAAAAACAGGAAAAAGAGAAGAAAATAAAAATAAATAAATAAAGAGAAATGAAAAGGTTTAAATTTAGGAAAAACAAAAATATATATATTTAAAAATAATAATAATAAAGAAAAAAAAGGAAAATTTTAAAAAATAGAAAAACTACGCCCTTCTCATAAAAGGAAAAAGATAAAAATAAGAAAATGGGTGCAATTTCTACAGGGGAGAAGGCAACAGAGAGGAAGGAGAAATCAAAGAAGAAGGAGAGAAGTCAAGGGAGAAGAAGATCAGTCGAATTTATTCCCAGGTACGCAGTACATTGGGTTTCCATGTATATTCTTATTAAGTTATGATTTTGTGCTTTTGTATTAAAGAAGATATTTAAACATATAGGGTCTTCTTTCAAATAAAGTGCGTTGTGGAAGAAAAAATACAATAAAAAAACAATAAACCAATGCTCTATACAGAGATTATATTGAATGAAAATATAGTTGCTGGAAGGTAAACAATATTGTAGCGACTTATATCATTAGAAATCAATGAGCTTATTAGTTAAACTGAATCATTGTATATGCAATATAAAGTTACACATCTGGTAATATGCTATCAAAAAACTCAGAGATATAAGCAGCCATCTTATGAAAATAAACAAGGTAGGCAGTGATTTTAAGAAAAATGGTCAAGGGTAAAGAGTAGCGAACCATAGAAAAATTACAACAATTCAAGCATATAACTAACTATCTCTCTCTCTATATATATGTATATATATTAAACAGTGCTATTTGAGACCCCTATGGCTTGTGCATGCAAGATTTACAGTGACTTAAAGACATAAGTGTATATCATGTTGATAATCAGCGCTTAAAGTTGTATTATTGCACTATGAACTCGATGACATCTATATACAGATAAACTGTCTATATATACATAAACAACACACACACACATATATATATATATATTTATAAATGGCATGGATGTGGTCGAGATTGTATTGATTAGATATATATATTGCATTGTGGAATGTGTTAAGCAGATTATTTTTAATTATAGGTAGCAATCTATATTGTCAATAAAGTAGATTATTTACAAATATGGGTAGCGGTCTCAAACATGTAAAAATCCATGTATGGACAATGACCTATTTATATATTTATTATAATTTACTTCTATAATTTCAAAAATCAACTACAAGTAGGGCGATTTGCTAGATGACTGCTACGTAGACCATAAAACAATGAGTAATTGCATAAAGTCAGTGACTTGAGTAATAAAATGCAGTGAACTGAGGTTAAAATGTATACACAATGATTTGGGGAAGTATATCGGTACCATGAATCATGTATATAAAACTTATATATATTAATTACAGATACTTATGCGACCTGCTTATGTAGAAAATGCAGCGACTTATATATAATTATATTGTTAGGATATCGCCACTCCAGAATGATTATACACAGATATAATATATACATCATCCTGGCAACATGTAATTTTTATTAGATATATAATTATATTCAGTGGATGTATATCAATCTAGTGTATATGAATACAGACATATATTCTTAGATATGGTGATCGAAATATAGTAGTTGATATACTACATTGCCATAACCATGAAAAGGAGTAATTTATACAAACATCGCTATGAGTTTCCGTATATATTAATGACAAATTGTTATAGATAAGAGCATAGTATTCTTTTAAATGTTAGGCCATTATTGTTAAATTGTAGATAAAATAGTGATCGTATCTATCTTTACCTATTTATATGGTATTGGCTTTCGTGTTAGAAGTGTAACCTTCCATGAATATATGTATTTGATCCATATTAATATGGAGTATTGACATATTATGTAATGGGATGCCAATAAGGTTATAGTGATCAAGTAATTGATTGAGGATTATAAAAGACTATCACTAAACCACTTCCACATATGTGGTTGAGCACGTGTGTATAAAGAAACATTTCTATCTAATAATTAGGAGTTATTATAAGAACATATCATATAGGGGTGTATCGGGTTTTATGCCTCTAATTTTTGTTGACAAATATAAAACAATTGGTCACATGGACTCTGAGAGTTGAGAAACTAAGACAACACAAATATAGATTCCTAACTTAGCATTTCAATATAGGATCTTGTTCATACAAAACATAATTAAGATTATAGGACTTTTGATTCTTGAAAGATAAATAATTGATTGAATAAAAGATTATGTTGTCATTGATTTATAATTATTTTATTATAACTGGTTGGGGTATTTAGTAGTTGTGCTTATGAACACTAGACTTTGATAATATGGGTTATCATAGGGTGTATTATATTTGAAAACTACTTATAATAATTAAAAATTACAGTTAGCCCTGGATGGTATAAACTGTTATTATTTCTATTATATATGTGATAGATAATATTATGAGATTCATTCATACATTTGATAGAATAAATATATGCATTTAAATTATTCATGTATTTATCATGTTATAGATTGCTAGTAGGATATAATCTGTATAAATCTATTGGTTATACTATGTTAACCACATCTCACATTATTGATACTGAGTAAGTAGTGAGATGAATTTCACTAACTTACAAACATCACAATTTCAGATGAATATAATTCGATCAAGTGGTGTGTATGAATTTGACTGATTTTTAGATCATTAATTATTGAAAATTTTAGCCAAAGTAATATTAAGTGAGACATTGTCATTTTATGAGTATGATATACATGTTTGTATGATATCTTGATTAGAATGAATTTCTTTATGATACATCGCATGTTTAGTTTTAAAAATCATACAGCATACAGGTACTAGCTTGTCTTTCTAGATTCTTGCATCATCACTATCTACTCATCTGAGAAAGGAGGATCATTCTCTAATGGGATTCATGTAGGGGATCATTGGTCTTTGGGTGGTGTGAAAAAGCACTCAGAGGATGCTCTCCCTCCCCACAACAGTACTAATTTTGAGAGACACTTGAGATTATCACATATACTAGAATTTGAAGAACTATGCTCTGAGGAGCCATGTATCTTATATATGTATATTGTATTGTATTGTATTTATTATTGAAACATTATTATGATGAACTGTAATTACTTACTTATTATACATTGACAATAGTAGATATAAACATGTATCAGCCATGACCGGTTAATTGTAATTGTTTTTTATATTCATATTATGATGTGTTTTTTATGATAGTGATTAGTGATGTGTGATGCTTAATTTACAGTATCGTACTTAAATTATTTTATATGATCAATGATTAAATTCTCATGATGTAATCTAATTAAAGTATATGTTGTTTAAATTTTTTTAGGAGTTACGTATTTTTAGGTAGATCCCAATGAGGATGTTACATGTGGTATCATAATTATAGTTGAAACTCTAGGACCTAATGAGTCCACTAAAATTTTCATATCCTTGTATTTATAGTAAGGAGGATGGTGAAAGCTAGAGTATTCAAAGAGGATCTATCAAATGTCAATGACAACTCTCTATTTAATCTTAATCGATTCAATAAAAATGGATCAGATTATCATATCCATGAAAGAGACCAAGAACTAGATTACAACCTTGGTACAGGTAGTTCATTTCCATGAAGAGGAAGAACATCAGGATGTACATAAAAAGTAGCATGCTGATCAGGAAAACCCTCATGATGCTAGAGCTCAGGTAGTTGTAGAGTTGGCAAGAGATATGAAGAAAGTGAACTCAACTAAGTTTGATAAAATTATTTTGGGTGATAGAGCTAAAGCATCGCTGACTGAGATGGAGAAGTATTTCAAAATTTATAAAAACTTTAAAGTCACTAAAGCAGTTTGGAGAGCATACAAGTTAGTTGGTGAAGCAACTATATGGTGGGCCAATAAGAGGTTAGAAATGAATCTCAACTCGACCATCACTATTTGGGCCCAGTTTATGACTTTGTTCAGGTCACAATAGCTTTCATATCTTTATTTTGATAAGTTCACATATTTTCAAAATCTAAAGCAGGGAGACTTATCAGTG
Organism: Torreya grandis; assembly: GCA_037957365.1. Lineage (NCBI taxonomy): Eukaryota > Viridiplantae > Streptophyta > Pinopsida > Cupressales > Taxaceae > Torreya > Torreya grandis. The sequence goes on from JARHVA010000141.1 coordinate 5,755,250, forward strand.
AATGAGTACTAAAAATAGTTAAATAAACTTCTAAAGTATGTACTTTAGTACCAGGGATATGAGAAGTTCAAGATCAAAATTTTTATCATGAGATTAAGATCCCAGTTGGTGGAGAGGTGGACATCCATGGACCTTCTACCATAGACTAGGTCTTCAAGAAGGCAGTCAAACAAGAATAAAAGTTGGAGTCTCTTTCACAAGCTAGGGACAAGTTCAAAAAAAAAAAAAAATAGTCAACGTTCAAAAAGAATAATTGGAAACAGAGGAGTGGAGACTTCAGGAAGTAGTTCAAAAACTAAAATGTCAAATTCAACAATGGTCCAGGTAATAAAAAATTGGGTAATGGTTCTAAAGGAGGTTTCAAGGTAAACCAATAGACTGACAGGAAAGGACCACCTGGAGGTTGTTTTATTTGTGGAGATGACCATTATGATTGCGATTAAACTTAGGACAAGTCAAATAATAAAGGTTTTATTCCTCAGTAGGGCAATTTTCAACAACATATTCATGAAGTAGTTGATAATTGGCAAGCCAAATTTTAAGCATCATCCATATAACTATTAGGGACTTTGTTTGAATATTCAATTTATATTTTGATAGATATAAAGGCTATAAAATGTTTTATAGCTCTTAAAATGCTTAGTAAGTTAACTAGAATAGTTGGAGTAATGGCAAATGCATGGTTAGTATAATATGGGAATGACTGAAAAGTCATGGTTGACAAGTGTTTAGTCAAAGTAGAGATTAGGTTGCCTAGATTCACAATAGTAGTGGATCTATATGTAACACCATTAGGGTCATATGATATGATCCTAAGATTCAATTAACTTACAAAACATAAAGCCAAGGTTGATTGCTACCTAAAGAAGGTTAAGTGTCTAGATGATTTTCGAAATCAGACACAAATTCAAGGCAAGAAAAGAGAGTTGAGGCTTAGGCAAAATTTTGCAATGCAACTCAAGAAGGCCCAAGGAAAAGGGTGCCAAGCATTTATCATCAAGATATATGAAATAGATGAACCTAAGAAACCATCTCTCAAAGATTACCCATTTCTTAGAGATTTCCATGATGTATTTCTAGAAGAATTGTCATGATTGCCTCTTAGATATGAGTTCAATTTATCTATTGATATCATACCTAGTTCAAAACCACATTCTAAGGTACCATACATGATGACAACCATTGAGTTAGTTGAATTGAATGCTCAACTCCAAGAATTATTGACTAAGGGGTTGATTAGGTCAAGTGTGTCATCAGGAAGTGCACCAATTATCTATGTCAAGAAGAAGGATGATACTCTTTGACTTTACATTGATTATAGAATGTTGAACAAGGCAATTATCAAAAATAGGTATTCATTACTTTGTATAGATGATCTTTTTTATCAAATGCAGGGAGTAACGGTCTTTTATAAGATTAATCTTAGAGCGGGATACCATCAGCTAAGAATTAGGGATGAAGATATTCTAAAGACAACATTCTAAACTCATTACGAGCACTATAAGTTCACAGTGTTACTATTTGGGTTGAAAATGTTGTGGCAACATTCATAAATCTCATGAACAGTATGTTCAAAGATTATCTAGATCACTTTATTTTGGTCTTTCTAGATGACATTATTAAATACATTAAGGATGAAGAGGAGCACCTTCAGCATCTGGAACTGGATCCATAATAATTGCAAAAGCACAAGCTCTATGACAAGTTGTCTAAGTGTGCATTTTTTTAGGAGAGAGAGTGCAATATTTGGAACATATTATCTCTATAAATGGTATCTCAGTAGATCCAACAAAGATGAGATCCATTATGAAATGGCCAGTGCCAAAGAATGTGCACAAGGTAAGAAGTTTCATGGGATTAGTAGGCTATTACAGGTATTTCATTCCAAAATTTTTTAAGATAGATAATCTAATTACCTCTTTGCAATGTAAGAACCAAAGTTTTATTCGATTAGATAAGTGTGGAGTAGAATTTTAGGAATTGAAAATAAGGCTTACTTCAATACCAGTGTTAAGAGTACCTGACTCCAATGGTCAATTTTTCATGCACAAATGCATCAAGGGATGGAATAGGAGGAGTCCTTATGCAGGATGATATAGTGATGGCATATGAATCAAGGAAGCTAAAGCCTTATGAGGTGAACTATGCCCCTCATTAATTATAACTTGTAGTAATTATGCATGCTTTGTAAGTTTCATGACATTACTTGTTGGTAAAACCATTTGAGCTCAAGAAGAATAACTTGGGACTCAATTACATTTTCACTCAACCAAATTTGAATGCTCATCAAAGATGCTAGATTGATTTATTATCTAATTACAATTTTGATATCAACTATATCAAAGACAATAAAAATAGAGTATCTGATGCCCTAAGTCGTAGAAGGTACATAACAACCATAGCTACTGTCAAGAATAATTTTAGAGATTGAGTGATTGAATTCTCACTAGGAGATGAATTTTATGATTAAGTCAAAAAATTAATATCTAAAAATGCTCAAAACCTTTGGTATAAAGGATTCAATTTGGAGAGTGATGGTCTTTTGAATTAAAATAGAAAGATATATGTGCTAGATCGAGATAATCTACATATCATAATGCTAAAGGAATGGCACAATGCCCCATATTCAAAAAAAATAGGATTAACCAAGCTCATGGTAGAGCTTAGACTATTATATTTTTGAAAGGAAATCGAGAAATATGTAGCACATTATGTGTCACATTGTTTGGAATGTTAGCACATGAAAGCTAAGCATGTGCATCCAATTGGGTTGTTGTATTTGCATGATATACCAGAATAGAAGTGGTAGGTGATTAGTATGAACTTTGTCTAAAGTTTATCAATGTCACATAATAGGCACGATATGATCTTGGTAGTAATGGACAAAGTAATCAAAGTGGCGCATTTTACACCAGGTAATTTGATAGATAATGTACCTACTCTTACAAATAAGTTTGTAAAGGAAGTGTATAAGTTACATGGATTTCTTGAGAAGATCATTTCAGATCATGATTCAAATATAACTTTTATATTTTGGTAACTTTGAATTTAGCTTTCGGTACACAACTAAATTTTAGCACTGCTTATCATCTAAAGACTGATGGTCAGACTAAGAGAGTTAATTAGATATTAGAGGATCTTTCTCATATGTATTGCATGGATCAATAATATAAGTGGGAGGATTACATTCCATTGGTTGATTTTGCATACAATAAATCATATCAATCAACTTTGAATATGACATCGCTTGAAACACTATACAGAAGGTGTAGGACACTAATCAGTTGGGATAGGTTAGAGGACAAAGTAGTATTTAGACCTAAGATGCTTTCAGAATGGAAGAGCAAATTAAATTAATTCGGGAGAGATTAGCTAAGACCAATGATATGCATAAGAGTTATGTTGATATGAAGAGGACAGATAGGTATTTTTTTGTAGGTGATAAAATATTCTTATAGATTAAGCTACAGAAGAGCTTGATTAAATTTGAGAAGTTAGCGAAACTATCACCAAAATATGTGGAACCCTTTGAGGTGTTAGAAGTGATCAATCCTATAACGTATATGATTGCATTGCCACTAGCCCTAGATGTATTACATAATGTCTTCCATGCTTTTTATCTTAAAAATTATATATTTGATCATATGCATCTGATGGATTGAAATGCTTTATAGGTTTTGGATCTTGAGGTTATCATGATAGAACCAATCAGAATAATTAACACTTGCAAACTTCATTTGCATAATAGACAGATGTCACAGTGCAAGTTCCTGTGAGACCAATACTCTGAAGATAGTTTTATTTGGGAGTGATGAGTTCTAAAGGAGATTTCTATATTTATTTGCTTGATGTGATACTATATACTATGTTATTTTTTAGTTAAAAAATATTTATAATTCAGAATTTATGTTTGAATAAGAGTCATCTGAGATGATGACTAGCTTTAGGGAGAAAGATGTTATATCATGAATCCTCGCTAAGCAAACTTAATTATCCATGGATATTTATAGTTAACAATTTGATTTTGTATTTATTAACTAAACTTTGAGATATATGATATTATAGGACAGTTGGATATTGTTTAGTTTACATGATTCCATTGCTACAAGTTAGCTATAGTGTATATGTTTACATCATGATTATGTTGATTTGTTATTTTAGTCATATTTTATGTTGTATGTATATCATGATGTTATGGTCTAACTACCTATTTATTGTGAGTTTGACGTAGTAGAACTCATCCCTCAGAGTGTGACAAAGGGAGAGCATTATCACATAGGGTGACGTAGATAGAGTTGTTGGGGGATGACATAGAAACTAGCTAGAACCCTGCACACACCACATTATCTAGCACATGTTATATGCATAATGGAATGGTTAGCATAATGTGTTATAATGCTACTTGCATTTAGAATTGTTTGTTCATGGTTAATTTAGTTTAATAGTTATATTGAACTCATATTATGTGTTTGTGTTCTTGTCGTATCTTTAACCATTAATGTTTTATGATTTTTATAATTAGAATACATTTGGAATTATTGATTAAATAAATTATCATTAGATCTTTAAGTCGTTTAAGATGCTAATTTAATCAATAAATATATATATATATATATATATATATATATATATATATTATTGTAATTAGTATAAAATATGATAATTAACATTTAAGAGGAAAAAATATATAGGATCTTCTTTCAAATAAAGTGCATTGTGGAAAAAAAAATATAATAAAAAAACTATAGACCAACGCCCTATACATAAATTATATTGAATGCAAATACAGTAGTTGGAAAGTAAACAATATTGTAGTGATTTATATCATTAGAAATCAATGAACTTATTAGTTAAACTAAATCTCTATATATGCAATACGAATTTACACATCTGGTAATGTGCTATCAAAAAAACCCAGTGATATAGGCAATGATTTTATGAAAATAATCAAGGATAAATATGTAGCGATTTTAAGAAAAATGGTCAAGGGTAAAGAGTAGCGAACCATAGTAAAATTACAACGATTCATATAAGCATATAACTAACTCTGTGTGTGTGTATTAAATAGTGTTATTTGATACCCCTATGGCCTATGCATGCAAGATTTATAGTGACTTAAAGACATAAGTGTATATTATGTTGATAATCAATGCTTAAAGCTATATTATTACACTATGAACTGGATGACATCTATATACAGATAAATTGTCTATATATACATAAACAACACACATATATATATTTATATAAACAACACATATGTAGTCGATATTGTATTGATTAGATATATACTACATTGTGGAATGTGTTAAGCAGATTATTTTTAATTATAGGTAGCAATCTATATTGTCAATAAAGCATATTATTTATAAACATGGGTAGCGATCTATATTGATATTAAAATAGATTAAACATGTAAAAATACATGCATGGACAACAACATATATATAATTTATTTATGCAATTTCAAAAATCAACTACAGGTAGGGCAATCTGCTAGGTGACCACTGCGTAGACCATAAAACAGCGGGTAATGGCATAAAGTCAACGATTTGAGTAATAAAATGTAGTGAACTAATGTTAAAATGTATACACAACAATTTGGGGAAGTATATCTGTACCATGAATCATGTATATAAAACTCACATAATGTATATATATTAAAAGAGTAATTACATAGACTTATGCAACCTGGGATATGTAGAAAATGCAGTGATTTATATACAATTATATTGTTAAGATATTGCCACTCCAGAATGATTATATAGAGATATAATATATACATCATCTTAGCGACATGTAACTCTTATTAGATATATAATTATAATCCATGAATGTATATCAATCTAGCGTATATGAATACATACATATTTTCATAGATATGGCGATCGAAATATAGTAGTTGATATATTACATCACCATCACCATAAAAATGAGCAATTTATACAAATATTGCTATGAGTTTTCATATATATTAACGACAAACTGTTATAGATAAGAGCATAATATTATTTTAAATGTTAGGCCATTATTTTCAAACCGTAGATAAAATAGCGATCCTATCTATCTTTACCTATTTATATGGTATTATATTTTCCTGTTATAACTCTAACCTTTCGTGAATATATGTATTTGATCCATAATATTAAGGAGTATTGACATATTCTATAATGGGATGCCAATAAGGTTATAGTGATCAAGTAATTGAGTGAGAATTATAAAAGACTATTGATAAACCACCTCCATCTATGTGTGTATATATATAAAGAAACATTTTTATCTGATAATTAGGAGTTATTAGAATAAAAAAGTGTATAGGGGTGTATTGGGTTGTATGTCTCTAAGTTTTGTTGACAAATATAAAACATTTGTCATAGAGACTCTGAGAGTTGAGAAATTATAACAACGTAAATATATACTCCTAACCTAGCATTTAAATATAGGATCGTGTTCATAAAAAATATAATTAATATTATGAGATTTTTTATTTTTGAAAGATAACTAGTTGTTTGAATATAATATTATGTTGTCATTAATTTATAACTACTTTATTATGACTGGTTGGGGTATTTAGTAGTTGTGCTTAAGAACACTAGATTATAATAATATGGATTATCATAAGGTGCATTATATTTGAAAACTACTTATAGTAATTATAAATTACAGTTAGATCTAGATGGTATAAACTGTAGTTATTATTTAAACTATAACAACGTAAATTTATACTCCTAACCTAGCATTTAAATATAGGATCATATTTATAAAAAATATAATTAATATTATGGGATTTTTTATTTTTAAAAGATAACTAGTTTTTTGAATATAATATTATGTTGTCATTAATTTATAACTACTTTATTATGACTGATTGGGGTATTTAGTAGTTGTGCTTAAGAACACTAGATTATGATAATATGGATTATCATAGGGTGTATTATATTTGAAAACTAATTACAGTTAGATCTAGATAGTATAAACTATAGTTATTATTTAAACTATAACAACGTAAATATATACTCCTAACCTAGCATTTAAATATAGGATCATGTTCATAAAAAATATAATTAATATTATGGGATTTTTTATTCTTGAAAGATAACTAGTTGTTTGAATATAATATTATGTTGTCATTAATTTATAACTACTTTATTATGACTAGTTGGGGTATTTAGTAGTTGTGCTTAAGAACACTAGATTATGATAATATAGATTATCATAAGGTGCATTATATTTGAAAACTACTTTTAGTAATTAGAAATTACAGTTAGATCTAGATGGTATAAACTGTAGTTATTATTTTATTATAAATGTGATAGATAATATTATGAGATCCATTCATACATTCGATGGAATAAATGTATGCATTTAGATTATTCTTGTACTTAGCATGTTATATGATTGTTAGTAGGATATAATCTGTATGAATATATTGGTTATACTATGTTAACCGTATCTCGCATTGTTGATACTGAATACATAGTGAGACAGATTTCACTAACTTACTAGCATCATAGTGTCAGATGAAGATAATCCGATCAAGTGGGGTGTAAAACTTTGACTGATCTTTAGATCGTTAATTATTAAAAAATTTGGCCAAAGTAATGTTAAATAAGACATTGTCATTTCATGATTATGATTTACATGTTTGTGCGATATCTTGATTAGAATAAGTTTCTTTATGATACACCTCATGTTTAGTTTTAAAAATCATACAACACATGGGTACTAGCTTATCTCTCTGGATTTATGTGTCATCACTATCTACTCATCCATGAAAGGAGGGCCATTCCCTCATGGGATTTGTGTGGGGGATCATTGGTCCGTGATTGGTGTAAAAAAGTGTTTAAATGATGTTTTCTTCCCCACAACAGTACTACTTTTGAGATGACACTTGAGACTGCAACAGATATTAGAGTCTAGAGAACTATGCTTTGGGAAGCCATGTATCTTATATATACATTAGATTATATTGTATTGTATTATTGAAACATTATCATGATGAACTTTAATTACTTACTTATTATACATTAATAGCAGTGGTTGTAGGCATGTATTAGCCACAACTGGTTAATTGTAATTACTTTCTATATTTATATTATGATGTGTTTCTTATGATGATAGTGATTGGTGATGTATGATGATGTATTTACAGTAGCACATTTAGAGTAGTTTATATGATCACTAATTATATTATTGTGGTGTCATATAATTGTTGACCATTTTTTGCCCAACAGGCCAAAAATCGGTCCCCCTCTGCCCCTGTTGTGCTAGGCCACTTTTATTTTTTGATTTTGCATGATTCTAGCGATTTCTATGGACTCTACATAATTTCTATGGACTCTGCAGGTTTTGGATTTCTACGGACTCAGTAGGTTAGTCCTTTGGCGCATGAAGGATCAGTTCAGAGAGTTCTGGGTTTTACAAGGCTTCATCAGGGTCTGGTCTGAAGGAAATCACAAAAAAATTGGCGTCTTTGAACCATTAAACCGGTTCAAGGCCTTGGTTCAACGTTTAAAGTTCATCGACCTTGGTTCAATGCCTGGTTCATCGCTTCAAGCTCAGCACAAAGTTCATCACCAGTTGGTTCAATGATTGGTTCAACCACTTGATTCATTGACGCACAGCTTTGAACCGTTGAACCGGTTCAACTAATTAGTTCATTCGGCATCAGTTCAGTGACTTCCAATTCAACTAGACATTTCAAAAGCTTAAGTTCAATGGCATTGGCACACAGTGGTTGAACCGTTGAACCAATTGAACCGTTGACCCAATTTTGGTTCAACGACTTGGTTCAAGGGTGTGCCCTACAGCCAAAGGGTAGCACTGGGTTCAAGTGCCCTTGCGGAGGGCAGTTCAAAATCTAAGATCCCTTGCGGAGGGTAAGCACTTCAAAGAGACCACAAAGCATGAAAACCTGAAGGAAATAGCCAAGGACGGTGACGTCCCGGAAGCTATCAACTTTAAGAGGGCAAACTAGCCGTTAGTTTTCAAGTGATGACGGGTGCACGAACATCAAATTTAAGCCAACAAAAAGGCTGTTGTTTTTAAATGCCCAAGCAATGACCATGAAAGGAACCCAAGGAATGCATCAACCCACCCAAAGATAGCCCTGAGGGCTGAAGGAGCCAGAAGAGACAAGGCAGGGAAAAGACAAAAGTGCCAAGAGCATGGAGCAGGTAGATAGTCCAAGTGGCAAAGGGAAGCGTTGATTCAAGAAGTTATTTTGGTAGATGATACAGTGCCTGTGAATTGACCATTGGGAGGCACCGATTCAAGAAGTTATTTCAGCAAATGATACAGTGCCTGCGAATTGACCATTAGGAGGCGCAAACAACTAGCAATGCAACTAGTTTTCTTCATTTTGCATTTATGAGTAGACAAATCATGTAATCACCTTGAAGAAGCAGCCTTACAAGTAGACAAAGGGCACAACTCATTGATGTTATGAGCGGCTTACTCTTCCCAATGCTCGTAAGGCACATGGGTCACTTGTAAAAAGGGTGCCAAAAGGCCTCCTTTCTTCTCCTATAAATTGTAAACTTCTCATTTGAGAAAGGAATCCGCTCTCAGCCTTAAGGCAAAACTCTGCCCAAAAATATCTCAGGCTTATAAGGCAGAGCTCTGCCAAAAATTTACCTTGAATCGAAACACGACATTTTTACCTCCATTCTGAGTTTTGCATCTTTAATATGTGTCTATGCCTTGATTCTGTATTAAGTCATTTTCTTAATGCTTCTGCAGAATGATTTCAGCACGTCTGGTGCATTTTTGAGTTTTCCTTTTACAGGTTTGTCAGAAGTGTCCCTAGAGGAGTATAGGTGAAGTGGATAGGTTGTTGCAGTGTGTCTCAGAACGCCTCTAGTAGTTATTTCCTCCCTGTATCTCCATGGACCCCTGACCCACTTATGCAGAAGGTTTTTTCATGATAAATGAAGTGTATAGGCATTGGTTCTCAGTGAAAAGTGTATGTTCGGGCCTGAGTGGGTCACACTTTTCTAGTGTATCACCTCTTTTCATTTTTTAGGCTTAGGCTTTGTTTTCAGCATCTCTCTCTCCCTTTTCATCTCCCCCCCCCTCGTTTTTCATTTTTTTTTAGTAGTAGGAGAAACCAGGGCCTAAATGATACATCAGAGGGAGCTAGCCCTTATCTAGAGACTCTCCCCTCCAGCTTCGCCAGTCCCACAGGTGAGAGGGGAGTTTCCATTGTTGCATGAAGAACGCAGGAGCTCGGCCTCCTGCCAAGGGTGCAATCTTCTACGTCAACAATAATTAAAGTATTTATTTAATTTTTTTTTTAAATCACATATTTCTAAGTAGATCCCAATGGAGATTCTACAATAACTAGGTTGGTTTACCTTTCTTTGATGGTAGATTTGAATGGCAAGAAAAAGGAAAAATAAAGTGAGTTTTATATTGAGTTTTTATTATATTTATTGAATGTGTGAAATGATAGATTTTAGTAAAAATTTTAATCTAAACCATAGATTAACAGGGCTATATAGCTAGGGATGGAACTCAGTTCCATCCTCAGGCCTATAGACATAAGGTTACGTCATAATAGATAGATACTTAATCTACATTTGATTTTGAACCTTGTCATTTGGATGTAGAATTGACTTTGTATTTACCCTGGGATTAAACTATGCATTACTCTCAATAACATCTAAATATTTCTCTTTTATATACACGAGTTACTATATGGTTCTAAGGGATTTGTTTGATTCATTAAAAACCTATGTATACCTTGTACAGAAGTATTGTTATTTCATTGTATAGTTTTATGGGTTTCAAAAAGAGTCAAAAGGGATAAAGATATAAATACACTCTACCAGAAGTTATATTAAGGAGTCCATTTTGAGATGTCAAATGTACATACATATATGTATGTACATGTAAATACACACACATGTTTATGTTATAACATGCACATGTTTTACATTCTAGTGATTCAACTAGGTATTGATAAGGGATAACTGCAGGTAGTTGTTTAATATTGGAAGGTGCCATTATCTTGACCTATGTGGAGAAGATTGCATTTAGTTTGATTACAACATAGTTGTAGTTTATAAAAATGATCTAGATTTGTTTATGAACTTATGGAGGATGAAGTTTGAGCGTGTATACATGTCAATATGGACTTGGGAAAAATCATTTGGTTACAAATAATTTATTATGAATATGTTTTCTAAGTATAAGCATTTTTATTTGATGTCAATTTTTGCCCAATTGTATAAGTAATGGGTAGACACTTAAGGACGTTAAATCAGAACTTACATTGTTTATTTTTGATGAGTTAATATGGATGTAAGTATAGAGATAATTCTACATAATTGTATATTAAAAAATTGTGAATTAGATTGAGTATAAAGATAGATTTTTGAGGGATAGTATAAAGATGGCATATTCCAATAAGTAGATAAACAATGATTTAACTACATGAATTTATATTGTTGAATCTAGTTGAAATACATAGTTGTATGTGATATTGTGAATTTTAAGAGAAATATTGAAATAAGAGGATGTTATCTATATTAGTTTCAGATTTTATATAGATGAGGATGATTATTCTGGGTTGATATGGTTGACAATGAACATAAAGAGCAAACTTAGGTATGGTATACCCATTCTTAGATTTTATAATATTTATATTAGGCTCTATTTATAAGTGGAAATAGGGCAGATTATGTTGTAAAACGTAATTAGAATGTGACATTATGATATGATCTTATTTTGCATTAGAACATGATGAAATCATTAAGGGTATCATGTATAGAGTAAACTTATAGTTTTAATTTTATTATGAGTTATTACTAGTATACATATCTTAATAAATCTATGTAAAATACATCGATATATATAAATCACTCTAAAGGTAAGTCAAAATGTATGGTAGGTGTCCCGAGAATGATATATATATCGATGTATTTTACATAGATTTATAAATATATATATGCTAGTTATAATTATTTATAAGTATGATGTGGTAGTTAAGATTATCTAATTATTTATAAATATAGTGAAGTAAAATTTATATATTACATGATAATTTATTTTTACAATTATTTGTTGTGATTATTAATAAATATGATGTGATAATATATATGATGTGGTAATATGATTATTTATTTAAAAAGTATGTATTTTATCTGCGCAATTAGAATGACATTTTAATTTATCCTTTTTTTTACTCTTCTTTAATTTTTATTTCCCTCGCTCTATTTTAAATTTTTATTTGTTTTTTAGTTTGAATTTATTTGTATTTATATTTTTTTATTTTTTAAAACCATGTCAGTTGTTTTATTTTTTTATTTAATCTTGTGAGCTTTGAAATAATTAAATTGTTTTATTTTTTAGTTTATGTTGTCAGATTTTAAATAATTAAATACTAATATTCTCATGTCATTACAACTCCTAGTCTCCGCCCAAGATGTCATTGTAGGAACACCTATTGGTGTAATGAGATGCATAGGTTGCCATGTTAATAGTGTTCTTATCAGTTATATATACTTATGTATATTGATTGTGATTGAAATATATGTTAAGAAGAGACTTAAAATGATTTGATTCTTGTTCTAGTCTTTTATACATATCTAGTTTTGAAATGCAGTTCATTTGTTGAACCTATGTTGTCACTTTTCTGGATTAAGTGAATGGAACAATGAAATTTTTTATTTTTTATTGTTGGCATCATATAGGCTATTGGTTTGAGTGTATGCTATAGTTTGTATTCTTTTGCTTCGAATATTATGTGAAAGTTATAAGATTGTATTTTTGGTTAACTTGAGATAGTTATATCAGTCCCTGTTAATATGCAACTCATATACCTATCCCTTGATATTGTGTGATAGTTATTTTTTAGTAGTAGAGAGTTTTTGTGTGATTGGTATTGACTCAGATTTTTAGGAAAAAATTTAGCCAAAGTAATGTTATAGTTGAGATATTGTCATTATAATGTACTTTATAGTTTACATGTGTATGTTGATGTCATTTAAATAGAGGATTGAATTCTATGGTCTATATGATTGTTGCATGTATTAAAATTGTACATACACGAGTTTCAATTGATTTCTTGATACCTGCATTATTTTTATCTACTCCTCCATGAAGGGTAGGGCCACTCCTAGTGGAGAGGTGTGGGGAAGTATGTTGGTTTGTGGTTAGAGGTATATCACTTGTATGATGCTCTCCTTTTATTAGATGATTCAACCATTAAAACTTGATTAGACACCCATTGTCATGAATGAACTAGAGATAAAATAATAGCTATATAAAAAGAAGTTCAAGGACCTAAAGAGGAAGATGAATAAGAGGTTCAAGATGAATAATTTGAAGAAAATGAAGTACTTGAGAATTAGGGGCATGAGGAAGGTTGGCAAGTGGATAGAGCACAAGAAGCTATAGATCTTGCATATGACATGAAGTAAATCCACCCATGTTTAAGGGTACAATATTGAGTGATGGAGCTGAAGCTGGGCTCATGGAAATGGAAAAATATTTTGAAATTTGAAATTATTCTAATGTAACTAAGGTTGTATGGGAAGCTTACCAATTGGCTAGTGAAATAATAACTTGGTGGGCTAATAAGAAGCTTGAGATGAACCTTGATTTTAATACCACCACGTGGGAGCAGTTTGTGACTCTTTTTAGAGCATAATGGCTACCTCAACTATATTTTGATTATAAATTGATATAATTACATAATCTAAATCAAGGGGTTTTATTAGTGAATGAATACATGGAGCAATTTAGAAACCTCTTGAAGTATGTTTCGCATTATGAGAAAGGTTCATTATGGGCTTAAAACCCCAAATTAGGTGTAAATTGAATGTGCATGGACCATGCACCATGGATCAGGTCTTTGAAAATGAAGTTACGCAAGAATAAAGGCTGGAATCTCTTGTAGAGGTAAGAGAAAAGTTTAAAAAATAGTTTAACAGTTCCAAGACACCCTTCAAGAAGAAGAACTAGAAATAGAATGAGAATTCCAAGAATTGGTTCAATAGTCAAAATGTGAGATTCAGTAATATTTCTAAGATCAAGAAACCAAGAGGTAATTTCAGAGAAGGATTCAAGGGTGCAAATCAAGTTGAGAGAAAAGGGCCACCTAATGGATATTTTACATGTGGAGGAGATTGTTATGCCAAGGATTGTCTTTGGTGGAAGACAAATGGTAGAAACAAGAATATATCCACTTCTACATCTTAGGAGGGAACCTTCTAGTTGCGTATTCATGTAATAGTGGATAATTATCTAGCATAATTCTAAGCTTCTCCCATTGAAGTATAAAGTACTTTATTTGGGAATCATATGACTATTTTGATAGATACCTGAGCTATTGAATGCATTATCTCTCCTGTAATTCTAAGTAAATTATCTAGAAAAGTTAGTTTTATAGAAAAATACTTGGTTAGTCTAGTACGAGAATGAGTCAAAGGTCAAGGTTGACAAATGTCTTATGAAGACTAAAATCAAAATTTCAAAACTCACCATAGTTGTTGATATTTATACAACAACACTAGGGTCATATGATGTGATCGTAGGAGTGAATTGGCTCTCTAGGCATAAAGTCAATGTTGATTAAATACTTAAAAAATTTAAGTGTTTCAATGATTTAGGAAACCAAACCCAAATCCAAGGAAGTCAGAGGGAGTTTAAGCTAAGGAAAATTTCATCCATTTAGTTAAAAAGGGCTCAATGAAAGGGATGTCAAACATTCTTAGTCAAAATGGATTAAATTAGTGAAGCTAAGGAACCCACTTTGGAAGAATATATTTTTTATAAGATTTTTAGGATGTTTTTCAAAAGAATTACCAGGGCTATCTCCCAAAATGGAATTTGATTTCACCATTGATATCGTTATAGGATTAGAACTAAAATTTAAGGCACCCTATAGAATGAAAATAACTAAATTAATTGAGTTAAAAGCATAACTTTAGGAGATTTTAGTCAAAGGATTGATTTGGTTAAGTGTTTCACTAGGGGGTGCACCTGTAGTATTTATCAAGAATAAGGATAAAATCCTTCATCTATGCATTGACTATCGTATGCTTAACAAATCAATGATCAAGAACAAGTATCTTTTACCTCATATTTGATGATATTTTTTATCAAATATGTGGTGCAATAGTTTTTTTAAAGATTGATCTTCATGTCGAGTACCATTAGTTGTGTGCACCAAATTTCAAGCTCGAGAAAATATTATCAAAATGATAATAAAAATCAAAACTTGATGGCACCAATAGGAAAAGATAGAGAAGATAAATCAAAACTAGTAGAACATTCTTACCGTGCTCTTTACCTTCTCATGCCTCCATTCTAGAATTCAAATGCATGTGATTAGACTCAGATTGTAAAAGTGATAGCTTGATGTCATATGCTTGATAATGGATGCTTTGGTGGTTGATTATGGATTGGCTATAAGATTTCTAAAGTCATTTTGGTATGGTTTCTATTTGAGCTCAATAGATGGTTTGAGACTGGGGGAGAGCTTAGTTTCATAGGCAAATGAGGGGAAGATCTATGGTCCACATTTAAATTTGGGTCATTTAGATCTATGGTTAGAAAACTTCCAAGGAATTTTTAATTCCATGAAAGTCTATAGAATAGAAAAAATTTAGAGGAAGGAGGTTAAATTGGAGAGATTTTTAGAATCCTCCAATTCTAGAAATCTCCCCATAGGGTTTAGGGGTTTAGGGAAGGTTAGTGTAGGGTAATAGGTGGGTAAGTGGTGTTATGGGAATTTTAAATTCCCATATAATAGATAACTAAGATTAGATTAGGATAATAGGGATTTAGATAAAATTAATGAAGGGATGGGATGAATAAGGTTAGTGGATGTAGGATAATAGAAAGAGGATATTAGATATATGGCTAGAAATAGGATAAATTAATGGGATAAAATGGGTAAGCATAATTAGTGTTGACTAATAAGAATATTAGTCGACTACAATGAAGTGAGAAATTTTAAGTGTATACATTTTACCCCTCATTTAAAGGGTATTACGAGTGGATGAAGTGGAAGGAGTAATGATCCTTCAAAGAAAAACCATGTCATGGATGAACGTTAATAGATGATGTTAGGGGATATGATGCCCCCTCGAAGGGACATGTGGAGAAGAATGAGTGAGATGGCCACTCGAAAGAAGAAATGATGGGTGGGGTGAGTTGGAAACATGAGGAGATGGGATTTCAGATGTGTGATAGAAATGAAGAAGATGAGTGATTTGATTTGAGCAATGAGCTACAATTTGATAATGATGCCCCTGGTAAGGACACATGCACAGGGAATAAAGATGATGAGTGTTACAATTGTCAACACATCCCAAGGGGTAATCAACCACAACAAGATGATGATAGGATTAAAAGGTCACAAGCTTTAGACATATCCAAAGCAAGGACTCATGTAAGGGAGAGCTATTGGCCAAGATAAGATTAATGTTAAAGATGGGTGTAGCTCAAAGTTAAATTGATCAAGATGATGTAGGTGATGATAGTAAAGAATTGATATGATTGAGTGACCAAAATATTTGGGGATGAGGATAGATGAGATAGTGGTTGAGTTATCCTTAGGCACAAAAAAGTGACCAAGTGTTGCCTACATATTCTGAAAAGACCTCAAGTTGATATAGTTCTTATTAGGAGATGATGACAATGATGATGATTAGAGATTAGAAAGTGATAAAGATGAGGATGATTAGGCTTGTTAGTGATTGAAGGATATGATTTTGATGATGAGACAAGGATGAAATATCAAATTTTAGTTGGATGAGGATGAGATTAGTGATTAGAATGGTGCCAAGTGATAAAAGAATGCAAGAGATCCAAGACATTTTGACTTTATGGCTCATATTTGGTCTGATTATTTGATGGATTATCAGCCATATGATTTTGATCATTTGATAGTATATGATTTTGACTAGCCCTTGGTGTCATATTTTGGGCTTCACCAAGGGAGATTGATTAATTATTTTAACTTTGATAGGTCCTTAGTGCCAGTTTACGAGCTTCACTAAGGAGAGATGCTTTTGAATTAGGTCGATGATTTGATTTTTCTTGACTTTGACTGAGGGGATCAAAGATGTCTTGATTATTATGAATATTTTTTGGAATATGGTCTTAGACCTTCATATTGGTGGCACACATTATATTTCTTGAAGAAGGTTCAAATAATGCATGCTCTTGTTCATCCTTATGGAGGGAAGTGATTAAATGGTCATCAATGGGAAGAAAGGGGTTCATGATGGAGGAAGGTGATGTAGATGGTATGGTGAGATTAATGAGTGGTTATGGGGAAATAAGGTCTTCATATGGGTTCCTAAGAGACTTGGTTTCAACATCGAAGAAAATCTCCTCAAGATCAGCAAAAAGATCATGAAGACTAGCTATATTAGACGCATCCAAAGGAGAATTAGACTCACTTTGACAATCTTTGATAGATAAATATTGAAAGAACTCATTTATGACATCATCATATTGAATGAGATCAAAAGATGTGCCTGGTAATGGATTGGAGGTATATGGATTATAGGTATCCTCTAAAAGATAGGCATTATCAGCATCAATGAGGGATGATGTTTTTGATGAGGAATTTGATTTGGATATGGGTGTTGAACATGATCCCATAGAAGATAAGACCTATATTTACTCTAATGCTAACTTCTATGTGCAACTTACAAGGCTGCTAATAAGAGATTCATTGTCCATGATTGACCTCTCAACATGGGGTATTTGATGTGATGGGTGAGAGGGAGATGATGGAGGAACGATGGATTCAAGGAGAGGGTCATGGAAGGGTTCATGAGAGATGGAAGGACTAGGATCATGGGAGATAGACTCAAATTTGATAGAATATTTGTCTGGGATGGAAGGATTATGGAGGATAGGTGTGGTGTCTTGACCTTGGCTTGGAAGGGGAGGATCTTGATCGTGATTGGGAAGGGAATCTAGGCATTCCTATTTTTGATCATCCAGGGTTGTGGATGCATCTGGTTCATCATCAATTAGTATATCACCATGGTAAATGAGGTCTTGGACAAAATCTTGGAAGGGTCAACATTGATTAATGGTATGCCCCCAAGTTTGGTGATATGCGCAATATTAGTCATATTTATACCAAGAGGGCATTGGCTTAGTGGGATCAAGATGTTAGATGGGTGGATAGACCATCATGTTAGCAATGAGAATTTGCTTAAAAAGGGCTTCCAATGATATGGGAAGGGGAGCATAAGGACTTGCTTCATGTTGTGACTTAGACATGGAAGTATTAGACTTATAATCAGATGGTTGTGGATATGACTAAGTGAATGGACTATTAGTAGCCATGATTGGATTCCTTTTACTAGTAGAGGAAGGTGTAGATGATGGTTTTATACTAACAGATGGAGGGTTGGTAGGAGACTCACATGAGAGGTGAAATGAGTTGAAGGGGATCAACACCTTTGGGGAGTGGTACACCCATAATAATGAACTTCAAGAGTATCTCATCCTTATGAACATCTATATATTGGTCAATAAATGTAGGGTTTAGTTCCATGGTGATGGTTGATAGATTATGGATGATGTAGGTAGGATAAGGATTGGATAAGGTTATTAAACAAAATATATTAAAAGGACTGAGCTAGTATGATAGATAATTATGGAAATGAGATAGACTAATAGATTAAGGAATATGTTAATGATGTCCAACTAATAATGCAATAGGTGCTAACAACTTATCAACAATGCCTAGTTGTCGAGCTAACAAAAGGATTGGGAATGTGATGGGTGCCTAATATTCAAAACTAGTAAAAGGATGATATGATGGGTGCTAGTAATGAATAAGGCAAGATGATTGGACTAGATTAGTTGATGGGTTTGCTAGATTGAGACTGACAAAGTGATAAGATGCTAACAATCTATTGATTATGATATGAGATTTGACCAAGTGGATTTGGATAATAATATGGTGATTAGATGATAATATGATAGGTAGATAAGATGATAGGATGATAGGGGGATTAGGATGATAGGACTAACTCAAAACCTTAGACCAATTTACTCTAGATGGGTTTGGTAGGATTAGGTGATAAAGGTGATTAGGAAAATGGAATAAGGATAAGTGTGATGATGAAATGATAAAGGGGGTAATGAAAGGTGGATCATTTAGACCTGTATGTGACATCGAAACCAACTAGGATAAGATGAGGTGATGACCAGATGGGTGATGAAGGTGAGGTCAATACAAGTGATGGTGTATGGAATTAGGATATGATGTGATTAGGATAGGTAGGGGTATGACTAATGATGAGTGATAATGAGATGGGACTATAAGGATGATTAGGATGATGTGAATGATAGGAGATAATATAAGAGATGTAAAAGGATGTACAATAGGACAATTATGTACAAGAAGATAAAACAAGGATATCCAAGATGATGGGATAATGAAACAAGATGGTATGGGGATGACATTATGGATGAGGTAGACTCAGGATAGAACGTGGATGGTGAGACAAGATGGGATTAGGATAGATTATGGGTTATGATCAAATATGTAAGGGGTTGATGTCAATAAAATGATATGGGAATGATTAAGACTATGGTGTGATTGACAAAGAAGGTAAGGTTAATGTGAGGTGTGATTGATTATAGATGAGGTGGTCTTATGACAAGGTGTGACTAGGATGATGATCGGATGTGACTAATATGGGAGTCTTGTAGAATGTACAAGAGAATAAATGATGTACAAGATAATGAGATTAGGATATACAATATGTGATTCAGGAAGTAGGGTTATTGATTAATGATAGGTGTATATGGTTTGACCAAGATGGGATGATTGATGGGGTATAAATAATAGATGATGGGATAATGAGATGAGATAATGAGGTGTATTTAGGACAAGGTGTAGGTAATAAGATATGATTAGGATGTAATTAAGATGTGACTAAAAGCATATACAAGAGAAAAAAGATATGTACAGGTGGATGAGACTAGAATATACAATATGGTGATTAGGATGATCATTGATAAGGGGATATGGTTAGACTAAGATGTGATTGAGATGATATGGTAGATGGGATTTAGACAATGGATACAAGATGGTGATTAAGATACATGAGTGGATGAGGTGATGGGTATATATGGTTAGATTAAGAGGGTGAAGACAAGATGGTGATTAAGCAAGGATGTAAAAGTTAATGGGGTGAACACCAAGGTTAATGGGATGTGGTGAGACTAGGAAGGGATGAGGTGACTATGGTGAGTGGGTGATGATGTGGACTTGGGTAAAGATATAAGATGTGATTTGGGGTAATGGTATGAGTAGGGATGAGTGGGTATGATAAAGAGGTGGATATACAAGGAGAGTATTTACAATGATGACTAGGATATACAAGATGAGACGCGGGTCATGGGGATGTGGATCATGATGAGGATGATGACAAGGATGATGATAAGATGCATACAAAAGGATGGTGGGGGATATATGTACAAATTGATAGAATGATGAGGATATGCGCAAAGGACCTAGATAGGATATGGATGGGTGAAAGGCTGAATCAGCTCAAAAATAGTATGGGTTTAGCAAAACGCACATCCAAGTAAGCAACCCATAAACTACGATTAGTAAATTGATGGGTGTGTAACTTGATGCCCACACCATCCAATGGCTATATAGGTGAGGTTGTAGGTTGGTGACCCATTACAAAATCAATCAAACCCTCTCAACCCTATTTGTACTTGATGGTTACTTTGGTATTGATACTGATGCCTGTAGTGAAACACTTGTTACGGCTAGAAGGTCCTATACTAGGCTGAATGGGCTCTCTAGGGGCATCCCTAATAGACATGATGGTACATTGAGGCCCAAGTACATATAGGGTGCTATCTAATCCCTAGTTCAAAGAGTTAACTCTTCCCCTTCATGGATGACCTGTATGGGGTCAATCACTTAGCCTAATGATAGTTGTCCCTGATTTTTATACTCTACTAAAACATGGCGTTTGGTCAGTGTGTGGTGATGAAATCCATGACACTAACCAATATATACAAAATTGTGTGCATGGTGATCAAGTCCATGGCATGAGCTATCATAAAGGGAGGGGTCAATAATCAGGCAAACACATGATATGATTAGTTATCCAGTCTAATTACCTATGTGTGTTTTGGCACGATACGACAAATCAGTATATACAAAGAGAGAATTAAAGACATATACACACACAAGATTAAACAAGTATTTACAAAATACTAGAAAATACATTGATATATATATATATATATATCAATGATCATGATAATGAAGTCTAATGACAAAATTAGAAAATAGCACCCCTCCCTACAAGCACAAAGGTCAAATATATGATGGGTGCCAAAATATCCAAGGGACCTACAAGAAAAGTGTTATCAAATCAATCTAATTTTTCAAAATCTCGTGAGTCCTTGCAATCCTGTAAGTGCACAAGGTAATCCCATGACCAGAATGGACAATCCCACTATTGGAGGTTAATCCTGCTAATGTCTAGTCACAAGATTGCAAGCTGCGTAAAAATCATCACGGTTAACCTCAAAAACCATACAGGTCTGACAATCTCACTAATGGAGGTGACAAAGCAAATATTGACTATGGATCAATAGTAGTGGGTTTATCGTAAACCACAAACCCATGACTCAAATTCATAAAACCATGACTAACAGCGAAAATAAAGGTAACAATATTACAGGGCATAAGTAAAATAGTCTATAGAAGAGACTATTAAATCAAAATGATTACAAGGCCTCAATTATTAATACAATTATTTGATGATAAGAAACAATACTTCAAGACCCTAAGACTAACCTTGACTAGCCTAGATTGCAAAATTGCTACTAGGAATGATAATCCTACTATTTATAGGGCAAACCAATGACTACTCCAATCGTGGTATTTCTTAAATGATGATGGACCGGTCTGGATAGTGGTTTCTCAAATAGTCTCTCCCTTCTTGGACACCTGGTGAACGTTATAGGACAAAAGCACCCCTTTTCAACAATTGTTTTCAGATATGGAAGGTGAAATGTTTATGCATAGAGGTATGTTTAAAAATTTCAACCAAAGGACAAAACCTCTAGTTTGTCTCACAAGTTTTGAAAACTTCTCAGATAGTTCCTAGAAATGCTATAAATGATAAGTCAAAAGTGATAGGGAGAGTATGTTACCAAATTGTGAAGAAAAGATAATATCACGACTGTAAATGACAATCTTTTTATTACCAAGGCAATACCATGAGTAGGGGAGTGATGAGTTTGTCAAAAGTGTATGGTCAGTTGATTTTTTGAGGGATTTTCTCTTTAGCCTACACAAATAATCAATAAAAACACACAAGATACCTACAGGAATAAAGAGTTAGCAAAAAAAATAATAGTCTGAATCCCAAAATAGTTTTCGATAATATCACTACTCAAAATGATAATATAGCTATTTACAGGGAAATATCATGATTGAGGGAGTCATAGGTTTGTCAAAAAATACTAAAACCATAACTTCTAGTGGCTAACCAACAATATCGCTACTGACTTTGACAATCTTGCTACTGCAATCTCATGATTGACAACATAATATTGTGACTTGCCTAGAACGCATCAAGATTTCAAAATTTCAAGATTTTCTTCGCCCAATCAGACCTTCTAGTTAGTAAAGACAACACTAACAAGAAAAAATTAATTAAATGGAATCAAGGTACCATCGTGGTCACTAAATATGCACCAAATTTCAAGCTCAAGCAAATATTATCAAAATAACAATAAAACTCAAAACTTGATGGCACCAATAGGAAAGGATAGAGAAGTTAAATCAGAACTAGTAGAACATTCTTACCATGCTCTTTACCTGATCATGCCTCCATTCTAGGATTCAAATGTATGTGATTAGACTCAGATTGACAAAGTGATAGCTTGATGTTGGATGCTTGATAATAGATGCTTTAGTGGTTGATTATGGATTGGCTATAAGATTTCTAAAGTCATTTTGGCATGGTTTTGGTATGAGCTCAATAGATGGTTTGAAAGTGGGGGGGGGGGGGAGGGGGGGGGGGGGGGCGGGTGAGCTTAGTTTTATAGGCAAATGGGGGGAAGATCTATGGTCCAAATTCAAATTTGGGCCATTTAGATCTATGGTTAGGAAAATTTCATGGAATTTTTAATTCCATGAAAGTCTCTAGAATAGGAAAATTCTAGAGGAAGGAGGTTAAATTAGAGAGATTTCTAGAATCCTTCAATTGTAGAAATCTCCCCATAGGGTTTAGGGGTTTAGGGAAGGCTAGTGTAGGGTAATAGGTGGGTAGGTGGGGTTATAGGAATTTTAAATTCCCATATAATAGATAACTAAGATTAGATTAGGATAATAGGGATGTGGATAAAATTAATGAAGGGATGGGATGAATAAGGTTATTGTATGTAGGATAATGGAAAGAGGATATTAGATATATTGCAATAAATATGGTAAATTAACAGGATAAAGAAGCAAGTGATTTTAAGTGTATACAAGTTGAGAATTAGAGAGGAAGATATTTTGAAAACAACTCTCACAACTCGTTATGGGCATCACAAGTTCACATTACTTCTTTTTGGATTAACGAATGCACTTACAACATTCATGAATCTCATGAACAGTGTATTCAAGGATTACCTTGATCAATATATATTGGTCTTTTTAGATGATATTCTCATTTATTCTAAAAGCGAAGATGGTCATGTTGAGCACTTGCATTTACTCTTGTAGAAATTGTGAAAGCACAAACTTTATGGGAAGTTGTCCAAGTGTGCCTCCTTTCAGATAAGAGTTCAATACTTGGGACACATTATCTCTACATAAAGAATTTTAGTAGAT
Organism: Torreya grandis; assembly: GCA_037957365.1. Classification (NCBI taxonomy): domain Eukaryota; kingdom Viridiplantae; phylum Streptophyta; class Pinopsida; order Cupressales; family Taxaceae; genus Torreya; species Torreya grandis. The sequence goes on from JARHVA010000141.1 coordinate 5,779,095, forward strand.
CTAGCTAGGACTAGAGCCATTATGAAATTTTCAGCATACAAAAATGTGCATGAAGTGCGTAATTCTATGGGTTTAACAGGGTACTACAGGAAGTTTATATCAAATTGCTCTAAAATAGTTAATCCAATAATCTCTCTTCAACAGAAAGAGCAGTGTTTTATTTGGTCTGATAAGTGCAAAAAATCCTTTCAGGTTCTAAAATAGAGCCTTACTTTAGCACCAGTGTTATGGATTCTAGATCTAAATAGTCATTTTATAATTATAAAAGATGTATCAGGTGATGGTTTAGGATAATTTCTTATGCAAGATGGATTAGTTGTGGACTATGAATCTAGGAATTTGAAGTCTTATGAGGAAAATATTGTTCCTCATGACCTAGAAGTAACTACTATAGTTCATCCTTTACAAGCTTGGAGATATTTTTTGTTGGAAAAACCTTTTGAGTTTAAAATTAACTTGGGTCTCAAGTACATATTTACCCAACCTAACCTTAGTGATCGTCAGAGGTGATGGATTTAATTTCTATCCAAATAATTATGAATTCAACATTAACTACATAAAGGGCAAATAGAACATAGTTATAGATGCTCTTAGTCATAGAAAGTACATTGTAGCTTGGGCTACAATAAGAAGTATTTTTCAAGATAACATAGTAAAATACTCACCTGGAGATGAATTATATGAAGGGGTTAAGAAATTTTTGGCTAAGAATTCTGAGGATCATAGATACCAAGGTTTTTAATCTAAGAATGATGGGATTTTGAGGTACAACGGTATAATATATGTGCTTGATAGGGAAAATTTGAGGACTATTTTGCTAAAGTAATTGTACAGTTCTCCTTATTTAGATTGTCCTAGAGTGATTAAGCTTTTAGCAGAGTTAAAACCATTGTATTTCTAAAAGGGAATAAAAAAGTATACAAATAATTTTGTATCTAGATGTTTAGAGTGTAAATGAGTTAAGGCTAAACATGTGCATCTTGTAGGGTTATTGTACCCACATTTCTTACTAGAATGGAAGTGTAATTTAGTATCATGGATTTTATCCAAGGTTTGTCTATGTCTATAAACTATCATGACATGATCTTGTGAGTAGTGGATAAAATTACCAAGGTAGCTCACTTTATTCTAGGTACTATAACAAATGATGCACTGATGTTCACCAAAAGGTTTGTGAAAATAGTCTATGGATTACATGGGTTTATAGAAAATATCATTTCAAATATGGACCCTAAAATGACTTCTAAGTTTTTCCAGACTCTTAATTCAAAATTTAGAACACAACTGAACTTCAATACAACTTACCATCTAAAAACAAATGGGTAAATAGAGAGAATAAATCAGATATTGGAGGATATTTTGAGGATGTACTACATAAACCAACAATACAAATGGGAGGAATATCTAACCATTGGTTGATTTTGATTACAACTCATACCAATCAATTATTAAAATAGCTCATTTTGAGGCATTGTATGGTAGGAGGTGTGGAACACCAATCAACTAGGATAAATTAGAAGATAGAGTGGTTTTTTAAACTGATATGCTTGTAGAAATGAAAGAGTAAGAAATAGTAAGGTAGATATTGGCTAAAGCCAATGATAGGCAAAAAAAATATGCTAATCTAAAAAGAACGATAAGGTAGTTCTTAATTGGGGACAAAGTTCTTATGTGGGTCAAACCCAAAAGAGTGAAATAAAATTTATAAAATCAGCTAAGTTATCACCAAGATATGTGGGGCCCTTTAAGATCCTTAAAGTGATGAATCTTGTAATGTATAGATTTGAATTTCCACCAGATTTAGCTCAAATGCATAATGTTTTTCATGTGTCATATCTTAAGAAGTATATTATTGATCATATACATGTTTTGGATTAGATTGCATTACAAGTTCAAGATCCAAGGGTGGTCATAGTAGAACGAATCAGAATAATTGATACTTATAAGCTTAGCTTGAATAATAGAGAAGTATCACAATGCAAAGTATAGTGGGACCAATATTCTAAAGATAGTGCTACATGGGAGGACTATGAAGACGTCTCGAAGTTGTTTTCTCATTTATTCAAATAATATTTCTGCTAAATATTATTTATATTTCTGCTAAACATTATTTTATTCCCAGAACCATAGTTGAAATAAACATCATTAAGATGATGATCTATTTTAAGAGGGAATGATGTCACATCAAGTTTCCTCTACAAACTATTTAAGAATTAAATAGTGGATTATGAGACTAATGATTAGTAGTTCTGATATTTATTTATGAGCTAAATATATGCATGATGTATGATTGGCAGTTATATTATTTATTTATTTCGTGATCAATATATTTATGGATAAACTATTACATATGTATTATTATGCTTTATGATCATGATAATTAATTTTATTTGTATATTACTTGTATTCAACAGTTTATTTGATCCAGGGGTGGTCATAGTAGAACCAATCCTAATAATTGATACTTGTAAGCTTAGCTTGCATAATAGAGAAGTATCACAATGAAAGGTATAGTGGGGCCAATATTCTAAGGATAATGCTACATGGGAGGACTATGAAGAATTCTTAAAGTTGTTTCCTCATTTATTCAAATAATTTTTTTGTTAAATACTATTTATATTTTTGTTGAACATTATTTTATTCTTAGAACTATAGTTGAAATAAATGTCATTAAGATGATTATCTATTTTAAGAGGGAATGATATCACATCCAGTTTCCTCTACAAACTATTTAAGAATTAAATAGTGGATTATGAGACTAATTATTAGTAGTTCTGATATTTATTTTTGAGCTAGATATATGCATGATGTATGATTGACAGTTATATGATTTGTTTTGTGATCAATATCTTGATGTATAAGCTATTACATATGTATTATTATGCTTTATGATCATGATAATTGATTTTATTTGTAGATTAATTTCATTCGATAGTTCATTTATGGTTATATGTTGATGATTATTATGATTTTAGACTAATTATCCATTTGGTTGATTGAGGTGGTTGCAGGATTGCCCTCATAGGCAATATAGAGGGAGAGTATAATCAGAGAGGGGGTTATAGATACCTACATTGGGGGTTAAGATACTTCCACTGAACCCATGCACACACCACATTTATTAGCTTGATTGAAATGAATATTGCATGCATTATTTGGTTGGCAATAGATGAGTCTTGTTTGCTTTGTTGAGTTCATCACAATTCATGATTTGCATATGTATGTTAAATTTATTATAGAACCTACCAATCCATGTTAATCTTCACTGCATTATATCTTGGGAAGGTGTGAGTGTATTGGTCTGGTTTGATTGCTTGTGCATCTCGGTTTAGTTGGACACATTGTGCTTTTTGTGACATATCATAGGAACATTAGTAACCTTGTTGGATTGTCTAATTGACCTTGTTTAACTAATATTTGATAATTTGTCTACATTATAGATATTGGAGGTTTAAATGTTAATTATTTTATTTAGTTGCATGATTATCTTGATTGGTTACCTTATGCCCATTTTTGGTGATATTGCACAAAGGTCTAAAAGAGGCAAAAACACCCCCAAAACAAGTTGATTTAAATGGGCTTTAAAACTTCAAATGTTGTTGTTTGTTATATCCTTTTGCATATGGTATAAAGTTGAAAAGCAATAAAAAAAATAGGTTTCGGGAGTTTTTAGATGTTAATGTTATGATGTTTCATTTGTAATGCCATGAAGTAAAAGGTAAAACAAAATTAGGGTTGTTTTGTTTCGTTATAGAAATAATCATAGGAGTTGACTTTGATTTTGGGAGGATATGGAGCTTTTCCTCAACCGCCATGCAAAGGTATGGAGGAAAAACTATGAGCTAAATGCAATCATGACTAAGTTGAGCATTTATGAATTGAATTTCGATAATGGCGAACTAGAAGGTAAGGAAGAGAGTTTTATGGACATGCAAGTCATGCAAGAGCCATGATAAAAGGAAACAAAGGATAAAATGGAGGAGAACAAACACGACAGAGAAAGAGAATGAGAGCTTGACATTTTAGAGAAAAAAGGATCTATCATTTCACCTGTTGAATGACAAAACCAACTATAACCAGGTCGGTTTAACTTTCTTTGATGGTAGATTTAAATGGCAAGAAAAAGGAAAAATAAAGTGAGTTTTCTTTTGGGTTTTATTATATTCGTTAAATGTGTGAAATGACAGGTTTTAGTAAAAACTTTTACTCTAAACCCTAGATTAATAAGTCTATAGACCTAGGGATGGAACTTGGTTCCATCCTCAGGCCAATAGAGCTGAGGGTTGAGCCATAATAGATGGAGACTTGATCTACATTTGATTTTGAACCTTATTATTTAATTATAGAATCGACTTTATATTTTGCCTAGGCTTACACTATGTATTGGTCTCAATAACATTGAAATATTTCTCCTTTGATATATACGAGTTATTATATAGTTCAAAATATTTATTTGATTCATTCAAAACCTTTGTATAACTTGTACATAAGTATTTTTATTTCACTATATAGTTTTATGGGTTTCAAAAAGAGTCAAAAGGGATAAAGATATAAATAAACTCTACCAGAAGTTATATAATGGAATCCATGCCAAGATGTCAAATGTATATACATATACATATATATATGTAAATAAATGTGTGTGTGTGTGTGTGTGTGTGTGTGTGTGTGTGTGTGTGTGCGCGCGCGTGTTATAACATGTACAAATTTTATATTCTAGTGATTTGATTGGGAATTAATCAAGGATACATGTAGGTAGTTGTTTAATATTCGAAGGTGCCATTATCTTGATATATGTGTAAAATATTACATTTAATTTGAATGCAATAGATTGTAGGTTATAGAAATGATCTAGACCTATTTATGAACTTATGGAGGATGAAGTTTGAGCATGTATAAATGTCAATATGGACTTGGGGAAAACCATTTGGTTACTAGTAATTTCTTATGAATATGTTTTCTAAGTATAAGCATTTTTCTTTGATGTTGATTTTTGCCCAGTTATATAATTAATGGGTAGACACTATTATAAGGACATTAAATATGAACTTCTATTGTTTATTTTTGATGAGTTAATATGGATGTAGGTATATGGATAATTCTACAGACCTATATATTAAAAATGTGTAAATTGGATCGAGTATAAACATAGATTTTTGAGGGATTAGTATAAAAATGACATAAGCCAATAAGTAGATAAACATTGAGTTACCTACATGAATTTATATTATTTAATCTAGTTGAAATACATAATTTTCTTTGATATTGTGAATTCTACGAGAAATATTGAAATAAGAGAATGCTATCTATATTAGTTTTGGATTTTATATAGATGAGGGTGATTGTTTTGGGTTGGTATGGTTGACAATGAATATAAAGAGCAAACTTAGGTATGGTATACCCATTATCATTTTTTATAATATTTATAATAGGCTCTATTAATAAGTGGATATAGGGTAGATTATGTTGTAAAACGTAACCATAATGTAACCTTATTCTAATATGATCTTCTTTTGCATTAGAACATAATGAAATAAATGAAGGTATGATGTATTGAGTAAACTTAGAGTTTTCATTATGTTACAAGTTATTATGAGATGCATAGGTTGTCATGTTAATAGTGTTGTCATCAATTATATATACGTATGTACATGAATTATGATTGAAATATATGCTGAATAGAGACTGAGAATGATTTGATTCTTGTTCTACATATTTGGTTTGAAATACAATTTATTTGTTGAACCTATGTTGTCACTTTTGTGGATTAAGTGAATAGAACAATGAGCTTTTGGATTTTTGATTGTTGGCATCATATAAGTTGTTGGTTTGAGTGTATGCTATAGTTTGCATTATTTTGATTCGAATCTTATGTGGAAAGTATAAGACTATATGTTTGGTTAATAGGAGATATTTATATGAGTAGGCTAGTATGCAACACATATACCTATCCTCTGATATTGTATGATAGTCATGATTTAGTAGTAGAGAGTTTGTGTGAGTGAAATTGACTCAGATTTTTAGATATGATTTTTATAATGAAATTTTTTGGCTAAAGTAATGTTATAGCTGAGACATTGTTATTCCACTATACTTTCTAATTTACATGTGTATGTTAATGTCATTTAGACAAAGGATTGGATTCCATGGTCTACATGATTGTTGCATGCATAAGTGATTATACACACATGGGTTTCAGTTGATTTCTAGATACCTGCACTAGTCTTATCTTCCCTTTCATGAAGTGTAGGGCCATTATCAGTGGGGAGGTGTGTGGGAGACTGTTGATCTATGGTTGTAGGTAAATCACTCGGATGATGCTATCCCTCTATCAGATGATTCAACCATTGGAGATCATACTCATGCTATATCTATCGATCATTGAGTTGTTTGTGAAGCCCTTTTGTATTGTTGTACACATTGTATCGTATACTTGACTTGAACTAAAAGATAACATAAATTGTACATTATTATTTGATGAATATACAACACAATAGTGGCTATGAAACTTGTAATTAATTATGATTATTATGACAACAATGACTATAGGTTTATTTATGGTTAAAATGAGGATTATATCAGAGTTTTATTGTACTTGATTCTTTGCACCTTATATTTAATGTGGGATATTCATCTTGAAATCTGAATTAGGTTGTTTGAAAACTAAATGAATCATTTTTTTAGCTAATGGGTTATTGCATTTTTGTAATTAATGTTTTATATGCATTGAATAGCCAAACAATGATCTTATTGACAACTAAAGATGATCCTAAAAGTGTACTTTATGTATTTTAAAAAAAATGTAACTTTTCGTTAAACTAGTGGGGTTGTAACACAATATGTAAACTACAAATATCTTGTCCCAATACTCCTTATGCATTGTTCACCTTTATCTTTCACACCTAAATAAATGTGAATCAATCCTCAATTCTGCTATGAACATTTTTATGTTCCATTTAATCATTTTTAGTGGGAACAAGAATGGTGAATGCAATTCACCAATTCAATCTTCTCACCCTCTAGCCTCTTTCCCCATTGGAAAATATTTTGGAGTATGCAGTGCCTAATAAATCATCATTGTCTTTGTTTTATCTAATTTGTGCTTAATGGAATCTTAATCTAATTAGATAAGATATCTAAGTAGAGTGAAATGAGTAAATAAATAAACATTCAACCATGCATTTCACTTGCAAACAAAATGATATTGAACAATTAAGGCTTCAATTTAAATAAAAAAATGAATGAGCAACTTTTTATTTGGCACTTACAGAACTATTGTCTAACTATTTTTGACCTTGAGTGTGAATACAACATTGTTGCATTTGAATTTTTGACAGTCATTTTGGCTTGAGATAATAGCTGGGGATTAGGACAGTAGTGGGGCACATTATTGTCCAATTAGGGCACTCTTGGTCAAAGTTCTTACAATAAAACTGTAAATTGAGATTCTGTGCAGATTCACCTATAGATGCACTTTACCTTGACATGAATATGAGATCATGAGATTCAACCTATGTTTTCTCCTTCCTATTCAAAACCCTAATGGAGTACTACACTAATGAAGCAAATGAAGATCAAATGTAAAAGGGGTAAAAAATGTGGAACTGGGAATGTTCAAGCTAGTCTCAGAACCTCTATGAATTGAGTACTGCCCACATAACCCTAAAATAGAGACTTAAGGCTAATGTAGTTCTCCCTCTTATGAATGTATATAAATTGATCACCCATAGTATGTATCTAAATTATATTCACCTAGGCCCTCCTCTTAGTCAAATCATGAAATCTAAATGTGTTATGAATAAACTCTAACATTCCCACTAGGATCTACCTAAAAATTCACGTATTTCTATGTAGATCCCAATGAGGATATTACATAAACTTTAGATAAATGTGTAAATTGAGCTTGATGTAGTATGATTTTATTTTTATGATAGTGCCAAAATGATAAGTGCTAGATGTAAAAAACCTTAAGAAAACTTTTAAATAGAAGACTCTCATTTTTTAATTTTAAAAACTAATTCACAAGTTAACTAACTCGAGCAAGGGTAAAATAGTCATAAAAAGAGACCCAAAAGAATCCTACATCTAAAAGAATTTTGAACTATGATGTGGACAATAACGGGGGAATATGACAATAACTAGGTGCACTACTATCTGATTAGGGCATTATAGTCCAGAGACAAGGAAATTGAATAATAAAATAAAATCAAGATGAGGGATCTTTGTGATTCAAACAAGGATTAACATGAAAGGCTGGGACTTACAAAATAAGTGAAATAAGCATGAAAGAGTGATAGAAAAGACATAGGACTAGGACAACACACGTGAATGAGAACTTGATTCAACATTAAGATCTTATAAATACATAAACCAAAACAGACATAATACTTGCGTTTGCTTCACCAAATTTGGGTGTATACACCCCCCCCCCCACCCCCACCTAAAATAAAATGAAAGTAGTAGAGTAAAAGGAAGAATGTAGTATGTGTTTGTTTGAAAATTGAGGTGCCATGGGTTTAATGTGATCAACCCACACAGGGAGAATATGGGATATAATCTTGTACTCTTCTTAGTTAGATAATTGAGCAAGACTTTGAGTGATACCTATGAAGATGAACACATGATGTGGAATCCATGTATTGAATCTGGGTAAACAATTGTGCTATGAGGAACCAAGTTATTCTTGCCAATACTTTGATATATGGGTAAAGGTGTGCCTAGAATTCAAACACTGTTTAACTTCAACCCCACACAACTTCATTATATTGGGTACTGGTACACATATTTTGAATCAAATGCTACAAACAACTATAAGATTCATTTCGGTGAAAAACTAGTTTTGGTATAACTTTGAAGTGAATCTGGTGTAAAAAACATAAAGAATGACATAGTTTGCTATTCCTTATGTAGAATGTGGTGAAAAAGCTAGGAGATGAGAAACATGTGCCTAGTAACATGCCCCAAATTGGCATAAAATGCTCAAACCTTTTAGATTCCTTTTCATCTTTTAACTTATACATCATAGATTTGTATTTGTAAAAACCAACTAATTCTTGTCCAATTCCATGTGCACTCTCTTCTTGAATATTTTTTTCAATTTTGGCAATCCACCACAAATGTTGCATGTTCCATCCAAATATGTTTTCTTATTAAAAAAATCATCTTGTCTTTGACAAAAAATGGTGGGAATAAATTATCTTATGGATTTTGATGGAACTTCCATTCCACACTCCTACAAAATATTTTTAGTCCACAAAGTACAATGTACATGAAGGGAAACATCATAACACATTAGAATGTTGACATGCAACCTACAACAAGTGGTGTGTGTGTTATTTATTTTGACATAAAAGTGTTTGGTCATCTCAAAATATATTTTACTAATAGTAATTTGGTAATATTTTTGTAAAAAAATTGAGTACAACTTTGTTTGGTCCATATCCAATTTTTTTTTCAAATGTGGTTAATAGTTTTGATAACCTAATCTTATTTTCATTGCATCTCTTTGATTGGGTGACACCCTTGTGTTGTATTTCCAAAATTTTGCAAGTTGTTTTTTTAGAGCGTTAGTTATAACCTTGTCTTTCTATGATAGTCTACCAGATAGTGCCTAGAAATTCATTGTTATTAGCATGATCCTCATTTCTTTCACATCTCTTGACTGCTCTCATTAGTGTTTTCTTGTTTATGTTAAGTGTTATGCTTTTTTGTCTAATCAAACATTTTTTTCCTATTTGGTTACTATATTTTTAATCACACATTGGGTAACATTACTATCTTTGTTGTGTTTTACATAATGGTATGCATTATGAAGATTTTGCACAATCACACTATTTTGACCATTAATATTAGACATTCTTAGTCCTAGGGTGTTCATAATAGGTTTCAACTTAAACTATTCATCATTGTAACAAACAGTTAATATTTTTTAGTAGGTTTTCATGTTTCAAATTAATTACCCAAAATTTTATCATCCTTTCTTCTCAAATAGCATTCAAACATTTTATTAAGTATTGGTTTCAAAATATTTTCATCAAATTTAATTAAGTCCATGGGTCTTGTAAAAAAAACTAAGGAGGTTTCCTTAGTGGTAAAGTTTTTCCATTTGATATTTTCATATAGTTTTATTCATTGTTAATTTTTTCATTCAGTGTTTTCATTCAATTTTATTCATTGTAAGTTTGATCATTCAATGTGTCAAGTGGTAAATAATCATGTATATTATCATCATCGCCATAATTAAAAATTGTGAAATTTAATGTGGACTTGCATTAGAATTTGGTATAGCATTAGAATTTACAATTCAAATTTTAGGTGAACATTTATCATCATTTTTCATTTGTTTATTTTTTATGACATTTGGTAATATAGGATTTATTTTAACATTCATTTCATTGGGAATAGTTGACCTAACATGTCTTGCATGAAGTTTTCTCATTAGTTCCTTTTGTTTATCTATTTTCCCCTATAAATGTTCCAGCATTTTGCACTTAATTTTTTTCTTTTTCTTACAACAAAACCCATCACCCATGATGTTTGATTAAGGAATATTCTATGTTAAGATTGACAAGGTTTACATCTCTTCAGATAGATAATTGAAAGGAAACATATGTGATTATTAAATTTTCAATATATGATGCAATCGAATGAAAAAAACATTAAAAATATGAAATGTTCTTGTAGCATTATGGAGAAAAGAACAAGGTAGAGAATATATTCTCAACAACATAGATTAATGACATTGGAATTGTGTTTTATTCATATATTAAGAAACATGTACGCACTAAAATATGTGTGTGTATAACGTGTATGCATTCCTATATGCATTTTGCATTTAACCCTTGATAGGCTTCTATGTAAGTACTGGGTCTACCACAATCAATCACATATATTGAAAAAATTATTTTATCAAAAAATTGACAAATGGTCATAGAATTTGCACATGCTATTCACATTATATATTCATAATTAGGTTCATAGGGCTCAATTACCCTAAAATCACAAGTATAGTTATAATTAGGTTCATGGGTATCTAATTGGCCCAAATTATGTCCTTGATTAAACCAATCATATAACCGATTCAATCAATAATGAGATTAAGACCAATTGTGCCCCAAATCACATCATATAATCACAACTAGGTTCATGAGGATCAAATTGACCCAACTTATGTCCATGATTGAACTGATCAAGTAACTGGGTTAATTAACAATGAGATTTAAGCCAATTGTGTCTCAAATCACATTGTATAGTCATAATCAGGTTCATAATCATCAAATTGGTCCAAATTGACTCCCTTGTTCAAGCAATCAAGTAATTAGTTCAAACAATGATGAAATTAGACCCAATGTCATGCCAAATCACATCGCATAGTCACAATTAGGTTCAAGGGGCTCAAATTGGTTTAAAGTGCATATCGGATTGAACTAATCGAGTAATTGGTTCAATTAGTGATTAAATTAGAGTCAATTAAGCCCTAAATCACATCATATATAGTAATTATGTTCACATGGATCAAAATAACATAAATTGTTTCCCTAATTAAACCAAATGAGTAATTGTTTCAATCAGTGATAAAATTGAGGTCAATTGAGCCATAAATCATATCATATAGTTGTAATTATGTTCATGGGGATCAAATTGACATAAATTGTATCCTTGATTGAATTGATTGAGTAATTGATTCAATAAATCATGAAATTTGGATCAATTAAGTCCCGAATCAAAGGCTAGTTGAGTCTTAAATCACATGTCAATTGAGCCCCAAATCACATTGTATAGTGGCAATTAGGTTCACGAGAATTAATTTGACCTAAATTACGTCTCTAATTAAACTAGTCAAGTAATTGGTATAATTAATGATTAAATTATAGCTAGTGGAGCCATAAAGCACATCATATAATCACAATTAGGTTCATAGGGATCAAATTGGCTCATATGGCATCCCTTAATAAATTAATCAAGTAGTTGATTCAATCAATGATGAAATTGGAGTAAATTTAGCACCAAATCACATCCTTTAGCTCCAATTAGGTTTGTGAGGATCAAATTGGCCTACTTAATTGAATTGATTGAGTCATTAGTTTAATCAAAGATATAATTATAATATAATTAGGCCAATTAAATTAGAAATCATATAATTATAATTAGGTTAATGGATATCAAATTGGCCTCAATTATGTACCTAATTGAACTGATTGAGTATTTTTCTCAATGAATGATGAATTTGAGGCCAATTGAGCTCCACATGATATATATAGTTACAATTATGTTAACATGACTCAAAATGGCTCAAATTATATACCTAATTGAACCAATCAAATAATTGGTTCAATTAGTAATGAAATTGGAGTCAATTAAACCCTAAGTCATATCATATTTAACAATTAGGTTCTCAAGGATCAAATTACCTTAACTTTTATTCCCGATCGAACCAATCAAGTAATTTATTCAATTAGTGATGAAAATGAAGAAAATTGAGCCCAAATCATAATGTATAGTCACGATAGGTTCACGAAGATTAAATTGGCGTGAAATGCATACTTGATTAAATCGATCGAGTAATTAGTTTAATCAATAATGAAATTGGGCACAATTGAGCCCAAAATCACATCTATAATCATAAATAGGTTTACGGGGTTTCAATCGGCTCAAAATTGGTCCTTGATTGAACTAATCACAATTTTTAAATCAATGATGAAATTAGATCCAGTTGAGCCTCAAATAACATCTTATAGTTGCAATTATGTTCATGAGAATGAAATTCACCTAAATTACATAGTTGATAGAACCAATTGAGTAATTGATTCAATCAATGATGAAATTAAGTCCAATTGAGCCTCAAATCACATCGTATGGTCGTAATTACATTAATGACATTCAAATTGGCCCAAATTATATCCATAATTGCACTAATTAAGTAATTGATTCAATTAGTGATGCAATTAAGACCAATTGAACCCCAATTCACATCAAATAGTAACAATTAAGTTCATGGGACTCAAATTGGTCCAAATTATGTCCTTGTTTAAATGGATTGAGTACTTGGTTTAATTATTGATGAAACTGAAGTTCATTGACCCCTGCATCACATCGTATAGTTCTAATTAATTTCATGAGAATCAAATGAGTCCAAATTGTGTCATTGATTCAATCAATCGAATAATGGGTTCAATCAATGACAAAAATGGGGCCAATTGAGCCCTAACACACATCGTATCTATCAAAATTACCCTCATAGGGATTAAATTGATCAAAATTACATCATTATTTAAACTAATCAAGTAATTGGTCCAATCAGTGATGAAATGGGAACCAATTGAGCCCCAAATCACATCATATAGTTGTAATTAGGTTCACAAAGATTTAACTGGCTGAAATTACGTCCCTAATTGAACTCATCGAGTAATTGGTTCAATTATTATTGAAATTTGGACTAGTTGAGCCCCAAATCACATCATAGAGTCACAATTAAATTCACGTGAATCAAATTGGTCCAAATTGCACCTCTTATTTAATTGATCAAGTGATTAGTTTAATCAATGATGAAATTTGAGTCAATTGAACCTCAAATCATATCACATAGTCGTAATTAGATTCACATGACTTTAATTAGCCAAATTGTGGTATGTTTGAGCCAATCGAGTCTCAAATCACATTGTATTAATAAATAACAACTTTAATAGTGCTAAAATGTGTGTGATTTCCCCTAAAACTAATGTGTGTGATTTCCCCTCAAACTATCAAATAACACTTATCAGTCCATAATTCAATCTTATTTGCATAAATAATGACAAATGGTACTCAAATATTACCAATTCACCCCAAATAAACCTTCATTTATTCAAGGACACCCAATTGAAGTTAAATTCCATCAAAATAGTTGAAATAATCTTTGATCAGCGTAAAACGACATTTGATGCTTAGTTGGTCAAATTCACTTTATTAATGATCTATCAAAATAAAACAACAATAAATAAATAAATGCAGTTTATATTTGGTTCTCCTCAAATCAACTATCTTCCATATCATGCAATTAATTGGTTTCTTTCTTAGTAAAAATATATCTTCAGATTAGGTCAGATTAGGTCACCCTGGTCTCAGGTTCAATCCTTGACTTACCCGTGGTGTGTGGAGTGGACCTTTACACTCCACCTACACTCTGAAGTGATCATGGGGACACCTTGAGATAGGGGTCAAACTTTTCCATGTATTCCACATGGATCATAGCGGGACGATTTGGTTGCGGATCGTTCGACGGACATTACGGATCCAGGGCCACCCCCATTAAGCTTCAGATATAGATTACATTTTGCCAATGAGATGTAGGTGAGTTAGTTAAGTGGCTTAGTTGTTTCAAGTGACCTCCAGGGTCAAATCTCTAGAAAGACATATGAGGCCAGTTGTGAACATTGGTTGTATTCTCAGGGTTGTTAATCCTTGATTTACCCGTAGTGTGTGGAGTGGGCCTTTGCACACCACCTACACTCTGAAGTGGCCATAGGGACACCTTGAGATAGGGGTCAAACTTTTCCATGTATTCCACGCGGATCATAGCGGGATGATTCCACTACGGATCGTTCAACAAACATTACAGACCCAGGGCCACCCCCATTAAGCTTCAGATGTAGATTACATTTTGCCAATGAGATGTAGGTAAGTTAAGTGGCTTAGTTGTTTCAAGTCCCGTCCAAGTTCAAATCTCTGAAAAGGCATATGAGGCCAGTTGTGACCATTGGTTGTATTCTCAGGGCCATTAATATTTGTTGGATATTCTCAAGGTAGCTGGTATTTCTTGGAGCCGTTAATCACTGTTGGATATTCTCAAGGTTGCTGGAAATATATGGTGTACACATAGTATTACATGGGGATCTGGGACTCCAATTGTATCCTAGAGCAGTTTAAGCCCGAGTCAAAAGCAAAAAAAAAAAATCTATCTTCAAAGATAGTATTTGATCATGCAAGGATGTCAGAGATGTAGTTGGATCTTCATTTTTCTCCATTGCCGCAACAAAGGTACCCTAACACCTAGACATTTCATTGAATACATATAATAATAATCTTTAAAGCAGTTGTAAATCAAAGCATAAAAAATTGCAGAGCAAGCAGACAATATCTTATAGACACACACACAGAGCGTCTGTAAATGCCGAAGATGATTTTGTACTAATAATGTTAACAATGAAGTTTATATATTGACTACTAGATGACAAATATATATTACATTGCACTTTAATTATGTTATAAATCTGATCAGAGTGTTGACAAAACAACTAAAGTTAACAAAGGTAAGCCCCCCATCCCAATAAGATAGTCTCACTTTTTTCGGTCATGTAAAGGGATTGTAATACCACTCCATTATAATTTCCTTTGAATTGGTCATAAAAAATTGTATGGATGCCGGCGTCCGAAACATCAAGTTCTGACATTCTTCCCCAGGGTCTCTTTGGTAATGAATATTTGATCCAAGCCTTTAAATGGCCTTCTGCAAATTGTACCTTGGTCTTTTTGGCTTAGAGCTCTGGTTGGAAAGAAACCAACAAAGCTTCTGATCACAAGCTGAAGATATCTACCCTGCCATGTCGCATACCATTGTCAGAGAATATACCTTCCCACCATATCTCACATCTCGATGCATTGGCTCTCCTCTAAATATGGGTTTTCCACTACATTTAGTGCTATCCTACATTTTGCTTCTCTCCACATGTATGTGTAATGTCCTCACCTTAGCAGTCATATAAATTGAATTTTCATAGCAGCGTTGAACATAATCCTGACAAGGCAAGACCCTGTGGCATCATCAGACACAATCATCGCTGGATGCGTAATTCTTGCTTGTCCTAGTTGCCTTTAGGTTTGTTCTCTTAATGTCCCTATTTTAATAGCAATTCTGCAGGGGCTCCAGCTAGCAATTACAAATGAGGTACATTATTAAATGATTGAAGTTGAATTTTCTGATTTTGCCATCTCCTAAATAACTCATTCTGCTAACTATGTTTAAAACATGTTAGCATACCTCATTCTGCTAGCACCCTTGAAGACATGTTTGCAAATATTGGAACAACAATGGAGGCAGGGAATATAATCTGTTTACTGGTAAAACCCTGTCAACTATTCCAGCCAATAAGCATTTTCTAACTCTACTCAAGTGAGGTCTCACTTCATAGAATCTCTCATGATCTTTGTTTGAACTTTATGCTAATGGTGAACATTGAAGATGCTAATGACATTTAACAATATTTATTGACACACACAGCGGAATTTTTCCAAGAACTACACAACTTAACCTAGATAATTTGCTAGCATTCTCAAATGAACAGGTAGTTTCGCAGTCATGAATTTTCAATTGTTACTTCCAATTAATTGAAATATTTTTACCCACCACTATAAATTTGTAATAAAATAATATACATATGTTGCTACAGTAGGAGAGGGTTTCAAACTTAAACCTACATAAGATGATCCAATTAGAAATCACAGTTGAACATTGAATGAATGCTGAGGGAAATGTGTTAATGGAGAGAAATCCTCAGAAAGAGCTGATATCGTCTTTGTCAAAGAATTGTCCAGAAGGTCCACCTGCAGGGAATAAGGCAACACTTAGCACAAAGGCTGCAGCTTCAGCGGCAGACAGGTCTCCTTCCTGATGTGTCATGTCTGTTTTGACAAAACCAGGATGCAAGCAGTTAACATAAACCTCATGATGATGCTCAGGATGCCTTCCATAATCTCTTGCCACAACCCGAGTGTAGGCATTCAGAGCTATCTTCGATATCCGGTAAGCCGTAAATTTGGAAGGCCAGCCCTTGCCTTCAACCAGTCCTGACTGAACATCATTGAGATAGTTATTAACAAAAGCATCTATCGTTTCTTCCTTTAAGTTTTCAACATCTGCAAGCTGCATCCTGTAGGCCTCATTTCCAAGATGCTGAACAATTCACCATTCTGTAATCAGTAACTTTGAAATCTATCAATTTACATAAAGGCTCTACTCAATCCCACATATAAATATGTTAGCCACACTACAAAATGCATTATGTCATTTAAATAATGGCTTTTTACCATTAAAAAAAAAATCAAATTTTAACCAAGGGATACAGAAAAAGCTGGCATCACTATGGAAGAAGTGGGTATGTTGTAAAAGTTGAAAATAAGGAAACAAAAGTCTAGAGATATACATGAAACTTAAATTTAAATGTCATCTGACAAAATTTTGGGTACGTCAATTAGGCTGTTGTTCAGTATTGAAGTTGACTTGGCTGCTATAAAGCCCAACAGGCTTCCTTTCCAGGCCTCAATATTTACAAACAAGATGAGTCCAGATGTGACTTTTGGCATATTTAGGTGGAATAGTTACAGCTTAAACCATGGCATCTAAGCCAAATGGAAGTATGGTCACTTATGCACCCTGTAAGGGAATTGTGTCCCTGATAGATTCCTAACAAAAAAAATTAAATTGTGGGTATGAGACAACCTTGAGAAGTCCTCCAAGCGATGAAACATTGACAATTCTTGATCCAAATGGCGATGGCTTCATCAGAGGAAGCAGGGCTTTCACCATTCTCTTGGTGCCGAAGTAATTTGTCTCTATGCATGTTGTTATTGTCTGGTAATCTTGGATAATTCCTTCTGTGATGGATGGATTACCCTAGCACAATAAGCAAAGAATAATCACCTCTCATTTAAAATAAAATAATTCTATTGTAATTAGTAAAGACAAATAGGAACAACGTACCATCAAAACAAACTTCAGAAAGGAATGAAAGGATTATTTCAAACATGGCATTAAAGAGGCCTGGCTTACTATGAACATTCGCAAGTTGATCCCTCGACTTGCCCATAATTCCCAATCTATTGTGTTCCCACTGATTCCTGCATTGTTAATCTGAGAAGCACAAAGCCAAGATAATCAAAATGCCTTTATCTGATGCAATGAATGCCAAGAGAACTATTCAAACTTACAGGACACATGTCATAAAAGAAATGATTCCTTATAAGAATTGGGTCACTGAGATAGTGATGGGTCACTGAAGGATTCATCCGAATCTGAAACACTATAAGAAGTTAATCCCCAAAAATGATATCTAAAAGTCAAATCCTTATAGCGAAATTTCAGAACTGGATCTTATGGGCTTAAGCTTGTGTTGACCCAAATTTCAATTTTAAAAATGTGTAGTAATAATTGAAAACCTCCCCTTACCCCCACTGTACATTTGTCTATTGGTAAAATTAGCTGAACTAACTATTTGGCGGATAAGTTGAATACCAGAATATCTATGCCATTAAAATTGTG
Source organism: Torreya grandis (assembly GCA_037957365.1). NCBI lineage: Eukaryota > Viridiplantae > Streptophyta > Pinopsida > Cupressales > Taxaceae > Torreya > Torreya grandis. The sequence continues at coordinate 5,797,387 of JARHVA010000141.1, forward strand.
GCGCAGCCAATCGGCCAAATCTGAGACACTCTGATCACTCTGCACATCCAATTGATGGAAATGGACATTTGGGTATCCTAATTCATTGAGTAGTGCTTGCCCAGTGTGAGGGTTGCGAGCAGTAAGAACGACAGTTAAGCCCTGTTTTGCCAGAAGGCGAACAGTCTCGAGACCAATACCTCTGCTGGAGCCAGTGACGACAGCCACTGTGTTCTCTGTCCACCATTTTGTTCCCTCTCTTTAACGAAACAAACAATTAATCAGCAAAACGAAGCAGGAATCATGATATTCAAATATAATCTCAGCTCAAAAAAAGGCTATGCAGAAGAACAAACCCATTATTCTCCATTACTCGTTTAGGGGATTTCTACAATCTACGGAGGAGAGAATTAAATGTTGCGAATCAGATTAAACATTTCAGAACCCTGAAAATGTGATTAAAATAAAATCATGTCTGTAGTTGGGTCAAAAAGAGTTTGGTGGAGAAACCCCAATTTAAAAAAATATAAAAATGAGAGTAGTTGAGTGGACTGGATATATCCAAAAAAAAAATTAATAAAATGGATATAACCAAGTCCTTAACATTAAGGACAAAAAGGTACAAATACCAACTCCTAATTTTTAAAAAAAATAAAAATAAAATTAAAATATTTATCCTCCAATCAAAATATGAGTGAACAATTAGGTGTGAAGGGCGTCATTTGAAATTGACCATCAAAAAATCAGTGCTTAAGAGTTACATTTGATGGTGAATTTTAACGCCGGATTATTTGTAAACAATAACAATCCGACCTAGCAATCTTATATTTATTGAGCAGTCTATTGTGATTCCCCACTTGGCACTACTTACAGAGAATCGAATTATCCCTTCTTGTTTTCTCCCCCAATCCAAATTTTATGGGATACGGTTTCACTTTTTAATGCAAGACAAACACAACATTGTCATCCTTGTACTTCTTCACAATGGAATAGACAACAACAATGCTTAACTAAAGCCACCACCCTAACAATTATTAGTCAGTGACTCACTGTTATATGCCTATCAATCTCTCACCCATTTATTATAATTCCGACGAGACATCGATTCTTATCCCATCCTATCTCCACTTTTGTGGTGATGGCCATACAAATTTGTTACCTAATAATCACATATACCTAAAAGTGTTTATCACGTTTGGACCCTGAGACCTTTGGCGTCATGATCTAATGATTCTAGAATCTTGATTTTAAAGGTAAAAGAATTTTTTGTTTGTGCAACTTGAGAACATTATTTTTTATTCTTCAATGTTGTCCATTCGATTAAACCTTTATTAGAATACACCTAAATCCTAAATACTATTTCCACTCAATGTGAATTGCAACTCAAGATTTTCCAAATATACGTGTGTATGCACACACAACATTATACAATTTGCAACAGTAGTTTTTTATGATTCCACGACGGAAAGAGAACGAACTTTCTGACAAATGAAGCGATTTCTTTTGTAAAAGAAGGTCATGCAAAAATTTTTTTTGGGGGGTAAAAGAGGTTCCTAAAGTTTCAAAAGATTTTAAGGATTAAATGGAGCAGGTTTTATGCATACACCATTCAACATTTTACTTTTGGACATGTCAATGATCATATTCATCCAAAAAAGGTGGTGGCGATGTCTTGAAAACTTAAAAACACTTGTAAACACTGAATGAAGGATAAGTTAGAAATGGGCTACAGAGTCGTCGATTTTGATTTATTATACTTGCACCCCCTGCATCAAACTTAATAACACCCAATGGTGACCATAGACTACAAATTATTCTTGTTGTGCATCAGATTGTCTTTGACATCACGCTGATCTAAAACATCTGAATGTAAATCCACAAAAACATTATACCGTGCAGACGAAAAAAACTGAACCTATCATTCAAACACAAGGTAAAAATATATGGCACGCGCAAAGATAATCGTAACACCACCGATCAACAGGAAAAAAATGATTATGTGAAGAATCAATTACGTTGGTGCGTAAACATGAAGATTTCCTAAAATTAAATCCAGAATATATTGCCAAAGAGATTTGAAGCATTCTGAAGAGGAAAAATATTTAATCGATGGAATTTTATAACTTTTTACAAAAATATGTGTAGAACTGAGAAAACATTACAGGAATGGATGATTCCTTAGAATGAGACCTCAAAATGTTTTCTATAGAATGAAGGCCCGTCTACCTCAAGATAATTTTGTGGAGAAATAACATTTACAAATAGCCGAGAAATGCATTCTCAACTTTCAGTATGATAATTTTTTACAAGACAGAGAAAAATGTTGGAAAATTCTAATCTAGGCTCCCTCCTCCCCGATGCTCAAGCATTGTATTGGTTTCATATTATTCCCGACGTCATGAAACTCAGCTCCTACACAAATGACTTCCTATTAGCTCGAACCGTTTTGAACAAAACCCGCATAGTCGTTCACCTACAAGATATCATCCTCCCACAGAGACCCATAGAAAACCTTGTTATTATCGACATAACCATGCAGTAAGTCCAAGTAAAAATTTGCCTTTGAAGATAATTTAGAGTGGCAATGGTTTATTATAATACCCAGCTCATCAGCAACAACAACATGGTCGATGAAGAAACCACACTCTTCGTGAATATCACAATACAAACTCCTAACTGCTAGCCAATATAAATGGCATCATGCGCTACCAAACCGCTCTGCACCACCACGGCCCCAAAGGTGCAAAAAACTCAGAGGAATTGTACTTTTTTTTTGTGAATATATCTAGTAAATGTTTTCTTCAAATACCACAAAGCTCTCAATAACCTATAAAGAGATCTCAACCTTGTATTACCATCGTCACTCCAGCTACGACTTAGAGTGGGTTTAGGCATCAATAAAAAAAATGCAAGTGGTGAAATATTTCAAAGTGCATTGGGCGGTGATGATGAGGGAAAATGACAGGGTATTTTAGGTGATGTTGTATACCAAAGGGCCCATATCATACACACACCCCAACATCAAAGTAGTTGTTGGATTTACATGTATTGCACCCATTGCAAAGGGATTTATAGCTTGTAGAGTGGTGGCATATTTTATTGATTATTTTTTATTTTATTACGTGAGGACTTCACATTCGATGTGTGAATTTAATCATCAATGCAATGTCGTTAATGTGGGAGAAATACATTGAGGCTACGGAGTCTATTTTATTGCTTTCATTGCAGTTAAAGTGAGCACCAAAATTTTTACAAAGTACATGCCATGTGGGTGCATAAGCATCATTGGTGATGCAATGTGGATGTTGTGGTGGAGTTGTCGTCGGTTCAGAGAAAAAGTGGTTGACTGACGATTGATCCTAAATCACAGGTAGGGTTGGTATGTTTAATTCTCATGCATTAGGGGGTGCCCACATTGTATATTTAAAAGAGTAATATATTCTAACAATGTAAAAAAATATCTAAAAAAAAATCTTGCAAATATAATATTATATCATATTATATATATATATATATATATATATATATATATATAATCAATGCTTAGCTTTTAACCGTAGATATTTTTTATATATATTATAATATATAAAAATATATACATTATATTATTATATTATGATAATATATTAATTATTATTGTTAGATAATTAAGTCCCATGCTTCTGAAATAGCTTACATGATGCATCTCGATTTTCTATTGGCAGAGCTATAAAACCTAATTTGTTTATATCTTATGATAACTATTTTAAAGCAAAATTTTGAATTATTTTTTATATTTATGCATTTTTTTGCCAGAGGAGAGGCTCTATTACTATATTGTAGTAGATATTCTATTATAGTATTTGTTACTAATGTGTTTAATGGTAATGGTTTTAATCTACATAGTTTTCCTTACACTTGCCATGTTTACTTACCACGTGTTCTTATTTAATGTGTATTTGGGTTTTATGGAAGCCAGTTTAACAAGATTTTTCTTATATTTCTTGACAGGCATGTGTTCTGTGTTGGGTTGCATAAGACTATCATTTTTTGCTATCATGTGCAATGAGGGTTCCCATGTCTTGGCATGATTACCCTTATCAAACGGTTGTGAGTTTGAGGCTGGGCAATTATTGGGAAAGAGCCTAGGCAGGGAAAACAACAGGTAGGTGTTTCCACCTTCTAGTTCATCATTCACACAGAGACTTGTTCCCGAGGCATGGGGAATGCAGTAATGGTGGCGATATTGCAAGAGAAGGTCACGTATTGTGATGGGTATGGAGAAATGGTAGGGCTCCCCAGCTAGTAAATTCATTTCTACTCATCTACAATCTCAATGGCCCAAATGTTTCTATTTCTTAACCATCTCCTTATTTCTTTCTCTGAGCTCCTTCTAAGACACTACATTTATTATAAATATACTAGGGTGGAACCTCATCATTTCTTTCATTATGAATTGTAGGTATTCCATTTTAGTGATGCCTTTCTCTTCCACCCATCTTTACTTGCCAACAATTCTGTCCATTTTGTCGATGGCCTTTTTGAAGTACTCTCTTGACAGTGGCAGATCCATTTTTCAATCTCATGTCTACCAAATCTCCACTCCTACCATTCGTGGCTTCCAAACCAGTGTAGAAATAAACTATATAAGAAACAACCCTTTCAATACCTTCTACCAAACCGCTCTGCACCACCACTTCCCCCAAACCAACACTATTCAAAACCAAGATGTTTATAACTGAATATGCCATTTTGTCTCTTTATGAGATGAATCCTAGGGCCTTGCCCACCATATAAGTCTCTGACTTAATTAGGAGATCATCTAAATATTTCATTCAAACTATATTTGATCCGTGTAACTAATTCTTGTTTCATGAAACATACGAGAAATTTTAAGGTCATACCAAGTTTAAGGATGGTTATTGGGTTAGTTATTTTGATCAAAATTTCTTTATGATCTTAGCGTAGTCACGGTTCACACACTTTTCTCAAGAATTTTGAGCTCTTTGGTTATGTGGTATCTTGTAATAGTGGCATAGCCTTGTGGTACCTTTACACACTTGCGATGTACTTTGTGGCATACCATGTAGCTCCCCAATGTCACACATGACCATCATAACTCCACAACCATGTAACAACTTTATAATTATTTACAAAATACCAAGTGACACTTCATAGGTTCGCGCCATGTTAGAGAATCTATCAGTACACCGTGATATCAAAAGTCTAACTACCACACCTGTAAGAATGTGAACCATCACTCAAGTAGAAGATAAACCATTTTTTAGTTATTCCCTTTTGTAGCTTCCTTCTTGTAATGATTTATATGTTTTACTCTAGTCAACCCTAAGGGATCGATCATCATAGACAAACGCTGGATATCATAGGCACAAATGTTATCATGCCTAGTGTATATAACTTCGAACTACTTCCCTGTATTATTTCATTTGGTCAACAGAAATCAATGATGAAGTGTCTTTCCCCCTTTCATATCATATGAATCTCCATTTTCAGCCTTGTTGAACAATGTACAACCATGTATATTTCCCTATTCTTTTCTATTGAATATAAATTGCACTATTTTAAAAATTGAATGTGCTTTGATTTACTATTATATTAGTTTCCCATTGCATTTTATATAACCCAGATTTTTCTATCCAAGTTACAGGGTTGTCCTCTAATCCACCACTCCAAGCCCTATGGTTCATATCATTGGTATCAAAATAATAGCTTGCATGTGCCTATAAACACATGATTGCAACAACACAGAGGACTTCCACTTGGTTAATTTTTAGATGACCTAGAAGAGTGTCATAGCAAAAGTAAGATGAAAGATGCCCAAAAAATATTTCATTGAGACATCCCCAATCATCTAGAAATTCATTTAGGATGCCCTCAAGGAACAACAAATTGAACTCTTTGGCCAGATCCATGACCTCAAGATGCAACTTGGACCATAAGTGTCTCCTTCTACTCAGCCTACACATCAACTATTTCAACATCCAATCCCTTTAAAAGTTCAAGTCAATCTTGGCATTCTAGTGTTTGAAGGTAAAATCAATGCCACAAAATTGGATAGTTGGATTCAAAAACTTGAGTCTTAATTCTCATTCAATCACTTTAGTGACTTAGATAATAACACCTTTATAGTGTTGACGATGTCCATTTGAGTGGCCCACTTGTGGGAAACCTTCAACACACAACATGAGAAATACTTGAATTCCATTAAGACTCAGATTCCATTTGCTAACACTTTGTAGAAGGATTATTATCCCCTCAAGCGTTATGACGATGAGTATGCATCAAGTTCCAATAATTATGAAAATGTAAGGAGCAATCAGTTAAATACTAAAACAACAAGTTTCACAACTACACTATACATCCAGGTGTGATGACACAATGGAGAAACACAATGTTGAAGTAAATTATAGAAAGCTCACCTTATATTCATTTAAATATGGAGTTCTTGATTTTTGACACATTGGGGCAAGCATATCAATATCAAAGTCGATGCAAAGATGATCACAAACATTGAGTACCATATCATGTCTAAGATTTTTATTACATCATTAAGCCCACGAATAGGAAGATGGGAATTTATACACCTCTGTCGGTTCCATCTAGGCTTTGGGAATCTATTAGTATAAATTCCATGCTTGGATTATCTATGGTAAAGCATCAAACTGACTTTGTGTTTGTTGTAGTGGATAAGTTGTCCAAGATTTCTAGCATGGTTTGTTATAAGAGAACATCAACAAATAAGAATTTGTGTGCTTCTTATAACAACTTAAAGATCCATCTTCTATTCTAAAGATGGAAAATTAAAATTAAAATATTGCGACCATGTTTGAAAGAGATGGACAATAGGAATTCTAGAAGATAGAAAGATTTAGAAACAAACATGATTTTTAAAGGGGAAAAAGGGCATCACTAAGGTGAAAACATGGTCTTTATTATAAATAAGACACTCAAATCAAGTTGGAAAGACTAAGATATTTTAACGTCAATGGCCCTAAAACACTGTACTTAGTAATGTAAACTTCGGAAAACTAGTGAAGCATAAATATCATCCCATGAAGACTGACATGCATGAAAAGTAAATGAATTTTACCTTCCCAAAACATGTTCCCTGGTCATCAAGACCCCTTATAGAGTTTTCAACCTATTGTGAAGATTAGGTTCTTGTGTGAGAAAGTAGGTGGCACTAGAATGTAGGAAGATGTATATAACGATAGAATGATACCTCAGACCCTATTCTACTAGCCTATCACACCCCAATGGACCTCGACTCTATCATGAGGAAAACTATAGAGTTTTAGCTTTGTCTAGAATAGGAAATATGCCAAGCAAAGATCACATTTTTTGGGATGATCTAACTTTTGAGATTTAATTTATAATTTAACATTGCTTTTTCTTATGGTATGTATTTTAACTCTTTTTTATTTTTCTTTTCCTCCTCCATGTGGATTTGGAAAAACTAACCATGGGTGCTAAAGATGACTATCATAAGAGAGCTTACACTTAGCCACTAGAGTAGAGAACCTAAATAGCATGGAGCCTAAATACACCTGTACTTGCACCTTAGAAAAGAGTGCAATCTTGAAACTAGTGTTGGTGAGCTCAAAAGAAAATGAAAAATTGGGAATGATGGAAATGATCATAAAAATGTATAAGGAAGGATGGTATAGTGATATGTAGGTATGAAACATCAAAAATGGGAATTAAAGACATGAAGATAAACTGTTGTAGTTTTACCACAAGAGAATATGACTAATTCAAAGTGAGGAAAACCTCTACTCTCGACCATTGCCTTATATTTTTATCAAGACACCTAGCTAAGGTTGGAAGTAAAATCAATCTATGGAATAGAATTGTGGGTATTTTCTAGGAGGACCTATTTGATTCCCTAGGTCTTACCATGACACTCACAAACTGAAAAGCCAAGACGCATGAGTAAGATATAAAAATAATAATAAAGACACAAAGGGTGATGTATTGAAAATAATGGATGACTATAAAAAAGATGAGCATTTATGAAGAAGACATGGTTATATTTCCTAGGTGCTAAAATATAACCCATAAATTGATAAACCAAGAGGTGTAAAATAGAAAAAAGACCTAAGGGCCAAAGATACGTATTAGGGCTAATGTGAAAGGAAACCTAAAGATGTGTAAATAGAAGAATGTTAAACTGAAAGAAGAGAGTTGAAGTAAGACTTGAAAGAAATGTTAGTCAGCAAAATATGGAAACCTAACACTAATCATACAAGTAAAATTTATAAAAAAGGGAAAAAAATACATAAAATGAAACTAGGAATAACATAAATTAAGCAATGTGATTCTTAAAAAACTAAGCATTAGTCAGTTCTTTTAATACATATCCTTCATTTATTTGCAATCTATATGTACTAAGTCTAAGGATGTATTTAACTAAGTAGGGACCCCACCACTTTTGGGCATAGTTGTATTCTTTTTCATGGGTGTAATCTAGCTTCAATACTAAGTCTCCAACATCAAAAGTATAAATTTTGACTTTCTAGTTATGTTGGTTAGCTATGTGGTTTTTATATCAAAAATTATGGTGTAAAGCATTCATATGTCAATCATTAAGTATATTTAAGGCATGAAGACGATATTCATGAATATATTCATTAGGAATGATGTTTTGAAGAGAGATGCACAAGGAGGGTAACTCAACTTCTAATGGAAAATGGCTTCAAAGCTATAAACTAAAGATGAAGTTTTTCCAATGGTAGTACAGATGCTAGTATGATAAGCCTGAAATTTAGAGTATAACTTGATATGTCAATCTGAACAAGAATCTCTAATAGCATTTTTCAACATTTTATTGAGGATTTTTTTGGTATCGTTTGCATGGGCATTGCACTAAAGGTGATAGGGTGTCGAAAATTTGTATGTAATTTTGAATTTTCCACACAATTATTTCATATTTTTGTCTTTAAAATTCCCACCATTATCAAATATGATGGAGTGAGGAATCCTAAAGTGATATATGATTTGATTGAGGATAAATTTTGATATAGTGATGTCAATGATGTTAACAAGGGTCATAGCTTTTATCCACTTGGTAAAGTGTTATGTGGTGGTGATGATGAAAACATGGTTGTCTTATGATTGAGTTAGTTTTCCAATGGGATCAAATCCCCACATAGACAATGGCCAAGGATATTCAAGTGTTTTAAGCTTAATTGAAATAGAATGTATCAAGTACTCATGCAGTTAACAAGGATTACTCTTCTTTGTAAATGTGATGGCACATTTTTTGAGTGTAGGCCATTAGTATCCCATTCATAGGCATTTAAGAGTTGTAGCATGTCCTCTATAATGCCCATCATAAATTCCCCTATAAACACCAAAATCTGCACATGATGGTTTTGAATGTCATAACTCTCCTGGACCACTTCAAGACCCCTAGGGCCCCAACTTGATCTTTCGATCAGCAAACCTACCAAATGCTAGTCATCTTGACCTACTAACTTAACCAACATTTTTAACTAAATCTGCTTTGACCCTCGACCACTGACGGTCACCTTAACTACCAATGGTCACCTTGACCATTGATGGTGAAGTTCCATCGCCTAAAGTAACTTAACTGACCCATCACTCTGACTTGATTTTCTATAATTAGATTATCTAATTCGTGTGCGAGCCCATGCATATCGAAGTTAAAATTAGACATCAATTTGGACCCCTTTTTAACATCTCATTGCACCTCTCCTTCCTTTCTTATAATATGAGAGGAGTAAGAGGTGAAAAAATATCGATCCATGACTTTAAGAGCCTTTGCATCTAGAGTTTCTTTGCAGGTCACTTCTTCTAGCAATCCAGTGATCCAACCATCACGTCAGAGAGTTGACTTGCCACTACCCCTCAACTGATAGCCAAGTACCGTTACTCTACTAGAATCATGCTAGACTCCATCAACGAGCCAACCACCTCAACCATTCATCCATCCAACCTCCGACAAGATAAGTATTTGTTTTCAATATGCCAATTACCTTGTTTCTATTTCGCAATTAGCACAACATAAACCAATCTCCCAAAATTACCTTCTGTGATCCCATCAATTTGACCTCTTATCAACCAAAGCCAACACATAGTAACTATCGATGGTCATCATGACCATCAACGGTCTGTCCAACCATTGACAATCATCTCAACCACCGATGGTCACCTTAACCACTAACGATCACACCAACCACAAACGGTCAATGTGGTAGGAAATAATAGCAAGCTATTTCCACCCACCTACCCTAAACCAAATTTAACTTTATTTTCATTTGCCTATTCACATACCCCTAACCTATTTTTTGAACCACACCTGAACTATTTTGCATTAGTATTGACTCGCTAATTGCTATATTAGCCATTTTAGTCTATTTATTTATCAAGCATTTATTTTATTCATTTTTAATACCTTTTGATTATTGATGAAAGTAATTTATCTTCTATTTTATAAACTTAATCATTTAAAATGTGTGGATTGACATCCCTCGAGGAAGCTCTTGCTTTTGGGATCTAGCTAGCACTAGACAGCCCACCCAACTATCTATCTAACCAACCATTTGCTTTAGTGTTGTCTTATTTGCAGGTCATTCCTCCCCAGTAAAAGAGAAACTCTTCACAATCATCTGATTCAACATGTGCACAACCAAACAAGTTTTTCAACCACACCCATATCTAATTTCTTCTTCTTGTCTTGGAATATAAGCTGAAATTCTCTAAAACATTTTAGCACACGCGATGGGACCCTTGAGTCTCTACTTGGGTTTCTTTTGTTCGCATCTACATGTTCTTCTCCCTATTCTCTACTCATAAACACAATTAAAATTTATTTTGGGTTTAAAATCAACTGCATAAATTGGTTGCTTGAAATTTTAGCTCACTAAGTTAAATTAAAGCAAAGTAATTTGATCGTAGAATCACTTGTATCACACACATAAACCAAACCACCTACATCAATCAAACATCTAAACAACTTGACATAAAGCCCGACTAGGATTTCATCACCTAGCAGTCACCTTACCCTATCCCAAAAATCCTACTTGGAGGTCATTACAAAGGGGAGAACCAACTCAGCTCTTTGATTAAGTATAAACTCTAGAAATCTGTATATATTGGCTAAGCAGTTGACACCCTTATTATTATGGTGTGTGATGTTAGGGGGTAAGCTCCAATACTAAGCCACGTATTGATTTCTAATACAAAACCTTTTGAGAGCCTAAACACAACCTAAAACCAACCATAGACTTCTTTTCTAATACCCACTCTACAATCAAATTCTAGTCACAAAATTTCTTACAAATCTCAAGGCATAAACCAAAAGAGACTAAAAATTACTTTAGGACTTAACATACTTTTCAGTGTGTGTTGGATTTCCTTGCTCATTTTCTTATCTTCTCATTGACAAGGGGGAACTCGCATTGGACAACCCCAACGCTCCTCTGAACCAAGCCCTTGACATTTTCAGACAACCTTTTCCCAATCATGCACCTACCAAAAATGAGAGCAACAAAGCTGAGTCTTCTCATGATGCCTACACCATCAGTATGGTTCTTGACACGCTCATTGTTGAAGAGCCTACCGCCCAATCTACCTGTTCTCCACCCTCTCCACTTATTGAGGTAGTGGAGTTACCTTCTCTTCCTTTGGAGACCCAAACTGAGGAAGTAACATTTTCGCTTCCTCCACTTATTTAGATAGTGGAGTCATCAACCCCTCCTTCAACTGACATACCAGAGCAAGCAACCATCACCACTTTACCTTCTCTTTCAATTACCAAATGATTCACTTCCCCTTTAGAGATCATTCCCAAGGAGGAAATGACTATATCTATACCTCCCATAAAAGAACCACTCATACAAACCTTGCATTCTTTGATTGAGGAAAAGGATGAGGTCACCACTCCCTATTCTCAACCTATGGGTTTATCTTTTGAGCCCACTGTCCAAGGAACAAGACTGCTCTATAAACCATTCTCTAGGCTAGTTCAAAGATTAGAGTTTATATCCAAACCTAACATAGATCAAGCCACATTTTGGGAATAATTAAGGCTCCTTTACATCACCAAATAGGAACCTCCAACCACCTATTTGATGAACCAATTGTCTACATCTATCATCTAGCCCATTATCATATCAATTAAACCAATAAAAACCTCTACCAGCCCAACCATTTCTCAACCATCCAAAGCAACCAATTTCCAAAAAACCAAATCATCTACTATTGCTTCAACCACACCAATCAAAACCCTTGGCGTCTTCCCTACGTGGAGCCTTAATCATCCAAACTTGAAACTAGAGCTAACCTCACCAAACCCACCAAACAAACACCAAACCAAATCAACCAAGAAGGTAAAACCAACAAAAGGCTAGAAAGCTAGAGTTTTTCTGTCATCAACCTTTCCCTCTATTTTGGGTCCTCATCCCTCTAATCCGATTAGGAATCCAAATTTTTCAACCAAAACCCAACCACCACTTTTGGTTACCCCATCACTTTTACTTTTTGACATGCCCATCTTTCTCAAGCCACCAATAACCAACCTAGCTACCTTGGCATCTCCTACCTCCAACTTATCAACTCTCTTTTCTAAACCAAAATCATCAATTAAGAACACCACCTTACCCAAGACATCTACCACCAAACCTATTTCTAAAAATACTCCCATCTCACCAACCAAGGCCAAAACCTCTAAACACTCTCCACCTCTAGCCAAGTCTTACTCAACTATTTTCCAAAGGTTTCTCCAAGCCTCTTACTCAACCTTACCTCTTATAAGACCATTTAACCCTCTAGGTCTAAAACCCTTATGGTATAATAACCTCCAAGTATGTGCCTATCATATGACACTTGAGCATGGCATGGAGAACTGCAAAGCTCTCCAAACCATAATCCATCAACTCTATAATGAGGATGATCTATTAATAGATGAACCTCCCATGAACCCCCTACCATTCCAACAAACAACAACCACTACCTAATGTCTACCTACTCCCCCATCCTCACCTCGGAGTGATGGGGAACCAAACCAATCTCCTACCCCAACTCTTCCCTCCATCCATACTATCCATGTGGTCACATAATCACATGCTCAACAAAAGGATAAGGGGAAGGCTAAAGTATCCATCCCATGTACATACCTAATTTTCACCTCCCAACCAAATCAAAATCAAGCACCTTCACCTTAAACAAAACCCAAGGTATCTATCTTGGGCACCTCTCAATCTAACCCCTTTGAATCAATCAAGAGAAGGGTGCTCAATCAACTTCACCAAACCCCGACAAAGATGAGTCTATACGAGTTGATTTCTACCTCACCTCATCATCGTAAAGTAATGATAGAGGCATTGAAATCAATAGAGGTCCAATCTAAAGACCCTCAACCTCTGGTAGCCTTTGTTGGTGCTCTCCAAATTTCCAACCTTGTCACCTTCAAGGATTCAAAAATACCTTCTATCCACCCTGATGACATGGATCCCCCTCTTTTTATCAATGCCTACATCAACCAAACCTGCATAAAATGGGTTATGATTAATGGGGGATCCATCATTAATATCATCTCCTCCCATGCCTATGATGAACTCAAACAACAAAACAATGTCATGTCCAAAACCTCAATTGGAAAGCAAATTCCAGTATAATGTTTGGCTAGGATGACCTTAGATCTGCTCTATCGGTTGTGTACCCTCTACCTTTCATCATTATATCAAATTTGAGCACGAAGGTTAGGTTGTCACTATATAAGTTGACCCAAGTCCCTTTTTACCATGCAACATGACTTATCGACACAATGACATCCTCCTACCTCCATCTAACACACCCTCATCAGCCAAAGACAAGCCCTCAACCACGAAGGATAAAGCCGTATCTCCTTTAACCAATGGGGCATCTACTAGCTCATCAATCCTCTCAAACCAAATCCCCACCATATACCACTTAGAATCCACATTCCAACATTTTTCACTTGGGGAATATCACCTTCTCACCCTTGATGCTTTCCCTACTCCTCAAGAGTATGGGAAACTTGTCCACCAACCTGGTTATGACCCTAACATTGGAGCCATTGTCCATTTCAGGCCTTCAAACTGTCAAACCCATTTCATCTATGGAGGACTCGACAAACCCATTGGTGATTTTGTCACCTCCTTTTCACCTTGACCATTCACCTCTAACTTGTCTTATCTAGACAAATCAGACTTTGCTAAAACATAACTCTACAGGTGTGCTTGGAAAGGATTTGGTCTCAGACGATATGAGCACAGGCCGCATGAGTTGATTTCAATTGAAACCAAAAATCCTCATGAGAAACATGGCCTTGGCTTCATTCCACCCACAAAGAAAACCAAATTACCTACCACCACCATTGTTGAGGAAGACATCCCTTCCTCACTAACCTCTTCTCTACCTGAGTGTGAAGATGATGACATCATCCCACATAGATTTTTTTTATCAACATGATCAGACTTAGACCCCTCACTTATCAAAAGGATGGGGCAATCGTAACCATCCCTTTGACCCATCTTCAGATGATAGGAGATGACTCTCCTACCATTAATACCATTCAGTGTTAGGATGATGATTCCATTCTCACCTATCTTGGTGCATTGAATTATTCCATCCACAAATCTCTTCCTCTTGAGACTTTGACCATGTTGAACAAATCCACTATGGATATCAACTTGGGCACTTCGAATAACCCCTGCATTGTCAAAATTGGCCAATCACTAAATTCAAAGGAACATCAGAACTTCTCCTCCTTACAAGACCATAACATAGCCTTCACTTGGTCTTATATTGAAATGCCAGGAATTGACCCCTCTATTTATACTCACAACATAGTCACCAATTGTGATGCCAAACCCATTAGACAAAAATTTCAATAAATGCACCCTCACATAGCCCTTTTCATCAAAGAACTTCAACATCTCCTTTCTATAAATTTTATTCAACCCATTGACTATCCCTAATGGGTCTTGAATGTCATGCCTATCACCAAATCCAAAAGGGGACAACGCATTTGTGTAAACTTTCATGACGTCAACCTTGCTTGCCCAAAAGATGACTTTCCTCCACCAAGCATCAACTAGCTAGTAGATCTTATAGTTAGCCACGAGATGTTATCTCTTATGGACAAATTCTTAGGTTACAATCATATCCTAATTGCCCCTAAAGATTAACACAAAATTGCCTTTATCACCCTATGGGGGACCTTCTTTTATAGAGACATGCCCTTTAGTCTAAAGAATGTTGGTGTAACTTACCAACGTTTCATGACTTATATCTTCGATGACCTTATCCACAAAATATTTGAGGACTATGTGGATGATATCCTTAGGAAATCCAAATATCATAAGGATCAATTGGTTGTTCTCAAAATTACTTTTGAGAGACTCGTCCATTACCATGTCCGCCTTAACCCCAAGAAGTGCATTTTTGGGGTCTTATCAGGAAAACTCCTTAGCTTTATTATCTCCCTTCGGGAAATCAAAGTTGATCCTACCAAAATCAAATCCATCCTTGACATGTTTCCTCTAATCAACCTCAAGCAACTCCATAGTTTTCAAGGGAAGCCCCAAGCCATTCATCACTTTATCTCTCAGCTCTGAGATTGATGCCAACCCTTCCATAACCTTCTAAAGAAGGATGTGCCTTTCAAGTAGAACAACGACTATCAAAATGCCTTTGATTCACTCAAACAGTACTTTTTGTCCCCACTTATCCTCACCCCTCCCAAGGATGACCAACCTTTCTAACTTTATATCTCCACCACCAACCACTCTCTAGGGGTAGTGCTTGCTCATTGGGATGAACAACACAAAGAGCAAGCCATCTACTACATTAGCCACATGCTTGTAGAGTATGAGACTCGGTACACCCATATCAAGAAACTTTTCCTAGCTCTAGTCTTCATGGTCACCAAAATTTGCCACTACCCTCTTAACCACAAAACATATGTCATTACCAATACCAACCCATTCAAGTATATGCACTCCAAGCCATACCAAAACCAACATGTGGCCTAGTGGCTCATGCTTTTAGACGAGTTTAACCTTGAGTTTCTTTAGTAGAAGTTAATTAAAGGGGAAGTAATTGTTGACTAATTGGATGAATCACCTTTGGTAGACAACCAACCTCCTCCTCTTGAGTTCTTTGATGAGTCCATCATGACCCTTTATCAAGCAGACTTCACCTATCAAGTAACCATGTTCTTCGTTGGATCAAAGTGTCAGAATTGTGGGGGAGCTGACATCATATTTATCTCCCTTCACGATGAACCTCTTCCTTTATCCTTCAAGCTAGATTTCAAATGTACCAACAATATGGCTGAGTACAAAGCCCTAGTCATAGGCCTTCAAACTACGTTAGCCTTGGAAGTCAAGATGATCAACATCTTTGGCAAATCTCAACTAGTGGTCAATCAAATCAATGGCTCTAACTAGTGTAAGAATGATGTTTTTTAGTAGTACAAATAACTAGTTGACAAACTCTTAACATCATTTTAACACTACCATATCCAATCAACCTTGTGGTCTACCAACAAGTTTGCTGGTACCATGGCTTCCCTTGCCTCTCAAATCCCATATGCTCCCTCTAACTCTAAGGTGTCTATCATTATCCACAGACTTACCCAACCCTCTTAAGTTAAACCAGATTCTCCCACCATCTTCAATGTCGAGGAGACCCAACCCGATCTTTGGTATCGACAAACCCTCAACTATTTCAACCTTGCCATTGTTCCTTTTGGTATTTTAAGGAATGCTCATAGAGAATTTATCCAAAGTACCTCACGTTATACCATTATGGGGGGAATTATTTATAGATGTAGATTTGATAGTCTCCTCTTCGGTTGCCTACATAGTAACGAAGACTCTCATGTTATCAAGGAAATGCACGATGGGATTTGTCGGGGACACTTTAGTGGCCTAGCCATCGCTAAATGCATCCTTCACCTTGGCTACTACTAGTCTACCCTTAACCAAGACTGTTATGATTATGTGAAAAAGTATGTTAAGTGTCAACAACACGTCAATTTGCATCATGTTAATGCAAAGCATTCGAAGGGCTCAGGTTCCTTAAACCAATCCAACTTTGGGTTTTGTATTATTCCTTGCCAAAGAAGGATCCTCATGCTCTCTTATTATGCTGTCATGACTGGTTGATATATTCATTAAGATGTTTGTCTCTTGATTATATTCTTTTTTCTCATATCTAGTGTTATTATTCAACATACTTTATGCGATTTATCTTAAGAAAAATAACCATAATCATAACATCATATCAACATGTATCATAAGCAAAAGCACACATAATTAACATATCCATCATCATATCATGATCATAGCATCCATGGGAAAATAAACAAAAAACCATTTTTACCACATGTCTAAATCTAAGTACGAAAGCATATACTCATTAAATTTTAGCATGAACATCATTATCACATCAATAACGTATGAACATACAAACAAAATGCATCTCATCAGATGCCTAGCTAAGTGAGTCTACATCAGTATCCATATCCATAACATAAGCATAATTAATATCACATCAGCAATGATCAAACACAACTATAACCAACATCATAAGCATAAAGCATCAAATCAGAAACCATGAATGATAAGTAATAAACAAGGATCATATCTATAAATCGTAAGTATATCATCCATAACATCATAATTTATACCTTAATATACATGTCTCTCTCTCAAAATGTACATCTCACCGCATCAACTTACAAGCTGGTATCAAAATGA
This sequence comes from Torreya grandis, assembly GCA_037957365.1. Lineage (NCBI taxonomy): Eukaryota > Viridiplantae > Streptophyta > Pinopsida > Cupressales > Taxaceae > Torreya > Torreya grandis. The sequence goes on from JARHVA010000141.1 coordinate 5,815,119, forward strand.
TATGCAACAAAATATAATATCCCATAACTATATCATGACAATGCCCCTGGGGCACCACTATTTACTAGTGTACCATTGCCTCCTAGTGCCTATATTCTTGAGGTCCCCACCTATCCACCTATAGAAACAATCCACTAACCTTGTGTCACCATGCTATCACCACCTACCAAACTAGATCTATACTCACCCCATCATGGCTCATCCAGATAACGTCTCAGGACTATGGCCTCGTAGTAGTGTAGCTCTTCGACTATGGCTAGATAACATGTCATAGGGATAGTGTTTGATAGTCTTGTAAATGTTACATCTCCTCCTCTAGTTTGTCTTAGGGAGTCTCTCTCCTAGGTAACCAAGGCTAGTGTAGCTCTAGCCTAGTCCCTCTCACTCGTAATCATAGGTATCTAACCTTGTGTTGTAGCTAGCTAACCCTATAAAGCTACCACTTAAGCTTGTGTTGTAGCTATTACCCTCTTGCTTATGCACCTAGGATATCCCCCTATACTTATACCTGTCGACCTCTACCATTTGGGTCAACATTCATAGGCTACCTACCACCATCATTGCCACCAAAATTTGTTGTCGCATACAGTGCCTAGTACCATGCAAGGTAACCATCTACAAAGCCTGCATTATCTATCTTGACTATAGCTGACAACTACTTGTGATTAAGTAATGTCTAGACTTTTTGTGGTTTAGGTAGTAGGATCTCGACATCCTCTCACCTATACCTCAAGAATGGACCTGGAATCCCTTGTACCAGGCCAAACTGTCTCTGCACCCTGTCAAATAGGATAAGCTCTACCTCCCTATCCCACCAATCAAGGATCCACCTATAACTCTACAAAGATAATGTGTGTCTCCTATATCCAACCCACTCTAAAAACTTTATGTATGGCCTCTAGATCACATCACCAATAACCAATGCCTCTAGTGCATCTATGAACCAATCAATGTCATGCACCCTTCCACCCGATATTGACAAAGAAAAATCATCTCTCCACCTCATGAATCCAACTATGGGGTCCATCTAGGCATAACCCTCCCATAAAAGCACCATCAGTCGTAGAACCTGGATGTGCTCATATGCCTAGTGGTGTAGCATGAACCCAAAACTGATGCCATGTCTCTTATGAGATTTGAAACCCCACAACTCCCTATATATGTTGAATAGAAGCACAAGAACCCAACTAAACACTGTACGACATAGCAGCATCTCAATCAGAACCCCCAATATTAGATAAGGAAACCTCCCACTAATTGAATCTAGAATAACAAAACAAGATACTATGATCATCATCATCAGTAGTAGTCTCCTCTCAATCCTTGCCCTCTGATAGAGCGAAGTGTAGCTAAATCCTCTAGCATTTCATCTGAAAATATCATGGTCATCTCCATATAGTAGTTCTAAGAGATCATCTATCTCCTCCTGCTCGATGTGATAAATCAGCTCACCCTGAATCAATAGCCATGTAATCTTGTGCATGTCCTTTGGCAAGATTGTCATCTCACTAGTGGGTAGAAGAAAGGTGTTTATGGCCGGATCCCATCTCTAAATGAGGGCCATGATCATCACCACATCTCGCAACGCATGATAATAGTATAACATCACTCTCAGACCAACCTCATCCATATGCACCCAGTCATTGGTAGTGATCCCTCAGTGAATCTCAGTGAATATCTGAGGTACTCGATCTCGCATCTGTATTTGCTCTACCTTTCTTATCTACCCTTAACCCTTAAACCATGATCTATCACCCTACACCCTAATTAACAAGTATTTAACCATTACCCCTTGACCTCATCCATCACTATAACCTTAAAACTACTGCCTAATGTTTTAACCTTGACACCCCATTCAACAAACTTTAAAACATTCAAATATTCAAAAATATTAAACAAATTAACTTCACTTTTTACCACAACACTTTGCCACTGGATCGACCGTCATTAGTCACTATGACCATCGACGGTTAGGCAACCATTCTATTGATGGTTGTCAATCATCGATGATTGGGATGATTGTCGATGGTCACTATGTGAGACTACCAGTGGAAATCTCCCAAACCCTTCCTATCGAAATGCTACCTACAGACCTAAATTCATTAGCTAATTACCCTAACCTTGTCCTCTACCCTACACCCAACCTACCTACCCTCCCAATTTCAATTTTCACCCTCAAATTTCAACAATAATAATGTAAAACCTAAAACTAGGTCAAAACCCACAACTCACCCAACAAGACAATGCCAAAAGAACCAAACTCAAATGTAATGCCAAATCAAAGTTAATATATCAAATTAATATAACCCCAACCTCATTCCTCGATAGTTATCAATGAAGAATCCTGGGACCCACTGCCCAACCTCGTCTATGTCCACCCTACATCCTTTCCAATCCATTCAGTCCACTCGATCAATCCAACTCAGCAACCCACCCACTAGCAGTCACTGTTAGAGCTTTTGCATAAAATACCAAACAATTCAAAGCATTCAAAATCACAAATGAATGAAAATGACTCATTGAGTCACTTTTTTTTTAACCTTTTAGGGTTTGTACCATGGTTGTCGATGATCAGGGTGACTAATGACAGTTAACCATAAGGCCTCTGACCACTGACTGTCAAGATTTTGGAAAATTTTCAGCCAACCAACTTTTTAAACTCCTTTTGGCATGAACATCATGTGTCCAACCATGGAGGCTACCTTCTATGCATACCATACCGACCACATCGTCACCTCACCATTGGTCCATTTGGGGCCAACTCATGTGTATTTTGTGATAATCTTGCCAGGTATTTTTTATCACAATGATATCAATTGCCATGTTGACCAATTTTTTAACTTGTGCACACCTGACCAACTTATGTCTTCTTGAGAGCACTTCTTACCTCAGATACCCACAACTTCACCTACCAATTTATGTTTTCCTCAGGAGAACTTCCTACTTTGTATACCCACCGAAACATAGATATTGCCTAGAAGACTTGCATTTATAAGTATTCACAATCACCACACCTAAATGTGATCATACGGTTCACTTGTCACTTGTCCTTCTAACACCGACCTTAATTTTTACCAACTATGAAAACCTAGTCAACGTATGATCTTGGCTATCATAATTTTATCACACTTTGTGCACATGTTTGTGATTCAGTGCCCCAACCTATTAACCACCTTCATCTTCACCTTCACCACTTATCAAACATGCACCCAATTTTATTTCACCTCATCGACTCCTAGTTTGAGAGGGAACACCTCCTCCCATACTTAGGGCAACCTAACCTTCGACCCGATTTTCATTTTTATTTTGTATTTTATTGATAAAAACTACATAACAAAAAGGGGTAAAATCTAGACACCAAAAATATGCACATTATGGTTTCAAATATCGTAACTCCCCTGGACCACTTTAGGACCCCTAGGGCTCAAACTTGACCTTTCGATTCACAAACATACCAAATGCTAGTCAATTTGACCTACTAACTTAACCCACCTTTTTAACTCAACCTACCTTGACCCTCGACCATTGATGGTCACCTTAACTGTTGATGATCACCCTGATCGTCAACAGTCATGTTTCATCACCTAAACCAACTTAATTGATCCATCATTCCAACTTACATTTCTATAATTAGATTGTCTAATTCGTGTGTGAGCCCATGCATGTTTAATTTAAAATTAGAAAATAATTTGGACCCCTTGTTAATGTCTTGTTGCACCTCCCCTTCCTTGCCTGGAAGAAGAGGAGAGCAAGAGGTGAAAAAAGGATCAATCCATGACTTAAAGAGCCTTTACATCCAGAGTTTTTTTGCAAGTCGCTTCTTCCTACAATCCAACGATCCTACCATCATGTTAGAGATCCAAATTTTTTCTTCCCCTTAGCTGACAGCCAAGTACTGTTACTCTATCAGAATCGTGCTAGACTCCATCGATGAGCCAACTACCTCAACCATTCATCGAACCAACCTCTAGCAACCTAAGTATTTATTTTCAATCTGCCAATTACTTTGTTTCAATTTCATAATCAACACAATATAAACCAATATCTCAAAATTGCCTTCTATGATCTCATTAATTTGACCTCTTATCAACCAAGCCCAACACATAGTACCCACCGATGGTCACCCTGACAGACAATAGTCTGTCTAATCACTGATGGTCATCTCAATTATTGATGGTCACCTCAATCATCGATGGTCACTGTGGTAGGAAATAATAACAAGCTATTTCCACCCACCTACCATCAATCATATCTAACTTTATTTTCATCTATCTGTTCACAGACCCCAACCTGCTTTTTCTAAACCACACCTAAACTATTTAGCATTAGTATTGACCTGCGTATTGTTATATTAGTCATTTTAGTCTATTTCTTTATCAAGCATTTCTTTATTTAATTTGAATACCTTTTGATTATTGATGCATGTACTTTATCTTCTATTTTTTAAACTTAATCATTTAAAATATGTGGATTGAGAACCCCCAAGGAAGCTCTTGCTTTTGGAATCTAGCTAGTGCTAGGCAATCCACCCAACTATCTATCTAACCAACCATTTGCTTTAGTGTTATCTTATTTTTAGACCATTCCTCCCTAGTAAAAGAGGATATCTTTACAATCACCTGATTCCATGTGTGCACAACCAAACAAGTTTTTCAACCACACCTGTATCTAATTTCTTTCTTCTTTCAATCTTGGAATATAAGCTAAACTTCTCTGAAATAGCCCTCATGTACTTGTTGACCAAATTTCACCTTAGTACAATTTGTTCAACCATTTTCATGGAGAGTCAAACAACAGTTACAAGAACGAGCCATTTTAGAGGTCCAAAATTGCAAGTCAAGGAGGCTAAAGTGTTTTGGCACTATTTTAGTGTATGTCAGGTTCTCCATAAGTCAAGTCTTGGTCCCTCGTAAACCTAAATTACATTATCAAGACCAAGTCAGGGTCTTTGAACGAATTGACTTATAAAAGTTTCATGAGTAGAAGTAATCCCAATTTATTACCCTAAATTACTCCTTCCAATGCTTTACGAGTTTTCAATGATGTATGAATTTGGGTTTTCACAGCCATGCTAAAAAAAAAACCAAGTTTTTACTTGGACAAAGGAAAGTAAAGGCAACTTTGAGGCAATCAAGTAAGCAATTGCAGCCTCTCCCACTCTCTTAAATCTGAATTTTGCTAAGAATTTCATTCTTTATACTTTTGCTAACCTGGGCAAAATCTCAACCATGCTTATGCAAAAGAATGAAGAGGATGTTGAGCAACCAATTGCTTTCTTCAGCCAAGGCTTAGAAGACTATGAAGTGAAATATTCTTTTGTTGAGAAGCAAGCTTTAACCATCATTAGAGGCTTAAAAAAGTTTAGGCATATGGTTTCCAAAAATAGGATGAATGTCGTGGTATCCCATCATAGCACCAAGGAATTTCTCCCAAGCAGGGATCACAATGAGAAGAGAGCTGGATGGATCACGAAGGTGATGAAATATGACATTGACATCAAGGTAACCAGCCTAGTAAGAGGAAGAGGTTTATGTGAGCACATAGCATCTAACTTTTAAGAGACAAAAGAGTAAGCCTTGATGAATCAAGTTCAAAACCAGCTAGCTGAGCAAATGCAGAATCAAGGTTGGACACAAGACATCATTGATTTTCTTCAAAATGGTGTCTCAATGGCTTGAACAAATCTCAAAGAAGGTATTTTAGGTTGTAGGCTATTCCTTATTATCTTGTGGATGGCATTCTCTTTACTAAGTATGTGAACAATGTGTTGTTAAGATGCATTAACAATGACCAATTTGATATGCTGCTAGAAAGGTTACATAATGGTGCAGATGGTGGTCACTTCTATCCTAGAACAACAACTGCAAAAATAATGAGAGTTGGTTACTATTGGCCTAGTCTTTTTAAAGACTGTTATCATTGGGCTAAGGTTTGTCTTCAATGTGCTTTCTTTTTTGGCAAACAAAATCTTGCTACCCTTCAATTGAATCCTATCCAAGTGGACCAACCTTTCATGCAATGGGGTCTTGAATTCATTGGCATGATCAACCCTTCATCAAGTGCTAGACACAAATGGATATTGACTGCTACAAACTACTTCACAAGATGGGTAGAGGTTGTTGCTTTGAAAGAAGCAAATGAAAATGCCATCTTGGAGTTCAATAATAGCATTATAACAAGGTTTGGAGCTCCTCATGTCATCATCTCAGATAATACACTTGCTTTCATAAGTTCTAAAACTTTTGATTGGGCAGCAAAGAGTGGAGTTCATTTGAATACCTCATCCAACTACTGAAATATTACCAATTCACCCCAAATAAACCTTCATTTATTCAAGGACACCCAATTGAAGTTAAATTCCATCAAAATAGCTGAAATAATCATTAATCGGCATAAAATGACATTTCATGCTTAGTTGGTCAAATTCACTTTTTTAATGATCTATCAAAATAAAACAATAATAAATAAATGTAGTTTATATTTGCTTCGCCTCAAATCAACTATCTTCCATATCATGCAATTAATTGGTGTCTTTCTTAGTAAAAATCTATCTTCAAATTAGGTCACCCAGGTCTCAGGGTCAATCCCTGATTTACCCGTGGTGTGTGGAGTGGGCCTTTGCACTCCACCTACACTCTGAAGTGATCATGGGGACACCTTGAGATAGGGGTCAGACTTTTCCATGCATTCCACACGGATCATAGCGGGATGATTCGGCCGCAGATCGTCTGAAGGACATTATGGATCCAGGGCCACCCCCATTAAGCTTCAGATATAGATTACATTTTGCCAATGAGATGTAGGAGAGTTAGTTAAGTGGCTTAGTTGTTTCAAGTCCCGTCCAGGGTCAAATCTCTGGAAAGACATATGAGGCCAGTTGTGACCATTGGTTGTATTCTCAGGGCCGTTAATCCTTGATTTACCTGTAGCGTGTGGAGTGGGCCTTTACACACCACCTACACTCTGAAGTGGCCATGGGGACACCTTGAGATAGGGGTCAAACTTTTCCATCTATTCCACGCGAATCATAGTGGACGATTCCGCTGCGGATCGTTTGGCAAACATTACAGACCCAGGGCCACCCCCATTAAGCTTCAAATGTAGATTACATTTTGCCAATGAGATGTAGGTAAGTTAGTTAAGTTGCTTAATTGTTTCAAGTCCCATCCAAGTTCAAATCTCTGGAAAGGCATATGAGGCCAGTGGTGACCATTGGTTGTATTCTCAGGGCCATTAATAGTTGTTGGATATTCTCAAGGTAGCTGGTATTTCTTGGAGCCGTTAATCAATGTTGGATATTCTCGAGGTTGTTGGTAATATATGGTCTACACATAGTATACATGGAGATTTGGGACTCCAATTGTATCCCAAAGCGGTTTAAGCCCCAGTCAAAAGCCAAAAAAAATAAAATCTATCTTCAAAGATAGAATTTTATCATGCAAGGATGTCAGAGATGTAGTTGGATCTTCATTTTTCTCCATTGCCACAACAAAGGCACCCTAACACTTAGACATTTCATTGAATGCGTATAATAATTTAAAGCAGTTAAAAATCAAAGCATAAAAAATTGCAGAGCAAGCAGAGAATATCTTATAGATACACACAGAGAGCATCTATAAATGTCGAAGATGATTTTGTACTAATAATGTTAATAATGAAGTTTATATATTGAATGTTAGATGACAAATCTCTATTACATTGCACTTTAATTATGTTATAAATCTGATCAGAGTGTTCACAAAACAACTAAAGTTAACAAAGGTAAGCCCCCCATCCCAATAAGATAGTCTCACTTTTTTTGGTCATGTAAAGGGATTATAATACCACTCCATAACAATTTCCTTTGAATTGGTGATAAAAAATTGTATGGATGCCGGCCTCCGAATCATTGATTTTTGACATTCTTCCCCAGGGTCTCCTTGGTAATGAATATTTGATCCAAGCCTTTAAATGGCCTTCTGCAAATTGTACCTTGGTCTTTTTGGCTTAGAGCTCTGGTTGGAAAGAAACCAATAGAGCATTTGATCACACGCTGAAGACATCTATCCTGCCATGTCGCATACCATTGTCAGACAATATACCTTCTCACCATATCTCAAATCTCGATGCATTGGTTCTCCTCTAAATATGGGTTTTCCACTATATTTAGTGCTATCCTACATTTTGCTTCTCTCCACATGTATGTGTAATGTCCTCACCTCAACAGTCGTATAAATTGAATTTTCAGGCAGCGCTGAACATAATCCTAGCAAGACAAGAACCTTTGGCATCATCAGACACAATCGTGGTTGGATGAGTAATTCTTGCTTGTCCTAGGTTCCTTTAGGTTTGTTCTCTTAATGTCCCTATTTCAATAGCAATTTTGCAGGGGCTCCAGCGAGCAATTACAAATGAGGTACATTATTAAATGATTGAAGATGAATTTTTTGACTTTGCCATCTCCTAAATAACTCATTATGCTAACTATGTCTAAAACATGTTGGCATACCTCATTCTGCTAATATCGTTGAAGACATGTTTGCAAATATTGGAACAATGCAGGCAGGAAATATAATATGTTTACTAGTAAAACCCTGTCAACTATTCCAGCCGAAAAGCATTTTCTAACTCTCGTCAAGTGAGGTCTCACTTCATAGAATCACTCATGCAAAATATTTGTTTCAACTTTATGCTAATGGTGAACATTGAAGATGCTAATGACATTTAACAGCATTTATCGACACACACAGTAGAATTTTTCCAGGAACTACACAACTTAACCTAGATAATTTGCTAGCATTCTCAGATGAACAGGGAGTTTCGCAGTCATGAATTTTCAATTGTTACTTCCAATTAATATAAATATTTTTACCCACCACTTTGAATTTGTAATAAAATAATATACATATGTTGCTACAGTGGGAGAGGGTTTCAAACTAAAACCTACATAAGAGGATCCAATTAGAAATCACAGTTGAACATTGAATGAATGCTGAGGGAAATGTGTTAATGGAGAGAAATCCTCATAAAGATCTGATATCATCTTTGTCAAAGAATTGTCCAGAAGGTCCACCTGCACGGAATAAGGCAACCCTTAGCACAAAGGCTGCAGCTTCAGCGGCAGACAGGTCTCCTTCCTGATGTGTCATGTCTATTTTGACAAAACCAGGATGCAAGCAGTTAACATAAACCTCATGATGATGCTCAGGGTGCCTTCCAAAATCTCTTGCCACAACCTGAGTGTAGGCATTCAGAGCTATCTTCGATATGCGGTAAGCCATAAATTTGGAAGGCCAGCCCTTGCCTTCAACCAGTCCTGACTGAACATCATTGAGATAGTTCTTAACAAAAGCATCTATCGTTTCTTCCTTTAAGTTTTCAACATCTGCAAGCTGCATCCTGTAGGCCTCATTTCCAAGATGCTGAACAATTCACCATTCTGTATTCAGTAACTTTGAAATCTATCAATTTACATAAAGGCTCTACTCAATCCCACATAGAAATGTGTTAGCTACATTACAAAATGCATTATGTCATTTAAATAATGGCTTTTCACCAATTAAAAAAAATCAAATTTTAACCAAGGGATACAGAAAAAAGCTGGCATCACTATGGAAGAAGTGGGTATGTTGTAAAAGTTGGAAATAAGGAAACAAAAGTCTAGAGATATACATGAAACTTAAATTTAAATGTCATCTGACAAAATTTTGGGTACGTCAATTTTGGGTTCCTTTCCAAGCCTAGATATTTATAAACAAGATGAGTCCAGATGTGACTTTTGGCATATTTAGGTGGAATAGTTACAGCTTAAACCTTGGCATCTAAGCCAAATGGAAGTATGGTCACTTATGCAACCTATAAGGGAATTGTGTCCCTGATAGATTCCTAACAAAAAAAATTAAATTGTGGGTATGAGACAACCTTGAGAAGTCCTCCAAGCGATGAAACATTGACAATTCTTGATCCAAATTCTAATCCCATCCTATCTCCACTTTTGTGGTGATGACCATACAAATTTGTTACGTAATAATCACAGATACCTAAAAGTGTTTTCCACGTTTGGATCCCGAGAACTTTGGCGTCGTGATCGAATGATTCTAGAATCTTGATTTTAAAGGTAAAAGAATTTTTTGTATGTGCAACTTGAGAACATTATTTTTTATTCTTCAATGTTGTCCATTCGATTACAGCGTTATTGGAGTACACCTAAATCCTAAATACTATTTCCACTCAATGTGAATTGCAACTCAAGATTTTCCAAATATACGTGTGTATGCACACACAATATTATACAATTTGCAACAGTACTTTTTTATGATTCCACGACGGAAAGAGAATGGACTTTCTGACAAATGAAGAGATTTCTTTTGTAAAAGGTCATGCAAAAATATTTTTTGGGGGGTAAAAGAGGTTCCTAAAGTTTCAAAAGCTTTTAAGGATTCAATGGAGCAAGTTTTATGCAGACACCATTCAACATTTTACTTTTGGACATGTCAATGATCATATTCATCCAAAATAGGTGGTGGCGATGTCTTGAAAACTTAAAAACACTTGTAAACACTGAATGAAGGATAAGTTAGAAATGGGCTACAGAGTCGTCGATTTTGATTTATTATGCCTGCACCCCCTGCATCAAACTTGATAACACCCAATGGTGACCATAGACTACAAATTATTTTTATTGTGCATCAGATTGTCTTTGACATCAAGATGATCTAAAACATTTGAATGTAAATGCACAAAAACATTATACCGTGCAAACGAAAAAAACTGAACCTATCATTCAAACACAAGGTAAAAATCTATGGCACGCACAAAGATAATCGTAACACCACCGGTCAATGGAAAAAAAATGATTATGTGAAGAATCAATTACGTTGGTGCGTAAACATGAAGATTTCCTAAAATTAAATCTAGAATATATTGCCAAAGAGATTTGAAGCATTCTGAAGAGGTAAAATATTTAATCGATGGAATTTTATTACTTTTTACAAAAATATGTGCAGAACTGAGAAAACATTACAGGGATGGATGATTCCTTAGAACGAGACCTCAAAACGTTTTCCATAGAATGAAGGGCCATCTACCTCAAGATAATTTTTTGGAGAAATAACATTTACAAATAGCCGAGAAATGCATTCTCAACTTTCAGTATGATAATTATTTACAAGACAGAAAAATGTTGGAAAATTCTAATCTAGGCTCCCTCCTCCCCGATGCTCAAGCATTGTATTGGTTTCATATTATTCCCGATGTCACAAATCACAGCTCCTGCACAAATGACTTCCTATTAGCTCAAATGAACAAAACCCGCATAGTCGTTCACCTACCAAATATCATCCTCCCACAGAGACCCATAGAAAACCTTGTTATTATCGACATAGCCATGCAGTAAGTCCAAGTAAAAATTCGCCTTTGAAGATAATTTAGAGTGGCAATGGTTTATTATAATACCCAGCTCATCAGCAACAACAACATGGTCGATGAAGAAACCACACTCTTTGTGAATATCACAATACAAACTCCTAACTACTAGCCAATATAAATGGCATCATGCGCTACCAAACCGCTCTCAACCACCACGGCCCCAAAGGTGCAAAAAAAGTCAGAGGAATTGTACTTTTGTTTTTGTGAATATATCTAGTAAGTGTTTTCTTCAAATACCACAAAGCTCTCAATAACCTATAAAGAGATCTCAACCTTGTATTACCATCATCACTCCAGCTACGACTTAGAGTGGGTTTAGGCATCAATAAAAAAAATGCAACTGGTGAAATATTTCAAAGTGCATTGGGCGGTGATGATGAGGGGAAATGACAGGGTATTTTAGGTGATGTTGTATACCAAAGGGCCCATATCATACGCACACCCCAACATCAAAGTAGTTATTGGATTTACATGTATTGCACCCATTACAAAGGGATTTATAGCTTGTAGAGTGGTGGAATATTTTATTGATTATTTTTTATTTTATTACGTGAGGACTTCACATTCGATGTGTGAATTTAATCATCAATGCAATGTCGTTAATGTGGGAGAAATACATTGAGGCTATGGAGTCTATTTTCTTGCTTTCATTGCAGTTGAAGTGAGCACCAAAGTTTTTACAAAGTGCATGCCATGTGGGTGCATAACAGGGCATCATTGGTGATGCAATGTGGATGTTGTGGTGGAGTTGTCGTCGGTTCAGAGAAAAAGTGGTTGACTGACGATTGGTCCTAAATCACAGGTAGGGTTGGTATGTTGAATTCTCATGCATTAGGGGGTGCCCACATTGTATAGATAAAAGAGTAATATATTCTAACAATGTAAAAAAATACCTAAAAAAAAATCTTGCAAATATAATATTATATCATATATATATATATATATATATATATATATATATATATATATATATATATATATATATATATATATATATATATATATATATATATAATCAATGCTTAGCTTTTAACCGTAGCTATAACCAGAATATTATATCATAATATTTATTAATGTAGTATTGATATTTTAATAATATTATAATATTCATATATTAATATAATATAATTATAAATATTAATTAATTAATAATGTTATATATAATTAATATAAATATACTTAATATTATATATATATATATATTATAATATATAAAAATATATACATTATATTATTATATTATGATAATATATTAATTATTATTGTTAGATAATTAAGTCCCATACTTCTGAAATAGCTTACATGATGCATCTCGATTTTCTATTGGCAGAGCTATAAAACCTAATTTGTTTATATCTTATGATAACTATTTTAAAGCAAAATTTTGAATTATTTTTTATATTTATGCATTTATTTGCCAGAGGAGAGGCTCTATTACTATATTGTAGTAGATATTCTATTATAGTATTTGTTACTAATGTGTTTAATGGTAATGGTTTTAATCTACATAGTTTTCCTTACACCTGCCACGTTTACTTACCACGTGTTCTTATTTAATGTGTATTTGGGTTTTATGGAAGCCAGTTTAACAAGTTTTTTCTTATATTTCTTGACGGGCATGTGTTCTGTGTTGGGTTGCATAAGACTATCATTTTTTGCTATCATGTGCAATGAGGGTTCCCATGTCTTGGCATGATTACCCTTATCAAATGGTTGTGAGTTTGAGGCTGGGCAGTTATTGGGAAAGAGCCTAGGCAGGGAAAACAACAAGTAGGTGTTTCCACCTTCTAGTTCATCACTCACACAACGACTTGTTCCCGAGGCATGGGGAATGCAATAATGGTGGCGATATTGCAAGAGAAGGTCACGTATTGTGATGGGTGTGTAGAAATGGTAGGGCTCCCCAACCAGTAAATTCATTTCTACTCATCTACAATCTCAATGGCCCAAATGTTTCTTTTTCTTAACCATCTCCTTATTTCCTTCTCTGAGCTCCTTCTAAGACACTACATTTATAATAAATATACTAGGGTAGAACCGCATCATTTCTTTCATTATGATTGTAGGTATTCCATTTTAGTGATGCCTTTCTCTTCCACCCATCTTTACTTGCCAACAATTCTATCCATTTTGTCGATGGCCTTTTTGAAGTACTCTCTTGACAGTGGCAGATCCATTTTCAATCTCATGTCTACCAAATCTCCACTCCTACCATTCGTGGCTTCCAAACCAGTGTATAAATAAACTATATAAGAAACAACCCTTTCAATACCTTCTACCAAACCGCTTTGCACCACCACTTCCCCCAAGCCAGCACTATTCAAAACCAAGATGTTTATAACCGAATATGCCATTTTGTCTCTTTGTGAGATGAATCCTAGGGCCTTGCCCACCATATAAGCCTCTGGCTTAATTAGGATATCTTCTAAATATTTCATTCAAACTATATTTGATCCATGTAACTAATTCTTGTTTCATGAAACATAAAAGAAATTTTAAGGTCATGCCAAGTTTAAGGATGGCTATTGGGTTAGCTATTTTGATCAAGAGTTCTTTATGATCTTAGCGTAGTCAGAGTTCACACACTTTTCTCAATAATAATAAAGACACAAAGGGTGATGTAGTGAAAATAATGGATGACTATAAGAAAGATGAGCATTTATGAGGAAGACATGGTTATATTTCCTAGGTGTTACAATGTAACCCATAAATTGAAAAACCAAGAGGTGTAAAATAGAAAAAGACCTAAGGGCCAAAGATATTTATTAGGGCTACTGTGAAAGGAAACCTAAAGATGTGTAAATAGAAGAATGTTAAAATGAAAGAAGAGAGTTGAAGTAAGACTTGAAATAAATGTTAGTCAACAAAATATGGAAAACTAACACTAATCATACAAGTAAAATTTATAATAAAAAGGGGAAATAATACATAAAATGAAACTAGGAATAGATAAATTAAGCAATGTGATTCTTAAAAAACTGAGCATTAGTCAGTTCTTTGAATACATATCCTTCATTTATTTGCAATCTATATGTACTAAGTCTAAGGATGTATTTAACTAAGTAGGGACCCCACCACTTTTGGGCATACTTGCACTCTTTTTCATGGGTGTAATCTAGCTTCAATACTAAGTCTCCAACATCAAAAGTATAAATTTTGACTTTCTAGTTATGTTGTTTAGCTATGTGGTTTTTGTATCAGAAATTTTGTTGTAAAGCATTCATATGTCAATCATTAAGTATATCTAAGGCATGAAGACGATATTCATGAATATATTCATCAGGAATGATGTTTTGAAGAGAGATGCACAAGGAGGTTAACTCAACTTCTAATGGAAAATGGCTTCAAAGCTATAAACTAAAGATAAAGAAGTTTTTCCAGTGGTAGTACAGATGCTAGTATGATAAGCCCAAAGTTTAGATTATAACTTGAGATGTCAATCTGAACAAGAATCCCTAATAGCATTTTTTAATATTTTATTGAGGATTTTTTTGGTATCATTTGCATGGGCATTGCACTAAGGGTGATAGGGTGTTGAAAATTTGTATGTAATTTTTAATTTTCCACACAATTACTTCATATTTTTGTTTTTAAAATTTCCACCATTATCAAATATGTTGGAGTGAGGAATCCCAAAGTGATATATGATTTGATTGAGGATAAATTTTGATATAGTGATGTCAATGATCTTAACAAGGGTCATAGCTTTTATCCACTTGGTAAAGTATTATGTGGTGGTGATGATGAAAACATGGTTGTCTTATGATCGAGGGAGTTTTCCAATGGGATCTAATAACCACATAGAGAATGGACAAGGATATTCAAGTGTTTTAAGCTCAATTGAAATAGAATGTATCAGGGATTCATGGAGTTAACAAGGATTACTCTTCTTTGTAAATGTGATGGCACATTTTTTGAGTGTAAGCCAATAGCATCCCATTCATAGGCATTTAAGAGTTGTAGTATGTCCTCTATAATGCCCATCATAAATTCCCCTATAAACACCAAAATCTGCACATGATGGTTTTGAATGTCATAACTCTCCTGGACCACTTCAAGACCCCTAGGGCCCCAACTTGATCTTTCGATCAGCAAACCTACCAAATGCTAGTCAGCTTAACCTACTAACTTAACCAACATTTTTAACTCAATCTACCTTGACCCTCGACCACCGATGGTCACCTTAACCACCGATGGTCACCTTAACCACTGATGGTCACCCTGACCATTGATGGTCAAGTTCCACTGCCTAAAGAAACTTAACTGACCCATCACTCTAACTTGATTTTATATAATTAGATTGCTAATTCATGTGCGATCCCATGCATATCAAAGTTAAAATTAGACATCAAGTTGGACCCCTTGTTAACTTCTCATTGCACCTCTCCTTACTTGCTTATAAGAAGAGAGGAGCAAGAGGTGGAAAAAAGATCGATCCATGACTTCAAGAGCCTTTGCATCCAAAGTTTCTTTGCAGGTCACTTCTTGTAGCAATCCAGTGATCCAGCCATCACGTCAGAGAGCTGACTTGCCACTACCCCTCAATCGATAGCCAAGTACCATTACTCTACTAGAATCATGCTAGACTCCATCGACGAGCCAACCACCTCAACCATTCATCCAACCAACCTCTGACAAGCTAAGTATTTATTTTCAATATGTCAATTACTTTGTTTCCATTTCGTAATCAGTACAACATAAACCAATCTCCCAAAATTACCTTATGTGATCCCATAAATTTGACCTCTTATCAACCAAGCCCAACACACAATAACTATCGATGGTCATTTTGACCATCAACGGTCTGTCCAACCACTGATGATCATCTCAACCATCGATGGTCACCTCAACCACTAACGGTTACACCAACCACTAACGATCACTGTGGTAGGAAATAACAACAAGCTATTTCCACTCACCTACCCTCAACCAAATCCAACTTTATTTTTATTTGCCTGTTCACATACCCCCAACCTATTTTTTGAACCACACCCAAACTTTTTAGCATTAGTATTGACCCGATTATTGCTATATTAGCCATTTTAGTCTATTTCTTTATCAAGCATTTCTTGTATTCAATTTCAATACCTTTTGATTATTGATGCAAGTACTTTATCTTCTATTTTATAAACTTAATCATTTAAAATGTGTGGATTGACATCCCTCGAGGAAGCTCTTCCTTTCAAGATCTAGCTAGCGCTTGGCAGTCCACCCAACTATCTATCTAACCAACCATTTGCTTTAGTGTTGTCTTATTTGCAGGTCATTCCTCCCTAGTAAAAGAGGAACTCTTCACAATCATCTGATTCAACATGTGCACAACCAAATAAGTTTTTCAACCACACCCATATCTAGTTTCTTTCTTCTTCCTAGCTTGGAATATAAGCTGAAATTCTCTAAAACATTTTGGCACACGTGATGGGACCCCTGAGTCTCTACTTGGGTTTCTTTTGTTTGCATCTACATGCTCTTCTCCCTATTCTCTACTCATAAACAAAATTAAAATTTATTTTGGGGTTAAAATCAACTGCATACATTGGTTGCTTGAAATTTTAGCTCATTAAGTTAAATTAAAGCAAATTAATTTGTGTTGTCGCAGAAGATTGCACCCTTGGTAGGAGGCCGAGCTCTTGCCTTCTTCACGCAACTATTGAAACTCCCCTCTCACCTGTGGGACCGGCAAAGCTGGAGGGGAGAGTCTCTAGGTAAGGGCTAGCTCCCTTTGATGCATCTGATTGTCAGGGGATCTATAGCTCTACCAATTAGAGCACAATTGATTACTTTCTTATATGCAATTAAAAACATGGAATTATACCAGAATGATAAAGTAGATAGAAACTTGAGACATCAAAGAATTTGAGAGACAATACACACTCTTGTATTAAATACTACTAGAAAAAAATACAATAAGGAAGATGCCACTTCTTCCTCCACCTCAAAGGCTTGCCACACCTCAAGACCTTATTTCCTCTCTCTCTTGCTCAACACAACAACTCTAAAGCCTGAGTTGTTATCCCTCCTTGAATGCTTCAGCTGATCTCCTTGACCTTGCTAGCTTCAATGCTATTACTTGCCTTCTTAGATACAAATACAATACATGCCTTATGGGTCTATAAATAAGATCCCATGCTTACAAAAATAGAACTCTAGTTACAATAATTAGACACGCAGCTCATGACTATAATTAGTTGCTTGACATGCAAACACTCGCTTCGCTTAACTGACTGTTCGTCAACAGAAGTTCTGAAAATACACAGGTGACCGACGCCGGTCCCTGCTGGTCTGGTGCTGCCGACGTCGGCCGACTCCCTGCCATCGCCGGTCTCCTTGTCCACTGCATCTGACCGACGTCGATCATACTGCCGACGTTGCTGGCTCTGGTTCTTCAGCATCCTTTCTCTTGTGTCTGCAAATAGTTGAAGCTTTTAGCTCCACACCATAACAATCTCCCACTTATAGATAAATAGTTGCAACCTGTACCTGTACCTGTACACCATCTATTTTGTTCCTTAGGCTCTGTATCCCTCTTCAACGTCACTCTTGAAGACCAACCACCACGCAAACCTGTGATGTAATCCCTGTCTCTTATGCCACAAGAATTTTGCTGCTCCCAAATTC
Organism: Torreya grandis; assembly: GCA_037957365.1. Lineage (NCBI taxonomy): Eukaryota > Viridiplantae > Streptophyta > Pinopsida > Cupressales > Taxaceae > Torreya > Torreya grandis. The sequence goes on from JARHVA010000141.1 coordinate 5,833,143, forward strand.
TCCATGACATACTTCTGAACCAACTCTACCCTTAGCTCAGAAAACACCATGTATATGAAACCCTGCAACAAGTAACACAATACAGTAACATGATAATGTAGCTAATATTATCCAACCTGGTAAAAATAAAATACAATGATCAAACCTCCATTGTTCTGCAGCCTACTCAAGACCATATACCATAGCCTTCTGTCTCATGTGTCCATCCACTCTCTTCTGTAAAACGGGAATCCATCCCTCTATCTAGTGCTTTCTTCCAGCTGACAACACTACCAACAAGTACCTGTTTGGTTCTCTAAGGACTCACACTCCTCATCCATGCCAAGCTCCCACTGTTTCTGGATTCTACCTGCATTGCTTCTTCCATCTTCCTAGTTCATGACTATCAGTAAGCAATATAAAGAAGGTGAACAACGAATATGAGGTTCACATACCTTTCCTGACCTCCACATGGGTGTTTGAGACTTAGTGATTCACCCAACATCCGTTCCAGTGACCGATCTCAGCCATCTCCCAGTCTGCTCCCGACCGATGTCGATTCCCTGCACTGACCCTGACTGCCGACGTCGTTTCCCTGGCCGACGCCGGTGTCCCTCCTGCAGACGTCGATCCTTATGACCGACGTCGGACTTCTCCTGTCCGACCTACCGACCCTACTAGTCTGCACATGACTGATGTCGGTATCTGGAAGACTGACGTCGGTGCCAAGCTACTGACATCGGTGTCTGTGTGTTCCTATAAGTGATGAAATTTTTATTCGCGAGCTCTTTTTGGATCAAACCTCTGTCTATGCTACCCTGCTCAGATTTATTCAGCCCCTGTGACTGATCTCTATCCTTCATCTCCTCCAAAAACACCAAGGCTTCTTTGTTCTTGTCAAAAGCATCAAATTTCCTCTTTCTGCAATGAACTGTATCTATGCTTTCCAAATTTGAACGCATACCTTTTGAATCAAGAACTTCCATTCCCTTCCTATTCTTGTGACCAAGCCTATTAGGCCACATCTTCGAATCTACACCAGAAGTAGAATCAGTAATACAAGTAGACAGATAAAGAGTATCTACTTTCTTACCTCTTGCTAGAACAAGTGCTCCCTTGGTAACCTTCCAAGAATCTGCTGTGAGGGTTATTGTGCATCCCTCATCTCCCAACCTTCCTACAGAAATCAGACTCTGCTTCAGAATTGGAACATGCATGACTTCTTTCAACACCCATGTGTTGTCAATCTGCAATCTCAGCTGCACTTTCCCTTTGCCAACTATCTGACAAGGCGTACCATCCCTTAAATAGAGCACTCCAAAATCTCCCTGTTCATACTCATAGAACAAATCTCTGTTTGGGGATGCATGAAAAGATGAACCAGAATCTAAAATCCATGATCCTACCTGACTATCCGAAGAAAGTATGAGAGCGTCCTGCATCACAAAATTTGCATCCTTTGCTTCTTCAATACCTGCATGTTGATTCTCTTTATCTCTCAACCAACACTCATTTGTATGTCCTTTCTTTTCACAAAACCAGCAGGTAATACCTTTGGACTCGGATCTCCTTCCCGACCTTGATTTCCCTTGCTCAACCTTCTCCCCTTGCCTTCCCCTACTTTCTGCACTTAGAGCATTCCCTGATGATTCAGCTGTGCTTCTCCTGTGTATTTCTTCATTCAAGATCACACTCACAACATCATCAACTTTTAAGATTTTAGAAGCAGATGTAGAATTACTTACTGCCATAACCAAACCATCCCAACTTTCAGGCAAAGAATATAAAATCAAGAGAGCCTTTACCTCATCATCAAAAATAATATTGACTGAAGCTAATTGGTTTACCAAACCATGGAAATCACTGAGATGAGTATGTATCGATCCACCTTCCTGCATTTGCAAAGTAAATAGCTGCTTCATAAGATATACTTTATTAGAATCCGAGGGCTTTTCGTATAAATTCGCCAAGAACTTTATCAACTCTTTCGTTGTCTTGCACTGTGATAAGCTGGAAATCACAGACGATGCAAGGCTCAACCTTATGGAACCTAGAGCCTTTCGATCAAGAACGTTCCATTCTTCATCCTTCATATCTGTGGGCTTGCATGCAACCCCACCCAACGGTAAGTACAAATCCTTCTGATACAGATAGTCCTCAATCTACATCCTCCAATGTTGATAATTCTTGCCGTTAAACTTCTCCATTCGTAGCCTACTTTCTTCTACCATTGCTGAACTCCCACTCAATCAGAAAACCCTGTGAATGACCTGTAATCAAAAAATAATACCCTGCTTCCTGCAAACCGTAGCTCTGATACCACTTGTTAGGGGATCTATAGCTCTACCAATTAGAGCACAATTGATTACTTTCTTATATGCAATTAAACACGAAATTATACCAGAATGATAAATTAGATAGAAACTTGAGATAGCAAAGAATTTGAGAGACAATACACACTCTTGTATTAAATACTACTAGAAGAAAATACAATAAGGAAGATGCCACTTCTTCTTCCACCTCAAAGGCTTGCCACACCTCAAGACCTTCTGCCCTCTCTCTCTTGCTCAACACAACAACTCTAAAGCCTGAGTTGCTATCCCTCCTTGAATGCTTCAGCTGATCTCCTTGACCTTGCTAGCTTCAATGCTATTACTTGTCTTCTTAGATACAAATACAATACATGCCTTATGGGTCTATAAATAAGATCTCATGCTTACAAAAATAGAACTCTAATTACAATAATTAGACACGCAGCTTGTGACTATAATTAGTCCCTTGACATGCAAACACTCGCTTCGCTTAACTGACTGTTCGTCAACAGCAGTTCCAAAAATACACACGTGACCGACGCCGGTCCCTGCTGGTCTGGTGCTGCCGACGTCGGCCGACTCCCTGTCGTCGCCGGTTTTCTTGTCCACTGCATCTGACCGACGTCGGTCATACTGCCGACGCCGGTGGCTCTGGTTCTTCAGCATCCTTTCTCTTGTGTCTGCAAATAGTTGAAGCTTTTAGCTCCACACCATAACACTGATTTGTTCTAGTAAGTGCTAACACACACACACACACACACACACACACACACACACACACACACACATATATATATAATGGGGGGGGATGAAAAGGGAGAAAGATTGCAGGAAAACAAACTAATCTAAAGGAGGTGATGCACCAAAATAAATCTGACCCTCACACTAAAAATCAAACAAACACATACGTATGCTTCAAACTAGTAGAAGGACCAGACTGCAAGAGCTTGACAGGGAGGCTTTAATAAAAATATAGAAAACAGAGATTCACCAAAGGTCCTGTGAAAGGCACACTGTAAGGTAATTTTTTCTGTTTCTACACTTCCAAATAGAACTCTCCTTACCAGCTATAGAAATGGCACCTTATAGACACCAGATATGTTGGTGTTGAACCTGTGAAAGCATCAAGAACAATAACTAAACACAAACTAACACTCAGACATACACAGAGATATTTAACCAAGATAGAGGTAAAAAATGTGTTTATTGATTCAGATGCAATTTTGCCAGGTCTACGCCTTACAAATGTGGAAGATAATTCTCAAAAATGACAAGTCCTCAATATATAGGAGAAGAAAAGGAGGCCTTTTGGCGCTCCTTTTACAAGTGACCCATGTGCCTTACGAGCATTGGGAAGAGCAGGCTGCTTAAACATAAATGCTATGTCGGCCTTGGCTTTGACTTCAGGGATTTTTTGACATGGCTGTGTTGTTTCTTCATTAACCAAGACTGCTCCTTGAAGGCACCTACGCAGTTTGTCTGCTCATAAATATGAAATGAAGAAAAAGGGTCGCACAGCTGGCCATTCGCGTCTTCTAATGGTCAATTTGCAGGCACTGTATCATCTGCCAAAATAACTTCTCGAATTGGTTCTTCCCTTCGCCACTTGGACTATCTGCCTGCTCCATGCTTGGCACTTTGTCTTTTCCCTATCTTGTCTCTTCTTGCTCCTTCGGCCCTCGAGGGTGATCTTCTGGCGGGTCGCTACATTTTTGGGCCTTTTCCATGGTTGGCATCCTTTTTGTTTGAAAGCAAAGGGCTATTTCACTGTGTTAATTTTGACATTCACGCGATCGTCATCGCTTTGAAAACCAATGGCTAATTTGCTTCCTTAAATTCGATGGCTTCTGAGACGTCATCACTTTGGCAATTTCTTTCAAGACTTTTCCTTTTTTGTTCCATTTGTAGGTCTTTCCTTTGTGTTGTCCACCTTATTCCCACGGACAAAAAGTCTGCGGGAATTGGTGCTTGGACTTTCTCCAGGTCTTTGTTTTGGCCCCTTTTCCTGTTCTCCACAAGGGCGCTTCCCATTTATCTTTGGGGCGCCTCATTGAACCAACCTATTGAACCAAAATTGGTTCAACGGTTCAATGGTTCAATGCTACGCACCGAGCCAATTGAACCAGAATGTTGAATTGCTCATTGTTGAACCAAACTCGTTGAACCAAGCCATTGAACCGAATGTTGGTTCAATGGTCTGAATGATTGTTGAATCGGGGTGCTTTGAACTAAGCGATAAACTCTTGGTTGAACTAAAAATCGTTGAACCATTTGAACTTTGCCGAAGCGTTGAAACTAGCCCTTTGAAATGAAGCCTTTGAACCAAAATGTTGAACTGGTTCAACGGTTCAACGCTGTATGCCGATGAACTTGACGATTAAATCAGAGCTTGAAATTGAAGCGATGGTTCAATGGTTCAGTGCTGCCAACCTTCTTTGTGAATCTTCTTCAGGCAAATGTCCCAAAAGCCTTGTTTACCCCAACACTCTCTGAACTGATCGTCCTTGCGCCAAAAGACTAACCTGCTAAGTCCGTAGATTTTACTGGACCTACACAAAATCAAAAAGAATTGGCCTAGAATAGCAAGAGGCAAAAGGGGACCAAAAATTTTGCTTGTTGGAAAAAAATTGGTCAACAAATTGGTGACTCCCAGGGGAAGCATGCATGTTACACTTAGAGACCAGTTGCCTTGTAGTCCATTGGGCACGGAGTCAGATGGTAACTTAAGAACAACAAAAGCTTTGATAATTTTAGAACCAATCACGCAGATTTAGCTCTAAGGAAATGAAAACACACACCAGGCTAAGAAAACTAACATGTGCAAAAAGCACTTAGGAAAAGTAGGAACCACAAGGGAAATATATACATGATAAAAAAAAGGGGGGTCAGTGGCAATGCTTAAGATATATCCCATTAACTGGGATATGCAATTCTTCACCATCTAACTTGGAGAGTTGGAATGCATGACGCTGCTTGCACTGAGTGATTATGTATGGGCCACTCTATAGGGCATCAAATTTTGCATGCTTTCCAGGCTTAGCTTGGTCTTCATCCTATTTCAAGATAATGTCTCCTTCAAAGAAATCTTTTGATGAAGATTTCTTGTCGAAGTGTCTCTTTGTTTGTTGTTGGTGACTAGTCATAGAAGTCATAGCCCAGTCCCTTGTCTCTTAGAGCTCCATTAGCTCGCACAACCTGACCTCCATGCTACTTCCTTCTTTTAATTACAGCTGGCGAGTGAGGTCCAATGCTGGCAATTCAAGTGAGATGGGAAGCCTAGCTTCCCTTCCATATACGAGTGTATATGGAGAATTTTCAATTGCTCTTTTTGGAGTGATTCGATTGGCCCACAGAGCTATTTTCAGCTTGGCATGCCAAGTCCTCTGATTTTCTTCCATGGTCCTCTTGATGATCCTGATCAAATTTTTGTTGGTGGACTCAGCCAACCCATTCCCCTGTGGGTAATAATTGGATGAAGTGCTGAGATATATACCATACTTCAGTGCCCATTCCCTTGTTTTGGTTCCCAAAAAAGCCAAGGTGTTATCTAAGATTATGGTGGCCGAGACCCCAAATCTTGTCACCAGGTCCTCATAAAACTCCAGGACCGCACTTTCATTTGCCTCTTTCAGAGCAACAACCTCCACCCACCTGGTGAAATAGTCCATGGCGGTCAGGACCCACTTTTTTCTAGCATTGGAGGGAGGATTAATCATCCCTGTGAAGTCCAGGCCCCACTGCATGAATGGTTGTTCTACCTGAATAGGCTGTAGAGGCATGGCAGCCAACCGTTGTTTCCCATCAAAAAAGGCACACTTCTGGCACTTTCTTACCCAGGCATGGGTGTCCCTAAAAAGAGTAGGCCAAAAATAGCCAACTCTTATTATCCTTGTTGTAGTAGCTCTAGGAGCAAAATGACTGCCTACCGGCCCATCGTGGAACTCAGACAACACCTTGTCAGCCTGTTTTGGGTCTATGCATCTTAGAAGGACCCCTAAGAGATCCTTCCTAAACAATACTCTATCAACCAGGACATAAGGGAGAGACTGGAGCCTGAAGAACCTTCTTTTGGTCCAATCAAGACCCTGCGAGCACTCGCTAGTGAAAATAAAACGTCTCAAGTCCGATGTCCAATCCTTCATGACAGTTGGTTCTTTTATTGTGGCTGCATCATGAATTAGTAAGCTGCCTTCCCCTTTCTGCTTGAAGTCTGTAGCAAGGTGTTCGCACAGGCCTCTTCCCATCACCAGCTTGGTGATCTTGATGTCTACGTCATACTCCATCACCTTGGTGATCCACCCCGCTCTCTTCTCATTTAGGTCTCGATTGGTCAAGAAATTCTTGACGCCGGGATGTGGAACCATGAGGTGAATCTTGTTGTTGGACAACATATGCCTGAATTTCTTTAGGCTCCGCACTACTGCCAGGACTTGCTTCTCTACATACGTGTATTTGACTTCAAAATCCTCTAACCCTTGGCTAAAAAAAGCAAGTGGTTGCTCGAGGTCATCACCATTTGCTTGGGTAAGCATGGCGGCGATCACCTCTTTATTGCTAAAAGTGTAGAGGTTAAAGTCTTTGTTGAAGTCGGGGCTGATCAAAATAAGAGCCCAAGATATGGCCTGCTTGATGGCTTTGAAGCTGTCCTTCTTTTGTATTGTCCACTTGAACTCCTCACCCTTCCTCAGCTTAGAGGTTAGTGGCTTGACTATCTCTGCAAAATTCGAAATGAATCTCTTAATGAAATTTATCCTGCCAAAGAAGCTTTGTAGGCCTTTCTTGTGCTTAGGTAGGGACATCTCCAGGATAGAATGAACTCTCTCAGGGTCCATAGATAAGCCCTTTTTGGACACAATGTGGCCAAAGAGTTTCCCCTCGTGAACAACAAACATGCATTTCTTCAGATTAAGGGAGATGCCGAACTCCCTACACCTCTCAAAAATTTGCCTGAGGTGTTTCATGTGTTGGCTCGCTTCCTTGGAGAATACCGTCACATCATCGAAGTATACTAGCACATTGTTGTTTATCAAGCCTCGAAAAGCCATGTCCATGGCTCGCTGAAAGGTAGCACCAGCATTAGATAGCCCGAATGGCATCTTCTTGTAGGCAAACATTCCCCATTTAGTAGTGAAGGCTATTTTGTGTTGGTCATAGCCTTGCACCAGAATCTAATTATATCTTGAATATACATCCAGGAGGGAGAAATGCTCACTGCCTGTTACCTTTTGAAGGATCCGCTCCATGCTTGGGAGGGGGTAATGGTCTTTTAAAGAGACTTTATTAAGGTCTCTGAAATTGACACATAGCATGATCTCCCCGTTCTTATTCGAATAAGAACAAGATTGGCCAGCCAGGAGGAATGTTTGATTGAAAATATAATCTTGGAATCAATCAATTTGGCCAGTTCCCTCTGCATGAAAGGCTCAATCGTCGGGTTGACAGGTCTCTACTTCTGCGTGACTGGCTTGGTGCCTTCTTCTAATTCAATGGTGTGATGGGCGAGTCTTGGGTCGAACCCCTTCAAATCACTATAATTCCATGTAAAAACATCAGCAAACTCCTGACACAACAAAATGAAAGTCCACCTTTCTTGAATCGTGCAAACTTTTCCAAGCGCAAGCAGCTTGTCCTTGAAGATCTCAACCCTTTCGTAATTCTCCTCCTTAGTTGTGATACATGCCTTGTCGCTTCTTAATTGGTCATCTCCATTGAAGATGCTCTCAAGAGTAACCAAACCTTTAGGGATCTTATTGTTCTTCAATTGAACAATCTGGTTGCCATATTGTTGTTGCAGCCTTGTCTGGTTCTTTGTTGTGAACTCATCTTCTTTCTATAGGAAGAAAGCTATGTGCTGGTCATTTTCAAAAACTTGCCAGTTTGTAATGTTGTTGGGGACAGAGGGCTAGACTACCACCATCAAGTAGCGTGAATCACAATTTTGGCTTATCTCCCTGGAAACATCGAACTGAGCACCAATTACTGCTAGCCTATCCGCTTGTTTGTTATGTTCTCTGGGAATGGAGGCGATATTGAAAGCAAGGAAATCTTCCACCAAGTCCCAGACCCTATGCTTGTAGGACTTCAGCAAGAAATTTTTGGTCAGATTCTGGCCTCTCACTTGATTTACAATTAGCTCACTGTCTCCCAAAACTTGCAACTCCTTGATCCCTCTTTTACTTGCCCATTCTAGACCATGGATAAGGGACTCGTATTTTGCAACATTGCTTGTGCAAGAAAATTGGAAATAGAAAGCTGAAAAGTATCTCTCTTTTGAAGGGGAGACTAACATCGCTCCACCACTAGCTCCCAACCTACTTCTGGAACCATCAAAGTACAGCTACCATAGACCTAGGTCTTCTTGGCTTGCCTTCATTACATTTGGTATGAAGCTACCCTCTTCGTGCATGCAGAAGACTCCAAGGCCTGCCTCCTCTATGAAATTGTAAGGATCATTCTCAAAGTTATCACTTCCCCACTCATCCAAGGGTAGGTCTTGAACTCCTTCAAGAGCAGAGGACGGAGATTGGTCTGTCTAGGACTCTTCTGGGTCGATAATGGTGTAACTGACATTCGTTGCCTTGAGCAAATATGGTTCTAGATGGTCCTTGTAGAGTGGCTCAGATTCGATCTTTACCTTGGTCCCATACTTGGTTCTAAAAAATAGATATGACCAATTCGCTGCTAGATAGCCACCTATCTTTGATGTGAAGTCTCTAGATAAGCAAATTGTGAAATAAGGAGGAACATCTGCTACTACTATATCATGGGGGATTGAGAAGGTTGGGCAAGCATGTAATGTCAAGCATAAACCCTTCATTACCCCAACTATTTTTGCAGTGTCCCATCTAGCTGCAAGACTCCTTTATTCATCTCCTCATATTTCAGTCCCATCTTGTCAGCTATGCACTTGGGCATCACTGAGGTACTAGCCCCACTGTCAATGATGCAGTTGTGCACCAAGAAATATCTTATAATCAAGGACACATAGAAAGGGGGAATTTTCTCTTCCTTCTTTACTTGACCTAAGGTGGAAGGTTGTCCATTCATCATCAAGACATTATCAGCTCTTGCTGGGATAGCTTGTCGATCCAGCTCATGCAATTCTCTTTGTAGTATGTCCTTTTGCCCTAGTAGAGACAATGAATCCCATAAGGAGATGTTCATATGCATCTTCTTCATCTGGTCCACTATATTGACTTGAGGACTACCTCCCTTCAAGTTTTCATTGGGGCTAATTCCAACTTGAGGTGCAGGCTGAGGGGCTGAAGGTACAAATGGTTGTCTAAAGTTTGGGGCCTTTTGATTTGAGTATGATGGAGAAGGTGCAGCTGTCGATTGGGTAGTAGCCTGGGGTTCTCCCATTGCTCTCCTCTTGAATCTTGTGATGGATGCAACACAATCAGCCTGATTATCTGTAGCGCCCACATAATTGATTGCACAGAACTCACCTTCTAGGCGGTTCATAAGAGTAGAGTTGGGCTGACTCTGACTATTGCTTGTGTTGGGTTGCATTGGAGCCTCAAAGACCTGGGATTGAGTGGTTGCCTGATTGTCTGCATTTTGGAAATAACCCATCATCTCATTTGTATAAACAGCCTATTCCTGACCATATCCCATGGTTGAACAACTTGGTTGTTCATGTACCAGATTGTTCTGAACAGGCACCATGACCTTAGATGATAGAGGGGGGCCTAGGTTGTAGTTTTGAAACGGTCTAGTCTGAGTAAGCTGACCCTGTCCTTGATTATAGTTTTAGAAAGGGGGTCTAGGGGCTTGACCATAATGTTGGTATCCCTGATTTGGTCTGTTGCTTTGAGCTTGTTGCCTTTTAAGAGCTACAAGTTCATTTGACATACTCTGCAATAGACTCTTAACTTCATGAAACTCGTTAGATGGAGCAGCAGCTGGTTTCTCCATGCTAGGCAGAGGAGCTAATGTGGGAGCAACGGCCTGAAATGGAGAAGGCATTTTTGGAAAAAGTGGCATATGAGGTCTAGGGGCTATTTTCCCAGCCTGTACTAAGCAATTTTCAGCTGCTATGGCTATGTCATAGGCAGCAAGTAGCACATGCCCTCCCATGGATTGTATCATTACTACAATATCACTATTCAATGCCTTTAAATAAGACAAAAAAGCATAGCTGGGAATCGGTCTTACCAGAATGGGGATTCTATCCCAAATCTTTTGAAATCGCGTGTTGAAATCTTGCATATATTTGTGTGGGGCTCTCTTTATAGTTATCAGTTGCTCAGCAAGCGAGAGGTCATCGCTCTTTTTGCCAAAATGGTCTATCAATTGAATACCCAATTCATTCCAAGAATGGATCAAATTTACAGGCAAGGTCCCGTACCAGTCAAGAGCGTTGCCCTTAAGAGACAACGCCAACAATCTGATTGCAATATTTTCTTTCGTGACATTGTGAATATTGCAGAGGTTAGCAATATTTATAATGTGCTCGACGACTGTAATGGGTCCCTCTCCATCGAAAGAAGGCACATTTTTGAGGTTTGCTCTTGGGATTGGGTCATAAAGTGGGAGATTTAAAGGGCTCTAACCATGAAAAGTCGCAAAGGGCAATGCCATAGCTGGGATGAGATGTAACTGCGGCTCTCCATATGCGTCCCTTGCAATAGGTCTGGGAGGGTGGTTTGTTGAATAAGGACAAGTCTTCTCAAACCTCAGTCTTTTTGTTGAGTTCAAAGGCAACTCAACAAAATCGAAAGGAACACCCTTAGAAGCAGACCGTGTGGTGACTTTAGGCATAGAAAGTTAAAAATTGGTCTTTGATTGGAAAACTGAAGCTCTTACTAGTGGAGTTGTCAGATGCTAGAAATCTTTGATTTGATGTACCAGGACTAGCATCAATCATAAAACTTTACTGAGTTGTAAAACTGGGTCCCATCGAGTGTGCCAGAACTGTTGACGTAGAAGATTGCACCCTTGGCAGGAGGCCAATCTCCTGCCTTCTTCACGCAACTATTGAAACTCCCCTCTCCCCTGTGGGACCGATGAAGCTGGAGGGGAGAGTCTCTAGGTAAGGGATAGCTCCCTTTGATGCATCTGATTTGTTCTAGTAAGTGCTAACATATATATATATATATATATATATATATATATATATATATATATATATATATATAATGGGGGGGATGAAAAGGGAGAAAGATTGCAGGAAAATAAACTACTCTAAAGGAGGTGATGTACCAAAATAAATCTGACCTTCTCACCCTCACAATAAAAATCAGACAAACACATAAATACGCTTCAAACTAGTAGAAGGACCAGACTGCAAGAGCTTGACAGGGAGGCTTTAATGAAAATATAGAAAACAAAGATTCACCAAAAGTGATGTGAAAGGCACACTGTAAGGTAATTTCTTCTGTTTTTACACTTCCAAATATAACTCTCCTTACCAGCTACAGAAATGGCACCTTATAGACACCAGATATGTTGGTGTTGAACCTTTGAAAGCATCAAGAACAATGACTAAACACAAACTAACACTCAAACATACACAGAGATATCTAACCAAGATAGAGGTAAAAAATGCGTTTATTGATTCAGGGGAAATTTTGCCAGGGCTACGCCTTACAAATGTGGAAGATAATTCTATAAAATGACAAGTCCTCAATATATATGAGAAGAAAAGGAGGCATTTTCGTGCTCCTTTTACAAGTGACCCATGTGCCTTACGAGCATTGGGAAGAGCAGGTTGCTTAAACATAAATGTTGTGTCGGACCTGGCTTTGACTTTAGGTATTTTTTGACATGGCCGCGTTGTTTTTTCATTAATTGAGACTGCTCCTTGAAGGCACTTACGTAGTTTGTCTGCTCATAAATATGAAATAAAGAAAAAGGGTCACATGGTTTGCTGTTCACATCTTCTAATGGTCAATTTGTAGGCACTGTATCATTTGCCAAAATAACTTCTCGAATTGGTGCTTCCCTTCGCCACTTGGACTATCTGCTTGGTCCATGCTTGGCACTTTGTCTTTTCCCTATCTTGTCTCTTTTGGCTCCTTCGGCCCTCGGGGGTGATCTTCTGGCGGGTCATTGCATTTTTGGGCCTTTTCCATGGTTGGCATCCTTTTTGTTTGAAAGCAAATGGCTATTTCACTATGTTAATTTTGACGTTCACGCAGCCGTCATCGCTTTAAAAACCAACGGCTAATTTGCTTCTTTAAATTCGATGGCTTCCAGGACGTCACCGCTTTGGCAATTTCCTTCGAGCTTTTTCCTTTTTTGTTCCTTCCGTGGGTCTTTCCTTTGTGTTTTCCACCTTATTCCTACAGACAAAAAGTCTACGGGAATTGGTGCTTTGACTTTCCCTGGGTCTTTGTTTCAGCGCCTTTTCTTGTTCTCCGCAAGGGCGCTTCCCCTTTATCTTTGGGGTGCCTCATTGAACCAACCTATTAAACCAAAATTGGTTCAACGGTTCAATGATTCAACGTTGCGCGCCGAGCCAATTGAACCAAAATGTTGAACTACTCGCTATTGAACCAAACTAGTTAAACCAAGCCATTGAACCGAATGTTGGTTCAATGGTCTGAATGAATGTTGAATCAGGGTGCTTTGAACTGAGCAATAAACTCTTGGTTGAACTAAAAACCATTAAACCATTTGAACTTTGCCAAAGCGTTGAAACTAACCCTTTGAACCAAAACGTTGAACTGGTTCAGCAGTTCAACGTTGTACGCCGATGAACTTGACGATTGAACCAGAGCTTGAAATTGAAGCGATGGTTCAATGGTTCAGTGCCACCAACCTTCTTTGTGAATCTTCTTCAGGCAAATGTCCCAAAAGCCTTGTTTACCCTAGCACTCTTTGAACTGATCCTCCTTGCGCCAAAAGACTAACCTGCTGAGTTCGTAGATTTTACTGGACCTACACAAAATCAAAAAGAATTGGATTAGAACAACAAGAGGCAGAAGGGCACCAAAATTTTTGCCTATTGGGAAAAAATTGGTCAACAATTTGATCGTAGCATCACTTGTATCACACACATAAACCAAACCACCTACATCAATCAAACATCTAAACAACTTGACATAAGGCCTGACTGGGATTTCATCACCTAGCGGTCACCTTACCCTATCCCAACAATCCTACTTGGAGGTCATTATCAAGGAGAGAACCAACTCAGCTCTTTGATTAAGTATAAACTCTGGAAATCAATATATATTGGCTAAGTAGATGACACCCTTATTATTGTGGTGTGTAATGTTAGGGGGTAGGCTCCAATACCAAGCCACGTATTGATTTCTAATACAGATCCTTTTGAGAGTCTAAACACAACCTAAAACCAACCATAGACTTCTTTTCTAATACCCACTCTACAATCCAATTTTAGTCACACAATTTATTACAAAGCTTAAAACATAAGCCAAAAGAGAGACTAAAAATGACTTTAGGACTTAACATACTTTTCAATGTGTGTTTGATTTCCTTGCTCATTTTCTTGTCTTCTTATCGTTTGAGTGGTGAGATTGTTTTCGTATTCTCTCTCCCTTATCTTTTATTGTTCTAACTTGCTAGCAGCGAAAGAATCTATTAAAACATAGCACATCACCAAACCAATCAACCTCTTCTACCTCTTCATCCATGGAGTATGTCTCTGAACCAGAGGATTCTCATCACCATTTGAGAAGTCCTTCTTTCCCTCAGGTAGTTCCCCAAGGAGATACAGATTTTGCCATCTTCTTAGATAAAAATCTTATGGCCCTTCAGCATTATCTCAGTACCATGCCTCACCGTACCCCTACTTTGGTCCCACTTGTGGACCCACCTTATGGCATGCCTTCCCAACTTATGTAGAACCCTTCTATTTCAATAGTCACCACCCAACCATTGACTACCCAAGCATCTTCATCCACCAATAATCCATTTGATACTACTGTGGAAAACCAATATGCCTAACAAACCAACACCCTTACGCATTCCACCCCCACCAACAACTCCTCTACCCTAGGAGCAACCCAACCATTAACCACCTACACTCCCCTCACCATGGGATCACCTAGTATTAGCATTGACAATCTTCCTTCAGCTACCCCCAATCCATTAGTCACTACTCCACTTCAAAATCCTATGGTGTCTATACCTTCTAGCTTACCATCGACTAGTACAAAGGTCACCACCTTTCCTTTATTGACAAACCCAACCACAACTCCTACCCAACTCGCCTTAACCTCTCAACAAGTGCCCATCGCACCCAACTTGGGTTACATCCCTAACCCACAAGGGCATGTACCTCTACCCATTACCTAACCACCTACATCCACCTACCCCTACATAGCACCCACCCAACCACCTGCATCCACATATCAATATGTGGTAGTTCCTCAACCTCATACCAACTATAAATATGTCACCCAACCACAACAAAAATATGCACCTTATAACCTTTCAGGTGCGTAACCCCAAATGGATCTAATGAAAATGCTCATAGATAAAATGACTACCTTAGAGTCATCCATCTTTGGTGCTCACAAGATCTTATCATATGACCAGATCTACAATGAACCCATTCACCCATCTATCTCAATCAGACCATATCCCCCTCAGTGGGAACTTCCCAAGTTTTCTAAATTTCAAAGTAAGGAGGCTCCCCAACAATACCTCAGGGCATTTAGGCATGCATGTTATTTGATTGCCTATGATGATGCCCTCCTTCTTTGTACCTTCCCCATGTCCTTGTATGGTTTGGCATTAGACTAGTATAGTGTCATAACCAAACATTCTCTCTTCTCTTTCACCTAGCTAGCCTGAACTTTCTTGGATCACTTTTCAATAAACATATCCACGAAATTTTCCATCATGGACCTTTACTCTATCCAACAATTTGATGATGAATCTATTGCTGATTTTTTAGCTCATTGGAGGAGCCTAATCAATCAACTTTCCTTCTCTTTACCCCAACCCAAACTAATATAACTCTTTTATCAGGCATGTGCCAAGCACATCTCTTCTACATTGCATGTACATATCTTTAGAACCTTTGACAAAGCTTTTACCATGGCACGTAAGCTAGAATATAGATCCATCGATGAAGGAAAGTTAAAGTTTAAAAACAAAAACTCTACCTACAAATCCAATGAGGCCTCTTCCTATAAACCAAGCAACCAAACCAATACCAGTGCCAACAAAAAGGGAACTGTGAATGCGGTTTTCCTTAAGAACACTTCACCATCTGTCAATCAACCAAAATCTTCTAACTCCTCAAATCAAAACATGAGGTACCAAAATCGAAACAATCAGAAGCAATTTACCCCACTTGGGGAATCTTATGCTTCAGTCCTAAATAAGTTGACAAAACAAAATATCATACAACTTCCTCCCATCAAACCCCCTCAATAATTTGGCTCTCTCATCCTGCACCTGGATAGTACAATGAGAATGACTTATGTGATTTCCATCATTTAGTTTGGCATGACATTAGTAGGTGTAATACCTTCAAAAACATTATCCAAACCCTAATTGACAAAGGGGAACTCGCATTGGACAACCCCAACATTCCTCTGAACCAAGCCCTTGACATTTTCATACAACCTTTTTCCAATCATGCACCTACCAAAAATGAGAGCAACAAAGTTGAGTCTTCTCATGACATCGATACCGTCAATATGGTTCTTGACACTCTCATTGTTGAAGAGCCTACCACCCAATCTACATGTTCTCCACCCTCTCCACTTATTGAGGTAGTGGAGTTACCTTCTCTTCCTTTGGAGACCCAAACTGAGGAAGTAACATTTTCCCTTCCTCCACTTATTGAGATAGTGGAGTCATCAACCCCTCCTTTAACTGACATACTAGAGCAATCAACCATCACCACTTTACCTTCCCTCTCAATTACCGAATGATTCACTTCCCCTTTAGAGATCATTCCCAAGGAGGAAATGACTATATCTGTACCTCCCATAAAATAAAAACCCATCCAAACCTTGCATTCTTTTATTGAGGAAAAATATGAGGTCACCACTCCCTATTCTCAACCTATGGGTTTATCTTTTGAGCCCACTGTCCAAGGAACAAGACCTTTCTATAAACCATTCTCTAGGCTAGTTCAAAGATTAGAGTTTATCTCCAAAACTAACACAGATCAAGCCACCTTTTGGCAACAATTAAGGCTCCCTTACATCACTAAATAGGAACCTCCAACCACCTATTTGATGAACCAGTCGGCCACTTCTATCATATAACCCGCTCTCATATCAATTGAACCAATAAAAACCTCAACCAGCCCAACCATTTCTCAACCAACCAAAGCAACCAAATCATCCTCTCTCGCTTCAACCATACCAACCAAAACCCTTGGCATCTTCCCTACACAAAGCCTTAATCATCCATCCTTGAAACTAGAGCTAACCTCACCAAACCCACCAACCAAACACAAAAGCAAATCAACCAGGAAGGTAAAACCAACAAAAGGATAAAAATATAGAGTTTTTCTACCCTCTATTTTGGGTCTTCATTCCTCTAATTCGATTAGGAATCCAACTGTTTCAACCAAAACCCAACCACCACTTTTGGTTACCCCATCACTTTTACTTTCTGACATGCCCATCTTTCTTGAGCCACCAATAACCAACCTACATACCTCGGCATCTCCTACCTCCAACTTATCAACTCCCTTATCTAAACCAAAATCATCAATTAAGAACACCACCTTACCCAAGACATCTACCATTAAACCTATTTCTAAAAAGACTCCCATCTCACCAACCAACGCCAAAACCTCTAAACACTCTCCACCTCTACCCAAGTCTTACTCAACTATTTTCCAAAGGTTACTCCAAGCCTCTTACTCAACCTTACCTCTTATAAGACCATTTAACCCTCTAGGTCTAAAATCCATATGGTGTAACAACCAGCAAGTATGTGCCTATCATAGGACACTTGAGCATGACATGGAGAACTACAAAGCTCTCCAAACAATAATCCATCAACTCTATGATGAGGATGATCTATTAATAGATGAACCTCCCATGAACCCGCTACCAATCCAACAAACAACAACCACTACCCAATGTCTACCTACTCCCCCACCCTCACCTCAGAGTGATGGGGAACCAAACCAATCTCCTACCCCAACTCTTCCCTCCACCCATACTATCTATGTGGTCACACAATCACATGCTCAACAAAAGGATAAGGGGAAGGCTAAAGTATCCATCCCATGTACATACCCAGTTTTCACCTCCCAACCAAATCAAAATCAAATACCTTCACCTTCAACAAAACCCAAGGTATCTATCTTGGGCACTTCTCAATCTAACCCCTCTGAATCAATCAGGATAGTGGTGTTCAATCAACTTCACCAAACCCCGACAAAGATGAGTTTATACAAGTTGATTTCTACCTCACCTCATCATCACAAAGCAATGATAGAGGCATTGCAATCAATAGAGGTCCAACCTAAAGACCCTCAACCTCGGGTAGCCTTTGTTGGTTCTCTCCAAATTTCCACCCTTGTCACCTTCAAGGATTGATAAATACCTTCTATCCACCCTGATGACCTAGATCCCCCTCTTTTCATCACTACCTACATCAACCAAACTTGCATAAAATGGGTTATGATTGATGGGGGAGCCAACATTAATATCATCTCCTCCCATGCCTATGATCAACTCAAACTACCAAACAATGTCAAGTCCAAAACCTTGGCTGTCCTCTGATCCTTCAACAACACCATGGCCACTACTCTAGGAACTATTGTCCTTCATATCCATTTAGGGACTTACACATCCCAGAGCTCTTCTATGTATTCGAAGGTGAATTCCAGTATAATTATTTATTGAGATAACCTTAGATCTGATCTATCAGTTGTGTACCCTCTACCCTTCATCATTACAACAAATCTAAGCACGAAGGTTAGGTTGTCACTATATAAGTTGACCCAAGTCCATTTTTACCATGCAATATGACTTATCGACATAATGACATCCTCCTACCTCCATCTAACACACCCTCATTAGCCAAAGACAAGCCCTCAACCACGAAGGATGAAACCATATCTCCATCGACTAATGGGGCATCTACTAGCTCACTTCTAACTTGTCTTATCTAGACAAATCAGGGTTTGCCAAAACATACCTCTACAAGTGTGCTTGGAAAGGATTTGGTATCAGATGATATGAGCACAGGCCGCATGAGTTGATTTCAATTGAAACCAAAAAGCCTCATGAGAAACTTGGCCTTGGCTTCATTCCACCCACAGACAAAACCAAATTACCTACCACCACCATTGTTGAGGAAGACATCCCTTCCTCACCAACCTCTTCTCTACCTGAGTGTGAAGATGATGACATCATCCCAAATAAATTTTTTTTCATCAACATGATTAGACTCATACCCCTCACTTATCAAAAGGATGGGGCAACCGTAACCATCCCTTTGACCCATCTTGAGATGATAGGAGATGACTCTCCTACCATTAATACCATTTAGTGCCAGGATGATGATTCCATTCTCACCTATCTCGGTGCATTGGATTATTCCATCCATAAATCTCTTCCTCTTGAGACTTCGACCATGTTGAACAAATCCACTGTGGATATCAACTTGGGCACTTTGAATAACCCCTGCATTATCAAAATTGGCCAATCACTGAATTCTGAGGAACTTCAGAACTTCCCCTCGTTGCAAGACCACATCATAGCCTTCACTTGGTCTTATAGTGAAATGCCAGGAATTGACCCCTTTATATATACTCACAACATAGTCACCAATCATGATGTTGAACCCGATAGACAAAAATTTCAATGAATGCACCCTCACATAACCCTTTTCATCAAAGAAAAACTTCAACATCTCCTTTCTATCAATTTTGTTCAACTCATTGACTGTCCCTAATGGGTCTCGAATGTCATGCCTATCACCAAAGTCAAAAGGGGACTATGCATTTGTGTAAACTTTCATGACCTCAACCTTACTTTCCCAAAAGATGACTTTCCTCTACCAAGCATCGACTAGCTAGTTGATCTTATAGTCAGCCACAAAATGTTATCTCTTATGGACAAATTCTTAGGTTACAATCAGATCCTAATTGCCCCTAAAGATTAACACAAAACTGCCTTTATCACCATATGGGCGACCTTATTTTATAGAGTCATGCCCTTTAGTCTAAAGAATTTTGGTGCAACCTACCAACGTTCCATGACTTATATCTTCCATGACCTTATACACAAAATCATTGAGGACTATGTGGATGATATCCTTAGGAAATCCAAATATCGTAAGGATCACTTGGTTGTTCTAAAAATTATTTTTGAGAGACTCATCCATTACCATGTCCGCCTTAACCCCAAGAAGTGCATTTTTGGGGTCTTATCAGGAAAACTCCTTAGCTTTATTATCTCCCTTTAGGAAATCAAAGTTGATCCTGCCAAAATCAAAGCCAACCTTGACATGTTTCCTCTAATCAACCTCAAGCAACTCCATAGTTTTCAAGGGAAGCCCCAAGCCATTCATCGCTTTATCTCTCAGCTCTCAGATTGATGCCAACCCTTCCATAACCTTCTAAAGAAGGATGTGTCTTTCAAGTAGAACAACAACTATCAAAAGGCGTTTGATTCACTTAAAGAGTACTTTTTGTCCCCACTTATCCTCACCCCTCCCAAGGATGACCAACCTTTCTACCTTTATATCTCCACCACCAACCACTCTCTAGGGGTAGTGCTTGCTCATCGGGATGAACAACATAAAGAGCAAGCCATCTACTACATTAGCCACATGCTTGTAGAGTATGAGACTTAGTACACCCATATCAAGAAACTTTTCCTAGCTCTAGTCTTCGTGGCCACCAAAATTCGCCACTACCTTCTTAACCACAAAACATATGTCATTACCAATACCAACCCATTCAAGTATATGCACTCCAAGCCATACCAAAACCAACATGTGGCCTAGTGGCTCATACTTTAAGCCAAGTTTAACCTTGACTTTATTTAGCAGAAGTCAATTAAAAGGGAAGTAATTGTTGACTAATTGGATGAAGCACCTTTGGTAGACAACCAACCTCCTCCTCTTGAGTTCTTTGATGAGTCCATCATGATCCTTTATCAAGCAGACTTCACCTATCAAGTAACCATGTTCTTCGATGGATCAAAGTGTCAACATTTTGGGGGAGCTGACATCATATTTATTTCCCTTCACAATGAACCTCTTGCTTTATCCTTCAAGCTAGATTTTGAATGTACCAATAATATGGCTAAGTACAAAGCCCTAGTCATAGGCTTTCAAACTGCGTTAGCCTTGGAAGTCAAGATGATCAAAATCTTTGGCGACTCTCAACTAGTGGTCAATCAAATCAATGCCTCTTACCAGTGTAAGAATGATGTTTTTATTATTACAAATAACTAGTTGATAAACTCTTAACATCATTTTAACACTACCATATCCAATCAACCATGTGGTCTACCAACAAGTTTATTGGTAACATGGCTTCCCTTGCCTCTCAAATCCCATATGCTCCCTCTGAATGTAAGGTGTCTATCATTATCCACAGACTTACCCAACCCTCTTAAGTCAAACCAGATTCTCCCACCATCTTCAATGTTGAGGAGACACAATCCGATCTTTGGTATCAATAGACCCTCAACTATTTCAACCTTGCCATCATTCCTTTCGGTATTTTTAGGAATGTTCATAGAGAATTTATCCAAAGTACCTCACGTTATACCATTATGGGGGGAATTATTTATAAATGTAGATTTGATGGTCTCCTCTTCAGTTTCCTGCATAGTCATGAAGCCTCTCATGCTATCAAGGAAACGCATAATGGCATTTGTGGGGGACACTTTTGTGGCCTAGCCATCGTTAAACGCATCCTTCACCTTGGATACTACTAGTCTACCCTTAAGCAAGACTGTTATGATTATGTGAAAAAGTATGTTAAGTGTTAACAACACGTCAATTTGCATCATGCACCTAGCCATAGTCTTCATGTATCCACTCATTTCTGGCCCTTCTCACAACGGGGTCTGGACCTTATTGGTGAAATTAACACCCATTCTTCACAATGAAATCATTCTATAATCACTGCGACTAAATATTTTACCAAATGGGTAGAGTCTATCCCTCTAGTCTCAACCAAAGCAGAAAAGATTATCGACTTCATCAATCATCACATCATCTGCGGCTTCAACATTCCTCACAAAATCATCACAAAAAATGGTAAATCTTTTAAAAATAAACAAGTTTAGAGTCTTTGTGACACACTCGATATCAAGTTAAGTTTCTCATTTCCCTATTGCCCTCAAGTGAATAGTCAAGTGGAAGCCTCTAATAAAACTCTTAACAACATGCTAACTAAAATGGTCAATACATCTGGTCAAGATTGGCATTTGCACTTCCCTTTCGCCTTATGGGCATATCGTACTAGCATTCAAACCCCTATGGGTGCTACACCATTTTCCATTATGTTTGGAGCAGAGGTCATCTTATCTCTAGAGGTCCAAATTCCTTCTCTTCGCATATCCTTACAAGATCTCATTTTTGAAGATAACTATCATCAATATCATTTGGCCTAGCTTGAGTTAATTGACGAGCATCATTTAACCTCCCTCACCCATTTTCATGTCTATAAATAGTGTGTCAAATGTGCTTAAAACAAGCACCTTATCATGCAAAAATTCAACATCAGAGACCTCATCTTAAAAGAAAACCAACATGTCACCAATATAGAGAGAAGCAAGCGGGGAAAGTTTGCTTTCAATTGGCTTGGACCTTACATCAAAATCCACAAATATGGATCAAGAGCTTATCGGTTATCCTCTCTTGAGGAGAACCCAGAACCTAAACCCTCAATGCGTCGCATATGTGCCCTTTCTTTTCTTAAAAAGGATCAAATGCACCTTTTGTCTAACTTAAGCTCATCCCTTGATTTCAAACCACATTCATCTCCCTGTTTTAGGGGAAAGTGATTAAAACTAAATCATGTGATTATCCATCACAATCATATCCTAATCTTGAACAATGGAAACCATGGTTCTACCCATGGCATGATTCTCATGGTACTTTCCACCCCTTTTCACAAGATGGATTTCCATGGTCATTGTTACCTAAACCTCTTTACACCCTATCAACATTATTTTGCTTTTAGTTTTGCCTTCATAAAGGTCAATCTTTAAGCCTATATAAGCAAGTCTATGTCAATCCAATTCAAAATCAAAAGCAAATTCATAACCAAAAATAATCATGGGTTAGCGCCAACATTCATAGACTGTTCCCTCGAAGGATAGCTATTAAAAACACTTTCAAAATTGCTCAAGTAAGGTGGAATGCTCACTTGAAGGACACATATCAATTGGCATTAAATAAAGCACAAAAAATTAGACCACTCCCTTGAAGGATGGCTGAGTAAACCATTTGTCAAAGAAATCAATTTCTTGGAAGCTTCTCACATCGATCAGCTTCCCCCAACCCTCCCAAGTAACAAAAAAATAAGCCAAAGATCCATTATCAAACAAAAATAAAACAAAGGAATTTTTCTAGCCACAATCGGTTCTCATAAGTAATGATTTTGAAAGCCACAATTGGCTCTCATGAGCAGACTTCATGTATTGATCATTTTACACTTTATATGACATAGACTTGTTTATACTAACTCTTTGGTAACCTCCAAAAGAGGCAGGCTAGTCTCATAAGAAGGTTCCATTTTCATCCATCTCCCCTTTGTACACTATAAGCAAGGGACTGCGATCTCAATTGACATAATATGATCATGACAATCTTTAACCAACTCACTAATGCTAATGTAAAGCATTCGAAGGGCTCACGTTCCTTAAACCAATCCAACTTTGGTTTTTGTATTATTCCTTGCCAAAGAAGGAGCATCATGCCCTCTTCTTATGCTGTCATGACTGGTTGATATATTCATTAAGATGTTTGTCTCTTGATTATATTCTTTTTTGTCATATCTAGTGTTATTATTCAACATAGTTTATGTGATTTATCTTAAGAAAAATAACCATAATCATATCATCATATCAATATGTATCATAAGCAAAACACACATCATTAACATATCCATCATCATATCATGATCATAGCATCCATGAGAATAAGCAAAAAACCATTTTTATCACATGTCTAAATCTAAGTACGAAAGTATATACTCATTAAATTTTAGCATGAACATCATTATCACATCAATAATGTATGAACATAAAAACAAAATGCATCTCATCACATGCCTAACTGAGTCTACATCAGTATCCATATCCATAACATAAGCATAATTAATATAACATCATCAATGATCAAACACAACTACAATCAACATCATGAGCATAAAGCATCAAATCAAAAACCATGAACGATAAGTAATAAACAAGGATCATATCTATAAATCGTAAGTCCATCATCCATAATATCATAATTTATACATTAATATACATGTCTCTCTCTCAAAATGTACATCTCACCGCATCAACTTGCAAGCTGGTATCAAAATGATATGCAACAAAATATAATATCCCATAACTATATCATGACTATGCCCCTAGGGCACCACTATTTCCTAGGGTACCACTGCCTTATGGTGCCTATCTTCTCAAGGTCCCTACCTATCCACCTACAGAAAAAATCCACTCACCTGGTGTCACCATGCTATCACCACCTACCAAACTAGATCTATACTCACCCCATCATGGCTCATCCAGATAACGTCTCAGGACTATGGCCTCATAGTAGCGTAGCTCTTCCACTATGGCTAGATACCGTGTCATAGGGATAGTGCTCAATAGTCTTGTAAATGTTTCAGCTCCTCCTCTAGTTTGTCTTAAGGAGACTCTCTCCTAGGTAACTAAGGCTAGTGTAGCTCTAGCCTGGTCCCTCTCACCTATAATCATAGGTATCTGACCTTGTGTTGTAGCCAGCTGACCCTATAAAGCTACCACCTGAGCTTGTGTTGTAGCTAACACCGCTCTTGCTTGTGCACCTAGGGTAGCCCCCTATACCTATACCTGTTGACCTCTACTAGTTGGGTCAACATTCATAGGCTACCTGCCACCATCATTGCCACCAAAATTTGTTGTCGCACATAGTGCCTAGTATCATGCAAGGTAACCATATACAAACCCTGCATTGTCTATCTTGACTATAGCTGACAACTCCTTATGATCAAGTAATGTCTAGACTAGTTGTGGTTTAGGTAGTATGATCTCTACATCCTCTCACGTATACCTCAAGAATGGACCTAGAATCCCTTGTACCAGGCCAAACTGTCTCCACACCCTCTCAAATAGGATGAGCTCTACCTCCCTATCCCACCTATCGAGGATCCACCTATAACTTTACAAGGATAATGTGTGTTTCATGTCTCCAACCCACTCTAAAAACTTGACGTATGGCCTCTTGATCACATGACCAATAACCAATGCCTCTAGTGCACCTATGAACCAATCAATGTCATGCACCCCTTCACCCGATCTTGATAGATAAAAATAATATCTCCACCTCATGAATCCAACTATGGGGTCCATCTAGGCATAACCCTCCCATAGAAGCCCCATTAGTCATAGAACCTGGATGTGCTCATATGCCTAGTAGTGTAGCATGAACCCAACACTGATGCCATATCTCTTATGAGATCTAAAACCCCACAACTCGCTATATATCTAGAATAAAAGCATATGAACCCAACTAAACACTTTGTGACCTAGCAGCATCTCAATCAGAACCCCTAATAGTAGATAAGGAAACGTCCCACTACTTGAATCTAGAATAACAAAACAAGATACTATGATCATCATCGTCATCAATAGTCTCCTTTCAGCCCTTGCCCTCTGATAGAGCGAAGTGTAGCTAAATCCTCGCATGACATCTAAAAAGATCATGGTCATCTCCATATAGTAGTTCTAAGAGATCATCTATCTCCTCCTACTTGATGTGATAAATCAGCTCACCCTGAATCAATAGCCGTGTAATCTTGTGCATGTCCTTTGGCAAGATTGTCATCTCACTAGTGGGTAGAAGAAAGGTGTTTGTGGCCGGATCCCATCTCTCAATGAGGGCCATGATCATCACCACATATCACAACACATGCTAATAGTACAACATTGCTCTATGAACAACCTCATCCATATGCACCCAGTCATTGGCAGTCATCCCTCAGTGAATCTCAATGAAGATCTGAGGTACTCGATCTCGCATCTGTATATGCTCTCGTGCTTGCAAATGTTCGATAGCAAACAACTTAGTTCCCTATACTATTCTGCCTACAAATTTTGCATCTTTACCTCTCTTATCTACCCTTAACCCTTAAACCATGATCTATCACCCTACACCCTAATTAACACGTATTTAACCATTACCCCTTGACCTCATCCATCACTATAACCTTAAAACTAATGCCTAAGGTTTTAACCTTGACACCCCATTCAATAAAATTTAAAACATTCAAATATTCAAAAATATTAAACAAATTAACTTCGCTTTTTACCACAACACTTTGCCAATTGGTCGAACATCATCAATCAATATGACCATCGACGGTCAAGCAACCATTCTATTGATGGTTGTCAATCATCGATGATTGGGATGATCGTCAATGGTCACTATGTGAGACTGCCAGTGGAAAAATCCCAAACCCTACCTATCATAACCCTACCTACACACCTAAATCCATCAACTAATTACCCTAACTTTGTCCTCTACCCTACACCCAACCTACATACCCTCCCATTTTCAATTTTCACCCTCAAATATCAACAATAATAGTGTAAACCCTAAAACTAGGTCAAAACCCACAACCCACCCAACAAGACAATACCAAAAGAACCAAATTCAAATGTAATGCCAAATCAAAGTTAATATATCAAATTAATATAACCCCAACCTCATTCCTCGACTGTCATTGAGGAAGAATCATGGGACCCACTGCCCAGGCTCGTTTATGTCCACCCTACATTCTCTCCAATCCATACAGTCTACTCGATCAATCGAACTCAGCAACCCACCCACTAGCAGTCAATGTTAGAGCTTTTACATAAAACACCAAGCAAGCAAGTCAAAGCAGTCAAAATCACAAATGAATGAAAATGACTCATTGAGTCACTTTTGTTTTTGGCCTTTTAGGGTTTGTACCATGGTTGTCGATGATTAGGGTGACTACCGATAGTTAACCATAAGGCCCCTAACCACCGACTATCAAGCTCTTGGAAAAATTTTAGCCAACCAACTTTTCAAACTCCTTTTGGCATGAACATCACGTGCCCAACCATGGAGGCTACCTTCTATGCATACCATACCAACCACCTCGTCACCTCACCATTGGTCCATTTGGGCCCAACTCGTGCATTTTGTGATGATCTTGCCTTGTCTTTTTTATCACAATGATAACAATTGCCATGTTAACCAATTTTTTAACTTGTTCACACCTAACCAACTTATGTCTTCTTGAGAGCACTTCTTACCTCAGATACCCACAACTTCACCTGACCAATTTATGTTTTCCTCATAAGCACTTCCTGCTTTGGATACACACCGAAACATAGATATTGCCTAGAAGACTTGCATTTATAAGTATTCCCAATCACCACACCTAAATGTCATCACACGGTTAACTTGTCACTTATCCTTCTAGCACCAACCGTAATTTTTACCAACTATGACAACCTAGTCAATGCATGATCTTGGCTATCATTCTTTTATCACACTTTGTACACATGTTTGTGCTTCAGTGCCCCAACCTATCAACCACCTTCATCATCACCTTCACCACTTATCAAACATGCACCCGATTTTATTTCACCTCATCAACTCCTAGTTTGAGAGGGAACACCTCCTCCCATACTTAGGGCAACTAAACCTTTGACCCGATTTTCATTTTTATTTTATATCTTGTTGATAAAAACTACATAACAAAAAGGGGTAAAATGTAGACACAAAAAATATGCACATGATGGTTTCAACTATTGTAACTCCCCTAGACCACTTTAGGACCCCTAGGGCTCAAACTTGACCTTTCAACTGACAAACATACCAAATGCTAGTCAGCTTGACCTACTAACTTAACCCACCTTTTTAACTCAACCTACCTTGAACCTCGACCACCAATGGTCACCTTAATTGTTGATGATCACCCTGATCGTTAACAGTCAGGTTCCATCACCTAAACCAACTTAATTGACCCATCATTCCAACTTACTTTTCTATAATTAATTTGTCTAATTCGTGTGTGAGCCCATGCATGTCGAAGTTAAAATTAAACAATAAGTTGGACCCCTTGTTAATGTCTTGTTGCACCTCTCCTTCCTTGCCTATAAGAAGAGAGGAGCAAGAGGTGAAAAAATGATCAATCCACGACTTCAAGAGCCTTTGCATCCAGAGTTTTTTTGCAAGTCACTTCTTCCTACAATCCAACGATACTACCATCATGTTAGAGATCCAACTTGTTGTTGCCCCTCGAATGACAACCAAGTACTGTTACTCTATCAGAATCGTGCCAGACTCCTTCGATGAGCCAATTACCTCAACCATTCATCGAACCGACCTCTAGCAACCTAAGTATTTATTTTCAATCTGCCAATTACTTTGTTTCCATTTCATAATCAACACAACATAAACCAATATCTCAAAATTTCCCTCTATGATCTCACTAATTTGACTTCTTATCAGCCAAGCCCAGCACATAGTAACCACCGATGGTCATTCTGACTGTCAATAGTCTGTACAATCACTAATGGTCATCTCAATTGTTGATGGTCACATCAACCGTCGATGGTCACTGTGATAGGAAATAATAACAAGCTATTTCCACCCACCTACCCTCAATCATATCTAACTTTCTTTTCATCTATCTGTTCATAGACCCCCAACCTATTTTTTCTAAACCACACCTAAACTATTTATAATTAGTATTGACCTGTTTATTGTTATATTAGCCATTTTAGTCTATTTCTTTATCAAGCATTTCTTTATTTAATTTTAATACCTTTTGATTATTGATGCAAGTACTTTATCTTCTATTTTTTAAACTTAATCATTTAAAATATGTGGATTGACAACCCCCAAGGAAGCTCTTGCTTTTGGAATCTAGCTAGTGCTAGGCAATCCACCCAACTATCTATCTAACCAACCATTTGCTTTAGTGTTATCTTATTTTTAGGTCATTCCTCCCTAGTAAAAGAGGATCTCTTTACAATCATCTGATTCAATGTGCGCACAACCAAACAAGTTTTTCAACCACACCTGTATCTAATTTCTTTCTTCTTTCTCTCTTGAAATATAAGCTAAAATTATCTGAAATACCCCTCATGTACTTGTTGACCAAATTTCACCTTAGTACAATTTGTTCAACCATTTTCATGGAGAGTCAAACAACAGTTACAAGAACAGGGCATTTTAGAGGTCCAAAATTGCAAGTCAAGGAGGCTAAAGTGTTTTGGCTCCATTGTAGTGTATGTCAGGTTCTCCATAAGTCAAGTCTTGACCCCTCGTAAACCTGAATTACATTATCAAGACTAAGTCAGGTTCTCTGAACGACTTGACTTATAAAAGTTTCATGAGTAGAAGTAATCCAAGTTTATGACCCTGAATTACTCCTTCCAATGCTTTACGAGTTTTCAATGATGTATGAATTTGGGTTTTCCAATGAGCAAGTCTTATGAGTTTTACAAGCAAAAGCAATCGAAAAACTCGAAATGGTCTTGATAATCTTTCCCCTCCAAGTGTCCCGTCAGACTTTTTTGAAGGGCACTTTGTTAGCCCAAGTGTCCCTTCAAATTTTTTTGAAGGGCACTTTTTTTCCCAAGTGACCCTTCGGACTTTTTCGGAGGGCACTTTTCTTCCCAAGTGACCCTTCATAAAAAGTTTTGAAGGGCACTTTTTAGCCCAAGTGTCCCTTCGGACTTTTTCGAAGGGCACTTTGCTTCCCACGTGAACCTTCAGACTTTTTCGAATGGCACTTTTTAGCCCAAGTGTCCTTCAAACTTTTCCTAAGGGCACTTTTCTACCCAAGTGGCCCTTTGGACTTTTCTGAAGGGCACTTTGTCTTTGGAAATGCCCTTCGAAAAAGTTTTAAGTGGCCATTTCCTTTGGAAATGCCCTTCAAATGTTTTTGAAGGGGCCCTGTGCCTTCCCCAAGTGTCCTTCAAAACTTTTTCGAATGATACTTTCCTAAGTGTCCTTCGGGAAAAGTTCTCGAAGGATCTAGCCATTGCCTTTCGGGTAAAATACCCAAAAGAATTCTTTTGAACAAATTGTCTGAAGGAATTACTTCAAGAAAATTGCCTGAAATAATAAACTCGACCTGATGGATCCCTATGACGTGCCACAAGACTTCAAGTTCAATATAGCCAACTAGTTGTTGGGTTGCAAAGATGACGTACTATAGGACGTCAAATTTAGGTTGGCTAACTAGCTGTTGGGATTCAAAGGCATGACATGCCATAGGATGTCAAATTTAGGGTGGCCAACTAGTCGCTGAGATTCAAAGATGACATGTTGTAGGACATCAAATTCATGCCTAAAGTCTTCAAGCAAGGAGTAAAGCCATTCAGAGAACCCGACATGGTCTTAAGCAAAAATAGTACAAATCGGGTTTCCCAAAGAGCTTTGCTTATGACTTTTACAAGTAAAAGTAATCAAAAAGCTCAAAAAGGAAGAGACGATGCTTTGTGGATTTTCAAAAGAGCTTTGCTTATGACTTTTATAAGTAAAAGCAATCAAAGAACTCGAAAAAGCAAGTAGAAGTAAAGTCACTTGAAAAACCTGAATGGGTCTACAGTGCAAAATGTGGGAGCTCTCAGGAAGAATCTAACATTCGTAGTAGCGATTTGAGCCATTTTTATGGATGGTCATCTCACCATTGATTTTGTAGCGATCCTGGTCATTTCAAGAAGGCAAATCAAAGAGAAGGACAAACTCCAACTAAATGAGAGAACAACTAGAATCAATTTCACCAAGATGGTGACTGTAAACTATTTTGGAAGCTTTTATTTTGGTGCCCACGAGCTCTCTCTTCTCTCCCTTTTTTGATATAAATAAGACCCTTGGGCTCTTGTTTTATCATCCACAGATAGTACGACGAAGCCCTATTGGAATGTTTTGTCATTTTTTTGCCTTTGAACAAAGAAGCATAAGTTTATTTTGTTTCTAAGTTCAAGACATTTGCCTGGACATACAAGAGACACAAAATGAAAACAAGTGATGTTTTATCTTTTTGTTCTCTATCCTTCATGTTTTTGAGCAAAGAGTTGATCCAATAGGTCATGAAGACTGCATTCTAGTTGTATGAGATTTTGCACATGTGTAAACTTTTTTTTGGACTATACAGGTTGTCTTTTCCAATAATTTACCTTGTGTGATCTCATTCATTTTGTCTCTACATTGAAATACTTATGTTGGAATCTTCTAGAGCTTGAGTTATAGACTATATTATGTTATATTGTGCATAAGTATAAGGCATACATGTGGATACTAATTCTTGGTGTATCACCATCTTAGACTAGGCTTTTCATTTATGCAAACTTTTAACTCTTTTCATTCATACAAACTGGGTCAGCAATCTTATTGCACAAAAGCTAATACAGGGAGCTAGCCCTTTCAACCTAGAGGTTCATTTCCACTTATAGGCACACCCACAGGGTTGAAAATGTCTCACTATTACCCAAATCTGGAGGAAGCCTAAACAACTCTCTTCTAGGGTGCAAGATTTGGAGACAACATTTCTAGCACATTTAGTGGGACCCAAATTATTGCTAAGTCAAGGTGAATTCTGGTCTTGACAGGCCTATGTAGTAGAAATACCGCTAACTCAACATTTGATGACTCTTAAAGGGTGTGAATCCCTGATTTTAGACCAAGTTTTATACATTAACCTACACGGTCCTCACAAGATCCTTAAGATTTTTTGACCAAGCCCCTTCAATTGAAGCTTTCCCTGAAGAACAACACCCTGAACCACTCCTAGCTCTATTAAATCCTTGGAAAGGAGGTTTTGGGGAAGAAGCAGAAGAGGTTGAAGAAGTTTAAGGAGAGGAGGAAGTTGAAGAAGAAGAATAAATAGAGGATCATAGAGGAAGAAGAGAAATGGGAGAAAGGGGAGAGATAGATAGACGTCAACCTTTCCCTGCTTTTAATACCCAAAACCCAATAAAGCTTCCTGCATAAGACCCCATCCCTCCAAATACTACCAAGAATCTTCTTAGTTTCAATGGGGAGGGTCCTATTACCCTATCTGAACATATTAAAGACATCTCTAATTTCTACAATTTCCATAATGTTACTAGGGCCAACATATCCATTAGGCTACTTGTCATGTCTTTAAAAGGCAAAGCACTTGACTAGTACAGAACGTTGGAGGGGTGATGCATTACAAATTAAGATGGTTTTGGAGACATATTGGTGACAAGATTCAAAAATAAGAGTGATCATGCTTCCCTAATACATCGGCTGAATGTAATAAGAAGAGGTCCAAATGAATCCATAGGAGATTTCAATGAGAGATTTTTAAAAACATGGTATGGATTGCCACCAATCATGAGACCTCCTCCTAGATTTGTGTTCCCAACATACCTCAAGGGGATTGGTACTGATGTTGTTGTTATGTTATAGTCAATGAAAGGATTCACTCTTCCAAGTGCATACGAGCTAGCAATTGAAGATGAAAATATACCCTGATTCACGCTGGAAGACTCCCTCCAAGAGTTTCCATGCCTTTTCTATCCCAAAACTTGGTCGAAGCTCCAAGCATGTCTTAGGTTCCCAATGCCAATGTGAAGCCACGAGCCTTTCCCAAAAAGGTGGATAACATTGTGGACAAAGATGAAGAAAATAGATTGTTGAGAGCTCAGCTTAAGCAAGCTCGATATCAGGCAAGTGCTCCTCCTAATGCACCATACTATCCTTAACAAGAATATAGATCTCCATCACAATACAATTATCAAGGGAGAGGACAAAATCAACAAGGTTACAATAGGTAGCCCAATGCATATAATCCAAATTTTACTCCTCCCGTAAAGGTTGTTGTTCTAGTTCATGCAAACCTAGTGTAAGGAGAAGATCATGTGGACTAATGGGGGCAGCCTCAAGGTCAGTTTTCACATGATGATGGAGGAACTAGCTACACTTCGACTAAACAAGAAGAAGCTACTCCTTACATGATAGTGGAATAAGTATGTCCCAGCCAAAGGGATAATCATGGAGAAGGCAATAGCCCAAGTGTGGGGATGATGAACTTTCAAGAAAATGATGATTTTGTGTTGACTCAAGGCATGTCAATTGCATCTAATACAAGGTCTAAGAAGAGAGCCTTGGGAGAAGGCTAGGAGCCACTAATAGTTCCAAGTGATGCCTTTCTAAGGCTACAAAATTCCAATCAAAGTGTTGCACCTCCTACAATCCATGTTCCTCAAAAAAATCAGAATGTAAATATAGCTGCCAAGATTACAACATAGTATGCAACAACTCCTCTATTACCATAAAAAATATAAGGGTAAGTGAATAATCCATCTCTAAATATTGTGGACTCTTTGAAGAGCACTAAGACAAGCATATCCATTTGGGAGGTTCTACATATACTTGGTTCAAAGGAACTTTTGTAAGAGCAGTTAGCAAGCATGCAAGTGGCTCCTCAATCTTCAAGGCATCATAGTGTGGCTCTCACAAATTATTCAAATAATCTTTTGGATCTTTCCACTAAAGCTTAAAAGCCTCCACCCTTCTACCTCACACTCATTTTAAGAGATAAGTTGGTCCACAATTGTATTGTGGATAGTGGAGCAAGCACTACTGTTATGCCTAAAGTAGTGGTTGATAAGCTGAGTTTGAAATATGAGTCATGTTGTTCCCAAAATCTGTTACTCATTTTTTTGGACAACATATGAACTATTTTGGTCACGTGCCACTATAGCATCTCATAAAAGCCACCATCTACAGTAGGTGTCCGTAGAACCAAGCCTGCAGAGTCCGTAAAAACAAGCCTGCGGAGTCTGTAGAAACAAGCATGCAAAGTCTGAAGAACCAAGCCTGCAGAGTCTGATGAACCAAGACTGCGGAGTCCGTAGAACCAAGCCTGCAGAGTCTATAGAACCAAGCCTGCAGAGTCCGTAGAAGCAAGCCTGCAGAGTCTGTAGAAATCAGCCTGCAGAGTCCATAGTTCTGTTGGACGGAGAACAAAATGATCGCACCTTCAGTATTCATTAGGGATATTAACTTGAAACAATGTTCATTCCATTGCTGGAGTATTTACTTTTTCAGCTAAGGGACTCGTATATTCAACAAGTTCAACAACTTCAACAGACGAACTCTCACAAAGGAACAAGTTCCCAACACTTAGGCAATTTCAAAGTTAGTTCAACGGCAAGGTTCAACCAAAAGGTCCATCGGCAAGCTTCAAACAAATGATTGAACCATTGAACCATTGAACCCCACTTCCAAAGGTTCAAAGGTTCAATGGGTTCACAAGTTCAACGACGTCCACAGACTTAAAGAGTTAAGCGCTTCGGCAAGTTCAAAGTTCAACTGTTTTGGCAAGTTCAACGACTTCGAAAGACTTAAACGGAAGAAGGCTTCAAACAAAAGATTGAACTGTTGAACCATTGGTTGGTTCAATCGGTCGGTTCAATCGAAAGGTTCAAAATAAGGTGTCCCAAAGCTGAAAGGACAAGTGCCCTTACAAAGGGCAAATGGAATGAAAAGATATCTTTCAGAGGGATTTTCTGCGATGGAATTTTACAAGTGAAATCATTTGGACAAAATGTCCGAAGGAATTCCTTCGGACATTTTGTCTAAATGAATGTTCAAAGGCCCGACAGAAAGCGACAAAAGCAAAGAAAAAAATTCCTTCAGACAAAATGTCCAAAGTAATTCTTTCAGACATTTTGTTCAAAGGATTTGAAGAACGCCGCCCGAAGAACCCCGAAAAGCATGTACCCTTGCGAGGGGCTCTTGACGACCAGGAAATAGACATTTCTTAAATCCCGAAGGGACACCTTCCCTTTGAGGTGTTCCAAAGACATAAAGGCGAAGGAATTTCAAAGCTTGAGAGACTTAGAGAAAACAAAGGCTTCTAAGAAAGAAGATGAACTATTGAACCTTGAACCAAAATGGTTCAACGAGTTCAAAAGTTCAAAGAGATGGTTCAACTGACGAGCAAAGAAATGATTGAACTAAGAAAGTGAATGAACCAAAGAAGCGATAGAACCAAAGAGCCAATAAAACCATCCGAACCGTTGAACCATTGAACCAATGAACTTTCACAGGTTCAAAAGTTCATGGTTTAAAATGGTTCAAATGACCAACGACCAATGATGTCCCCGAGGACGTCAAATTCATGGTAATAAAATATCTGTTGGTTTTCAAATGTGGCATGAAACCTAAGAACAAACTAAGCGACCAGCTGAAGAGGAAGCCAAAAGAACCTACATAATGGAAAAATGATACCCTGAGGGCTCAAATCATGAGGAAGAGACAAAATACGTTAAGAAAAGAACAATACAAAAAGATGAAAAATATCTGTGCAGGAGCTATTTCAGTAGGTGAAACAGTCCACCAAGTAGCATCTGAACGTGCAAGCACTCAAAAACGCACCCTGATTTTCTCTATGGAGTAAAGACAAAGTGGACAGCTACACCAATAACAAGAAGAAGACTAGGCGGCCTATACTTTGAAGGAGACATTTGAGATGAATCGACACGCCATAGTTAAGGTAGACACCCTATTCCAGCATGACCCCTTGACAGAATTGGAAATGCATTCAAGGTATTGAATGCAACATAGGCCATTCCATTAAAAAAAAAGTGCCAAGCCTTTCTTGGCTGTTATATATTGTAATATCTTATTTTACGTCGATAGATCTTTTAGTTATAGAAGCAAAACTCTACCAAAATTGAGAGGCAATCACTGAGACTTTGAGCTTAGATTGTTAATCATATTTATTTATTTGAATGAGAAAGCAAGGTACTTTCAGACTTTGTGTTGTAATAGCTTGTGTCATTTAGGAAATTGTTCTTATGTCTGTTTCTTGAAGGTGTTCTTGTCCATTGAATGAAATAAGTAGAACTAGTGAAAGTAATCAAGGTGTCATGAAGCCAACTGTGGGAAGACTTTGTGTTGCCACCATTGTCTTTAGTATGTTTTATGTTTGTTTATGTGTAAAGGATCTTGGGAAGATTTTGTGCCCCCATTATCTTTCGTATTTCACTCTTGGGCAGTTGAGGTGGAGACTTTGTGCTACACCTTTTTCTATTGGTTACTATGCCCCCTGTTACCAGTTACTTGTTACTTATCAGTAAGAACTCATGTTTTTTGTTGTAAGACCACTTCTGAAAGAAGAGAAGTGCCTTCAGTGTTTTTGCCTGGATTTCTCTTTTGTTTGTGAACATCATGTCTGTAAAAAGAGAGATGGATGGTGTTGTCCTACCCCTGAGTATTATTTTTTGCACATATATATATAGTATATAGCTCCTCATAGTTATAGGGAACCTCCCCTTGATGAGAGGAGAGAGTTGTCCCATTTTTATGTGGTAAACTTGCACATTTGGCCAACCAATCTCTTTATGTTGTGGTTGAAACTACCTATTTTGTTCACTAGTTAGTTGGTGACAAAATATTCACCCAACAATTTTTTGGCAACTCCACTGGAGATCGACGAGTATTTTCAGTCGTTTACCAGTCTATTCAAATTAAAGCATTTCATATCGTTGGGGAACGACGTGAAGTAGGAAAGAATCGCTGGGGAACGACGCAAAAGAAGAAAGAACACTGTCAGCTTCACGCCAACAATTTTTTGGCGACTCCACTGGGGACAACAATTTTGTGCAATTTAAAGTCTCAAGCTTCAGATTGAAGCATCCCCTATGTCTTATTCATTATCATTATAGCATTATCCATTTCTATTATATACTCTGAGCTGCAAAACCAAAGACACTGGAATTTGAGCATTTTATTTCAAAAGTCAATTCTCTGCCAGCTCCACGCCAACAGTTTTTGGCAACTTCACTTGGGAAGAGTGTGTAGTTTGAAGCCTCAAGCTTCAAGCTGAAGCAAGGCCAGTTCTTTTTTATTTTTGTTCTACAATCTGGCAACTCCACGATATACAAGAAGCCAGAGAACCCAAGGTGTTGTTGAACCTATTTTTGAGTTGGTGTAGTAGGGAAATTTTGATTTGTTTCTTCCATAACTTCAAGTTCAATGAACTAGAAGTCTTTCTCCTACCAATATCAGGTCACCAATACAAAGTAGAGCTTCTTTTTGTGTTGTTAGCAGAGCTTTGCCTATACATACTTTGCTCAGATTTGTTATCCCCAATTTCCATAATCAAATCATGGCAGTTCAAGGCCCCTGGGGTAACTCTTTTGGCCCACTCAATTTAACTCCACATCTACATAAGCTACCATGCAGTTCAAGAAAAAATTTCTCTAAATTCTTTGGTGATGGGAGAGTTCATCCTGATGAATATATTGTGGCCTTAAGCATACCCTGTGGTGTGATAGGCGTGGAGTATGAAGACGTGACAGTCAGGTTGTTTGTGGAGACATTACAAGGTGCTGCTGCAGACTAATTTTATCATCTACAAGCACAAACTGTGACTGACTAGAACACCCTCAAATCTAAGTTCGAAGCAAGGTTCAAGCCTGCAAAAGATGCACATGCCCTACTAGCCCAGCTCACATAAATTAAGAAAGAGCCTCATGAACCTATGAGAAACTTCATTGCTAAGTTC
The DNA here is from genome assembly GCA_037957365.1 of Torreya grandis. Lineage (NCBI taxonomy): Eukaryota > Viridiplantae > Streptophyta > Pinopsida > Cupressales > Taxaceae > Torreya > Torreya grandis. Next base: position 5,870,103 of record JARHVA010000141.1, read on the forward strand.
GACAAGTTGAAGAACTGAATTCCTACAATTGCTCAGCCAACAATTGAGAACCTTAAATGTTTTTCATCAATTCTCAGCTGCCTGAAGTGAGTTCCCTGTTGAGATAGGCTGGCCACATAGACCTTGCTGCTGCTCAAGATTTAGACACTGAGGTGGAAGATGACCTTATCTTGGAAGGAAAGATAAAGAGAGATCCTAACAGAGGTAAATCTTCTTCATCTTTTGAATATCTATTTACAGGCACCACTGATCCAATAGTGCAAAAGTTGGTAAATGAGTTGCTAGCTCTCAGAAAGCAAATGGCACAAGGGATGCCATTTGCTCCTTCATATAGAGATATACTAAAGATGACATTCTCCAATCAGTCATACCAAGGCAATGCTGCCAGAAATCAAGGGCAGCCAAATCGTCTTCTTCCTCCACAAGAGAAGCTGGCCATTGAAGCAGCACCAGCGAACTCAGCAGTTAGATATCTCAAAACAAAATCTGATTTCTCCTTTCAGTCTGAGTTGAACCAAAAAGATGATGCTGATCTCTTCACAGAAAACTAAGAAAAATCAACTGGCAACTCCAACATTGGTTTTTTGAATTACCAAGATGAACCTAGAAGTAAAGGTAAAGCAGTTGAGGGATCATACGCTGTGTTCATCCGGTCTAAGAATCAGTCAGCTCAACAAGCTGATAAAAAAAAATCAGAGGAGCGAGCTCAGATTGCAATTTCAATTGCCAAGCTCAACAAGCTGATAAAAAAAAATCAGAGGAGCGAGCTCAGATTGCAATTTCAATTGCCAAATGAGGAACTTCTTTGCCTTTCCAGCCAAAGGACCCAGTGAGTAATAAAAAACTAAGTACATCAAGTACGCCTTCACCTTCCACTTCAATTTCGCATATCAGTCCTGCCTCCCTAAAAATCAAAATGATGAACTCCCTTCCCCTGTTCATAATTCATTTCAGACGTTTGACATAGTCGACAATGTCAAGAAAACTAAAATTCAAATGTCTGAATTTGAATTCTTGCAATCCAACCCTGAGTAGTTAGATAAGTTGGTTCAATGTGTAAAGAATAAAATCGTCCCTGCAGGACCAGCTGCTCCAAAGGTGATTCCCACATCCACCCAGAATACCCTTGTCATTGCTCCTCCTACTGCTCTCAGGAGGACTAAACCATTTTATGTCTCCCTGGTGATAAATGGACACTAGTTGAACAATTGTATCATAGACTCAGGTGCGTCTAACAATGTCATTCCTGCCAAAGTGGCAGAATCTCTTGGTCTCACACTAACTAAGACATTTGAGAGATGTTTCTCCATGGAAAAAAAACAAGTGCCACTGCTGGGACAAATCAAGGACACCTAATTTGCATTTGCAGCATTCTCGGACAAGAGAATCAAGATGACAGTCCTGGTGGCTGACGTCCCAGCGTCATATAACATTTTTCTTAGATGAAATTTCTGCAAGGACGTTGGTGGCAAATTGAGCATGGACCTATATGAGGTGAGGATCTCTATCAAAGGCATAATGCAGACGCTGCTTCATAAGGAGGCAAACTATATTGTCACCCAAACATCGGCCCTTGAAGCTCAAATTCTGTTTGAGTCTTCAAGAATGGGTAACTTTTTCTTGACCATAGAGGATGTTCATGTTTCAGCAGATGAAAGTCCTGAAGGTGGCGATCTAAGAATTGATTCAGATGAGAGAACAGAAAAATTAATAAAGCACAACGCAGGTGCAAAAGGACCCTCCCCTCCAAACGAAAAAAAATTTGAGAAAAGAACAATTTTTGGTGGCATATAAATTTTGAAATTTGATGGCAGCGGCTCTTCTACCAGTGCTGGCGCTAAGATTATTCTAATATCTCTTCAAAGAGATATTTTTTCTTCTTCATATAAGTTGCAGTTCAACAACACCAACACTGCTGAGTACAAATCTCTACTGTTTGGATTGAAGGCCGCTCAAGATAGAGGGATCAAACTCCTTCACGCCAAAGGAGATGCTGAGTTGATGGTTTGTCGGGTGAGGAACCTGTACCAAACTAAAAATGAGAGATTGTGCCACTACTGCAATTTGGTTTAAGATCAAATTGAAAGCTTTAATGCTTTCAGTATCTCTGTAGTTATCAGGAGATTCAATGACTGTGCTAATGCTTTGGTTGTTTCAATAACTCTTTTGGTTCTTCACTCAGATTTTAAGAGAGACAGGTACACTATCGCGTTGTTCTTTCGACCAAGTGTGCCTGACAATGCCAATCATTGGCAGGTGTTTGATGCTGAGAATTAAATCATGTGCTGGACTGAACCAGAAGAACAATGAATTATGGTAATGGACCATACTGTTGCACATCAAAATCAGGTAAAAAAACTCTTCTGCAAGAGAACAAAGATTCGTGATTTTTAGACTGAAGATCAAGTCTTTATGTGAGGCAAGAGGAGAGAACCAAAAGGAATGCACAAAAAATTTGATTCCTAGTGTAGAGGTCCATTCTCCAATCATCGCCTCTGGGGAGAAAATGGTTTCTTGCTGATATATCAAGACAGAATGCCATTTTTACTGTCTCACAGTGGGTGGCATCTGAAGCACTTCAGTCTTTGAAGTATCAGATAAGATCAGCGTGTACATATGTATAATTTTTGTATAATTTTTAGCGTGTTTTGTGTTGTTCATTTTCGTTCATTTTTTTTGCACCTTTTTTTTTTGGGTAGCATGACTTCATATCCCAATGGCATACTTAAAGGCACTGGAGATTCTAGTTTCTACTCCCTTCAATAGTTTTTAAAATCAATGAAAGTTTCCCAACTGGAGCCAGTTGTTTCCAAAATCTGTTATTCATTTTTTGAGACAACATATGAACTGTTTTGGTCCCGTGCCACTATAACATCTCATAGCAGCTGCCATCTGCAGTAGGAGTCCATAGAACCAACCCTGCAGAGTCTGTAGAAACAAGCCTACAGAGTCCGAAGAACCAACCCTGTAGAGTTTGAAGAACCAAGCCTACGGAGTCTGTAGAACCAACCCTGCAAAGTCCGTAGAACCAAGCTTGCAGAGTCCGTAGAAGCAAGCCTACAGAGTCCGTAGAAATCAGACTGCAGAGTCCGTAGTTCTGCTGGACAGAGAACAAAATGATCGCACCTTCGATATTCAATGGGGATATTCACTTGAAACAATGTTCATTCCATTGCTGCAGTATTTATTTTTTTAGCTAAGGGACTCACAAATTCAACATGTTCAATGACTTCAACAGGGGAACTCTCACAAAGGAACAAGTTCCCAACACTTAGGCAATTTCAAGGTTGGTTCAACGCCGAGGTTCAACCAAAAGGTCCATCGATAAGCTTCAAACAAAAGATTAAACCATTGAACCATTGAACCCCTCTTCCAAAGGTTCAACGGGTTAATAGATTCAATGACATTGGCAGACTTAAAGAGTTAAGCGCTGCGACAAGTTCAAAGTTCAACTTCTTCGACAAGTTCAACGACTTCGAAAGACTTAAACGGAAGAAGGCTTCAAATAAAAGATTGAACCGTTGAACCATTGAACCACAGGTTGGTTCAATCAGACGACTCAATCAGAGGGTTCAAAGGAAGGTGTCCCAAAGCCCGAAGGACAAGTGCCCTTGCGGAGGGCAAATGGAACGAAAAAATATCTTTCGGAGGGATTTTTTGCGATAGAATTTTACAAGTGAAATCCTTCGAACAAAATGTCTGAAGAAATTCCTTCAAACATTTTGTCTGGATGAATGTTCAAAGCACCGACAGAAATCGACAAAAGCAAAGGAAAGATTTCCTTCGAACATTTTGTCCGAAGGATTTGAAGAAGGCCGCCCGAAGAACCCCAAAAGGCATGTACCCTTGCAGGAGGCTCTTGACGACTAGAAAATGGGCCTTTATCAAAACCCGAAGGGACACCTTCCCTTCGAGGTGTTCCAAAGACATAAAGTCGAAGGAATTTCAAAGCTCGAGAGCTTAGAGAAAACAAAGGCTTCTAAGAAAGAGGATGAACCGTTGAACCTTGAACTAAAATGCTTCAAGGGGTTCAAAAGTTCAAAGAGATGGTTCAACTGACGAGCAAAGAAGTGATTGAACCAGAAAAGGGAATGAACCAAAGAAGCGATGAAACCAAAGAGCCGATAAAACTGCCCGAACTGTTGAACCATTGAACCAATGAACTTTCACAAGTTGAAAGGTTCATGGTTCAAAATGGTTTAAACGACCAACAATCAATGACGTCCCCGAGGACGTCAAATTTAGGGTAATGAAATATTCGTTGGTTTTCAAATGTGGCGCGAAACTTAAAGAACAAACAAAGCGACCAGCTGAAGAGGAAGCCAAAAGATCCTATAGAATGGAAAAATGATAACCTGAGGGCTCAAATCATGAGGAAAAGACAAAATACGTTAAAAAAAGAGAGAACATTACAAAAATATCAAAAATATATGTGCAAGAGTTATTTCAGTAGTTGAAATAGTCCACTAAGTAGCATCTGAACACGCAAGCACTCAAAGACGCGGCCTGATTTTCTCCATGGAGTAAAGACAAAGTGGACAGCTGCACCAATATCAAGAAAAAGACTAGGCGGCCTATACTTTGAAAGAGACATTTGAGATGAATTGACATGCCACAGTTAAGGCAGACACCCTACTCCAGCATAACCCCTTGACAGAACTGAAAATGCATTCAAGGCATTGAATGCAACATGGGTCATTCCAAAAAAAAATGCCAAGCCTTTCTTGGCTGCTATATATTGTAATCTCTTATTTTACGTCGCGAGATCTTTTGGTTATAGAAGCAAAACTCTACCAAAATTGAGAGGTGATCACTGAGACTTTGAGCTCAGATTGTTAATCATATTTCTTTATTTGAATGAAAAAGCATGGTACTTTCAGACTTTGCGCTGTAATAGCTTGTGTCATTTAAGAAATTGTTCTTATGTCTATTCCCTGAAGGTGTTCTTGTCCATTGAATGAAATAAGCAGAACTAGTGGAAGTAATTAGGTAGGTGTCGCGAAGCCAACTGTGGGAAGACTTTGTGCGGCCACCATTGTCTTTAGTGTATTTTTTGTTTGTATCTGTGTAAAAGATCTTGGGATGACTTTGTGCCTCCATTATCCTTCGTATTTCACTCTTGGGCAGTCGAGATGGAGAGTTTGTGCTACACCTTTTTTTCTGAGTACTACGCCCCCTATCACCAGTTACTTGTTACTTATTAGAAAGAACTCCTACTGTTTGTTGTAAGACCACCTCTGAAAGAAGAGAAGTGCCTTCAGTGTTTTTCTCTAAATTTTTCCTTTATTTGTGAACCTCATCTCTGAAAAAAAGAGATAGATGGTGTTGTCCTACCCCTGTGTGTTATTTTTTGCATATATATATAGTATATAGCTCCTCATAGTTATAGAGAACCTCCCCTTGATGAGAGAAGAGATTTGTCCCCTTTTGATGTGGTAAATTTGCACACTTGGCCAACCAGTCTCCTTATGTTGTGGTTGAAACTACCTATTTTGTTCATCAGTTAGCTAGTGACAAAATATTCACCCAACAAGCCACATGGTAAAAGTGTGTTACAACTGGATGGAACTCCAATCAAGATGGTAGGATTGGTCAAAAGTCTAAAAATGTTTTTACATAGCTTCCCAAGCTTCCCTATCATGCAAGATATTATGGTGGTAGACGTTCTAACACACTTTGTTGTATGTTTGTCTAGGGACTTTACGACCAAGATAGGAGGATACCTTTTTATTGATTGGTCATTTATAGCTTTTAAGACAAGGTATGGAACCAAGATAACCATAAGGACTCATCTCTTAGCAAGGTTGCACATTGAGCCATACTTGGAGACAATGACAAATCAAAACTATTTAATCAGCAAGGAGGAAGACGCAGTCTTGAATAGTGAAACATTTTCTCCTCTTGAAGGTATTTTTGACCTCTATTTTGACAAGTACGGTACTAAAACACATGGCCTTAATCCTTACACTTTCATTGAGAAAACTGATTTGGGAGTTTACTGCATGCATGAGGGAAACGTCCCAATTCTTTCACTCACCAATGAAGATCATGAGTTGGATGGCGTGTGGGAAATGTTCTTTGATGGTTCAAGGAACAAAGTAGGTGCAGGAGCTGGTGTCATGTTGGTTTCCCCATCAAAGAATTGTTACTACTCTTCTTATAAATTTCACTTCAATTGCACTTGCAATGTGGCATAATATGAAGGCTTAGTTCATGGTCTCCAATGGGCAAAGAAGAGAGCAATCAAGCTTTTGAAAGTCTATGGAGATAGTGAGATGGTCATTCATCAAGTGAGAAGTCAAGTTACAGCCAAGAACCCCTTGCTCAAGTCTACAAACATAGGGTATGGGATCTACTTGAGGATTTTGATGCCTTCAACATCCAGCCCATACCAAGAGACTTGAACAACCATGTTGATAGATTGGCTACAATTAGAGTGGGTTTTGACTCAGTTGCTGATGTTGAACAAGAGAATGATCAATCTCATATCAAGATCATTATGAGACCTTCCATTCCAGATAATGAAGTGTCATGGCAAGTGTTTGAAAGTGATGAACACATTGCACACTTCTTGCAAAATGAGGCATGCTTCTCTTCAAGAAATCAAAAAAAGTTGCATGATCATTATGAAGAGCAGATTATACAACTGAAGACAAAAAAAATACCCAAGGGGTTGATTACCTTGGAGAGTGTCTTCAACGAGGATGATCAAAAGAAAAACTAAATAGTGAGCATGTCAACAAAAAAAGAGAACTATGAGAGAGTTCTGATTATCAAGGACAAACTTTTGAAGATTGGCAAGGCTTGTTCTCAACAAGAAAGGCAAGCTTTTATTGCATTATGCAAAGAGTTTCATGACATCTTTGCCTGGGAATACAAGGACCTAAAAGGGTTTGACCCAAGTCCAGCCCATCACACCATTGAGTTGGAGCATGGAGCTAAACCGATAAAGCAAAAGCAAAGGCCTATCAACCCCAATGTAGAACTCATGAAGAAAGCGCTGACCAAATTGATTTAGTCTAGGATTATCTTTCCTATCAAGTACTCAACTTGGGTAGCCAACCTTTTGCTGCTTTGAAAGAAGAATAGAGAAATCAGACTTTGTATGGATATTCATGATCTAAATAAAGTGTCTCTCAAAAATCATTACCCACTCCCTTCTATGGAATAAATTCTGCAAGTTGTTTCAAGTTCTCAACGTTTCTCACCTCTTGATGGTTATTCAGGGTATAATCAAATATTGGTAAATGAAGATCAATTCAAGACAGCGTTCACCACCAAGTGGGGGACCTCTGCCTACAAGAAGATGTCATTTGGTTTATCCAATGTTGGAGCTACATTTCAAAGGGCGCAATGAACATGGCTTTCAAAGGTTTGATTAATAAGTTTTTCCTTGTTTACCTTGATAATATAACCATTTTTTCAAAAAATGATGTTGATTATATGGGACATCTAAGGCAAGTGTTTGAGAAGTGTAGAGAGTACGGCATATCCCTCAATCCAAAGAAATGCATCTTTGTTGTCCATGAAGGTAAGCTTTTGGGTCATGTTGTTTCAAAAGAAAGGTTATCTATTGACCCCGAAAGGATTGAAGCTATTCTAGGCTTGTCTTTGCCTCAGCACAAGAAAGAACTGCAAAGTTTCTTGGGAAAAATAAACTTTTTAAAGAGGTTTATCCTAAACTTTGCAAATGTGGTAAAGCCTATCATAGCCATGCTAAAAAAAACTAAATTTTTACATGGACAAAGGAAGGTAAAGCCAGCTTTGAGGCAATCAAGCAAGCAATTACAGCGTCTCCCACTCTTAAATCTGAATTTTGCTAAAGATTTTATTCTTTATACTTTTGCTACCCTGGACACAATCTCAACCATGCTTATGCAAAAGAATGAAGAAGATTTTGAGTAGCTAATTGCTTTCTTTAGCAAAGGCTTAGAAGACTATGAAGTGAGATATTCTTTTGTTGAGAAGCAAGCTTTAACCATCATTAGAGGCTTAAAAAAGTTCAGGGATATGGTTTCCAAAAATAGGATCCATGTCATGGTCTCCCATCCTAGCACCAAGGAGTTTCTCCTAAGCGGGGATCTCAATGAGAAGAGCGTTGGATGGATCACGAAGGTGACAGAATATGACATTGACATCAAGGTAACCAGCCTAGTAAGTGGAAGAGTTTTATGTGAGCACTTAGCATCTGACTTTTAAGATCCAAGAGAGCAAGCCTTGATGAATCAAGTTCAAAACCAGCTAGCTGATCAAATGCAGAATCAAGGTTGGACACAAGACATCATTGATTTTTTTCAAGATGGTGAGTGTCCCAATGGCTTGAATAAATCTCAAAGAAGGTATTTTACGCTGTAGGTTATTCCTTATTATCTTGTGGATGGCATTCTCTTTAATATGTGAACAATGTGTTGTTAAGATGCATTAACAATGACCAATTTGATACGTTGCTAGAAAGGTTACATAATGGTGCAGATGGTGGTCACTTCTCTCCTAGAACAACTGCAAAAATAATGAGCGCCAGGTACTATTGGCCTAGTCTTTTTAAACACTGTTATCATTGGGCTAAGGTTTGTCCTCAATGTGCAGCTTGCTACCATTCCATTGAATCCTATCCAAGTGGACCAACCTTTCATGCAATAGGGCCTTGACTTCATTGGCATAATCAACCCTTCATCAAGTGCTAGACACAAATGGATATTGACTACTACATACTACTTCACAAAATGGGTAGAGGTTGTTGCTTTGAAGAAAGCAAATGAAAATGCCATCTTGGAAATCTATGATAGCATTATAACAAGGTTTGGAGCTCCTTATGTCATCATCTCAGATAATACACTTGCTTTCATAAGTGCTAAAACTTTAATTGGGCAGCAAAGAGTGGAGTTCATTTGAGTACCTTATGGAACTACTCAAATATTACCAATTCACCCCAAATAAACCTTCATTTACTCAAGGACACCCAATTGAAGTTAAATTCCATCAAAATAGTTGAAATAATCTTTGATCAGCATAAAACGACATTTGATGCTTAGTTGGTCAAATTCACTTTATTAATGATCTATCAAAATAAAATAATAATAACTAAATGCAATTTATATTTGTTTTGCCTCAAATCAACTATCTTCCATATTATGCAATTAATTGGTGTCTTTCTTAGTAAACATCTATCTTCAGAGTAGGTCAGATTAGGTCACCCAGGGCTCAGGGTCAATCCTTGATTTACACGTGGTGTGTGGAGTGGGCCTTTACACTCCACCTACACTCTGAAGTGATCATGGGGGCACCTTGAGATAGGAGTCAAACTTTTCCATGTATTTCACACGAATCATAGCAAGACGATTCGGCTATGGATCGTTCGGCGGACATTACGGATCCAAGGCCACCCCCATTAAGCTTCAGATATAGATTACATTTTGCCAATGAGATGTAGGTGTGATAGTTAAGAGGCTTAGTTGTTTCAAGTTCCGTCCAGGGTCAAATCTTTGGAAAGACATATGAGGCCAATTGTGACCATTGGTTGTATTCTCAGGGCCATTAATCCTTGATTTACCCGTAGTGTGTGGAGAGGGCCTTTGCACACCACCTACACTTTGAAGTGGCCATAGGGACACCTTGAGATAGGGGTCAAACTTTTCCATGTATTCCACATGGATCATAGCGAGACGATTCGGCTATGGATCGTTCAACAGACATTACAAACCCAGGGTCACCCCCATTAAGCTTCAGATGTAGATTACATTTTGCCAATGAGATGTAGGTAAGTTAACTGGCTTAGTTGTTTCAAGTCCCGTCCAAGTTCAAATCTCTAGAAAGGCATACGAGGCCAGTGGTGACCATTGGTTGTATTCTCAGGGCCATTAATAGTTGTTGGATATTCTCAAGGTAGCTGGTATTTTTTGGAGCCGTTAATCACTGCTGGATATTCTCGAGGTTGCTAGTAATATATGGTGTACACATAGTATTACATGGAGATCTGGGACTCCAATTGTATCCCAAAGTGATTTAAGCCCCAGTCAAAAGCCAAAAAAAAAAAATCTATCTTCAAAAATAGAATTTTATCATGCAAGGATGTCAGAGATGTAGTTGGATCTTCATTTTTCTCCATTGCCACGACAAAGGTACCCTAACACCTAGACATTTCATTGAATGTGTATAATAATAATCTGTAAAGCAGTTACAAATCAAAGCATTAAAAATTGCAGAGCACGCAGATAGTATCTTATAGATACACACAAAGAGCATCTGTAAATGCCGAAGATGATTTTGTACTAATAATGTTAAAAATGAAGTTTATATATTGACTGTTAGATGACAAATCTATATTACATTGCACTTTAATTATGTTATAACTCTGATCAGAGTGTTGACAAAACAACTAAAGTTAACAAAGGTAAGCCCCCCATCCCAATAAGATAGTCTCACTTTTTTTGGTCATGTAAAGGGATTGTAATACCACTCCATAACAATTTCCTTTGAATTGGTGAAAAAAAATTGTATGGATGCCAGCGTCCGAATCATCGAGTTCTGACATTCTTCCCCAGGGTCTACGTGGTAATAAATATTTGATCCAAGCCTTTAAATGGCCTTGTGCAAATTGTACCTTGGTCTTTTTGGCTTAGAGCTCTAGTTGGAAAGAAACCAACAGAGCTTCTGATCACAAGCTGAAGACATCTACCCTGCGATGTCGCATACCATTGTCAGAGAATATACCTTCCCACCATATCTCACATCTCGATGCATTGGCTCTCCTCTAAATATGGGTTTTCCACTATATTTAGTGATATCTTACATTTTGCTTCTCTCCACGTGTATGTGTAATGTTCTCACCTCAACAGTCGTATAAATTGAATTTTCATGGCAGCGCTGAACATAACCCTGGCAAGGCAAGACCCTGTGGCATCATTAGACACAATCATTGCTGGATGCGTAATTCTTGCTTGTCAGCAATTCTGCAAAGGCTCCAACTAGCAATTACAAATGAAGTACATTACTAAATGATTGAAGATGAATTTTCTGACTTTGCCATCTCCTAAATAACTCATTCCGCTATGTTTAAAACATGTTGGCATACCTCATTCTGCTAACATCGTTGAAGACATGTTTGCAAATATTGGAACAACAGTGGAGACAGGAAATATAATTTGTTTACTAGTAAAACCCTATCAACTATTCCAACCAATAAGCATTTTCTAACTCTCCTCAAGTGATGTCTCACTTCATAGAATCTCTCACGCAAAATCTTTGTTTCAACTTTATGCTAATGGTGAACATTGAAGATGCTAATGACATTTAACAACATTTATTGACACACAGCGAAATTTTTCCAAGGACTACACTAGCATTTTCAGATGAACAGGTAGTTTCGCAGTCATGAATTTTCAATTGTTACTTCCAATTAATAGAAATATTTTTACCCACCACTATAAATTTGTAATAAAATAATATACATATGTTGCTACAGTAGGAGAGGGTTTCAAAATAAAACCTACATAAGAGGATCCAATTAAAAATCACAGTTGAACATTGAATGAATGCTGAGGGAAATGTGTTAATGGAGAGAAATCCTCAGAAAGCGCTGATATCGTCTTTGTCAAATAATTGTCCAGAAGGTCCACCTGCAGGGAATAAGGCAACCCTTAGCACAAACGCTGCAGCTTCAGCGGCAGACAGGTCTCCTTCCTGATATGTCATGTCTGTTTTGACAAAACCAGGGTGCAAGCAGTTAACATAAACCTCATGATGATGCTCAGGATGCCTTCCAAAATCTCTTGCCACAACCCGAGTGTAGGCATTCAGAGCTATCTTCGATATCTGGTAAGCCGGAAAAGTGGAAGGCCAGCCCTTGCCTTCAACCAGCCCTGACTGAACATCATTGAGATAGTTCTTAACAAAAGCATCTATCGTTTCTTCCTTTAAGTTTTCAACATCTGCAAGCTGCATCCTGTAGGCCTCATTTCCAAGATGCTGAACAATTCACCATTCTGTAATCAGTAACTTTGAAATCTATCAATTTACATAAAGGCTCTACTCAATCCCACATAGAAATATGTTAGCTACTTTAGAAAATGCATTATATCATTTAAATAATGGCTTTTCACCAATAAAAAAAAATCAAATTTTAACCAAGGGATACAGAAAAAAGCTGGCATCACTATGGAAGAAGTGGGTATGTTGTAAAAGTTGGAAATAAGGAAACAAAAGTCTAGAGATATACATGAAACTTAAATTTAAATGTCATCTGACAAAATTTTGGGTACGTCAATTACGCTATTGTTCAGTATTGAAGTTGACTCGGCTGCTATAAAGCCCAACAGGCTTCCTTTCCAGGCCTCGATATTTATAAACAAGATGAGTCCAGATGTGACTTTTGGCATATTGAGGTGGAATAGTTACAGCTTAAACCTTGGCATCTAAGCCAAATGGAAGTATGGTCACTTATGCACCCTGTAAGGGAATTGTGTCCCTGATAGATTCCTAACAAAAAAATTTAAATTCTGGGTATGAGACAACCTTGAGAAGTCCTCCAAGCGATGATACATTGACAATTCTTGATCCAAATGGCAATGGCTTCATCAGAGGAAGCAGGGCTTTCACCATTCTCTTGGTGCCGAAGTAATTTGTCTCTATGCATGTTGTTATTGTCTGGTAATCTTGGATAATTCCTTCTGTGATGGATGGATTACCCTAGCACAATAAGCAAAGAATAATCACCTCTCATTTAAAATAAAATAATTCTATTGTAATTAGTAAAGACAAATAGGAACAACGTAACATTAAAACAAACTTCAGAAAGGAATGAAAGGATTATTTCAAACATGGCATTAAAGAGGCCTGGCTTACTATGAACATTCGCAAGTTGATCCCTCGACTTGCCCATAATTCCCAATCTATTGTGTTCCCACTGATTCCTGCATTGTTAATCTGAGAAACACAAAGCCAAGATAATCAAAATGCCTTTATCTGATGCAATGAATGCCAAGCGAACTATTCAAACTTACAGGACACATGTCATAAAAGAAATGATTACTTATAAGAATTGGGTCACTGAAATAGTGATGGGTCACTGAAGGATTCATCCGAATCTGAAACACTATAAGAAGTTAATCCCCAAAAATGATATCTAAAAGTCAAATCCTTATAGTGAAATTTCAGAACTGGATCTTATGGGTTTAAGCTTGTGTTGACCCAAATTTCAAGTAATAATTGAAACCTCCCCTTACACCCACTGTACATTTGTCTATTGGTAAAATTAGCTGTACTAACTATTTGGCGGATAAGTTGAATACCAGAATATCTATGCCATTAAAATTGTGGCGCAGCCAATCGGCCAACTCTGAGACACTCTGATCACTCTGCACATCCAGTTGATGGAAATGGACATTTGGGTATCCTAATTCATTGAGTAGTGCTTGCCCAGTGTGAGGGTTGCGAGCAGTAAGAATGACAGTTAAGCCCTGTTTTGCCAGAAGGCGAACAGTCTCGAGACCAATACCTCTGCTGGAGCCAGTGACGACAGCCACTGTGTTCTCTGTCCACCATTTTGTTCCCTCTCTTCAACGAAACAAACAATTAATCAACAAAACGGAGCAGGAATTATGATATTCAAATATAATCTCAGCTCAAAAAAAGGGTATGCAGAAGAACAAACCCATTACTCTCCATTACTCGTTTAGGGGATTTCCACAATCTACGCAGGAGAGAATTAAATGTTGCGAATCAGATTAAACATTTCATAACCCTGAAAATGTGATTAAAATAAAATCATGTCTGTAGTTGGGTCAAAAAGAGTTTGGTGGAGAAACCCCATTTTAAAAAAATAGAAAAATGAGAGTAGTTGGGTCAAAAAGAGTTTGGTGGAGAAACCTCAAAGTGTTTTCCATAGAATGATGGCCCGTCTACCTCGAGATAATTTGGTAAAGAAATAACATTTACAGATAGCTGAGAAATGCATTCTCAACTTTCAGAATGATAATTTTTTACAAGACAAAGAAAAATGTTGGAAAATTCTAATCTAGGCTCCCTCCTCCCGGATGCTCAAGCATTGTATTGGTTTCATATTATTGCTGACGTCATGAAACTCAGCGCCTACACAAATGACTTCCTATTAGCACTAGGTTCTAAATCTATGACATAAATCCACTCATAACCACATATTCAAAACAAGAAAACAGAAAATAGAAGAAATAACTGTACAGGATTTTCACAAAACCCTCTCAAATAGAACCCACTTCACAGAGAGATTTTCCAGGAAAACCCACATGGGATTCCTGCTGAAATGCGCAAACAAAACGCCCCAAGTTCAAACAAAAACACAAATCAGTGAAAAAAAAAAGCAAAATAAATTCAACTTACGAGTGACCCAGCAAGGCTCTAGAACCCTGTGAAATTAGCAGCCCCCTCTAAAATCTGGCAGGCAAGCAATCGTAAGTAACTAATTTAGACAATAAGAAAGAAGTTCCAGACCACTCACAGACGATAAATTGTGTAATTTCGAATGAGAAATAATGTGGTTATACCAATTATATAGCATCCTTGTAGGGTATACCGTAAACATATGTATTTCAGGTACGTATTTATCATTATCGTTAATAATTCTGTTTTTAGAGAGTAGTTAAAAATTGGGAGTTTTAGGGTTGGAAGGTGTGAGGTCGGAGGAGCCGCAGCCATACACGTGGACGGTTCAAATTGGTCACCCAGTGGTGGAGCGTGCTGGGCGCCTGCTGTGAAGATTCGGTTAAATATTTAGGTATCCATTTGGGATTTGGGACACGGGCATGCAAGCTGTATGGCAGAATATGCGTGTGGGATTCGTTAGGAGATCATCTAAATATTTCATTCAAACTATATTTGATCCGTGTAACTAATTCTTGTTTCATGAAACATACGAGAAATTTTAAGGTCATACCAAGGATGGTTATTGGGTTAGTTATTTTGATCAAGAATTCTTTATGATCTTATCGTAGTCACGGTTCACACATTTTTCTCAAGAATTTTGAGCTTTTTGGTTATGTAGTATTTTGGAATAGTGGCATAGCTTTGTGGTACCTTTACGCACTTCCGATGTACTTTGTGGCATACCATGTAGCTCCCCAATGTCACACATGACCATCATAACTCCACAACTATGTAGCAACTTTATAATTATTTACAAAATACCAAATGACACTTCATAGGTTCGCGCCATGTTAGAGAATCTATCAGTGCACCATGATATCAAAAGTCTAACTGCCACACCTGTAAGAATGTGAACCATCACTCAAGTAGAAGATAAACCATTTTTTAGTTATTCCCTTTTGTAGCTTCCTTCTTGTAATGATTTATAAGTTTTACTCTAGTCAACCCTAAGGGATCGATCATCATAGACAAACGCTGGATATCATAGGCACAGATGTTATCATGCCTAGTGTATATAACTTCGAACTACTTCCCTGTATTATTTCATTTGGAATCAATGATGAAGTGTCTTTCCCCCTCTCATGTCATATGAATCTCCATTTTCAGCCTTGTTGAACAATGTACAACCATGTATATTTCCCTATTCTTTTCTATTGAATATAAATTGCACTATTTTAAAAATTGAATGTGCTTTGATTTACTATTATATTAGTTTTCAATTGCATTTTATATAACCCAGTTTTTTCTATCCAAGTTAATGGGTTGTCCTCTAAGCCACCACCCCGAGCCCTATGGTTCATATCATTGGTATCAAAATAATAGCTTGCATGTGCCTATAAACACATGATTGCAACAACACAGAGGACTTCCACTTGGTTAATTTTTAGATGACCTAAAAGAGTGTCATAGCAAAAGTAAGATGAAAGATGCCTAAAAAATATTTCATTGAGGCATCCCCAATCATCTAGAAACTCATTTAGGATGCCCTCAAGGAACAACAAATTGAACTCTTTGGCCAGATCCATGACCTCAAGATGCAACTTGGACCATAAGTGCCTCCTTCTACTCAGCCTACACATCAACTATTTCAACATCCAATCCCTTTAAAAGTTCAAGTCAATCTTGGCATTCTAGTGTTTGAAGGTAAAATCAATGTCACAAAACTGGATAGTTGGATTCAAAAACTTGAGTCTTAATTCTCAGTCAATCACTTCAGTGACTTAGATAATATCACATTTATAGTGTTGGCGATGTCCATTTGAGTGGCCCACTTGTGGGAAACCTTCAACACACAACATGAGAAATACTTGAATTCCATTAAGACTCGGATTCCATTTCTTTACACTTTGTAGAAGGAGTATTATCCCCTCAAGTGCTATGACGATGAGTATGCATCAAGTTCCAATAATTATGATAATGTAAGGAGCAATCAGTTAAATACTAAAACAACAAGTTTCACAACTACACTATACATCTAGGTGTGATGACACAATGGAGAAACACAATGTTGAAGTAAATTATAGAAAGCTCACCTTATATTCATTTAAATATGGAGTTCTTGATTTTTGACACATTGGGGCAAGCATATCAATATCAAAGTCGATGCAAAGATGATCACAAACATTGAGTACCATATCATGTCTAAGATTTTTATTACATCATTAAGCCCACGAATAGGAAGATGGGAATTTATACACCTCTGTCGGTTCCATCTAGGTGGGAATCTATTAGTATAAATTCCATGCTTGGATTATCTATGGTAAAGCATCAAACTGACTTTGTGTTTGTTGTAGTGGATAAGTTGTCCAAGATGGCTAGCATGGTTTGTTATAAGAGAACATCAACAAATAAGAATTTGTGTGCTTCTTATAACAACTTAAAGATCCATCTTCTATTCTAAAGATGGAAAATTAAAATTAAAATATTGCCACCATGTTTGAAAGAGATGGTCAGTAGGAATTCTAGAAGATAGAAAGATTTAGAAACAAACATGATTTTTAAAGGGGGAAAAGGGCATCACTAAGGTGAAAACATGGTCTTTATTATAAATAAGACACTCAAATCAAGTTGGAAAGACTAAGATATTTTAACGTCAATGGCCCTAAAACACTGTACTTAGTAATGTAAACTTCGAAAAACTAGTGAAGCATAAATATCATCCCATGAAGACTGACATGCATGAAAAGTAAATGAATTTTACCTTCCCAAAACATGTTCCCTACTCATCAAGACCCCTTATAGAGTTTTCAACCTATTGTGAAGATTAGGTTCTTGTGTGAGAAAGTAGGTGGCACTAGAATGTAGGAAGATGTATATAACGATAAAATGATACCTCAAACCCTAGTCTACTAGCCTATCACACCCCAATGGACCTCGACTCTATCATGAGTAAAACTATAGAGTTTTAGCTTTGTCTAGAATAGGAGATATGCCATGCAAAGATCACGTCTTTTGGGATGCTCTAACTTTTGAGATTTAATTTATAATTTAACATTGCTTTTTC